>JANHMN010000006.1:42620515-42681698 GCA_030674055.1 Rhabdomys pumilio
GTGTGTGTGTGTGTGTGTGTGTGTGTGTGTGTGTGTGTGTGTGTGTGAAAGTATTGAATGTGATGTAAGGTTTCTATCTGGAGTTATAAAAGCAGCAACCTAGAGAATGAGTGTGAGCTGAACCTTGCTGCTTTGACTACTAATTCTGTCTTTAACTATAAAATAAGGAGACCTGGGGAGAGAAAGAACACTGGGAGAGTAAATAAGACATCTATAATGACATATGGGTGAAGACAAGACAAATAAAAACCAAAGTTTTATAAGAAGAATTAATGTTTTAAGTAAAAAAAGAAGAGTCTTACTTGTTTCTTCATCTCCTATATCACTGCTCTAGCTAAGAGTTCAGGCACTGTGTTGAACAGGAAGGGAGAAGATGAGCATCTTGGCTTGTTCCTGATTTTAGTGGCAGTGCATTCAAATCTCTTCATTTAGCCTAAGGTTGGCTGTGGGCTTGTGTATCACTTTTAATGGGTTGAGGTATGTTACATGTATCTCTAAACTGTTCAGGATTTTATTATCAGTATTGTCAAAGGGCATTTCTGCTTATAAAAAGAAAATAGTGGGTTTCATTCTTTGAATATTTCTGTGGTAGATTACGTTTATTAAGTTACATATGTTTATCCATCAATGTATCTCTGGGATAAAGTTGACTTGGTCATGGTGGCTGATCATTTTAATGTGATCTTGAGTTTGACTTGCTATAAGTTTTACATCTGTGTTCATTAAGGAGTTTGGCCTATAGTTCTTGTTTTTGCTTGGTCTGTCTGGTTTTGGTAGCATGTTAATATGGGATTTGTAAATAGAATTTGGAAGAGATATTTCCTTTGTATTTTTGCAATAATTTGAGGCATATTGGTGTTCTTTGAAGAGTTGGTACAATTCTGTGCTGAATCCATCTGGAACTGGAATCTTTTTAAGTGGGAGACATTTTTTTAAATTACATGATTATTTATTCATTTGTTTTAGCTACAAGGGCTTTTTAAATTAATTATTGTATTGAGTTACATCCAAAAGTTTGCCCTTCTCCCAGTCCCCCCCTCACAGGGATCTTCCCTCTACCACCTCCCCTTTGTCTCTGAGACAGTGGCACCCTGGGGTATCTCCCAACCCTGAGGCATCAAATCTCTACAGGGTTAGGCTTATCCTTTCCCACTGAGGCCAGACAAGGCAACCCTCTGCTACATATGCACTTTGGTGGTTGGTTCCGGTCTCTGGGCGCTCCTAGAGGTCCAGGTTAATTGACACTGTTGGTCTTCCTATGGGGCTGCCATCCCCGTCAGTTCCTTCAATCTTTCTTAGATGGGAGACTTTTAATTACTATTTCTAACTTTTGTTTGTCATTGGTCTTGTAAGTTCACGTCATCTATGTTTTTCATTGGCAGGTCATGTGTATCTAGAAATTATCCATTTCTTTTAACTTTTTCAGTTAAGTAGAATTTAAATTTTTAACATATTTCCTCTTAATTTATATAAATTTCTTTGATGTCTTGCAGTTTTTCCCTTCTTATTTCTAATTTTATTATTCTAAGTCTGTTTTCTTCTTTTGGTTAAGTTGCCTACAGTTTAGACATGAAACTCTGAGACCTCTGTAAGAAAGTATAGGGAGGAAGAACACTTCATGATATCAGTTCAGGTAAAAATTTTCTGAATAGAACTTGGGAATTGTGGTGGGGAATGCATTGAATCTATGGATTGCTTTCAGTAGCATGGCTGTTTTCTCAATACTAGTACAACCAGTCCATGCATATCACAGGTCTCTCAGTTGTTTAGTGTCTTCTTTTATTTCATTATATAGTGTCATAATCATTTTTATTTTCACTTCTTAGTGAAAATAATTTATTGATTTACAGAAGTTGAGGGAGCATTTCACCCTTCAACATGACAACTCAACTCATAATTTGTGGATTTATACCATGTTATATAACTCCAAGATATTTTAAACTATTGTGAATGGGATTGTTTCTATTTCTTTCTCAGTACGTTTTTCATTGGTAAATAGGAGATTACTGATTTTTGTGTATTATTAATATATCTGCTCCTTTTCTAAATGTGGTTTATCAGCTTTAAGAAGTTTCTGGTGGACTCTATAGTATCATATAATCAGAAAATAAGGACACTTTGATTAATTCAAACATGGTGATAGTGTTTGACTCTAATTCCCTACTGTTGCTAGCAGATAGATCACCTAGACTACTACTACTACTACTACTACTACTACTACTACTACTACTACTAACAATAATAATAATAATAATGTATTGCAATCAGTGAAATAGCAATAAAGAAACTCAAAGAATCAATACATGAAGAGTTGGTTCTTTAAAAAGGTTAACAAGATTTTGATGTCAGATGCTATAGAGGTTTCATATATGGCTATGCGCTCCACGGACACTGATTCTCGGCCCTGTGACCAGTTTCTTGTTTCTGTCTGTATTCTACACTGATCAATAATGTGGGCTCTAGGGAAGTATGATCTTTGCCTATTACCAGGTATTCAATTCTCAGCACTATGAATATGTAGGCACACAGTAAATGTTCATTCTTTCCCACAAGAACTATTATTTCCCACAAGAACCTGATAGTTTTGCACATTGGCTGTGAAGATTATTTTATACAGCTAAACTGTTTTACATGTATCCTTCTAATCCTACAAGAAGCTGGATCAGGTAAGAGAATTATCTCAGAAGGAAAGAAAACATGAGAAATACTGACCACCTAATCCATAAGCCCTCTGCCAGGAAGGCTTCTGTAGGCCAACACAGGGGCAATGCAAGGATACAAGAAAAGTCATAAAAGTATTCTCTTGGCCTTCCTAGGGTCCACAAGCCTATGGGTTACTTGTTTTCTAAAGCAACATTTTTTCTCAACCCAATTAAGACCACTAAATAGTAAATGACCAAATATTATGAGGGAGACATTTTACCCCTTGCAGACAGCTAGTCCATCATGCCATGTTTTTGCATGGTTACAATAATTTATTGATTTACAGAAGTTGAGGGAGCATTTCACCCTTCAGCATGACAACTCAATTCATAACTTGTGGATTTCTATCATGTTGACTTGTGATATGGTACTGTGGAGGGCCTTCAAGACTGTACAGCTTCCTCCCTTCATGCTAGGTCACTGATGAGATCCCCTAGTGGTCCTAGGTAGAACTGCAGAGTCCTTCTAATGTTGAGGTACAGGAAACACTATGCACTCACTCTATTGAGTAATACATAAGAAAAGATCCACACACAGCATGATCTGATGATGTGTGGATGCTGTAGTACTTGGTGTATCGAGACTCTGTAAGACTCAGTAAGGAGTTTCCAGGAAAACAGAAACTTAAACAGAGAACCCAGATGGTATGATTGATCAGGCTTAGAACATATCAGCAGGTGAAATTTAAGCAAAGGCCCCTGTGTTGGCCTACAGAAGCCTTCCTGGCAAAAGCAGAGGGTTTATGGATTAGGGGGTCAGTATTTCTCATGTTTCCTTTCCTTCTGAGATAATTCTCTTACCTGACCCAGCTTCTTGTAGGAGTAGAGGGATACATGTAAAACAGTCCAGCTGTATGAAATAATCTTCATAGTCAGTGTGCAAAACTATCAGGAGTAAAGCCTCAGCTTTAACTTGACCATTCATATTTCTTGAATCTAATTGTGAAACTATTTGAGATGCTCAATCTAGAGTGTTAGCTCTGCAGGTTTTCCTTTTGACTTCTGATTGCAGATTTGTGTGAAATGCCCCTGCACCAGTCAGATACAGTACAGCTGTTTTACTTGATCAAACAGCATCTTACACCTACTGTTTTCTATTGAATTTATTGATTACTATTTATTGAATCATTAGTTCAATTCATATTTACTGAGCATTTCTTCTGTGCTAAGTGCTGTTAAACAGTGGATGTGTAATGGTCATCATAAACATGAAAAAGTCAGTTTATAATTAAGCTTAAAGGGATGGGGATTAAAAACCTCTCTAATTTTACGTATTCTGGTACATGAATGGAAATGGTGCCATGAAGGACTGTTGTGAGGAGAATGTTTTGAGGAAAGATGCCCTGACTAGGAATATTTTTAGGTACAGAATGAGTTTACTAGCCAAAGAGTACCTCACAGTTTACAGAATTCAGAAAATATGTACCCATGAAGTCTCTCATTTTATTTTAAAAAGTAAAGAGGGACAGTTTTCAAGGTTTTATTGTATTGTTGTGAAAGATACAAAAATTGGTTTATGTTTTTTATATGAAAATCATGTGGGAAGTTTTAAAAAGTACTATTTTTGTTTAATCATTCATATTTAACACTCTGTCTTTCTGATGATATATATCAGGTAAAATGCTATTTTCTTAGGAAATAAGATATAGGAAGACCCACAGGCTAGTACTTTTTAATAATTTCTACAAGATGTAATTCAGGCTGGAGCCAGGCTGGAGCCAGTTTAGAGATTCTGCCAAGCCTGTCATTTGCAGCAGGGAAAGGAACAGAAATGTAAGCAAGACATGGTTTTTCATTACTTAAAATGCATATGTATATAGTTTTGGATGTATATGTGCTATATATGTTATGCCTTTCAATAAACCAACCTGATTTCACCTGGCACTTTCTAAGGGTATTTGGAACATGGATGGAATGTGGATGGAATTTCAAAGAGCTCAAATCACCCCTGTATTAATAAGAATTGGTTTGTGAAATGAAAAACTAGAGACCATTGCAAACAGAAGCAAATGCCCAGCCTCATGATTGATGTGTCTAGGGAAATAAACAACCAAAACTGTAGTCTCCCTTTTTTTTATAATTTGTACTGAAAGTGTTGAACAGTGAGGTATACTATCTCTTCAGGAGCTTGTAATAATTTCCAGTCCTCAGGCAAATGAACACCACCTTCCATAATGATAGGTGAGAGAAGTAACTGTTGGTGTTGCTTTCAGAAATAATAAATAAGTACAAAAGATATCTCAATTTATTCCTATGAAAAGTAGAACCACAACATTATATCAGCACAGCCCTGGGACAGAACCTGAAAATGGCTTCTCTTCCTTTACTCGGACATCATAGGGCTTATGAAGAGTGCTTTCATTGATGTGATCTGTATGTTATTTCTAGACTGAAGATAACTTAGCAAATCATGTTGTTTTCACATTTCTCAGCAATTCCAGAATTCCTCTACTTGATTGTGAAGCAAAATTGGAATTCATTATGAAACAATTTTAAAATAAATTTAAACACAGCATTATGGAAGAGATGATGAAGTACAGGACAGTTGTACTAGCCATTGAATGGGCACAAACTTTTCATCGGAGTCACCCTGAGATTGTATTTCATAAACAAAATGAAAACTAGTCAATATTTTACCATTAAGCAGAATATTAAGACTGCCTTTCGTTAATAAAAAAATACTGTAAACATGATCCTGAACTTGGGCCTTTGATAATCTTTTTTTTTTTTTTTTTTAATAATTTATTTACAGTTCATTCGTTATCCCGCTCTGGGTATGTGCCTCTGGCTGTTCCTTATCTCACCCCCACCCTATCTCCAGGTCTCCAAGAGAATGTTTCTATCCCTCTCCCCACCCCACCAGATCTCCCTGCTTCCTGGGTCCTCAAGTCTCTCAAGGGTTAGGTGCTTCTTTCTTCACTAAGGCCAGAAGAGGCAGGCCTCTGCTGTATATGTGTCAGAGGCCTCTTATTGGCTGCTGTATGCTGCCTGGTTGGTGGCTCAGTGTCTGAGTGATATCAGAGGTCCAGGTTAGTTGAGACTGCTGGTCTTTCTGTGGAGTCGCCCTCTTCCTCAGCTTCTTCCAGCTTTTCCCTAATTCAACACAGGGTTCCCTGGCTTCTGTCCATTGGTTGGGTACAAGCATTTGACTCTTTCACCTGCCTGTTGGGCTTCTTGGAAGGCAACCATGCTCCTGTCTGTTGACCTGCATACAGTGGAGCTCCTGGGAAGCCTTCAGACTGTGGTGTCTTCAGAGGAGCAGACAAGCTGGTGATCTGCCCCTGCATAAGGTGAAGGCCGGAAGGATAATCTTTTTTAAGGCAATAGTTTTACATATTCTAAAAGAAAGTTTGTGGCCAAAATTTTGGCCTTTATACTATTCTAAATATACATTTAAAGGTTTGAAACCAAATAAACCCTTCAATATCCTTTGAAACACTATCATGGGAATGAAAAATCTGAACTTTAATATTACTTTAGTGAAAGAATTTTTCCTCAAATACGTTACCACTTTTTCTTTAAATGTTAACTGTAGAAGCACTTCTATCTCATGTGAATAAGTCTTTCCTTCACGAATATAGTGGATATCTTTGTATATTGTACTGAATATACTCGAAAAATGTTCAGTTATCCTTATGTGGTCATTGAAAGTAAACTGTTCTTGCAAATAGTAATTTAAAAACACCTCCCTGGAATTATCTGATGATATTTAGTTACAGTGATGCAATTATTATTTTTACACATCCAAATAACTGAGTTTCAAGTCAATTCTTACATAAGATCAGAAGGAAGAACTCACAAATTAAAGGTCTATATATCTGTAGCATGCTTTAATTTCTAATTACTTGGCCAATTAATTTATGGATTATAATAATTGTGGTGGCTTGAACCAACTACATTTCCACACTAGATTAAATCCTTAGCCCACCTATCTTTCATCTTTGAATAAAGACAAAACCTTGTCCTGCTGTGCACCTGGTCAGTTGTGCAATGCTGACCAGTGAGCAGCTGCTAACAATGAGGCTATTGTGTTTATACAACACAGTGCAGGATCTGATGCTTAGCCTCTTGATAATGTCGAAACACCAGGGAATTTTCTCTTGCCAAGATACCGGCTTCATGGAAAGTACTGTGTCTGTTTTGAAATATCCTAACATATCTCTGTCAGTTGGTAGCCTCGCATTCTATAAGATCTCATTAGCCTCTCAAGTTACTCTGAGTAGGTTCAGAATCCAAGACATGGCCTATGGTGTGGCAGTAGATGTGGTTGTAGGAACTGTTCTTTTTTGTTGTTGTTGACATGTTTTACCTCCTTAACAAAAGTCTGAATCATTTTTCTTCCCATTGATGTGGGTGTATCCTTGTATGTGCAGTCAAGAGAGGCATTTGTTGAGTGATCTTCATGCAAACATCTTGGAGTGCTTTTCAAAAGAATTTGAAAAATTAAACCAAACAGGATATGAGACTGTGCTGCCAAGCAAGCAAGTCTTTAGGCATGATTTAAATTTAGTTAATGACATAAAGAGTGAAATCTGTGAAAGGAAGCAAGTTCTTTGGATCAGAAAAAAAATACTCATATTTTGTCTACATCTTCATTTGAACAGCTCAAAAAATGTTCTTTCAGAAGTCACTTGGAAAACTGTGGGCTAAGTGAACTCCAAGGACCAGTGTTTCAGGGGAAAAGACAAGATAATAGTTCCCACATGCATAGGAATATACAGACTGCAAAACATTTTCCAATCACTATTTTTTGATGTCACAATATCCTACCTACCAAAATAGCTAAAAAATGAATGTCTCCATTTTAAAGATGAATGAACTGCTGTGGCCACAAGTAAATTAGGAGATTAAAGTGAGGTCTCTGAGTAGATAGTATTCTTATTTGAATAAGAATCTTGTTTTAACTCCTGTACTTCCTGTATAGCACCAGGACTTCCCATGGTGGCAAATCATTTTGACTTAATATTTATCTCTCTGTTTCTGGGATGATATAAAGATCCCAGCCTCCCAAAACACACTGACATTCTAGAGTCTTCTCTGGTAAGTGCATTGCCAATAACAATTTCATGACTTAATCCTTTCACAACATTTGAAAAGGCCTTAATGGTATTTCTTTCAGGTCAGCCTCCAGTGTTTCCTACTTTGTGAAATGCAAATTGTGTTATCAGACCCTCAATTTCTGTGATTAAAGTAGCTTTACCCAGTAAGTACCAAAAGTTGGATAAACAAATTTGAGGAATTCTTAAAGAGCTTCCTTCCCATTATCCATTGTGTTAGTCAGCTGTACTTTGCTGTAACAAATAGTTACATACTGATATTCATTACTTGAATGAAGAAGATATATTTTAGCTCAAAATTTTAGTGGTTTCAGTCCATGTTTGACTGGTACATGCTTTAAGTCTTCCAGGAGAATGGATAGCATAATAAGAATGAGTGAATGGTGGAACAGAGCAGTGTACATCCGGTTAGTGAGAATTAGAGAGAGAATGAAATAGAGGTCTCATCTGTCTCAAGGGTATGTGCCCACTCACCTACCTTCTTCCAGTATTCCCCCTCTCAAGGATTACCAACAATACCAAGGTAAGAACCAACCATCTAACACATAGAACTTTGGACAACATCACAGATCTAAATGGTAGCACTAAATTGGACCAAGTACAAATATTGTTAAATGTCTAAAGATTTTGTGAACTCTACTGTTTTAGGCACTGCACAAGGGTATAGTGGCTGAGCTGAGGATTACTATTTGGTTTGATTCACAAGATGAAATTTACAGTATTAGCTTTGTAAGGTACATTCAGAAGTGACTGCGCTCATGCTGTGTTGATGTTGTCTTGCCTTTTCTGCTAACACATTTCACTTCTCATCTGAGAACTGGACTTTTAAATGTTTACTTCTTTTTGATAATGTTATTAGATTCAGACAAATCTGGGAAGAGCAGTTTTGTGATTCTTGAATTGTTGGCTAAGCACATAGGGTCAAATACAGGAATAAGCAATTGAAACCAGGTCTTTGTAAGTAGCTTCTGAAGCAGGCCACTCAAGCTAAAAAAGAAGCCCAAGGCAGGAAATGGAAAAATGGAAGGACAGCACCAGGGCAGGAAGTGTCATGCAGAAAGCCAATAAACATAAGAATGTTACTTTTTTATCCTATATTCAAATGTTTTTTGCAGATTTTACATTTATGCTTGATTGAAAAATATTAACATCAATACTTCTGCTATCATGAATTACCCAATGACCAAAAGATTTATATGACTTCCACATGTCATTTAAGGATTCAAAGAGAAAGATAAATCACTGTATGTGGAAATATCAAGGATAAAAGATAGCCAAAGCAGTGTCCCCACACTGGCTGCCTTCCCTATTCTGCCTCCTGTGTGAGTGAACAATCTCTTATCCTTCAATTTCTCTGGTGTTGAGTTATTTCTGGCTCTTTGTCATAACCTTTGGATACTGCCTTCCTCTTTGAACCAATGTTTATCCCAATATCACTTTGGTCACTATTTATTCATTTGCCCCAACTTGGCCTAGTTTTACTAACTCCCTACATCTGTATTTGCTTTATATCTACCCTTGACAGTGTGGATTTAGTTTAATTATCAGGTTTTCTAATCTTTAGCACAGGACTGTCTATCTCAAGTTATCCTATGTTATATGTCTCTATAAAATCCTATACTTGATCATTTTGTTTCTTGGTTTCCTTTTTCTGTTTGTTTGTTGTTGCTGTTGTTTTCTCAAGACACGGTTTCTCTGTGTGTCACTGGCTGTCCCAGAACTCACTCTGTAGACAAGGCTGGCCTTAAACTAACAGAGATCTGCCTCTCAAGTGCTGGGATTAAAGGTGTGCATCTCCACTGCCCAGATCTTGGTTTCTTAATAGCACTGGTAGATGCTCTAGAAGGCACAGAAATCACCATAAGGTCAGTCTTTGCCTACTCAGCTGCATGATTACAATACTCCTGTTCATATATGTCCAAACTTTCAATGATCTCCCATTTCAACAGCTAAATTGAAGTAAAAAATTTCTTTTTTAATTTCTGTCATATTAATTTTCCAGTTAGCCAGGGATTCACTAGAGGAAACAATATTATCACTCACACGTTGTCCTTAGCAGATGCCATCTCTAGGATAGACTCTCAGCCAATGTCTGCTAACCATTTCATATGGACCATAAAACTGTGAGAACAGAAAAGCTAAATTTAGACTTTATCATTTAATCAGTTTCTAAATGGAATGTATGCATATGCTACATGGCATGATATGTTGCCCGATGAAATTTCTATGTTAATTATGACTAAAATTCTTGGTCTTCATTGTCTAACACAGTAGCCACTAAACCACTAAACCACTAAACCACAGTGTTATTGAGTATTTGAGATGTGTCTAATATGACTGAGGAGTTTTATTTTAATTTTTTTTAACCATAAATAAAATTTGAAAAATCTTTTGTGGGTAGTGGCTTCTGGATTGAATTGTATGGGAAGATTAAAATGTATCTATAAATATGGATGATGAGGTAGGGAGGTCCTCATGGATGATGATGGACTTTTGTCATAAAGAAGGATATTTTACAGAGAGTTGACACATTAAATGTTTATTCACCTTGGTGTTTGTTTTCCATTGGCATAGCAAACAGGGTAGAGGTGGGAGGGGAGGAGATAATTAAATCTGAGTAATATGTTATATGACTTATTCTATTTTCCTTTTATTTGTTTAAATGAAAAAATAGCTACTATATGAGACCATACAATATTTGAAAGGTGGCTTTAAGATTCCTCAATATATAGAGGAATTTTCATTTTCTACAGTGGCTGTCTTTTTAGCATATTTTGGTTTTCTTCTTTTTTGTTGCCAGGAATCTTGTTGTATAGACTCAGTTATCTAAAGTCTTGTCTAGCCTTGCTGTCACTAAATTCACTGTATGTTCATATGGCCATGGGTCATACAACTTTTAGGTAGACTGGACCTCAAACTGTTATCAGGCTTAGTCTATTGCTTTTAAGCAAATTTATAAATGTTAGGAATCACAGTTGTAAAGATTAGAGTTTCATGCTTGAAGATCTTTATTTAAATAGGGAACTATAAACAAGATTAATCAATGATTGTGATTTAAGCATTTTACTTGTTTTTTGGCTTCAAACATTTCTCAAATTTAAGATTTATCAATATATGAAATAATACTCTAATAACTTTATTTAATCTTGAATAAATCATGTAAGTGAATGGGAAATTAGGAAAATGCATATGCTTAAATGAGGTGCATTTATTAATATGTAATTTGATGTGATGAATGTGAAAATACTTTAAAAGTATGTCATTGAACAAGTATGTTTTCTTTTTTGTTATTGTTGGATATCTTAATTATTCACAATACAGATGTCATATCCTTTCCCTATTTCACCTCCATAGAACCCCCATCCCATCCTCCCTCCCTCTTTATGCTTTTATACCATTTTGATTACATGCATGTATTAAGGTCAGTTCTAGGTTGAGGGTCTAGCAATACAATAGATGCAAATAGTCAGGGAACAAGCAATACAATAAACACAAATAGTCAAAGAAAAAGCAAGACATTAAACCCAATTACATGAACACTCCCATGATCACTGTTTCTAAGGCCTTATCTGGATAACCAAAGTATCTGTGCCTACTTCCCTGTCGTAGCCCAAGGTCATTTTTATATCTGAAGCCTACTTCTTTGTTCTAGCCTAAAATTTAGATTTCTGTCTGAAATCCTTTCTTTGTTCTAGCCTAAGATTTAGATTCCTATTTGAAATTATTTCTTTGTTCTAGCCTAATGTCAGATTCCTTCCTGAAGCCTACCTCCTTGTCCTTGGCCAATGGCATATTCCTGCCAAGCAGCCTATTTCCTTGTCCTTGGCCCATGTTATATTCTTGTCAAGCAGCCCCAAAGGCTCTCCACCTCTCCCCCTTTTTTATTTTAGTAACAAGACTGAGCCTGTCTTAGGTCATTCTGAGAAGAATGCCTTTCTTACCCATCATGGAATATGCATTAGCCAAAGCAATGCACTTCTGTCTTAGGTTGGTAAGGCTCTCTGCAGAATCTTACCCATCCTTGGCTTACCAGCCTGTCAATTTAATAACTGTCTGGGGGTCCATTTTCAGGTTCAAGCCATGTACTTTGCTGCCAACATGTTGATGTTGTTGAAGAAAAGCTTTAACACAATGGGCAGAAATAAAATTATTCCCAGGATCAAGCTATATATGCCATTTTTGAAGCTTGAACAAAATAGAGATACTAACCTCAGGCTATGGGTAATTTTATCTGCAGTATCTACCGCATAAATGTTCAGCAGAGCAGCATACTTGAAATTTATAAACTCCCTATGTGTTGTTAAAACAGCCTGAGAGGTGTTAGAATTATGCCAAATACACTGCATGTGTCACTAAACTTTTTTATAATGACTACCACTGTAAATTGTAGAACTAACATGAATCCAATGGTTTTTTTTTTTTTTTTTGGCATGACACTCAAGATGGCTTTTTACCCTTAAATTCTGAACCTCTTTCCAGTAATTTGAATAAAATAAAGAGCATCAATCTGTTCTTCCAAATTCCTGTCTAAATCCTCTGGTATATTCAACACATTAGTAACATTTTTTTTTTTTTTTTTTTTTTTGCTAAATGATTAGCCAAAGTAGCTGTCTTAACTTCTTGTGTCACAGCAATTGCAGAATCAGTGGTGCTAGCAATTAATGTAATTAAAGATGTTATACCAGCAATAAGCAAGCTCATTACCCTCTTGCTTCTACTTAAAGCCTGACTCATTTCTTCCAGTACTTGCAAGCTATTTTTTAAAATACCAAGGTTCTGTGATACTCAGGGCACTAAAAAAAAGCTGGTTGATAGACCTTCATAACTGACATGCTGGATTTCAAAACACAAACACAACTTGCTCTGATTTTATCTTTCAGTCATCTGCTTGCCATTCTCTATATTCTCAGGATCTGGCATTACAGAGAAAAATGGTGTCTGATCACTTGGTTGACTAGAAAGTAGTATTCGTTTGTGCAATTAAATATACAGATTGTATTTTAGGATCTAATTTAAAAATCTGATTTAATTGTGTGTGTGTGTGTGTGTGTGTGTGTGTGGTGTGTTCTGAATATGAATGTAACGTACATACATGTGCATGTCAGTGTGTATCTGTATGTGTGTGCATGTATGTGGGACTCAGAAGATGACATTGACTGTCTTTCTCAATATCTCCTCTACTTTACTATTTTAAGCTGACCAGTGAGCTTCAACAACCCTTGGATCCTTACCTATTCCTCTTTCCCAGTAATAAGATGTATACTACCATACCCAACTCTTACAAAAATTATAATTTCATCCGTCTTCCTCCCTCTCCTCCAGTCTCTCTACACTCTTATTCTTCTCAAATGTATGAACACAATTTCTTTAATTATTGTTTCATATATACATATTTATCCATATAAATGGATTATATGTGTATATATATATATATTATATTATATGTATATAATTTTACAGTGAGTGTTATTTGTCATTACAGCCCCATGAGATTTCCATTATCCATGCTAGAGTGTGAACTACTGGTATTGTGATTGTTCAGGTCTTGTTTAGGCAGCTATATTATTGATATTTCATGGTTACAGCTTCTTTATCATATATAAAAGACACAATCTAGTTGGAGACTTCCTGGTTCTGTTGTTTTTTCAATATTTTATTCCTATTTTCTAAGATGTTCTTTAATCCAGGTGTAGAGGTTGTGTTGTAGATGTATCAATTGGGGCTAGGCATCGCATGATCAGTTGTTCTCTGTATTTTGATTAGTTGTATATTTCTATAATGGTCTCCATCTGCTGCAAAGAGAAGCTTATTTGATGAGGGGTGAGACCTACCTTTGTCTGGATATAAGGATAGATATTTAAGAGGTAGCTATCAATTATATTGGTTTAGGAAGGTTGTATTAATAAGATACATTGCTTACTAACCATGGGTAGTTGGCTAGGTATACAGTACTATGCATGAATTCCTTATTATTGAGTGAAGCTTAATTTCAATAAGGCAGCTGTTATTTATAGCATTATGTAAGTGCTACTATTGGAGCTTTAGGGATATTTCACAGAACTAGTCTTTGTAGTTCATAATCAACATAGCTTGGCTAGGATTATTGATTGCAATCCTCCCTTGGCAGCTTGCATAGCTCTGAAATCTAGTCTCCAGGGTGAAGACTTCCAGATCAGTTACAGCTCAGTTTCTCCAAGTCCTATGTCTAAAGTGCATAGTGTTTTCTTACCTTCAGTTTCAGGGGTTGCTTAACCTAGGGCAATAGCAATAGCCTGTGTTATTTGGCTCTCTTGATGAATAACTCAAAAATAGGTTTTCCATACCTCCATAATGGTTTGTATGTTTTCTTTGTTGGGGGGAGGGTAGTATTTTGGTCCTGGAGACATGCAAGGTAGAAAGTTATCACCTGTCATGGCATGGGGGAACTTCAGAATGCACACACACACACACACACACACACACACACACACACTGGGGGTGGGGGGCTAACTTACATTGGTACTGAGGATCCAAACTCACATCCTCATGTTTGCACAACTCTTTATAGACTGTTCCATCTATTTCCTGTAATTGTTTTTCTGAATGGAAAGAAACACAATGTCATAATGACATGTTATTGTGTTCATTAATCTTAAATCATTATTTAAATCTATCTATGTATTTGTGTATCTGAACCCAAAAGACTCTCTTTTTCATAAACACCAAATTTATTTTTTCTTCTTGTAATTTCAGTGATCACCTTAGTGATCTCTGTGTTCTATAGCGGGATGCCTAAGACTTAGGAGAGTATGAAGGGCATATGTTTGTTCTCTTACAGTTCTCGAGTGTAGAAAATACAAAATTAAGGATTTGTCAGATTATTGCCAGGTTTCTCTGGTTATGACTTGGAACTTTGTATATCACATGCTGCAGAGGACAGGAGTGCCATATCTGAGTGTGGTTGAGGCAACAGCCTTTTTATTCCCCACAAAAATGTTTAGTTCTGCTTTCATGATCTGAGCAGTCCCCTGTAAGTCCTAATTCATGACAGTGATGCCTTAAGATAGAAATTTCTAATTTATGTGTTTTGGATGACACATTCTGACCATAGTATGCATACAAATTATGGAACTAGATATAAGGTGAGAGAGTTTACTAATTCTTGATTGTATTACATCAGCACTAATATCTTCATAATATAATTTTAGACAGTTAGTAAAAACTTAAACAAAAGAAAGAAGTGGTGAATTTGTTGGTTATAACATTTTTAAAAAATATATCCTAATGTTTTCAAAGGATTTGGGGGTAATTCTTTGAACCTTTTTGTTTATTTATATCTATCTAGAAACATTTTACAAAGGTGTTTTGTAAAATGCTTTGTTCTGTGATAAACAGTATCAAATATGTCTCAAAAATAAACTCTTGTAATTCTAAAGTACAAACGTGAGTACCTGCTAAAAGTTGGGCTGTTTTTAATATTTCATTTCTTTTAATTAAAATGCAATTTTATAATTTTTTCCTTTTGGTTCTTATTCTCATCCCTCCACACACCTGACACTTTCTTCCTATTGAAATCATGGCCTCTTTTTATTTAACTGTTATTGATACATATGTACTTCAATGCCAAACTATATAAATACAAATCTATTTATTATTACTAAATGTAAGTTGAATTAATTTTAATGGTCATTTTCACTTTCATGAATTGCTAATATTCACGGTTACTAGTTAAGTGACTTAATTACTGATGACCCTTAGGACAGGGATGAATTCTCACTATCTCCTATATTTCTTTGTGGTAAAATTTCAGGTAAAATAATGACAGTTGCTGTTTCTAGATTTGGAGAATGAATAGTCTCTGGTGGTCTGGAAGCAATGGTACATCTCAGGTGGAAGGCTGGTTCTTTGAGTAGAGGCAGAGGCAGAGGCAGGGGCAGAGGGGCAGAGGGGCAGAGAGGAACAGAGAGGGTCAGAGAAAGGGGCAAAGAGAGGGTCAGAGAGGGTCTAAGAGAGAGGGTCAGAAAGAGGAGGTCAGAGAGAGAGAGGAAGAGAGAAAGGGAACAGAGGGAAAGGCTGAGAGAGAGGCAGAAAGAGAGAGAGGCAGAGAGAGAGACAGAGAGAGGCAGAGAGAGAGAGAGAGTCAGAGAAAGAGAGAGAGGCAGAGAGAGGAGAGAGAGAGGCAGAGAAAGAGAGGAAGAGAGGAGTTGAATGAACAGGAAGTAAGCAGCAGATAGCAAGAAGAAATAACTTAGTAAGGAAAAGAATATCTCTCTGAACTATGAAAGAGAAGATTGCTGACATAGAGAGATGTATATCAAATGGATCTTGAGATATTTGGGAAAAATGTGTAATAAACTCAGAAGTAGAGTAATATCAGGGGATTTCTAACTCATATTTAGATTCTGTGTTTGGATTCTGCTGAGAAGCCAGGCCACGTTTAGAGTGTAGTTTTGACTGATATTTTAATTTGTGCTCCAAAAACACATGGTGTTAACAATGTATCATACTTTTATTTCCTATGATAAAGGTAGGTAGAGGGACTATTCAGCTCATGGCTGGTTTTTATATCTACATCTTTGGGATAGTACATAAAGTGCAAATATCTATTGCTTACATTTTTCTCTCTTTTTAACATTTAGACACATTTATGTCAATAGGCCCCATAAACAGCTAAGGGAATATCCTGCTAGGAATTCATGTCATAAATAAGATCAATCTAGATAAGGGTCTCTGGGGTAACCATAGTCCTTGGCTAGGCTGAGAGGCTGGTAGAACAAAGAGATAATGACTTTTAATGATGTGTCCAAAGAAGAAGACAGATGATCAGTGGATTGGTAAGAATCCCACTGAGGCAGCAATAGCCTAGGAGTATAGACTGAAGAACGACGGGGATAACATCACAGTCTATTCCTCTTCTCTGCTATACCAAGCTCATGCTTTGCATGTTTTTTATTCCATATGATAAAGGTAGGTAGAGAAACTCATCTTATGGCTATTTTTCCTGTCTATGTATCTGTGGTGGTTATTCTTGCTTGTCAACTTGACTATATCTGGAATGAACTACAATCCAGAAATGGAAAGCATACATGAGAGAATTTTTGCTTGGTTTGAAGTGGGTGAATATGATTCTAATCCTGATGTTTGAGGTAGGAATACACAGGCCTTTGATCTTGAGGCAGGAGATACACCTTTAATCTGGGTTATGCCTTCTGTCAGAAGCCTATAGAAACACATAAAAGCGGGAAGCTTTTGCTATTTGCTGGCTTGCTATTGACTTGCTAGTGAATCCATTCCTTTACTGGCATTAGAATTTATTTCTTTGGGATTCTGTCATCTACTGAAGATCATATGAGAGAGACATCTAGATAGGTTGAGTGAGCAACTTCTGTGTTCTTGGACTTTCTACTCATAGCCTTTCCCTGTTGAATTAGGTGGACCATAGTTGGTAAGTGATTCTGATAAATCATTCATATATATATATATATATATATATATATATATATATATATGGAGAGAGAGACACACAGAGAGGGAAGAGAGAGAGAGAGAGAGAGAGAGAGAGAGAGAGAGATTTATTTCATTAGTTATGCTACTCCAGAGAACTCTGACTAATTCAGTGTCCAGCAAGGAAGCATGAGAGGTAGGGATAGATGGCCATAATGCAATACGTATTTAGGTGTGGGTTTTAGGCCAGTGGATATGGAGATATATATATATATATATATATATATATATATATATATATATATATTGTATTGACTCATAGAAAATGGACATTGGCAAAGGACACTATGTAGAGTTGAGTTGCTGCCTCAAGAGATGACCTGTCTGAGTAGTTCATAATAAAACTTGAAACTCCAATCTGAAATGGTAACAGTCTTCAAAGGTGAGATTTTTCAAAGTCAATATGATTTTTAAAATAAAATCTTATGCAAAATGTCAATATATTTTCACCTTTATCAGGTCACCTCTTCCATAATTAGAAAACATGATTATACTAATTATTGTAGCAGGGGCTTCTAGTTTCTGTTGTTGTTCAGACTGTAGTTTAGTACAATGATATTCTCACAAAATCTAACATTATTTGATCTTAGTCATAATGCTACTCAGTGATGGGTCTGTATGACACTAAAGGCCACATTCTTTCCATCTGCCCCTTTCCATCTGTGGAGTTGTGAAGACATGGATTGTGTTTATACTGTCCTATGGTGTGCTGTGCAGTTCTGACCCATTACCGCCATGAGCAGAGCTGAGAGTCGCCATGAGCAGAGCTGAGAGTGGAGTCTAACTGCCGAATCTTGAAAAATACTGCATAAAAAGTCAGAAGTGTTTAGACAACAAGGTGAAGTTTACAGATCTGACAACACTGGAGTGGAATGAAAGCCCTCACATTGCTTCTTGGAAAAGAGCATGGAAAAAGAAACTTTCATCAATTCCCAGTTGGCATCTAGTTTCCTGGGCTACTGAAGACACCCTTCTCCTTTCTGTTTCCTATTTTTTCTTTAATTTTGCCACAAAAAGAAGAATGTACTTCATTTTTAATGTAAGGTTAAGAATTAGTCAGAGCTAAGCCCCCACTGTCTCTTTAAAATCACTTAGATATCACAACTCATTAACAATCTAATGTGATAACAAGAATATGGAGATGGTCTGTGGTAACAAAGGTTACAATGTAATGGATTACACCCATGGGAGATTTAGATTTCATATTGGTGTCTGAGAGCCTAACTTTGAATTTAGTAGCATAAGCAATTACCATCATGAAGAGCAGCTGTGGGGACCTTTGTTCCCTCTACAGCTGAAGGAAAACGTTTTGTCTGGTTAGACTGAAAAACATTTTAAAATAGCACTGAAATTTGGACATCTTAGAGAACAAATAATCACATTCCCATGTAGTGTGAAACCTTCTTTTTATTCAGAACATGGCTGACATGTTTATAAGATAAGTGTCTTTTCAAAGCAGAGAACCACACAGATGTCTCATCTGGGAGGACTTATGAACTGTGTGACTTACTTTATTGTTCTTGTTAATAAGAAAACAAACTGTTCAATTTAGAAATTATTTCTTATTCTCTTTATAGCTTCTTGAACATTTCCTTTGTGTCCATAAAAGAGTTCTTTGTATTTTAAAAGTTTATTCACTGATTGCAATAAAAATAGCTAAAAAGAACTAGGGATATACTATGTCCGTGGAAGCCAATGGTTTTCCTGAAATTAAAAGTACCAAAGAGATCCTTATCAGTACTGAACATATAGAAAACATTGCCAAAGCTATATATTGATGTTGCAATATAAATTTTGTTATCTGTACACTTTGATTATTTGAATGTATATCAAATATTCTAAGTTGGATAGCTAGGAAGGCAATTTTAAAGTCATGCAAGCTATCGAAGCAAACATGATTCTTCAACTCCCTATCAATGAGTCATAAATGACAGATCTATATGACCTATGCTTATACTTGTGCATGTATTTCACTATAAAATGGTCATTCCAGATGTAGGGGTGGTTAAGAATCCTCTTTTTCTAATATTGAGTTGTTAGTTTCTCTACTTTTCATGTTCCCTGCATATCCTTCTGCTTATCTTAAAAGTAACCACCCTTGTATCTCATGTCCCAGTGTACTTAATGGATTAATGAAGTTTGGGGAACTTTTGTATCATGTCATTACATATTTTTAGTAACATGTCTGCTATTTAGAAGCAGGTGACTCTCTCATGAGTAACAAATGGGACATGATTTATGAGGTCAGGGATCATGGTTTTTTTCCTTCATGTCTGTATTATCTATGTAACTAAGTGCTTGCTTTCATGGAGGCTAAAAGACTTAGAGATGAAGTAATGTATCTTTCTAGGTAGAAGTATTTAAACTTCAAGGTCTACAAGACTCCTTGGAGTTATATAACAGGTAGGCAGGTTAATCATTAATTTAGGGGACCTAGATATTATAATTCTTGATTCTTTTAATTAATCTTTTCCCCCATACTGCTTCCTTCAATGAAAATGCTTAATCCAAAAAAAAAGAAGTGCAAAAAGAAAAAAGAAAAGAAAAACAAACAACAAAACCCTCTCATTTCTAATTCTAGAATATTTTACCCAGTATACTTAATTTTCAAAAGGAAATGGCCTGTATCTTCTTAAAAGGTTTTGGGGGATATAATGATAGTATGGTTTTGCACATTTAGTTTCAGGTAAGATCTCTCTCCCCCAACTCCATACAGACTCTTAAAACATGTGTACTTTATTCATTTGAATCAAACAAACAGACAACAAAAAAAACCACGTTGAAGTAACATCCAATTCAACTGTAGCAAGTGTGATGTTCTTTTTAAGTTTAGGGTACAGGCAGGTTCATGTGGTAGTCATCAGTGCTGTTTACCAAATATTTCCAGCTCTTGAATCCTGGCAACATGATGGTATTCTACTTCTCAGCTTTCGTACTGTGGAATGGGACTATGTGACTATATTTGGCCAAACCGCTGGGAACAGTGAGTCTCTGTCACCTCCAGGCTATGCCATTTGACCCAAGACTGCTCTTATTCTCTTTGGCGTGGCGACTGGTAAATTCCTGAGATGTTGGCTTCTCCATTTCCCTTGGTTCTTGAATGGTGAAAAGGAGCAGAGTCCCTTACTGATATTTTCATGAAAGAGAAGTAAACCATTCTTGTTTTAAGCCACTAAGATTTGGGGTTGTAAATATGATTGTATAATTTAATTCCTTTTGTTACTGAAGTAAAGCCAAGCCTAGTCTTACTCATGCAAGTTACATTGTTCTTATTATTTTAGCTAGTCCTGGGATGCTTCAGATGTTATCATTTGCCTTCTGTATCAATTTTTCAAAAGTCCCAGTATTTTTAATTACAATTAATTACTTATTTTTATTTGTATATGTGTATGGGGGTGGGGATTTGCTACTGTGTACATGTGAAAATCAAAAGACAGCTTTTGGGAGTTGGTTCTCTCTTTCCATCAAGTGGGAGGGACCTGTGGATCAAACTCAGGTC
The DNA here is from genome assembly GCA_030674055.1 of Rhabdomys pumilio. Classification (NCBI taxonomy): domain Eukaryota; kingdom Metazoa; phylum Chordata; class Mammalia; order Rodentia; family Muridae; genus Rhabdomys; species Rhabdomys pumilio. The sequence goes on from JANHMN010000006.1 coordinate 42,641,257, forward strand.
ATCAGGCTTGGAGGCTCTAGAGTAATTATTATCCAGCAACATGACTTCTCCAGCAAGGAATCATATCCAAAGACCTTCTAGGTCTGTGTGATCCAGCTGGAATGCAGACATGCCCTGGATTACAGTATGATCTGGCTGGAATACAGACACAGAATTAATATACGCTTAATCCCAAACAAGGAAGGTAAGGTTTGGAGAAGAAAGCAGCCATGCTTGAAAGTGATATCTAATAGAGGGGCAGAAAAAAAGTGATTAATCAGAGCAATATTTGACAGAATGATTTAGTGATAGGATATGCCCAGCTCTCATGAGAACAGCACAGGAACGAGAGGCTACTTAAGAGCAGTGCAGGGAGAAAGAATTCATTTCATGGAGCTCAGAGGCAGTTTTTTTTTTCTTTTCTTTTTATCCAGTGAATATTTATTACACCAAATCATGGTGTAACTGTCACGGAGACTGGGAAAGAACATTCTAATGTATGTTGGAGAGAGGACATGAGCGCACTAAGCCATTGCTTTGCACAGTATGAAGTCAATAGACAGAACATTCATGGCTGAAAAGCCAAGAACCTACAATACAATTCTAGAAGCTCTATAATTCTAGAATGCAATGGAGGTACCTGTCAAAGCACCTGAATAGGAAAAAGTGGGATGAGGCAAAGATTCTCTCACAAACCCTAATCACTTGGCTTCACAAGTACATACACTGTTTTTTGTTTCTTAGTTACTTTGTTTTTCTAAGCAAGGTCTCACTATACAGTCCTAGCTAGCCTGGAACACAGAGATGCCTCTGCTTCCTAAGTGCTGAGATTAATGGTGTGAGCCACCATGCTTGGCCTAAGTAAAGTAAATTTTAGTAAGTGTATCTTGTGGGCCTGAAAGCAAAGGTCTGTAATCTCAGTGCTTGAGGAGTGGAGGCAGGAAAGCTAGATGTTTAAGCTACACAGTCAATGGGGGGCTAGCGCTGATTACAAGAGCCCATGTCTCTAAAAGAACTAGACCAAACTAACAAATCTATCAGGCTTACAGGTGTGACTCAGTGGTAGAGCAGCTAGCCTTGCATGTGTGAAGCCCTAGGCTCCATCCCCAGCACTGCCAAAGTTAAATCACATGGATTCCAAGTAGGCCTATTGCTGTGGCTGCAGCTGTGATGGCTTTGTTGCTACCTCTGCTCTATCTCACTGCAGTGCAGGTTTCCCTTCTACAAGAACTCCTGACCTAGATCCCACTACCAGGAGGATCCAAAGCAAGCTGGAATACTTAAAGCCCAACCCATCTCTGCTATGGGGAAAGGAAACAGTTGCCTCTGTATATATGGAAATCTGTGGGCAGGTTTATTTGCTGCGAAGTCTGGATCATTTCCCTTGTGGGCAGTAGGCGCCCTGGAGGGTCAGGAATGGGCTGCATGAAGGAGACTAAAACCAGGGAGGAAAACTGCAGAGCAGTGTTAAAGTGACTTGGCTGGAGGCAGGACCACTAAACTAAACAAGTGTTCTGTATCTATGTAATTAGGCACAGTGTCAAGACAGACCTAGTATGCATCTGTCCTGACTTGATCACTCTAGTGTGGTTAATGCTAGAAGATTCTGCTCTTATCTTTGAAATAGAAGCAACATGACCAAACTAATTGGTTATTTTGAGGAGTCATAAAAAGGGACATAGGAAGATCTGAGTATAAACTGTGTCCTAGGAGTGCTGGCTACTTAGGGCCTGCCACAGCTGCAACTTACGGTCCCCTACATGGCAGAGATGCAGCTGTCAAGGGAAGGAGCTGCAGTACAACCACTTTAAGCTTATTTCTGACTAGTTTACAAATAAATGAGACTCAAACCATGGTTATTTTATTTGGCTTTACCAATGACTGGGGGTAATCCCTAATCTACTCTTCTATCTGCTGACCTGGCTACCTCCCCAGAGCAATACCCCAGATACTTGCTGTTTCCTTTGACCATGTGCTCGTAGTCTATCTCTTCTCATGCTTCCTCCTCTTCTCTCCTTCCTCCTTCTCCACCTGTACTAATTTTAAATTCCAGTCCTGTGTCTTTTCTGCCCAACTATTGGCTGTCAGCATATTATTATTATTATTATTATTATTATTATTATTATTATTATTATTATTATTATTATAATATTAGTGATAGTAGTACTTTTATTCTTTTACAGTTCAGTTGCTGCCCCTCTCTGGGTCCACCCTCCCACAGTTCCTTATCCCATTCCTCTTCTCTCCAGTCTCCAAGGATGCCCCCTCCACCAGGCCTGCCCACTCCCTGGGGCCTCAAGTCTCTTAAGAGTTAGGTATAAGGTGCATCTTCTCCCACTGAGGCCAGACCAGGCAGTCCTCTGCTGTATATGTGTCAGGGGCCTCAGATCAGATTATGTATGCTGTCTGGTTGGTGGATCAATGTCAGAGATCTCAGGGGCACAGGTTAGTTGAGACTGTTGATCTTCCTATGGGGATACTCTCCTTCTCAGGTTCTTCCAGCCTATCCCTAATTCAATCTCAAAGGTCCCCAACTTCAGTCCAATAGTTGGATTAAGTATCTGTATCTGACTCACTCAGATGCTTGTTAGGCTTCTTGGTGGACAGCCATGTTAGTTAGGTTCCTGTCTATAAATACATCATAGCATTGGTAATAATGTCAGGATTGGAGCCTCCCCTTGAGATAGATCCCAAGTTAGGCTGGTCACTGAACATCCTTTCCTCACTCTCTTCTCCATTTTGTCCCTGAAGTTCTTTTAGATAGGAACAATTCTAGGTTAGAATTTTTGACTGTGGGATGACAACCCCATCCCTCCACTTTATGTCCTCTTTCTCTATGACTTTTCTCTCCCTACTGTTGGGCATTTTATTTAAGGTTCCTCCCTTTGAGTCCTGAGAGTCTCTCATCTCCCAGGTCTCTGGTACTTTTGAGAGGTACTCCCCACCACCCACGTTCCCAGGTTGCATATTTCCATTCATTCTGCTGGCCTTCAGGGCTTCTCTCCTGTCTCTCCCCTCCCTCTATATTGATCATGTTCCCTTTTTCCTCTCTCCCTCCTGTCCTCCATCTAGATCCCTCCCTCCCTTTGCAGAGGCAGTTTTTTCAAGCAGAGCAATTCAGTCAAAAGTTGAGAGAAGTCAATTTGAATCAGTCAGCTTGAGGAGGAATTTGAGCTAGAACACTTGAATTGATCTAGCTGACCAGAGTTTAGAAAGAGCTAGAAAGATAAAATAAGTTTATTCAGTATAATTCTTGTAGGATGAAAGATTCTAGGCCTAGGTTTGCACCTCAGAGACTGGAAGCTTAAGCCTGCAAAGTCTGGGCTTGCAGAAAATTAGATTATACAGAGGCCAGAGGCTTCTAGGACTAGGTCTAGGAATAGTTAGAAATGCTGTGGGTTCAGCCCAAGCCATGTATTTTTAAAGCTGTGTACAGCTCTCATTTCATCCCATTATCTTCAGAAATAAAAGAGACATTACAGGAGGCAAGTTCTTTAACTTACTGAGCCATCTCGCAATCTACCACTTCCAAAATTCCAGTTCTATGGTATCTAAAATATACCATAAAAATGACTTATCATTTCCATTATTGTGCCTTTTCTCATTTTTATACCATATAATATGCATGTGATTTCTCAGAGAAGGGAGGTTTCTTGTCAGTCACTAGTATGATGATTTCTGACCAAGCTAAATCTCTAAATAATGCCACATGGCATGATAAAAAGTACTGCAATTCACAATTACATTCTTAGCTGTCACCCTAACTGCAGGAGTGGGGACAGGTTCCTGGTGCAGCACAACCTCTACAAATGCTGTTCTATCTCCCAAGGACTGGGTCAGAATGGGGCCACTCTATTACCTCCTCTCCTTTCAGGGATTCCAGTTAGTATCATAGTTTATCAGACAGAGTCTAATTTACTTGGTCACCAAAAAGAAAGAAATCAATGGTTTGAATTGTGCTCAGGAGACAGATGTACACTTTCACGTGAATTCAAATATATTAACCTGGAATATTATAGAGAAAGAGCTCATCTCAAAAGTGAACAAAAGAAGGATTCACAGAGTGATCGTTGATTTAGGCCTCCAGCATTTTCTTAGTAGCAGACTACAGAAAGGAGCTGCAAGGAGTACTAACTTTGTAGATGCTGTATTGATTAAAGGAGAGTAAAGGCAGAGTAGGTGACAGATGAGATGTGCATTTATCAATATATGCATAGTATCAATATAAGTACCATGAAATAGAACTAGGGAATTGTCTCAGAAAAATGCGATATGAGATGGTGGCCTTGACCAGTGAGTGATGGTTACGACTGGAAAAGGACCATCTTCAGAGATAGCCTTTTAAAAAGGTCCAAGTGTGGTATGTGGCTCAGCACTTAGAGCAGTGTTTACCAATGCTGTGACCCTTTAATACAGTTCCTATGTTGTAGTGACCCTCAGCCATAAGATTGTTTTCATTTCTACTTTAAAACTGCAATTTTGCTACTGTTGTGAATCATACATAAATATCTGTGTTTTCTGATAGTCTTTGGCAACCCCTATAAAGGGGTTGTTTGACCTCTACAAAGGGGCTGTGACCCATAGGTTGAAAACCCTTGACATAGACGGTTCTTTATACTCTGACATGAGTACAGAGGACTGAACTTGCAAAACTTAAACAAAGGAGTAATGAGACTAAAATTAATCTTCTCAATCATCTCCAAGGCTGTCTTTTCCATTCACAAGTGGAAATTCTATCTATGATAGAATACATAGGAAAATGTGAGGCTCTCCTTTTTCTGCACGTACTTCTAAATGAACTGTTGCCTCTTGCTTCTGTTCCTACTGCAGATGCCACAGGAAGCAGCCCTGATTTGTGGTCAAATGAGAGGGAGGTGGGAACCAACATCCTAAGGAAACCCTCAGAAGCTGATCCTTGTGATTTTCTGCTGCCCATTGTTATCCATGTGGCAGGATACACAGGCTTAAAGACATCTTCTGAGAAGCTTGTGGGTAGCTTCAGCATTCTCATTAATTAGGAAATTAGATTGGTGGCTAGAAATTGGAAGGTAAGGAATATCTGTATTTGACATTGAGGAAATGAAGCGTGGGAGGGGAGATGAGAGCCAGGCTTTTCACATCAAACTGTAGCGGTTTGCTTGCCATTGCTTTGGGGATCACATTCACTTCAGCACCAAAGCTGGTCCCTGGGCAGGCTGGTTAGTCCTTCTAAGGATGGATTCATCTTGTCAGATTTCTTATATAACCATGATTCTGAGTAATATAAATAATCTATTGATTGTAAGGGTTTTTTTTTTCTTTCCCTAAATTGCCCATCAGATTCTCTTGTTTAAAATTCAAATTTAAGATGTGATTGCTTTTGATCTCTAAACCAATATCCTTGGGCTTATGAGCTTGTAACTAATACATGATAAACAGTAAACGTATCTGTGCTCGTTTGTGTAATTCCAGACTTCAAGTTCCCCTTTGAAGCAACGACTTACTTTTGCTCCCCTTGCGTGGATCTACAATCAGGCTGTCAGATAAGAAGGACACCTTATGTTCTTCTGTGGCTTATAGGGCTTGGCGTATAGATACTGGTGTCTGAGCCTAGAAACTTGCCCTTACTTGCATTTGAAGGGTTTTGTTTTATTGCTTACTGAGAATTTCATGCATGAGTATATTTGAAAAACTGTTGAGTCCATTTAGTGTTACTCATATGTATATGCATTTAAGGTTGTTCACTGGGATTGAATGACTTACCAGGGATCTTGTTTCTGTAAAAGACTGATTTCCACTCTCTCAGCAGCCATCAGTTGCTTGTATTTCTTTATCTATGGAGGGGAGCCTCACGAGATTTCTACCATCCACATTAACTTGTCAACTGGTGTTATCACTGTATGGCTCTTTTTGAGGCAAACATATTATTGAGATACCATAGGTTTACCTTCCCTGCATTCGTATAAGACATTATCTTTTGACAGACATCCTGATCATATGAATCTTACATTTCTTCCTGTCTTCTGCAAAGTTCCCTGAGTTTTATGTACGGGGGAAGAAGAGGTCTTGCACCAACTGAAGGTGGGAACCTGACAGTAGTTGTTTTTCATTTTTGCCAGTTTTAGATTTCTGTAATGGTCTCCATCTATTACAAATAGGACCTTTTAGATGTGTGAGAGCTATGATCACATGTAGGAATAAAGATTTAGAATGCTATTGGGAATTACACTGGCTTAGTAAAGTGCCCATAGTAGGCTATGTTCACACTATCATTCAAGGTTTTTCTCCTATTTACCTGCTCTTAAGTCAAATTAGACAGATCATTGATTACCTCCAAAATATAAGCATCATTATTGTGCCCTTTGGGATAGCTTATTGTATTGATCACTGTTGTTGTGGTTATAGGCTTTATACCTGAGTGGGACTAGTGATTGCTTTTCTACCTTCATAGCTTATTTATAACCTTCAGATACTGTAAGAACTAGTCCTCAAGGAGGAAGCTTCCATGTGAGTGCCAGCTCAATTCCTCCAAGTCCTTTGTCCAGCAGGTTTGGAATCTTTAGCAACAGGGAAGTACCTTAAAGTTCAGAAGGCAACCAAGGACAAAGGCAGCAATCTATATTGTTTTGAGAGTCTCTTGGCCTTCCTTGACAATAGATTGAAAGCAGGTTTTCCATGCCTAGCATTTTTTTTTTTTTGGTAGATATAATGACTCTTGAAGAGGGGCATTCACACAAGTGCTATAATCTCATATTGTGTGTGTGTGTGTTTGTGTTTATGTCCGTCTCTGTATGTGTGTGTGTGTGTGTGTGTGTGTGTGTGTGTGTATTATTGTATATTATTTTAAATGAATATAAAATGTTTCCTTTGACCTTTTCAAACATCCTTAGTATTATTTATCCCTCCTCCTAGTCTCTACCTCTGTATCATCCCTCTCTCTTCTTCCCAATTAAAGTCCTTTTCCCATTTTTTTCTATTTGTCACTTTAAATCACCTGTGTCCTAATTTTCTCCTCCCTCTTTCCAATGATCCCTCTTTATTTTTATGATTTCTGTAGTCTGTTAAGCTTCTATACTCAGATCTAAAGACTTAGAAATAGGGTCAACATATAAGAGAGAACATTGGGTCTGGGATACCTCACTCAATATAATACTTTCTAGTTACATTCTTCAGTTAAACATTTCATGAGTTCATGAATGGGCTATGAATCTAAGCTGAAGACTCAAAAGAACAAATAAAAATGATTAAGAAGTATTTTAAAGAGTATTTGACATGTTTAGGAATCAGGGAAATGAAAATTAAAACAACTTTGATATTTCATCTTATCACTGTCAGAATAGCAAAGATCAAGAGAAAAAATAGGGCAACAACTGAAGTGAAGATGTGGGAAAAGGGAAAGGTCCATTTACACTCATGAGAGTGCAAAATGTCAAACCACTAGGAAATCAGTGTGGGGAATTCCCTAAAAGCAAATGTAGATCTACCATGTGACCCAGCTATGCCACTCTTTGGCATGTGCCCAAAGGACTTAACATCCTACTCCACAGGTGTTTTTTCAGCCATGTTCATTGCCATTCTATTTACAATTACAAGGACAGCAACCTAAATCTCTCTTGTCTGATAAATGGATAATGAAAATTGGTACATATAAACAGTGGACTACTATTCCACTATAAAAAACAATGGAGCTTTTTCCAGCCTGCCTCTAGTGCTGGCAGCCTGTGTTTCCTCACTGTGGGCCATACATAAAAGAGAAGAATGCCTCTCTTCCTCTGAAACACACTGTACTCATGGAACCCAGAGCAACATTCCTCATGCTGATGACTTTGCTTGAAGCTCCAGCTACAGGACTGGTACCATCATCCACTTCTGAGGTTAAGACTAATGTGTTCCGGGTGTCAATTTTCTCCTGGATGTGTGCACAGAATAATCTTATTGCTCTTTTTTCCAAACAAACAAACAAACAAACAAACAGCAGCAAAATATTCCAGTAACCAAATAATAGAGCCAGAACTCATATCCACTATCTTGTTAGCTGTGAGTAAATTCCAGTTTAAAATCAGACTGGATTTCTGCATATCTAAGAAACCTTACTTTCCGCAAGATGCATGGCCATTTCTCCATCAGAATGCTACTAATTTTGGTTCTGGATGAGTGCGTAATCAGGGCTGGTTGCTAGCACATTCGTGTATGTCATGCAAGCTACTAATTTTGTGAATCTCTGAGTCTTATGAGAGAACTGCTGAGACTTTCCCTATTAATCTCCAAAGCATTCACATCAGTTTGGGGAATAAAATTATAACAAGCCCTTATCATTTTGAAGGGGAGTGATAAGCAGAGTGGGAGACTTAGGAGACAAAGGTCCTGACTTGTTCTGTAAATCACAAAAGTAAAAATAAACCATTTTAATTTGGCTTGCTCAAGGTGATACAGGGTTTTAAGAGTGAGAGAACTTTTGTGGCCCAGGTTTGGATGATGCAAGAACTTAATATGTCAAGATGCTGGGCATTGATGCTCATTTGGGCCTTACCTTCAGTCTTGGAAGGCAATCAAGGGAAACACTAAGAGCCTGCCTATACTGTTTGAAGAATCTCTTTGCCTCCCTTGACCAACAACCCAAAAAGAAAATTTCTATTCACCAAAGTTTTTTTTTCAGATAATCTGCAGGTCTTGGGGAAAACATTACTAACTATGATACCAAATATTATAACTTGAGACAGTGGCTCAAAGTTCATTGTCTTGTGTCAATGAGAATTGATGATATGGATTTTCTTAGGAGTGATTTAAGTGAAAATAGACTTTAATAAGTATTATTACTGAAAAGTCAGAAATTGAAAAAAGTGGGAAATTAAGGAAAATTGAGAAGGAGAAAGACAGGTTTTCTAGAGTCAAGAGCTGTTGCGTTTGATCTAGTGGCTTAATAGAACAGTGGCAGAAACTGCACAGACTCTACAGTCGTCTCTATTGAGATCAGATAATGATTTCAGCTATCATGGGCCAAGTTACTGGAGGGTCTACACATGCTGTGTAAATCCCTGTAGCCCAACTGGAGAGACAGTCATGTCCTGTTCATGTGTTGCCCCCAAGTTAATATGGTTTAATATTGTTTTCATAATTCTGATCAAAACTTGAAATGTATCATTGTAATATAGCAACATAAATTGGATTCTGTAGATATAATACCAATTCTAGAAAGAAAAAAAAAAAGAAAGCAGATGTATTTCATGTTATCTACATGAAATTCAACACATCCAAACCATTTGTAGGGTCCTTAATAGAGATGAATCAAGGGATTTTCTTACTAAGTAGCTTTCCCAGCAATCTTTGTGTATTATTGTAGTAACTGTACATCTTATTCTACAAACTATACAACTAACACCATGTTTTGCTGACTTGGGGATTTCATTTTGCTTTATCAGTCACAGGAGAGAAAGCCAGGCACCAACTTCCCACGGGCTTATAGCCACTGAATACATGAGCCTTGGCCACATATCCATATGGAACTGCTGGAATGAATTTCTAAGTGACAAAAGAATCTTTGGTAGAAGCATTTTTAGGGTTTGGATTATGTTACGGAGATAATTACATGAACCACAAAATACCCTGATTTTGTGCTATGTTTCATCAACATGAAATTCCACAATGTGGTATATCACCCTAACCTCATGCTTTTCTCTTCTGGTATTTGATGACAGTTGCTCTCCTCAGAAAGCTCAAAACACAAAATGAGATTTAAACGTAGTTCCCAAATTCAAAGTAGGTGTCTTAAAAAATCCAGGATTGCCTTTTGCTAGAAGGTTTTAATTTAAAACATCCAACATTCCCACTTTGAAATTGTTCCTTTAGCCTACACAGAATTCCGGTACTGATACTCAGGATGTGTTATGTAGCTCAGACTGGCCTCTATGTCACTATGTACTAGACTTTATTAAACATCCTCTAGTAACTAGAGGATAAATCTGAACTTCTGGTATTTTGTGCCTACTTCTGGAGTGCTTGAATTACAGATGTGTAATTTAATGGGAACACTATGCCCTTTGAGGAAGTGCTAGGAATCAAACCCAGGGCTTCATCGGGGAGACCTATAGAGGATGAGGATGAAGGATTGGATGATGTTGATGGTTATTATTTAAATCGGCGGCAACCGAATATTGTTTGATCTTAATCAGCTGCCATCTTTCCGACTGGACAAGGCTTCTGGCCGCAAGCAGCAACAGTTAATTATCGCAACAGCTCTGCTCAGGCCACCAGTTCAGAGACACCAGCCCTGCCACCCACGAGACGCCAGGATGGGAGATGACTGTGCCTATCTTCCATGCTGTCTCCACAAGGCTGGGCTGAGCCCAGACCATCCCGCCATCCAAGCTGTACCCAGTATGAATGAGTCTCTAATGCTTAAATATTAATCAAAGGCTTTATATGTTTGGTAATGCTAATAACAAGATGCCCACACAATTAGAGGTGTTTCCCAATTAACTAACCTAGATATAAGTTGTTACCCAGGATTTCTCTCCATACATGCGTGGCTCTCCACCCTGCAGCTTGTTCCTCCTCTTCCTTCTCTTTCTCTCCTCACTCCTCCTCTTCCTTTTCTTACTCCGCTCACCTTAGCTCCTCCCAACTTGCGGGAAAATTTCCCGCTACAGGATGAACCTGAGGCTTCAGAAGCACCACAAGAACATAGCCCACAAAATCAACTGCCTGGAACTCATAGGGACTTGCAGAGGTCAGAGAGAGACTGTAGGAGTATGACGTAGGTCCTTTGTATATATGTTATGACTGAGTAGCTTGGTGTTCTTGTGGAATTCCTAATAATGGGAGCAGGGGCTATCTCTGACTCTTTTTCTAGCTTGTGGAACAGTTCAGCACTTTAAAACTACTCAAAGTGGGTTTCCATATACAGTAGATGAGTTCTAGTTTAGTGAAGTATACACAGGTTTTTTTTTTTACCATCACAAGTGAAGAATAGAAGGGATATATTTTCTTTTTATATTAATTTATTTATTCATTTTACATCTTGATTGCTGCCCCCTCCTGACCTCCACTTCACAGAGTCCCTCCTCATCCCTTCCCTTTCTCTTCTGAGAGGGTGGGGCCCCCTGGATAACCACTTACCCTTCTGAATCAAGTCTCTTCGTGTTTAGGTGCATCCTGTCTCACTGAGGTCAGACAAGGAATCCCAGTTGGGGAACAGATTTTACAGACAGCAACAGATTTAGGGACAGCCCCTCACTCCAGTTGTTGTGGGACCCACATGGAGACTGAGCTGCACATCTGCTACATATGTATCGGAGGCCTCATTCCAGCCCATGTATGCTCTTTCATTTTAAAATGTTTGTATTTTATTATTTCGTTGAGATTTTTATATATGTTTTGCTTCCCCCAACTCTTCCCAGATCCACTCCACCTTTCCCTACCCATCTGATTTTGTGTCCTTTTTTGTGCTTTTTATAACTGATAAAGTCCAATATGTGCTACCCAAATTTTTGGATACATTGTCTTCCACTGGGGGTTGTTTGACTTAGCAGGGACATTACACTTAGAAAAACCTGTCTGCCCTTTTCATAGTAGCTAACAATTGCCAATAGTACCATGGTTAGGGTTGTGGTTTTTAGTCCAACTCTCATCTCCATGCTGGGATTTGGTCTGCTTTGAAAATTTGCCCCCATATATTCTTCTACCAATATGGTTTTCTCAGCGTACAATTCTGTCCTTGCCGTTTCAAACTGTGTGATGGTTTGGATCACTTGCCTTAGTACTGAGTCACAGCAGTTTCCTGATTTGTTATCTGTCCACAGGAAGCACCAAGCTTTCCAGGAACCATTCTCTGTCCTGTTTTATACCCTCCCTCCCTGACTCTCCTGGTAAGACTGGGATGTTCTTGTGTGAAAAAAGGAACCCATAATATACTCTGAGCCTTACATGAACATGCTTATTGTTCAGTTTGCCATTTTAGATAAATGACCTCTTCAGCTGGGCTACAGATCTGTCTTTGGGATGTTTTATAATGTGACAGGATGTCATGTTTTCTCTTCTGGTAGATACTTTTCACAGGAAGTAATTTACTTTACCAAGGAACTTACCTTAATCTAAACTAAGCCATCCGTTGTGGAGAATTGCCTTCATTCAGGTTGAAGGGGTGGGTTCGTGAACATTCCTGCTTCTGTGTTCCTTTATTACCCAGAGGAATTAGCCAGTTTAGGGTGTATCTCTGTAGCTAGAACACCAAGTAGGGCCGATTTCCAAGAAATTATCACACTCCTCACCTGTGCCCTCTTCTGATCTGCTAAACTAGTAAACCTGAGAAGTTCACTGACACTTATCTGTGGCTGGTAAGAGCAGAACTAAGTGCCAGGAGCCCGTGAGAACAGGTTAGTGAGCTGACCCAGATTCAGGTGCTTGGGTATGTTGGAATAAGTTGCCTCATCCACTGGATTTATTTACCAAAAGGGAAGGTGTTAAGGTCTGTGAGCCCTCTGCTGGGCAGAACTAAAGATAATCCTACCTACTAACAACTCTAGCTATTGTTAACAGAGGTGAAAATTTTCTCATGATTGGTGGTAGGAGGGGAGATATGGTCCTGCCTGTTTAAGGTGATGACTCTAAAAAGCACAGTTTTCCCTGTTCAAGACATTTAAACCAAGTCTGAAGGAGCAAAGGAAAGGAACTAACTTATTTTATTGTCTACCCATTCATCTTCAAAAAACATATTTACTCATGGTGTGGAGTGTTCTAGTGACATTAGATTCAACAGTACTAATATACATGCTCAGTGTAAATACATAAAAACAAAAGAATAGGATTACTGACCCTTTATTCATTATAGAATTAGATTTGCCATATTTGTATTTGTGTGCTTTTCTTATGTTTAACATAGACCTTTCTACAATCAGTATTCTAATTTCAGAGCTTAAATACCAAAATTTCATCAGTTTGTTTATTTGTTTTGGTGCTGAGACTCATGACTATAGCTCAGTGCATGTCAGACAAGATGCACAAGAGGTATATCAACATTATTATTATTTATTAATCATTCAACAAATATCAGTAGAGACCTACTTTATATCAACATTGTATCTTACATATTACACTAGGACATGGAGAAGAAAAGTGACTATCTACAATGGTGACGAGCTTTTTCCAGGGGACTGGCAGCATATAGAGGTAGTCATAAAAGGAAGAGCTACATTTTAGAGGTAGAGAAACCAAGAGGGAGGAAGTTTACCAAAAGAGAATTTGGGCATAATTTGTGAACTGATATGGGATATGATGTTTGTGTGTTTGGCAGAGATGGATTACATGGCAGACAGTAGACAGTGAAGGGATAAATTGGTAGATGTGTGTCTCAATGATGTGTGCCATCACTGGATAATGTGTGCCTCTTGTGTTTGTGAGTGTGTGTGTGTGTGTGTGTGTGTGTGTGTGTGTGTGAGAGAGAGAGAGAGAGAGAGAGAGAGAGAGAGAGAGAGAGAGAGAGAGTTTCTAATGTTATTTTTTCTCCTTTTATTATTATGGTTTGTTTGATTGATTTGCCTGTACATGCTAGGCAAGTACTCTACTACCGATATAAATTTCACACCTTGTTTTTCAGACACATTTTCATCATGTAGTATGCACTGCCCTTGAACTTGCTATATAGCCCAGGACAAGTATGATCCTCTGAGAGCCTGAAATCCAGGAAATAAAGAGTGGTGAAAGGTGAAGCTGGTGTTTTAGTTGGAATCAGGGAATAAACGACATTGTGTTAGGGGGATTAGATGATACCCATTTAGAGAAGGGAAGTCATGAAGAACAGGATGTAGAATAAAATGGAGGTGACTGCTTTGCAGTTAAGAAATCTGTCTCAGAAAGACAGAGAGAAAATAGGTCAGTAGATAAAGCTACAACAGGCAGCACTTTGGTTTCTAATGGAGCAGAGGAGAAAAGATAAAGATAAAAGTCATATCACCTTAGAAAGAAGGCTAGCAGGAAAACTTCAACAGGTAGAGTCTGGTTGTACAGGATGAAGAAGAAAGAAAAATGAAGGCAGACATGAAGTAGAGATGGCACATATGCAAAGATTGGAAAATAAAGGCTTGTACTTTGCCTATGTTGAGTTTGAGATGACCATATGTAAACGTACCCAGTAAACAGATGAACATATGGGCCTTGAGCTCAGAGATTAGACTTGCTGAGGTCACTGGTGGGGATCCTCAGTCTCAGTGAATGATTTACAGAGAGAGGTGTAAAAGGAGGCAGCAGGGAGAAGCATGTGTTTCTTTTTCACTTAGAGGGATCTGAAACATTATTGAGGATGAAGTTTGGGTAACATTTTGCCTTAGTGATAACATTACTTAAAAGTAAGGATTTCAAAACATTTACTCTTTAACTTTCTATGTTCAAATCTTTATCATTGAATCTACAAACTTTAAATTTTACATTTGAGTATCAACCAAGGTATGTTTATAAAAAATCATATTAAATTAGAAATGACTTAAAATAAACTCAAGATGAATTTAAACTATTTTAAAGTATCAAATAACATGCATGATAAAATATCAAAGATTGAGTTCTTTTTGGGTGGGCTTGGGAATGGGAAAATGGAAAAGGATTTAATTTATTTTGATTCAAGTATGAATAAACATTGATTTTTATTTATGTAAATATGTAATACTATTTCTGGAAAATGCCTAGAATTTTAACCTTTCAAAGTAGAGAACACATTTTAGATACCATTTTGAAAAATCTTATTTCTCATAGATGAGAAAACTACAATGAGTTGGAGAAACTCTTAAAGACTCTCTTCCTCACTCACATTGCCACTTAAAAAACTGTGGGAAGTTCTTCCAGGGATTAAATACTGTTGTGTGTGTGAAATAATAATAATAATAATAATAATAATAATAATAATAATAATAATAATGAAAACAAAACAGCAGCTGTAGCTAACATGTGTTGAGTGCTTGCTGGGTATAATGAATTTTCTAAATATTCTACACAAATCATCTCAGTTAATTCTCACAGGCCCTGTGGTTGACGCATTATTTCTACTTCCAAGTTGAGTAACAAAGGCTCAAGGAAGAAACACATATTTCTCAGGTTCTAAGTCTGGTCAATCACAGTACTGGGGTTCAAGTGTAGTCTCTACCTTGTCCACTCCCATTCTTTCGATCACAGAGCTGTCTTTGGATAGTTTTGGCCTCAATGCTGTCTATCCATAAGTGTTGCCCACATGAATTTAGTATTTTGAATTGAGGATATTCAACCCATGTTTTTTATTTTTTAAAAAATCACTAAAGTTCTGTGTCCCCTTAAAATATCCCTAATTTATCACATGGGGCAGTCTGTCCGCCTCCCTGGATATCTTAGTATCAAGGATCTCTTTGTTGGGGTCTAGGATCCTGTTTCTTTCCGATTATGTAATGCAGCACGTATGAAGTAGATCAGGATGTAGCTAATTTACAACTTCCCTGTGTGGTTTCTGAATGCTCCTTTTTCATTTCTTAGGTGGGGAAATCAGTACTCTATTTTCAGTCTCCTTTATATACTCCAGGCAGCAGTTAAACATTTAACTCTTAGCAATTTATGGTTTTAATGGAATAAGGTTTTGCTTTTAGTTAGTTTTCAGAGTAAATTTGGTTGTCCAAATACACTGAAAATCGCTGAGCATTATAGTTTGAACACATGTAAGCCTAAGGCCAAATATGAGTAACACATGATATTTTGTTACATGTCATGAACAAACCACTGTTTTGTAGTATAATACAAAACATAGCTAAGCAGTTTAGATCACTATCAGGCATTACAAGGTTAGGTTTTTCAATTTATGTGATTACTCAAAACTCATTAGAAATATATTCTTTAGCTCTAGGGAATGCAACTTAGAAAACTGTGGTTCTCTCTTGTGAAAATGGTGTATATTTAGTCTATTTATTATGTTTTTACTTTGTCTTAATTATATTCTTTGTACTTTCAGTACAATAGTCAAATTTACAAATAAACTTACACTATATTTTGCCATGAGTCAAGAAAGAGTAAAATTGAACAGGAAGAAAATATACTGTTGTTACTTATTAGCTTGTTCTCTGTCTTCAGAATATCACAGACACCCTAACATTGAAATCAGCATCATATATTAAACTTGTTCCGACAAAAGAAATGCTGTCTGGTGGAGACCTTGATGTTGTTCTGGTGCTAGGATGCAATAAAGAGCCAGGTTGGCCTTCTGGAGCTTTCATTTCCTCACATAGAAACTGAGCCTCACATTTCATACCCTATTGTGTTAGAGCTCTTTAGACCACAGGTTAGGAATGACATTAGCTGTGCAGTTGTGTCTAAGGTTCTATGCTTCGGGTTCTGTGAACTTAAGCACTCCAATTAATGTTGTTGAGCCCTAAGTTTCAAATCAATAAAGCAAGGTAGTGGTAGTGTCTACAGAACAGGATTATTGTACAGATGAAATTAGGTGACATATGTATGGTCCAAGGACCATGTATATGTGAAGGTGACTTCTTATTGCTTTCTTAGTTCTTGCTTTTGCATTACAGTGCAGATATCACCACTTTATTCTTAAGAACACTCATTTTAAACTTTTACATATACATACATACTATAAAATTTTACTTAATCTCTTTAATATACAACATGAAAACCAAATAGATTTATGCTTACCTTGGTCTTGAATTCAGGGTAAGTCTCATTTTAAAAATGCTGGAAATTTTTGCTTTTTGTTTTGTTTTAAGCAAAATAAAAAATGATCATTGTCAATAGAAGGGTCAATACTGGGGGCTAATAATTATTTTTGCTTTAGAATAAAACTGTTGACCTTATTTTTTAAACTGTTCCTTCTGGAGAGCTTAGAGGCCTAAAGGAAAGGCCAGCGGGATGTTGGTATGGATAAGGGATGGAGAAAAAATATTGATAATCTTCAGCCTATGAGTACTAAGCCAACATTCATTCATGGAAGTACTTTCATATACGTGTATCAAATAATCATTAAAGTCTGAACTGGATTAATAGACAAAAGAATAAATAGACAAACTGAATCTCATTTACATGTGAATGTATGATATGAGCTATGCAATGGAATAATTTATGTTTAATTTATTTGCACTTGTATGTGAGTGGACAAACATGCCATGGTGCATTTAAGAAAATCGAAGATAGCTTGCAGGAATTTGTTCTTCCTTTCCATTCAGTGATTACAGGGATAGAACTAGGTCATCAGGCTTGGTGATCCTCTAAGCCTTGTTCCTGGGCTCAGTCTTTATATCTTAACTTAAATTCTTTAGTTTAATTTCCAGAGAACTTTTTTTGCGTCAACTGTCGGGAAGCCTGAAATTGGATCTACAGGTCAGTTATTTCAACCTTGTGATATATTTAGCTTTGGTTTTATTAGTCTTAGTTTGGCTCTATATAATTTGTCTATTAGTGATCTCATCACTGGCAATGAGGAGTAGGCTTTAATTAACAGATGAATAAGTAGGGGAAGATCTAGAAAGCCTTTAAATTTTAGTAAACAAATTTGATGTGAGTGAGGAAAACACAAGTTGTCTTGCATCTCATTAACTCTCCTTTGGAAAGTACATCTGTTTAGATCATTCCCAAACGAGGTTTTTGGAATGGGATGTTCTGAGAGGAAACTAGTATATTTTCTGGCTCTCTCAAACTTTTTAAAAGTACATCAGATTTATTAATAAAGCTTTTAAATGACCATAGGTTCTGAAGAATAATTCCTTTTAAAGTGTTAAATCTTAAGAGCCTATTAGGCTATGAATCTTTCAACAATCAGGATTCCCTTGTTCAAATTGAATCAATCAGGATAATTTATTAGAAAATTCAGCTTTCTTTAGAGTCCATCTATATTTTGTTGAAAAGGTTGAAGTATGTTGGGTATCTTTTGAAATCTTGGAAAATAAAATTATTAAGTGTGGCATGTGGTTTTATTTTATTTCTTTATCGACTTATGTATATATGCATGGTATGTGTAGTGTTTGTGTGTGTTGTGATATGTGTGTGTTGTACATGTGCATATGTGGTGGTGGTGGTGGTGGTGTGTGTGTGTGTGTGTGTGTGTGTGTGTGTGTGTGCATGCGTATGATGTGGACTGCGTGTATGGTGTTTGTGTATGTGTGTGTTCGGTATGGCCTGTGTATATGGTGTGTATGTGTATGTATATGTGTCTGGTGTGTGTCTGTGTGCTTTGTGGATCCTGTTTGTATGGTGTGTGTATGGGGAGGGGAGAAGATGTGGTATGTGTGTATGTGTCTTTGTGTGTTGCTAGGGTTTGAACCCACACCTTGTACCTAGCACTGCTACTTCTGAAACTAATCTGAGAATTTGCAGTACTTTTCTCTAAGTTTATTAAATATTTCTTTTTTATTGGTTATTTTCTTTATTTATATTTCAAATGTTATCTCCTTTCCTGATTCTCCTCTGGTAACCTCCTATCCCATCTCCTCTATGAGGGTGTTCCTCTACCCATCCACCCACTCATACCTCACTGACCTCGCATCCCCATACACTGGGGCATTGAGCCTCCACAGGACCAAGGGCTTCCCCTCCCATTGATGCAAGATAGGTCAGTCCTCTGCTACAGATGCAGTTGGATCCATGTGTCCCTCTATGTGTACTCTTGTTGGTGGTTTAGTCCCTGGGATCTCTGGGGTATCCAGTTAATTGATATTGTTTTTCCTATGGGGTTGCAATTCCCTACACCTCCTTCAGTCCTTCCCTTAACTCTTCCATTGGGGTCCCATGTTCAGTCTGATGGTTGGCTACAAGCATTTGCATCTGTATTGGTCTAACTTTGGCAAAGCCTCTCAGGGGACAGCTATACCAGGCTCCTGTCAGCAAGCTGTTTTTGGCATCAACAGTAGTGTCATAGGAATTTGGTGTCTGCAGATGGGATGGATTCCTAGATGGGAACATCTCTGTCTGGATGGCCTTTCCTTCAGTCTCTGTTCCACTCTTTGTCTCTGAATTTCCTTTAGACAGGAACAATTCTGGGTTAAATTTTTTGAGATGGGTGGGTGGCCTATACACTTTTGATTATTGACATTTTGTTGGTATGTGTTACCTTAAAGCACAGGTAAGAAGTGTGATCTCTTGCTCTTTGTTGAGATACTACCATATCTCTAATCATAATAATCCTCTAATATCTGTGTGTGTGTGTGCCTCGATGTGTCTCATAGTCAGTGCATGTTACTCTACTGTGCCTAGTGGCCAATAATATTATCTTAGTATGCCTGGTGGCCAGCATGTGTTACTCTGTTTTGCATGGTGGCCAAAAGCTATTAGCATATTATGCCAAGTGGCCAGCATGTATTACTATACTATGTCAGATGGCCAGCCTACACTACTATATTACTGTACTATGTTGGCCTCTGCTCAAACTTTCCATATGTCTCATTAATCCTAGTTATTTCCATATATCTCATAATCCGAGTTATTTAGGTGATAATAAGGATAATATATCTTCTCCACAGAACATTGTGAGAATTAAATGTTTTAATATTTAATAACAAAGAGCTTTGGAATGCAGGAAATGCACTAAGTGCTCAATAAATGTTAAATACTAGTATACTGATTAGTTTTTGTCCAGGTGACACAGGTAGAAAACCTGGGACTAGGAATCTCAACTGAGAGAATACCTCCATCAGACATGCCTATAGGAAACTCTGTAGAGGTGGGTATTTTCTTGATTAATGGTAGGTAGGGAGTGCCAAGTTCACTGTGGGCAATTCTATCCCTGGGCAGGTGGTCTTGGGTTGTGTAAAAAAGGAACATGAACAAACAACAGGGACAAGCCAGAAAGCGCTTTTCTACAGGGTCCCAAGATTTAGTTCAAGCCTCTAAATTCCTTCTTTGATTGAATTCCTACCCTGAATTTCCTCAAAGATGGGCTGTGATTGGGAGTTAGAAGATGAACTACCCAATAAGTTGCTTTTTGACATGGTGTCTTTAACAGCAATAGACAGCAAACGAAGACACCTGTTGTAGGCATAGGCCATCTAACTACGGAAAGGCGGAGTACAGCTTTAAACTACTTTAGTGATGGGAACATAACCGTGAAATATCAGAACATTTGTCTTGCTTATTTCATAAAAGTAATCTTTTGGATTATCAGAAGTAAGATATAAGGTGGATAATAAGTGTACCTAGACTTAAATATAATTTCAGTCTCTTCATTGCTATGCAGCTTGGGAATTTAAATATGCTCACATCTGTACAGTGAGGATAATTACAGCACTTTATCTCCTAAAGAAACTCCATGAGGATTAAATGAGAAAATTAAAATCTTACTGTAGTGTCCGCCATAAAGTAGCATACAAATATGATTAGTTAGTGTTATTATAACTATTGAAAATGAAATTACATTTGAGTCTCTCAAGTATATTATTAATTTTAGAGTCATGGTTTTGATCCTAGGAGCCAAATGCAGTGCACACTGCTATAAGGCATATCAGGGCCTCTTTGAGAACTGTATGTATGTGTGAGTCCTTTCTCCTGGGAGTCAGAGCATGGGCTCCAATGGCAGGGGTTTGGAGGATCATCTCCCAGAGGAAACTATTATGTCATGTTCAGTTAGCTGTAGCATCGTTGTTGTTGTTTTTTCATATCTCACAAAATTGGTGTGTGAAAAACATGCTTTAAGATATGGGAGACTGTTATTATTTTTTTAAGGATTAGATAAGTCACTGCTATGGCTTACTCAAACACAAAAAATCTTGAGTTTTGAACTTACTGGAGTATTTTTCATATATTGAAATTCAGAAAAAATAGTATAAAATAAAATATTTTAAAATCATACTTCTACTTAATTCCACAGTGAATCTTTAACCCATCATGTTTCCTCTAAATAAATCAAATTGGTTATGTATATGTATTGTATCAAGAGACAAGCTTATAACAGAGAGCTCCTGCCATTACATCATCCACCTGCAGACAAGGAAAAATAAAAAATGTGCACATCAAGCAAGCAGACTTGTTACTGGTAATATTCTATAATAGCAATTTAAAATGTTTTCTAGATATCCCCAGCTTTGTAGAAGAACCATTTCCTAAGAGCTTTGGTGAAGTAAATGGCATTTGTTCTGGATATATTTTAATTAGTGCTCTTAATATGCTAGGGGGTTATGGTAACTCTAAGTCACCAAGAAGATCAGAAGTTTTCACTACTTTATTAAATTTAGACTTCAGTGAGCCTCATGTCTGTTCCAGAACAGAACCAACACACTTCCATGAAATGAACTTCCCCTAGCAGGACTGTAATTTACATCAACTGTTTAGTTAAGAGGCAATGGGTAAGGCAAGTTGTTCACACCTCTTCTTGTCTTTATTCTTTAAACTAACCAAGAAAACAGGTAGGGGAAACTAGTTTTATAGATGAAAAACAAAGGATAAAGTTTAGTAGTTCGTCCCGGATCTAAGTGGTGGGGATGTGAATGACTAGGGTGAAATCTTATGGTTCCCAGAGAAACCCTCACCACATGGAAGTGATGAGTCTTTGGTCCACTAGTTATAAATTATACAGAAAATGTAAGGAACAGATAGATCTCTCAGCTTGTTGCAGAGCATTAGTTAAAGGCCTGTTAAAACTAATTTTAAAAAGTGTGTCTCCCTTCTTAGTTCACCTTTACTCTCTTGGCTATATGAAAATAAAAGATTTTGGATATAAAGAATATGTCCCTTTCACCGGACAGAAAGTAGAGCAAAGTAGATGTCATTGCTGGTGGTATAGCAGAATTCGAATTCTCCTTTGAAAATTATTTGTTTTCATGTTTTTTCTTGCACCATTAAGGCTGTATGATCATGCTTTGTTAACTTTTTGAGGAATGGCCAGCTTTTGTCCTTTAAACATTTATATGATTTTGGTTCTAAGATTGCTACCTAAAATGTCAAATATGTAATGAGTATAAAACTACACGTTAATAATTACTTAATGCCAGTTATGTGCCAGACACTAAGCAATATATCTAAATATCTTTATTCTTTAAAAAAACAAGAACTTGCTATTATCATTTATAAACCATAACCTTTCTAATTTATAAACTATACATCAATTTTATGCATGAAAAAAATAGGATGAATAAAGTTGAAGTGATTTGCCTAGATCCAAGAGCTATGCAGTGATAACATAAGAATAAAAATATAATTATCCTCAGAGTAAAAGAAACTGTTTCAGGAAATAAGTCATTCATATGAAAATGCTGGACTCTCTAACTGTGGAGTGAATGGGACAGGATGGGAGCTAGGCTTGGCTATGCGTTATGGACTTGGGCAGAGAGGGAAGGACAGGAGTGCGACCCTTCCTACTTTTCCCTCTGAGGGGTGTTGACAGTCTCAAAGTTCATTTGGTTCTGCATTTTAGGCACTTGTGATGAAGACATTTAATGAGATACTATTTTGTCAATATTGATTTTTCTGAGAAAGTCTGTTTTTTTCTTTTGCATACAATCAAACCAAGATAGTCAATGATTCCACTTCAAGTATATATATATATATATTGGATTAAAGGCCAGCCAATGTTTTAATGCTTTTCAGAACATACTATAAAACAAATAACTATTATTTCTTTTTTAAGGCCTATACTTTATTGTTTAACCATTTTCCTTCTTATTTAATATTTGAACTAGAGTCCAAAGTCATTCACTCCTATTCGTTACCATTTTAAACAAATTGTTCCTAAACACTATAATTGTGCCTTTAAAGAATATATGGAGTCATCTTTAATGTCCTGCAGGATCTGTAGTTATAACTAGACTTAATGAATATCCTGAAATGATCACGGTTACATGAAAGCATTGAGAGGTCACCCATCCTGACTTTGTATGCCATCACCTCTCACGTATCTACCATACTTGAAGCTTTATACTTTCATGCTTTATGAAGTACCCATGAAATATCTGCTTTTGACATGTTTTTGAAGCAGAAATTTATCTCTCATGGTACAAGAGCTCAAATGCTCAGTAAATTTTGGCATTAAACTAAGTGTGGTTTTTCTCCTCTTAACTAGCCTATTCTTCTAGAAAAAAAAGAAAAACAAAACAAAGTAAAAACTCCTGAAAACAAATTACTACTGATGCTATATATAAGAAGTTTTAGATAAAAGAGCCAAAAGTCTAAATGAAAACATCCCAGAAATTCCATAACTTTGTATGTTGTCTATAAACTTTAAAGATTAAAAAACAGAAAGGACATATGTTTCAATGTGAGCTATGAATTCTATTTTTTATATTTTTTCAATTTTAATATTTTTGTACTATTAAAAAAAAGCCAGATACATTCTTCTTTCTTATGTTGTACTGGTTGGTAAAATTGTGTCTGAGTTTTTTACACTGACTCCCTCCACCTATTTGTACTCTTCTATAGGTCTGCTCCTGAGTCATGTGTTCACAGTTCCTCCTGGAGCTCACTGACTTCCTGGTTTATGTTGGCTGTGTTTTCCTTGTTAAATAGTTTTGAGTATTTCATAACGAACATTGCATTTACATCCTTTCTCCCCCAGCCCTTCCCGCTTTGAATTCCTCCTGCATCTCTTCACACAACCTGCTGAGTCCATTTACTGATGCTAAATATGTGTCTGTATTTAAGGGTGAACACTAACTGGGTAATCTATCAGAGGGATTACCCTTGGGAATGTCTGATTCTACTTCTCTTAACAGCCATTAATTGTCTGCAGCTATTCATGTATATAGGTGGGGGCTTCTGAGGTTTTTCTCATGATTTAAAAAAAATGTAATGTGCTTTGGTGTTTTGCCTATAAGCATGTCTGTATGAGAACATGAGATCCTCTGGAATGGAATTACAGACAGCTGTGGGCTGCCATGTGGATATTCAGCATTGAACCTGGGTCCTCTGGAAGAGCAGACAGACCTTTTAACCACCAAGCCATGTCTCCAGCCTCCTTTAGCAATCTTGAAACATTAACTGGTACAGGTCTTGTTTAGACCACCATACTGTTAAGACTTTATGGGAGCAACTCTATTGTGTAGTGAACATCCTAATCCTCAGCTCTTACAGTCTTTTAGCCCCTTCTTCTGTCATGATCATTTGACCTTGGGCGTATTAGTGTTTATATGGTAGATATGTCAATTAGGGATGGATACTCTACTG
The DNA here is from genome assembly GCA_030674055.1 of Rhabdomys pumilio. NCBI lineage: Eukaryota > Metazoa > Chordata > Mammalia > Rodentia > Muridae > Rhabdomys > Rhabdomys pumilio. The sequence continues at coordinate 42,665,311 of JANHMN010000006.1, forward strand.
TCAGTGTTGTCTCCAGTTTGATCTTTGTGAATGTCTTTGATGGTCCCTATCTTCTGCAAAAAGAAACCCCTTTGATGGAGGAACTACACTTACCTATAGATATAAGTATTGTTATTTAGAAGCAGTTGGTGATTATACTAGCTTGGGAGGTGGACGTAGTGGTTTCTCCTCTAGAGTCCATGACTCCACCAGCCATTAGTAATCATCTAAGTATGATTTTACACTTATTAGTGGACATTAAGTCCTAATAATGGCTTTGGTTGTCCTCAAAATATAAGTGCCATTATTGTACCTTTGGGGATATCTTGCCATCATGGTCATTGGGGTTTGTAGTATTCACAGCTGGGTAGGACTTTTAATTGCTTTCTTCCCTTGGCAACTTATATAAACCCCTCAGATACTATAAGAGCTAGTTCCCATGAAAAACACTTCTGGGTGAGTTCTAGCTTGATTCCTCCAAGAGCTTTGTCTGAAGTACATAATGTTTTCAACAATAAGGTCTCACTTCTAGCTCTAGGTAGTCTATACTGTTTTAGAAGCTATTCAGAATGCTCTAATCAATAACTCAGAGTGAGGGTTTTCCTGTCTGGCATTGTGTGCTGTTTCCAACATGGCTGAGACTTAAGAACAGATAGAAATACTGAAAAGCTGAGATCAGGTGGAATGTTCACCCTCTGATGGAGTAGTATCAACTAGGCAGCAACCTGAAACGTCAGTTGGACAGTTGGATTTGGACGCATTGAACAATCCTTTGTAATCATTCAAACTTGTACTGGAGAAAGGCTTTACCCTTCTTCTTTTAGCCTTGCCCAGAGGAAGGCTTCACCACTCCCACGAGTCTGAAGCATTGGGATCCTTCCCATGCTTGTGCCCTGTCAAATAGGACACATCCACTTGAGACTTCATCTTCTCTTTCACACTCATTCTTTCAAGGCTTCCTTCTTTTTCCACTAATGGTGTTTCTGTTAGCCAATAACTCTCGTGAAAGCATTATCACTCCAGTTGCTCTTTTGAGGTCAGTTACAAAGCCAACATAATGTAAATGATTTTCTCTTCAGTGGATATCTATATTATATACCAGTAGTGCCTTTTCTTATGATTTCTTCCTATTTTCATAGAATAGTACTTGATATCACTATTTGGTGGCTTATAAAATAATCCCTAATCTAAAATAGTGATAATGCACTATGAGAAATGTTATTTATTTTTATGTGGACACAGTAACCTTGTTTTCCTGCTTATAAAATCTTAGCATGTTCTTGACATAATGGATCATTATCTGGGTGTAAATATCATATAGCCAACCTGCTCCAATGGAATGGGGTGTATGTTTGCATCATATAATCTGGTTCTCGTTGTTGCTTCTGGAACAGTGAGTTTAATCAGGACTAGAAATGAATTGCAACAATTTATCAATATATATTTTACTCATCCTAATAACCTGATATATTTATTGATACATCTGTCAACATATATGGATATTTGGTAACATTGTTGTACTATTGTATTTGATTGAGGAAAAAGCAAGAAATGGAAGATACTTTAAAAAAAAAACTATGTACAATGATTCCAACAGAAATAATCCTGCTACACTAAATGCTGTGTGGCTTCCTCCTGTTTCTTACTTTGGCTTCTCCTGCCTTCCTCAGCCCATGACCAGTGATAAAAATGATCCAGTGTGAACACTCACAGAGCTAATCAACTGTAGATGAGGAATTGCATTTTCAACCTGGCTTCATGCTCAATGCAACACTCTCAAAGGTAACATGACTGAGAGTAGATGCCTAAGGAGAAATTTCAGGTCTGCTTTCAGCTGTCCTGGTTTACAGAGCAAAGGAACCAGGGAGGCTGGGATTGGCTGAGAGAAGGGGCTATGGGAATTATTTTCATAAAAGATGCATCAATTGGAGAATTTTGTGTTTAGAAGAAGGGTGATAAGGTAGATGAGAGATAATCTGGAGTTTGGTAAATGGCAAGAAACTCGGGGATTCAGAAATTGCAGTCAAGTGATGGGACATTCTGAGTAATACTGACATCTGGCTATCTTATCATTAGTAATGTCTCACTCTTCAACTTAGCTTTACAGTGGCCATATGTCCCAGATTGCCTGGGTTGGGGCAGATTTAACATGTTTATGCAATTGTTAGGCTATTTGTTGCAAATATGGATTGAAAAATATGATTATTCTTCTTGCAACACCCCCATCAATTTAAGATAGCCTTATGGTGTGCGACCAAGAAAAGCATACAGAAGTCTTCAAGTCAATGGCAGTGCTTCCGGAATCTGTTGCAGAAAAGTACAGGATTCTACTTCAAACAATGATTTCTGAGGTATCTGCTTTATCCTACTCACTTCATAAATTCAGATTCATTTTGATGTAGAAAATACTGAATGACTATTAAGCAAGGGGCCATGCAATTTTGACACAACTGCGCTGGTCGACTTGGGAAGACAGTGGGACAGTTAGGACTGTTCAAATGCACATATTCACAGCCTCTTAGGAGAGTGCATCTTACACTGTGAGTTTTGAGTTTGGGATGTTTGGCAAAGTTTGAATCCATAAACAGTTTTCTTGGAAAGGACCATAACTTTCATCATCTTCTCAACAGGAAATACTAGGAAGGTTTACAGGTACATAGGCCTGGGATTCAAGAGAATTCCAGAAAGGAAGAGCCATGATCTTAGACTTAACTGCCCTTCTGTTTTCACCTCTGTTTCTTCCTCCTTCCTATCCTTACTCTCTCCTCTCTTTTCATGTACTAATTATAGATATAATGAGAGTGTCCTTTGCAGGTTAAAAAGAACACATCAACCTATATCTCTACATAGATGACTTATTTTTAAAATATGGCCTTTTTTCAGGTATTTTCAACCTTGTTATTTAACATTTCACAAGATATGGATGTTGTGTATGGGAATGAGGGTATGTGGGTATATTGATAACGGTCATGTGTATGGTGGGTGTCTAATGGTGTATATATGTGTGTTTGTGATATATGTGTGCTATATACAACATGTGTGTGTGTATTGTGTGTGTATATGTGTGCATGGTATATATGATGTATGTATAGTATATGTATGGTGTGTTTGGTATATGTGCATATGTGTGTGTGTGTGTGTGTTCCAAAAATAGTGTATATGCACATATGTGTATATGGTGTATGTATGTATGTATGTATGTATGTATGCATGTATGTATATATGTATGTATGTATACAGCTGTGTGTGTGCTGTGTGTATATGGTATTATGGTGTGTGTGTGTGTGTGTGTGTGTGTGTGTCTATTCTTCCTTCCAGTGCTTCTCACAGTCTTGTCTTCCTTCTGCTCTCCTGTGTGTACACCAAAACTGGTTCTGGATCTGTGATCCAGTAAAATCTAGCCTGGTTTACCTTGGACTTAATATTCTCCAGCTGTGTTGTCTCAGCTCTAGGGAGACTTTTTCCTGACAAGCATATGTGGTTTACGGAGCCAAGCAATTGATTGGAAACTTCAGGGCTATGAGTTCTAACTCTGGGTCTGCCCTGACACAGCGTGTGACCTTGGGCAATTCATTTGATCTCTGTCCAAATTCTCTGATGCTTGATAACAGGATTTTCTAGACATCTCCCTGCCAATAAAAGCATATGGAACTACTCCTTGTTCCACAGGGGAAGGCTACACTTCATTATCGTTCACTCTTTCAACTTTCCTTATGTTTGCCCATCTCCCAAATCCGGGGGCTCCATTGTCTAATGGTGGCTGTTCTCCCAAGCCTTAGACACACATTTTTTCCCCAAATTCCATCAGCAATATTTCTGTATTTAAGCCCTCTACTTTGTTTCTAAATGTTTGTCTCACAATACTAAGTTACTTTTTTGGAGCAATGAATTGTGCAGAGATGAATTCTGCATGGCCTCTCCATCACTACTGTAAGCAGGACAGCTAAATGTCTCTCATTTTTCTGCATTTGGAGATTCAGTTCAAAACAAATGCATATCTACTTAGCTTAGCTTGTCTCTGTGTTTGTGTGTGTGTATGTGTGTGTGTGTGTGTGTGTGTGTGTGTGTGTGTGTGTGCGCGTGTGCATGCATGCATGAGTACATGCATGTATCTGTATATTACAGATTAAAAGGAGTTGTGGGTTTTTTTCTCTACCTCCTGCCCTCTCAAACACTGAGCATGTCTATTTGCAATGGAATCTACTGTAGTCTTAGTATAATACACAGTGGACCCATATACAAGTGTATCTGGCTATTTTTCAGAATGCATTAGTTAAACATACAGGGTGTTAGATGAGTAAGCCTTTCTTCATTCTATATCCCTAGGTAAATTTACTTAATAGCCTTATTCCTTATTCATATGGGGGATACATAAGAGTAAACAGCTTTGCAGGGTTACTGTGATTAACTATAAAATTATACATTATACATTATTTAAACATACTAAATCAGAGTAAGTAATGAATATGAAATATTACTGCTACTTTAATAGGCTTCTTCCACTACAAAGAAATAATGTATAGATATAACCTTGAGGCATTTCTAGTCTGGCAGTCACCTATAAGAGTTCCCAGTAAAAATGAAATGATTATCTAGCTAGAGATAAAGGAGCCTCTGGAGACACAGATATTAGGGGGCTAAAAGGAAGAGTGAGGGGATGCTCAACCCCAAGGGAGACTTCCAGTCAGGTGTTCAGTTAGACAGTTACCCTACGAACTATGTAACTCTTGTCTATTTGATTGACATACTTTGAACTGGCTATTGTTCTTGTTTGGGCTCAAGAACTCTCAATTATCATTAACAGAAATTAAGGATAGACTTTATGGGTGAATGTATAAAAACCCAGGATTGAAGAAGGACATATAGTCTTGATACATTAAGCAAAAATGTTAAAAATATTTTTAACTATTGCTTCAGAAGAGGCAATAATAGTGATGAATCTGAAAACTCATTACAAACTATTATTTTGTTCCTATGCCAGCCGACAAAATTCCTGATTTTGTGTGTGTGTGTGTTCCTAAAACTTAAAAGGCATCTATTATCAAAATAAATTATCTTCTACCCAAGACCAAAAGGAAGAATAATGCATATTCTGTTCAAAAAATCTTGGAATTATATTGCTTCTAATAAAGTTTATTAACTTAATAATTTTCTATAAAAGGAGATGCTTCTTTAAAAACAAAAAAAGGTAAAAGAAAAGCAGAGAATATAAGGGTGATTTTTGTGGATGCTCATAAAACAACAAACTGTACTTTAGAGAATGCAGAAGAATGAGATTTAGCTATGTTGCTTACAGCAGCAAGGGAGAGGCCATGCAGAATTCATCTCTGCACAATTCACTGCTCCAAAAAAGTAACTTAGTATTTTGAGACAAACATTTAGAACCAAAGCAGAGGGCTGAAATACAGAAATATTGCTGACAGTTGTCTTGTTTGAAGTCTCTCTATAAATATAAACATGCTTTGAAGAATGTTGCCTTCTACAGTCTCACTTATCACAGTGCATTCTTATCTTTGCCCCCTGGTCTACAAATGCTAATGTAACTCAAGTTAACTTGGGTCATGCTATTGCTAAGGTTATCTTGTCCTTTGAGATTTAAGTTGCCTCAGACTCCATTTTCTCTCTCTTTGAATGTTTTGATGCCACCCTCCTATCTGCCCACAAGGATGTGTTAAGTCCTCCTGGACAATTCTTCCTGGTATGTTCTGACTTTGATGCCTGCTATCTCTTCCCTCCTGACTGCCCTCTCCTCTGTGCTTTAGACTGATCTAAAGGTAGAGAAATTCTTTATTCTTTGCTTCAAACACTCCACCCAAATTAGCCCACAAGGTACTCCCTAAGGAATACCTATCTATAGGTGATGAGAAACGGTTTACCTCCCAGTAAAACAATTTATGCAACCTTAAGCATTCTTTCTCTTTACATTTCTTCAGCCATTTTCTCACCAGCAAGTGTCTAGGATGGTGATTGTTGCCTCTTCTGTATCATCTCACTGTTTACGTCGTCCTTCTTGTATCCGTCCTTCTCCAGGTCATCAGTCTCTCATTTAAAATGTTCTTCTTTCCCCATATATTTGCCTCCCCCCACCCACCCATCCCTTTCTGAATCTTAGACATCTACTCCAGGAAAGCTATCAGTGTATTTTCTAAACAAAGATGGTTTTGTCTCTGTGGAAGTCCTGGTGCAATTGATTAAAATGAGCTTTTGTAGCTATGCTAACAGTGTATTCCACTGGAAGATGGGATTGGGCTGATGATGGACATGCACTTAAACCATTTTAGGGAGCAAGGAGTATAAGGTGGAGAATATATAAACATTTTTTTTTTTACTTTGAACAATTAATATTGAATGGTGATTTTTGAACAGTTACTCAGTGTTAGACACTGGGATCAGCACTTTATCTTATTTATACAGTTGAATATATCACAGAAAGCAAAATTTGTATTTTGTTCTGCTTAGCCATTGGTTCAGTAGCTTGTCTAGGAGTCAAGAAACGGACAAGTAGCTCAGCATGGAGGAACCCTGCTCTACCCTCCATGTTCTTATGTTCTATGCAAGACTCTTTAGCTACAAGTGGATAATGGTGCTTCTTCTGCCAGTAATTGTCCACTCCATTGCGACATCCCTTGATCCTTACTTTCTCAGACTCTGTGATTTGCTACAACTTTCTAAGAGATTCAGAATATGTGACATGTCAAAATTTCCATTACTCTTCTGAGAACATGCCTTTTCCCCAGTGTGTGAGAGAAAAAATGAAATGTGCTATCTATGCTTTTTCTTTTCCTAACAGTAGTCAGGCATCTTAGTGTGTTTCCTATAGCAACTTATATTTGATCCTCCATTTTTATGCAGTGTACATACAAATACCCACTTCTTCAGTGTGGTGCTTAATACATATAAGAAACATTTAGGAGTTTGTTGCTCTCTATAATATAATTTAGTTGAATGTTTCATATTAATATATTTATTCAGTATTTGCATAAAATATTCAGGGGTTTTGACAATGGCCTCTGAAGAAAGGAAATTTAATGAAAATAAGTCCTGTATTTTTATCGTTATTTTATATGACATTATCTTATAAAGAAATGTAAAAAGATACATTTCAAAGTGGCAACAGAAGAGTCTCTTTGTTTAATACCTTCCTTTTATTCATTTTTGCTGAAGACTGAAAGATATATAGATAAAGAAACATAGGTAGATTCTTATCCCTGGGGCTTAAACTCCTCTGCCAGGGACAGAAGACAAGAAGGCTCTGTACATATGTCTGGAAAGAGCTGCATATGGTATTACAGCCACATGTGGAGACATGTGGTCTTGTTCATAGCTGTTTACAGAGTTTGGACTTTGGGCTTTTCTGTTATCAGCATTTACTGTATTGAGTGATTTTTATCCAAATTTACTGCACATGCAGTATGTTCTCCAGAGGCAGCCTGTAGGCTTAAACCATTCATCATCAGTCCACTGATCTAACAAATACCTCCTATCAATATCTCCAAGCACAGAACATCCATACTGTGCTTGTCAAGAACCAGAGGCTGAGCAGATATGATTCAGACATCAGACTGTGTCATTTGGTTCTCCTTAAGTTAGAGCTCCTGTCAGGTGGGCTACCTACCTCAGACCATGCAGGTCAGAACTTACTTAAGGATCCTGCATCCTGAATAGAAAGACACTTCACCTGATAGCAACTCCTACTCCTCTCTACTTAATGGCTGCAAGCCCAAAAGAAATGTATTTACAGGACCAAGCCATCTTCCTAGTTCCCTCCTTTGAATTATTTCTGAAATGAATAGAGGTTAAGCTATCTCTCTTCTACCGTATTTATTATTACGAAGAAAGTGAGTTCCCCTTTTGGGTGCTTAGCCTCATTAATAAAATAATTAAATACTTATATTTAATTATTTATTATTAAATATTATAAATTAAATATTATAAAAATAATTGACTCAGAAAAAAGCTCACAGACAACTTGCATAGACTCTGAGTAGAATACAACAGTATAGATGAGCTGAAGACTCTAGCAGCACCAAGAGTAGAAGATGGACAAAAATTACATGCCTTGTAAATTAGATACAGAACTGAGAAGAACAGTGAGAAAGCCCAGAGTAGCAAGGAAAATACACTTGAGAATGCCCAGCCGAGGGTCTGAATTTAGAGGCCATTCTATCTCATGCTCATGTGTAATGATTTTTTTCAGGGAAAAGTATTTCCAAGATCAAATAACATCTTTTATTTGTTATTATTGTATTTTTAAATTGAAATTCTGAATAATATTAAGACTGTTTTTTTTTGAAGAAGCTGTGTGTGTGTGTACGTGTGTGTGTTTATATTCTATCAATGCAAAGAATTGTGACTGGCACATTTAATAATTATTTGGGGCTTCATAATAATCAGTTGGAAGATGTGACAAATTCTGAAGCATGGTAATAATTATAATTCTGCGAGTTATTTTGTACCAATAGCCATACTAATTTTTTTCGTGTTCACGGCAAACTTACTATTTATGAGAAGCTACTGGTACTGTTACCCTAGCACAGTGGTTGCCTTTCTTTTTCTGGTCATATAGTACTTTAGACAGACTTAAGGAAGAAGTTTCTTTTAGCTCCTTGTTTAGGAAGGGATACAGTCCATTATATGGTGGCAGGAGCATGTGACAGCTGGTCACATGGTCTTCACAGTCAAGAAGCAGAAAGATGAATTTGAGTGTCCTAGTAGCTTTCTCTTTTGATTCATTTTTTGACACTAGCCCATAGGATAAGGTTTATCAAGTAGGGTAGTTCTTCTCTCTGTAGTTAAATAATTCTGGAACCATCTACACATGTATATCCAGAGACATGAAAAGAGAGGTTAAAATACTTGACAAGACCTAAAACTGAGCAGTGATACATTCAGACATGAGTATGAATGACCTAGACTTGAGAAGCGATACATCCAGGACATGAGTCTAGGAATCCTGTCATCTTACCAAATAAATTTTATTATATTTTAATATCAGATATTTAAAACTTTTTGTCTCATTGCTGGTGCCTAGGTATATATAAAGGTGTGTGTGTGTGAGAGTGAGTGAGTGGGGGGGGGGGAGGAGAGAGAGGAGAGAGAAAGATAGATGAATTTTATGAATGCTGGCTTTGAAGTTTTACAGAGAATCTTTTATTGTTTCATCTTTGGTTAAAATAATTTTTATATAACTGCAAAATACTTTCCCACATTCATCTAAATGATGAGTAAAAGAGAATATGTAGGTTCACAGCACATAAAACTTAGAACACCATAGACATCATCATTGGAGGCCAAAGGTGAAGACTTTGTTATTGGTCCTCTTCTTTCTGGGTGAGAGTTTTGTTGTAACTTGGGAAGTAAACAGATTAGTTCCATAGCTTTCTGGTAGCTGTGTTATTGAAGTGTTTCAGTCTGTGCTGGAATGCAGACACATTCTGACGTAGAATGGATTTTGTGTTTGCTTGCCTTCTGCTTTGAGAAGTTCTGATTCTGAACTACATTATTGAAAAGCATTTGTGTGGAGAGAATTTATAAGCATTTCAGTTTTTATTTATGACGGTTTTGGGAGGGATTTGTGGATCCAGTTGGAACCTTGTCAATTCTAAATAATTTCTAATGTGCAACTTTGGTCATAAGGAGGATGAATGTTTAAGTAGGACAGAGGGCGATAGCAAGCATTAGATCTTTTTAAAAGAATTTCTCTCCCCACCCCTTCTCATTCTCTCTCTCCTTCTTTCTATGTCTCTCTTTCTCTCATCCAGAATCAATCATTCTCTTTTTCCTGTACACTTAGAATATTATAGCTTTGGTACCAATTCTGCCAGGGAAATGGTGTTGAGAATATACTAATGTCTTGGTTAGGCATGTCTGAGATCCTGGAGACAAGGTCCTGTCTTTGTCCTCTTCGTTGGCTCATTTCACTTTCCTTCCTGTGAGGAACATCTTAAGGCTTGAGAGAATATATCAGTGTCTTTTGTTTTAACACAGCGATCATTTCTGAGACATTTTTTATACAAAAGTTGACATCTTTCCAGAGAGATGGATCTACACTGAAATGGACTAATGTGGCTCAGAATTCTGAATATAATATTGTTCACAATGAGCTGACATGCAGACAAGTATTTTAATGAAGTCAGTTGTCAGCACACATCTCAAGTCATCTGCCAGAAAAATACTACCTTTAGCAGGTGTCCGTATGAAATCAGGCAATCGACACTTGTCTTGCAAATTAGAGGAGCTGCATAGTTTTCTGTACCCCAAGTCAGAAGCAAATGCCAGCAATTCAGAGAATTCAGAGGCTTCTAAACACATAACTGAGGATATCTGTATAAAGCTTACTTTCAAGGAGAGTCATGAAACATGATTTTTTTATGTATTGTCTGGTTACACAAATAGACACACATCTACAATGATAGGATTTGTGCTCGCAACCTTGGTAGCATGGAATCAAATCATCATGAGGCTTCTTCTCATTATCAGCAATAGTTCTGTCATTGTGATTTTTTTCCGGATCTTCCTAAGTTTTTCTTAACTATATAAGATGAATAGAATTCCCTTTTTCTCTTCTCATCACCACAATAAATATGACATTTAACAAGGATTATAAATATGGTGTGAATTGACTATGGTTTGTCCCCATGGACATTGGTCTCAGATAAGCGTACCAGGTGGATCTGGGAGCCAGTATTTCCTCTTGAACACTGATGTGGTCATGCTAGCGGATGTTATTAACTAAGCCTGGCATTTCCTTCAGTCTATCTTGTTCACGTGCTCTGCTCTTCCGCATGCAACTGTTTGTCCGTTTTGCTTTATTCTCATAATATTGTTCTTTCTGCTTGAGTCCTTTACTTACCAGAATCCAAATAGGTGCTGGTACCAAAATCTTGAAAATTCAGAGCTGTGAAATACACTGTTTGCTGTATAAAGAGTGTGAACTCAGGTTATGTCTACAGCATTGCTACACAGACCAAGATGGAAAAATACAGAGAACTTTATTAAAAATGGCAGAAAAAAGGGATTATTTTATTCTGGTTTTGTGTGTGTGTGTGTGTGTGTATGTGTGTGTGTGTGTGTGTGTGATCAAAATACAAGGTGTGCATACATGGGGCATTGAGATGAGTGGGTGCCTTCTCTTACTGCACGTGCGAAACTGTAAACGACAACTTTTAAAAATAAAGTTTCACTTAAAAGTTGTATTGAAAATAAAATCTCTGATAAATAAAAGAAGAAGTGAAATCCACATGGTGAGTAGAGTGGAAGCACCCAGCACTATGTAGTCCGAAAGAGAGAGAAAATGAGTACCCACATGGCAATAAATGAGTCCCATGTGATCAGTCTCAGAGATTCCCCACTATTTGAGGAGGAGGACCATGGACTCAGCCTTCTGGCAGGGAGAAGAGTCATAGATACTCATTGATTCCACTGGATTTTCTTGAGAATGCTGCCATTTCTACCACAGGCACTTGAACTTCATTTTCTCACTGGGAAAGGCCCCAGATATTTGTATAAAATTTGTTCCAAGCTGGTGGTTCAGGTGATTATGACACAGTCATTTCCTAGGAGTGAGTTTTAAGAAAGGATAAAAACAGAGAAAGAGGGCTCAGCAGGGGCATCCTTGCTACTTGATGATCTGAGTTTAATCCCTGGAAGGAGAAAACTGACAGCAGAGATTTACCCTCTGACCTTTGGCACATGTACTATGGTATACATGCACCAATTCACATAGTACACGTACATACAATAATAAGTATGACAGTTAAAAATAAGACAAGCTAAATTTCCAATAGGAAAGAATTCACAAGCTCAGATTTAAAAAACACATGTGAATATTCCAGACCAAGATAGACACTATACCTAACAAATGTGAGGAATTATGCATGAGCTATTATAAACAATCCATCACTTTTCACATGATTTGAATAGAAATTGAGAGATCACTGAAAAGGTACCAAGTGGATAGTATTCAAATTAAATAGTAATAGGAGATTTTGAACAAAACAAGAAAATAGAATTAAAAGATAAATATGGCCAAGAACCATTAGAAATACTGCCAAATGAAATGTTCATACAATTCAAAGAAATTCTAATAAAAATGTGAATAATAGGTTGGTTATAGTTAAAGTTTATGAAATGGAAAGTTATGTAAGATGTGTGAAAAGGAAAGGATAATGTAAAATATAGAATTGAATAGTGAATTGAGATATGAAAGAAATATCTAATAGGAGTCCCAGAAGAAGACGGTGAAGGAAAGCCAAATTCCTACAGGTGATAACTGGTAAGAATTTGCTAGAACCGAGGAATGTTATGCGTTTTCAGCCAGGAAAAATAGTGGAATTTCAATCAAATTAAATGAATCAAAAGCCAATGCAAATATGTTTATAAAAATATTTATTGAAGTTTCTGCCATGGTAATATTTTACCACATTCAGTACTTATTCAACCTGTGTTTCTCTACAAGATTGCCTGTATTACTGTCTCTTTCTTCTCTGATTTCTTATGACTGATTTTATGCCTGATATTTAGTAACTTAAAGTGCCAAGTGATCAAAACAGTCAAAGTCTGACTTTTTGAGACAAGAGAGAAATACACTTTTAAGCCAGTAACTAGAAATATTTTCTTTCATAATTTATTTCACTTCTCTATTCATCATAATTGCTGTATTTTACCAATTGAGTTAGAAAATATATTCTTTAAACATTTGTTTTTTATATATGCATCAATAATATTAATATATCTAATACCCAACTCAGTGATTTTCAATGATCCGTCAAGCTGTGATCAGTTATGGCCACTGTGTAGGTAGTCATACTCAGCTGTCAGCACAGGACAGCTGAACCTTTGCCATGTTCTCTCTGCCTAAGGGATTATGAAGCTATTCCAATGAGTATAACAAAATTTGTTTTTCTTCAAATTCCCTGGAATTGGCTGCTGAAGGTTTTTGCTTCACTCAAAATATGATGCTTAACAGGTATATTGTGTGATACACTACCTAGCATGCACCCTCATAGGTTAATATTGTAATTATCTGTTACTGAATTATATTAAACTCTACTATATCTTACTCATTAATCTGACATTCAAGGAAGCCTTGAAGAGATTGGCCTCTTGATCTGCTTGACATCATGGGATGACTCAAAAGCCAGGGGCATAAACAACCTGGCAAGGATGACATGCAGGGCTTGGGTGTCACTGAAGGTCTAATCACACATAGGAAGCATGCTGCTAGTTGTCAGGATTCTTGGCTGGAGTGTCACTACAACACCCTACACTTAGAATTTCTATGGAACTGTTCAAGTTCATCAAAGTACGATAGCAAGGTTTTAGCCATGGTCAGAAATGGAGGGAGGTTGACTCTGTTGTCTTTGTGTACCACCAGCCTAAGTCTCTCAAAGTACTTTTTTTCTCATTCTATTTACTGCAAGTGAATCTATGGACTGGGAATTCAAAGACTGGGAAATCCTAGAATATATAGACACTGTAGCCACTATATATGAGCTTTCTAGAATTTGCAGAGTCAGCCACAGTCAAATAGATACCAACAAGTGCTTGGAAGAGAGGAGGGACTATGCTTTGGGTACACAACTTTGGTAAGTCTCAGCAACATGGCTAAACCAGAGCACTTGGTCTGTCTAGTCTTATAAAATCTTACAACCAGAGTGAAAGGGCAGATTCAGTGCTCAAGAAGTGTTCTTTTTCTCCTTGGGTTAAGAGAGGACGTAATCCCCAGAAATTATAGGATATTCCTTTTTCTAACACCAGGGGACTGTTCAGTCTCTGTGTGCAAAGGTGTTAACCAGGTGTTAAGCAAAATAAAGAGAGAGGTAATATGGAGCAGAACAGGGATACGACTGTGATACTCAGTATAAAATCTTAAGTGATTTATCATAGTGATAAGAGGTCAAAGGGTAAAAGAAAGGAAGTGATGGATTGCTTCAGACATGATACAGGTAGAAAAAATGCTAGACTTGGATAATAGACTAGTTAGGAGAGATAAAAGGATAGAAAGGAAAGGGGACAACATTATCTTTAGAGCACTTCCTGCCAATTAGGGACACTGAGCTCATTGGGGCGTTTTTGATTTTTGCTGTCAGGATATATAATTTATTCTTTCTCTATTTGTGTGTGTGTGTGTGTGTGTGTGTGTGTGTGTGCATTACTACTTAACAAACCATGATCAACAGCAAACAACCAACAACCCCACACACAAGTCTTGGGGCCCTAGTATTTATATAATTTTAAAACATTCTTTTAAAACATTCTCAGAATCCCCACATTACATAGTCATAGAAACTGAGTGACAGAAAGGCTTGATTGGAGGAAAGAAAATCATTTTAGAGCCCTTCCACTTACACTCATTTTCCTATTCTTTTTGGCCTGCTGAAACCATGGCCAAAGGTAGAGGAATTTTAATCCAGCAACATGCACAATGCTTCTTTAGCTGGAACACAGGCACATATTTAGTCCACACTTTCAATCCCAAACCTTAATCAAACAGGCTATCTTGTAAAAGGAGGCAGCCATGTTTGAAAGCAATGAATCAGAAAAAGATTTAACAGATATGCCAGACTCTCACTGGAGCAGATAGGGAAGGGAGGCTATTTAAGGATAGTTCAGGAAGAGTCAGTCACTCAGTTGTCAGTTGAATTCAGTCCAGTCAGTTGGCATAAGAGGCAGTGCAGTGGAGTTAAGTTTTGTTTAGTTTGTGTAGCTGAGACAATTGAAGCCAAAGGATAAGAAGGAGCCAGAAAATTAAAACAAACTGCCAGAATTACCTTGAGACCAAGCAGAACACTTCAGTGAGAAGCTGAGAGAAGCCAGATTTAGTTAGTCAGCATGGAGAGGAGTTTGAGCCAGAACAGCTGAGTTGAACCAACCAGCCAGGGTTCAGAAAGACCTAGAAAGGAGGACCTTATTCAGCGGTATGCCTCTGAGACAAAAAATTACATTAGGTGAATAAAAGTTACTTTTACAGCCAAACACAGAAAACTCACTGGACTGTGCTCCATTAAATATTTAAAAAAGTATATCACATAGTGAGAATGTTGGTTTCTTTAAAATACACAGAAATAGGAGTGTGTTTTAGTTTTAATCCCAGGTGTGGAATATGGGGCTGTTTCCAATTGTTCACAGCAGCTGACTATGATTTGCCTTGTACAGAGGCATGATTTTGCCAGCAGCAGATAGTTTCTGTGGCTGTGAATTCTGAGAACTATCCAGAGGGTATATAAATGTTAGAGCCCTGAGAGGTGGCGGTGGCAACCAGAACAGGGAGTTGTTGGTTGCTCTTCTTCCCAGTTTGTTAAGTAGGCACATGCAAAAAGAAAGAAGAATTTAAATATCTTGACAGCAAAGATCAAACTTGTCCTGAGGAACTCAACACCCTAATCAGCAGGAAGTAGTTGAACAATATTGTTACCTCCTATTTCTTTCCTTTGTTCCCTTGTATCTAGCATTAGGCGGTTGAAAAGATGGAAAAGGTAGAGAAGGGTGAAGAAAGAAGAAACCACAAAGTAGCTAAAGGCAAGCTATATTATCAAGCTTGACTTGTCTGATGGTTTTGATGGTTTAATGTTTGAAGGGTACTGATCATTAAGTAGTTAATGTTCTATGACTATTTTCATATCTAGCCAGCTCTTGCTTATATCCACTAAGATATGCTACCTAGTAGTAGGCCAAAGTTCACTTACTACTACTCATTGCCTATCTGTATTTCTGACCAGACTATAAACTGAGGAAGATAACATCTGCTCTGTTAGTGGCTCTTCTCTCAGTATAGTGCATAGCATAGGACCAGTGCTGACAAATATATGGGGTATGTAAAAATTTAAAAAGCACAATACCTAGGAAAGACTACACCATCTCAACCTGAATGGAACTCTCTTGAATTCCAACAGTACAACAGACAAGAATGCATCAGAATCCATTTCTATCTGGCTTGGTCTTGACTGGGTAGGAGAGACCAGTACAATGAGTAAGCTAAAGAAATCACCCTGATGTTTGAATACATATATACAAATTGTAAATCACCCTGAAGCCTGCTAGAAGCTTCATTTCAGAAGCCTGTGAGACAGTACTTGCAACTTCTTAATGAACTTTTCTTTCAAACCTCTGATGTCTGACTTTTCCCAATAAACTCAGCAAGTCAGAAAAATCAAACAATGAAACCCAAAAGCTAAAACTAGCCACGGGAAGTGAAGTAAATATTTATGAATGGCTTCCATAAGCATGATATATGTTTATATTTTTAGTATGTTTTGATTTGTGTATCCTACCACCTCAAGCGTCTAGCAGCTGGGAGCCTTCCTTATCTGGGAAATCCTTGGTATTGTACTTTATTGTATTTAATGACTGTCAAGAGTTCACCACACACACACACACACACACACACACACACACACACACACACACAC
>JANHMN010000006.1:42681708-42698936 GCA_030674055.1 Rhabdomys pumilio
CACACACACACACACACACACACACACACACACACACACACACACACACACACACACACCAGTGTAGCTGTAGCTGTGTGGGTAGTTCAGCAAGCATTCTTATCTAAAATGCCATGTTTTTTTCCTTGGCTGCTGTATCAGTAGACTTGAAGCCTCAGCTATAGCTGTCCTGAGAGGCCAACTATAAAAGTGCAGGTGTTCAGCATTTGCAAACAGCTCTTATTCTATGGATCAACTTTTGGCAGCTAGTAACGATGTTTCCTGAGATTGAAAAATGATTTTCTACCTTAAACAGTGGTTTCACATTACTGGAATGCTGAATGAAACCCCCTCCCAAATTCTTCTCATCAAGTAGTACTGAGACTGTTTTTGTTAGTTGTATACATTTCATGATTTGTATATTTTATAGTAGAATGTAAGGCTTTCTTTTAACTGTTGTGGTTAGGTTTGGGTCCTCTGCCAAATGAAGCAGACTATGAAGAATTAGGAAGTGTAATGCATCCAGAGGTCTGTTCCTGGTAAGGAGGCCTAGTGTCTGGCTGGCAGCCAAGGGAGGACCTGAGGCTAGAGAGGTTTTCAAAGATTTACAGTACTAGGGCATCTTTGTCTTCTAGTATTGGAGCCTTGGTTTGCACCATTAGATTTTAAAAAATATCCTCTTATCCCCATCTGCAAGAACTTCAAATACCTTTGAAATATGTGCTTCCCCTTCTCTGAAAGTCACAGGAAGATAGAATTGGAGGCTTTGTGTAAAGTGATTGCAATTACGTTGAGGAATCCTATGTGCTCAGTCCCCTGCATTTTTTATACATGTACCCATGGATTATGCCACCTGGTACATACTTAGCTCTTTAATTTGTTTTGTGTGTGTCTTTTTCTTGAGATAGGGATTCATTAGGTAGCCAAGCCTGGCCTGAAACTTGTCATCTTTCTGCCACCATGGCAGGAGTGTTGGGATTACAGGCACGTGCTACCTGACTGGCTTGGCTTGTTAATTTCTAGGTCAAAACTACAGGCTCAAAGTGGAAGTCATGGAGCAGAGAGGCTTTCCTTTTTGAACATTGTGGAAGAAGTAAAGCTTATTTTCAGTGGGATGATGAAATTTGCCTGAAATATTTGAGTTATTTGTTGTTTGCTTAGGAGTTTGCTGAGCCAATCGGAAGCTTAGTTCAAATGACAGGAAGATGTATTGGCATAGGAGTGGTTGGGTGGATGGCTATAACTGAATCCAACTCAAGTGAGACTGGCTCTGTTAAAATAATCTCCACATTTCCTTGACACATCCCCACCTGGGGAAACCTTAGTCCCCTCCCCCACTGGTAGTTTAGAATCTCTACAAGGTGGGTAAGCCCTGGTACTGAGGAAAGCCAAACAAACCAATGTCAAGATGTGAGTTAAGCCCTAGGTTAACAGGCTTAAATTACAGCTGTGGAAGGAAAGTTCACATGCTCCACGTGTGACGGGTTCCCCTTTAGTCTCTCCCCTCAGGTCTTCGAAGGAGAGTGCATTTCAGGTTTTTGTTCAGCATATGAAAGGCTCAGTTTCAAAGGCTGAGGTTTTCACATCCATGTCAATATCACAGGTTGAAATGTGACACTGGTACCTGGCTGCATATTTTCTTTAAACCTGAGCCAGTAATACTGTGAAACATTAGGGGAGGCCCTCTTTCATCTCACACTTTAAAGTGCAGTTTGTTGATGTAACCCAGTTTCCAGTCTGCAGAGGTCATCCAGTAATGTAGAGCAATGATGGGAAGCCCATCAATCCTGTTTGATGTTCCTGTCCCTTCCCTTGGTTTTTACCTCCACTTTATTTTGTAAAGCAAGTTTTCGTAATAGTGATATTCTGTCTTTCCCATGTGTGATGATATGGATTCTCCTGACACTCATCAACTAGCTTTTTAGACGCTGTACTTGCTTTCTGTGAGAATTTTTTTGAAGCTGTAATTATGAAGGTAATAATAGAAATAAATACCTCTTATATCAAGGTCTTGGGTTAATGTTCTTCTTAAGAGTAATCTAAACCCTCAGGAGAGACTAAACCCTGTTCCCTGGCCCTCTGCAACCTCACTATGTTCAGCACCTAATATGAAACCAGCATGGTTGCTACCTTATGACTGCCTGGGCGCAAACTGATGATAAAGAGAAATGTATGGGACAGGTGTGGGCAGGGCAATGGTGTGGAAAAATGCCTACAACCTGTTTAAGGGTCCTTGATAGAAAACATAAAATAAAATAAAAGACCTGTGCAGTTTTGTTTGTCCCTGTCCCAAATTCAGACACAAAATCAAGGATGCGCTGGAACTAAAGTCTGTTGTTAGGATAATGAAAAGGCCAAAGTTGTCTGCACATTGGGTCACTGAATAAAAAGGAATGAAAGTGCAATTTGAGCCACTAGTGACTTTCAAAAATATACGATGCAATGTTTCATTCATATGAATTGATAGATCTTGTTCTCAATAGCTGAGCTGGCTTTTCTCTTTGTTTTTAAAATACCCCTCACTGTCTCCGTGCTCATAGATAACTAGGATTAAAATGAAGGCTTTGCTTAGGTTCTAACCAGCAGCTGCACGCTGTGATAATCTCTGATGTCTTTGTGGGCTGGTCTCTTTAGAAAAGGAGAAACGAATAATAAAAGAGGACCCAAGTTCTAAATTATCAGGTTCTTGGTGACCACAGAAGTTGTGTTATTCCACCTCTTATGGCTTCCTGCATTCTGATCAGTGCTGTGTCCCCACCAAACTCCATTCATTCTGTAGACACTTACGTCACCAGCAATGGCAGTAATGGATGGGAGATTTTCTAATACTTCTGATATAACATGGGTATAACTTCCATATTAATTTAACTTGTTTCCAAGGGGGTTCAAATTGTGTTGATTTCACACCATTGTCAAGATGAGGTTTCCCACGATAGGCTCTGTAAACACCGTCTCTCTACCATTGACTCAGCTGTCCCATTTCACAGTTACATAATTTCCCTGGCTAATATTTTTTCCAAGAAGTAGGAACATTTAGGAACACTAGAGATGACAATGTGAAGTCCTAGGCTTCTGCTAGTGAAGAGATGGTACCACCTGGGCTATTTCACCTCTTATCCTGTGCCCCTTTCAACAAAACTAGTTTGTCTTTTGTGTTTCACATTTAAAGAACAGTTAAACAACTCAAAAGATGCCTAAGCCTTCTAGTCCACAGAGAAATTAGAATTTTTTTTTCTTTCTTCATATCAAAATGTCACATCTGACAGTCTATGCCAGCATCCTTACTAAGGTTTGTAAAACAGAAACATCTGACTTTCTGGAAATACTGGGAAGCAAGGCAACTTTCACCCTTCCTGCCAGCCCCCTCCCACAGGAAAGGGACCATATCCCATATCCGATTGCTTGATTGGAAAAAGTAAGTGGCCTGTTTCCCACCCCCACCTACTCCCACACCTCTGGTTGGCTCTTTTCAACCAGCTTGTCGGCAGGCTGCAGACAAGGCATGTTCTTCTTGTCCTTCTGCCATGGGAGCACTGACAGTTTGGAATGGCATAGAGAGATTGGAAGGCTTACTGTGACCCCTGGTACTATACATATACCCTGATCCAGCTTTACTGGTAACAGAGTTGACCAATTGATCTTCATCTGACTCCTACCTGTCACCTGACTTTCTTCACTTTCCTGAAGAACTGTGTATTTTCTTCCTACAGAGAGACATTGCCTTTTCACAGATACTTAGTTCACTACAGATGCCTGACAGAGTACATGTTGACTGGATTAATATGAGGAAAGGTAAGTCCCAGACACAGTAGCCTGACAGAGACTCCCTGCCATTTCAGTGCCCACATCCAGAGGTAGACTTCAGTCACTACAGACTCTCAAACCTGCCCCACCCCACCACCACATGGAGCAGGGTTGCAAGCCAATCTTTCAGTCAGTTAACCTGAGAACTTTTATATTCCCCTGTGGGGCTCAGACCCTGCATCTGAGTTCCTGATATGGACACCTAGTCTTCCATTTTCTTTTGAGCACTATGTTTTCTGGTGTTTGAAACTGAGCCCATTTCCAGCCTTACTCCTATCAACCACAATGAGATATTTGCCAAGTCAGTTTTTTCTTCTTTGGGCTCCTCCATCAGATATGTCTTCAAAAAAGAGTTTAGCAGCTCGTGATCCTTAGTGTCTTTCTCTTTTTTTCACATATATGATACAGCAGCAAGTGTTAGTGCATTTTCTTGGTAACACAAAATTCTAAATCTCTGCCACCACCTCACATTACTTTCCACCTGAAGCTTTTTTCCTAGACAACCTTCTTGGTTGTCTTCCCATCTTCATTCCTGTTTGCTTTTAGAAAGTAGCCAAACTCATAGAAAAGTAATAGGACAGCCTGTGCCTCCTGTGCTTAAATCCTGTCAACACTGGGCCTGCATCTTTGAAACAGCCAAAATGCCCTTCTTCCTGTGTCCTGTGAAGCAAAGCAGTCTGGGATCTGGCCGAGATTTAGCTGGGTGGCATTGTCTCATACCTTTGCCTGGGACTGCTCTTCTGCATTTCTTTGCATAGCCTAGTCCTCTTTTCACTGTTGATTTTATGATTTTATTAATATCTAACTCTTCTAGTTGTTTTTCCTCCACCTTTGCATTTGGTGATTTCATTTATGGTGCTATGCATCTAAGGTTCCACACTGTTTAAAGCTTTACATAACAGTCTTACACAAGTGTGTGTGTGTGTGTGTGTGTGTGTGTGTGTGTGTTTTGCAGGAAGTAAAAAGGTCTTGTATTCCATAGTATCTGCAGCTTGAATGCATCATTTAGCCCAGCTTGACACGCAAGGCAAACTGAGTCGTGCTTAGAAATCAGACATTCTTAGCAGCAGAGTGATTGCACAGGGCAAATCACAAACCCCCATTTCACAAGGAGATGCCCCAGAACATACTTCCAGGCTTCAGCACAGCAGAACTGGGTCCAGCTGAGGGCCTTTATCACCTGCACAGAGCATGACAGGTAAGAGGAAAACTGAGGGTAACAGGCCTTCCCTGGCCTTTGTTTCACTGGCAGCTGAAAAAAGAACCAAAAGTCTATGAGGCAGATGCTTGGGAGATGTAGGCACTGGGAGGAAAGCAAATGATATGAGGAAGTCTACCAGACTCCCTATGGATCTGGCAGGGTGGTGAGCTGCAGCCACCACTTTTAATGTCTTCAAGAACATGACTTTTATGTCACTGCGGGCAGTACATCACATCACTGCCCCCACTGCATCTCCTGCTGTAGACAAATTGTAGATTTGCTCCAACCATGGGCAGACAGCAGTTGTTCTACAACAGTGAGTAAAACTCCTACTGAAACCACCTTCTGAATCAGGCTCTATTGTGTTTCCAGCTTACACGTTGAAGGACACAGAGGCACATGGTGGTTAGATATCCTGCTCAGTTTTATGCAGCTACAAAACTCCTGACTGTAAACCCAAGTAATTGGCATAAGATCTAGCACACTATGTATAAACTTGCAACTGTTCCCCACTTCATGCGTATCTTTAAAACAACTTTCTTTGCAGTATATAATTTTTAACTTTATATCATAACACTTTCCTCACATATCAATTACTCTTTCACAAGCTTTGTGGAGTTTTAATATTTATTTATTATACAGATGTATACTGATTTGACTGCTTATACTCTTACAAATAGAATTTATTTGTGATATTTAAAATATTTTAAAATAAATTTTGTGTGTGTCTTTCGTAAATAGCACACATTTGTTAGATGAATGTGTCCCATGAAGAAGCGTGTTTAAGTTATACCCACTGATATTTATGAAAAGGATCTCATTTGGAAATAGTCTTCATTAGATACAGCTGAGGGAAGAGGAGAGCATGCTAAATTGGGGCTGGCCTGAAATCTAGCGAATAAATAGATAACAGAAAATAGTCTTCCAGAAGGAAGAAGTCTATGTGAGGATGGTACTGGGAATGGAGGTGAGGCAGGTGACCACCAGGTGCTAGAAACAAGCAAGGAAATCCCCTCCCCAGAGCCTTCAGTTCTAGAAGCTGGTTCCTCCTAAGTCCTTAATTTCTGAACTGTGGTCTACATAACTATGACAGACACAATTCTATCATTTAAGCCCCTGGATTTGCAGAAATTTGTTACACTGGCCTGGGGAAACCAATTTCAGAGTAAAGTTTTTCTTTGAACAAATTTGAGAAACTTGTTCTTTACAAAGTAGAATATCTTAGTCACTTTAATCTGCTACTGTTACTAAGAGCTGTTAATAACATTTTTGATAATTTAATTCACTTATATTTTTGTCAGTTCTTTAGAGATTTGAAATTACCATTATATTTTTCAAACCATTCTTTGAAGCATATTTTCTAGTTACCAGAGTTAAGATTGGAATAGTCTTTTGGAGTTGCCTATCCTGAGACTGGGACTTGAGGAAACTGAGTTTCCACCTCTTTTCCATTTTAGCTCAAAAGGACAGCAATAATACTATATATTTATGTTACAATACCATATGCTAGGTTTTACATACTGTGTATCTGCCTTGCCTGGGATGAGACTGCAGCATTCAAAGTTCTTCGACAGAGCTATAACTTAAATAAGGGACTTCTATTTAACAACTCTGGTCCTTACTGCTACATCAGCAAGCCTTCCAAATAAATCCTGGGACTTTGAGAGCTAATCAGTATCAATCATATTTTATCATGGTTTTAGATAGGAAGACTGATTCCTGATTTCTAAACTTTGTCAATGCGGCACAATTAGTGCATATATGATTCCCTTGCTCAAATCTGGGGCCAAGACCAAGTGTAAATGTCGTTTTTATTTCTCCAGATGAAGTGATAAGATGAGAGCCATACCCAAGATGTGTGAATACATGGCTTGGGCAGAGCCCAGATTGTTTTCTTCACTGTTCTATCACTAGGCCTAGGTCTGGGAGGTTCCAACCTCTGTACAGTCTAATCTTCCCAAACGGCTGATTCAATCCAGCTTCTCTTAGATTCTGACTGAAATGCTCTTCCTGGCCTCATACTAACTTTGGCAATATGTTCTATTCTTCTGGCTCCTTCTCATTCTCTGGTTCATTCTGTCTTCACCTATGTCTTGCTTGTTTTCTCTGTAACTAGTCTCTGGAAAATTGTCCCACTAAAACTGCCAAACACACACACACACACATACACACACCACATTCTCTCTGTGTCTCTCTCTCTGTCTCTCCCTCTCTCTCTGTCTCTGTCTCTGTCTCTCTGTTTCTCTCTCTCTGTCTCTCTCTGTCTCTCTCTCTCTCTCTCTCTCTCTCCCTCTCTCTCTCTCTCTCTCTTTCTCCCTCCCTCCTTTCTCTCTCTCTCTGCTCTTCATCGTTTTTCTTGTGTCGGTTGAATGTTTCCTATTTCTGACACATTCTATCAGATGATTCCTTACTTTGTCCGCTCTTCGCTTATATGGCACTTTCAAACATGCCACTTTCTTCAATAAACTAACCTCACCTTCTCTGATAGTGGCTAAAGACATGTATGAATTCCAACCACATCATATCTTTGGATGTGATCACTTGCCAGAACAGTCATGTTGCTCTACACAACTTTTCGTTTATTTTTTTTAAAAGTCATATAGTAGTGATTTTAAAACACTGAGGCCAAATACTAAGATTCTGTTGCTGTTTCCTTATTCTTTATTCAGAATAAATGTGCTATTATTGGTAATTTATTGTTGCATAACAAACTGTTCCAAAATGCAGTAGCTTGAAGTGACAGATATTCATTATCTCTGCTGTTGTATTAGATATCTGAATCAGCTTAGTTGGGTGCTTAGAACTCAAAGTCTTTAGGAAGAGTAGCAATGGATAGGGCTGTATTCTCTTCTGAAGGATGCGGTGTGGGGATGTGTTAATAAGGGTTCAGTTTCTCACAACATTTTGAATGGAGGGCATCAGTTCCTCAAAAGCTCTGGGATAGAGGCAGCTCTCAGTGCCTTGCCTGGCAGACCTCTCAGTGAACCTGATTATAACACAGCAGTGAGAATCCTCAGGGTAAGTGGGAGGGCATGACAGAAGATAAGAGGCCATCTTCAGTAACATATTCTTGGGTAGAACACTTCTCTGTGACATTTGGGTTTATTAGAAGGGGCTAACTAAATTGAATCCAGACTTCATAGTATACATAGAGATGAAAATGACTTGAAACTAGTGTGGAGACTAACCACATGTTGGTTTTAGTCTTCTGGTCGTAAAATTTTACAAACATCCTTCCTTATACGTCATCCTGTTTTTTTCCTTAAGATTACCCTTCCAACCTATAGATGCCCCATCGTGTCTTTTATTGAGGAAACCAGCAATCTGGTTGGAATTTCTGGAAGTGGACAGTGTTCAGTGTTTTATCCTTCCTTGTTTTCTATATTGTATCTCTTCTTCATTCTTCTGCAACCATTTTCTCCATTTAGATTTGTATTTTAGCCATATTTTTCAATAAATAAGGACTATATTGTATATTCTTAACATCCTTGGGTTGTGTGACCATCAACAGCTGCCATATGCAGAACAGACTGTGCCTTTGGACCTACCGATGTTACAAGATCTCTCTTTCTCATAGACAGAACAACTTTCTTCTATTCAGACTTCTTAGTTCTGTAGTTTAATTATTAAATACATGAAAAAATACACCATTGGCACTACACCTGTTTCTAGATTCACTTTCCAAAGTACACTGCTTACTTCTAGTATAAAATCTCTCATATACCCTGTATTATCTGCCCAGTGGTTTTCGGTTTTGTTCTGTAGATTCAAATAGAATATAGGGAAATGTTAGGGAATAAATGTATCTTGGTCTCCAACTTGAAATTATGGTCGATCTTCTTAAAAGTTTAGTATTGGCTTTAATTCATATATATTTTTTTTTATATCTTGTGAATATTTCAAATAAAAAGTTTGAAGCATTTCACTGGTGACTTTTTCACAATGTTCTTTAGAAAAAAAATTGTGTAAATATAATCTGTATTCTGTGGAGCTACATAGGATCTCTGTAAACAGCTTCGATTATTTCACTTCTGTCTTTAACTCCCCCCACCCCTGCCAGTGTTCTTTGTATCAACTTACTGTGGAATATTTGATTTTCAAAGTTTCATGTCTGATTCAATTCCCCAACAAGACACACACAAAAGAAAATTCAACAGTTCAACAATAATTTCATCCTGTATTTGGATAAGACTGCAGATTCATTCCTTACATAGTTCCAATGTTCTGTGCTCTGATTGGTGGCTTTCTATCACTCGCCAGTCTCTTTTCTCCTAATTTGTCCTGAAAATCCCTTTTCAGCTCTTTAGACTCAACTGTGGCTTTCCCAGAAATAGAAAACTTAATCATTCCACCCTCAAACTTCTGTTAGGTACCACACAGGGGCTTCTCTTAATGCCTGTATCACTTTTACTTGGCCATGGCTATGAGAAGGAAGTTAGAAACTTTCTTCTGTACCAGGTACAATGACTGGTACATATTAGTTCATTTAAAAATGGTCATTGATATAAAGGAAATTTAAATATATATTTCCTTTCATTTCTAATAAAATCAAAAGCATAAATATAAGTCTATCTCTTCTCTCTAGTTCCTATAATCTCAAGGATTTATAAGCCAAGTCCTATGCTTCTTTTTAAAGATTAATTTTATTTTTAATTGTGTGTATGTGTGTGTCTATATGAGTATGTGCATGTAATTACAGGTGACTGCACGGACTAATTAAACTAAATAGTTGTAAGATTCTCTCAGAGTTGGAATTCTAGGTGCTTTTGAGCTGTTGGACCTGGATGTTGGGAACTCAGCTTGGATCCTCCACAAGACCCTTCTGCAATCTTAACTTTTGGAATGTCTCTCCAACCCCTGTGTTTATTTCCCCCTCAAAAAAGGCTCTTACCTTATGAAAGATGATAACTTTCTTTCTAAATCCTTTGTCCATTGTCTCCACTCTGCATTAAAGGTCTGTTAGCCTTTCCTTTGAGATCAATGACTTAGGACCCAGCTTGCTCAGTATGGATTTTCCTGTATGTACTTAAAAAGCTGAATTCAGTGGCCCTATTTCCTTTTCTCTTTTTCTCAGTTTTTATCCATTCTTTTTTGAATTGTTAAGGTTACTTTTGAGTTTCACGGAGCCTTACTACTGGTTCAGGAAAGCAGTAAAGTTCAAAGGAAACCACTTACTTCTGTGGGTGTCTCACTTTATAAGTGTGTGAAAAACATTGACCTGGTTAACTAGGTTGTTTCTTATGAAATCTACTCACTAAGTAGGAGAAAAGTAGTGTTTACCCTTCTTTGATTGCTCAAATTAGTTTCTATAGAAATGGTTTAGTTGTTGCTAACAGGACTGTAGGCTTATATAGGACACAGTAGCCAGTGTGTAGCTACTGCTAAAGTAAAGAGATTTCTTTTTGCTACTAGTGACTTATAGTTAAACAATAAAATCAATCTTATATAAAAAGATAGTTTACACACAGAAAAAAATCGAAAGAATTTGTTTTATAAAAAATACTCATTTGTTTTGCACTGAGGTATCAATGTTATACCAGCATTGAATAATATTGACCCAGTTTTTCCAAGTTTGATGTTCAATTAAGATGCTAATAACTTCAGCATCAGGAAGATGGATAATGCAAATTAGACAGTGCAAAGCAGTCTTCGACTGTTGTCATTTATGAGAAGAAAAAGTCAAAGAATTCAAGCAAAAAAAAAAGTGTTTCTAATTGCAGTGCAGCCCACAAGCTTACACATCCTATAATGAGAACGCTCCTTCTTAGCTGCCAAAATCTGCTATTCAATCTGCCTGGTAGTTGATTTCATCATTACATTTTGATGTGTCCTTGACAAGCTTTAGCATACAAAAACTCAACACCTTCTCCTAAGCCCCTGGCATACCAGAACATCATGGATAGCAAAGGCCTGCGTTTGGCTCTGTATTATTTGTGTAGCTAGATTGTTCATAAACAGCAGACTGTAAGGAGAGCCAGGGCTCAGAGACATTAAATTTCCCAAGTGTTACATGCTATTCCAATGTTTCTAGTTTTCAGCTTCCTGCACATAAAGACCTTAAACTTTGAAGACTGCCCCTGGGGAGTGTCAAACAGTGGATAACAACTCTCTTTTTTTTTCTGTCAATTATGATGAATTGTTCTAAGAGTCTGGGTCCATGGCCTGTGGTTCATCTTCCTTAGATGTCAGCTGATCTCTTTGAACTGTTCTCTCTTCCCTCTAACTTATCTTCACAGATTGACTCCTGTACCCAGACTCAAGTAGAGAAAGTTTCTTAAATTAGGAGGCATTGAATATTGCTATCAACATTGAGATATAGTGTTAATGTAAGCAGAACATAAGACAAATGTAATTAAAACAATCAATGCCATAACACATCTGCAATGATAACCCTGCCCCGAAACCCTAGCCTCTGTTCATTAGTGTTAGTGCAATGCAAGTGTTTCGGCTAAGTTTCATGTGAAAGGTCATAACCTGCTCCTGCAGAGCACATCATAATGATCAGCTTTGCTACCTTCCACTGCAAAGCTGGGTCCTGTCTTGTACTCTGGATGAAGTATTAGTATGCAGACTTTTGTGTTGAACCTGAAGTTAGGGTCTTACAACGATGATAAAACTTTGGGTCCAGTATATCCTCCAGCCCCAGGGCAGGTGATTAGCCTTGCTTTGGAGGATCAAAATGATCAAAATATTATACCTCTGAGTATTTTTGGAGAGATTCTGTGAAGAATGGGCAACAGTGATGAAACCATAAGGGTTTAATTTGGTACATTCAAAAAATATATGTCAAGAGATGGATTTCATCAACTGTGTTTAATGACAACAATAAACTTTTTTGAGATGTCCAGAGGAGAATAGTTTTAAATCCACATGTATATTTGATTTCATCTGTTCTCAACTGCCATACTACTGATATTTTATGTTGTAGGCTACAGCGGCTTCCTGTTTCATCATATTTGCCAACAATATATTGCCTTTATAAAATCAAATGGTTAACAGATATTATAAGGGAAAGAGAATAGAGAGACATAAGAGGGATAAGAGAGTTAACTTTTGTTGAAGACCTTCGGTCTCCTTAGTATCTATGCCAACCTTATGTCAAATGCCAAAATAATGCTTACTCTCTTAGCACATTTTATTTTTTCTGTCCTTCCTGTCTCTCTCCCTCCTCCTCCTCCTCTCTTTCTGATACAAGATGTCTGAGTATCTAGTTCAGGTGCCAACACACAGAAACTTCCAGAAAACTTGTGCATCCTCAAGGGGTATACCAAATTCTTCAGCAGTTGGTGAACAAGTGATTGAAACTATTTAGGAATATAGTAGAAATGATATGTGTGGAAACAAAAAATAAATACACTTACTAGCTAGAGGTGGCCCATTTGCATTTGAGATTAACTGCCTTTCCTATGTTAGTTTCCCTTCTTTTAAGAATATAATTAAATCAACTATCCTAAGACCTTCCCACTGCCTCCTGTGTAATCAATTCCAGCTGTGAAACTACTTCCCTGCAATAGTTGATATATATATTTTTTTTGGACTGGGTTGACCTTCCTTGCAATCCACTCCTATCTCGAAGTAAGTTAGATGTTAGCTTCTAGACTGAAATCAGATTTAGCTGCTAAAATGAGGCATGCATGCATGCTGAAAGTCCAGTTTCATTCACACCATTTTCAAAATGATAGAAGTATAAAGGAAAGAAGTAATGATACCACCTCAAGCACCATGGCTCCAATCCTGCTTGCTGCTTGGTATGTTCCTGTGGCTCAGCCCCCTTCCAGGAGGGGTGCTCAGCTGGGGTTTTCTTGGCTTGGAATCACTTTGCTGCAGTTAACATTTCATTCACACATCATTAGGTGAAGCCTTGGTTACAGAGATGCACTGCTCTTGTCATAGCAGAAGTATGCTTCATGCACCTGCAGTTTGAAGTTTTTGTTGAGGGAATAGACTGAAGTGAACAAAGAGATTGAAACTATTTACATTTTTGGGATCCACCTGCTGTGGTATATTTTTGTTGGACAGAATAACTGGAGGTGTGTTTATAGTTTCAGGGAAAGAATACATTAGGGGTTACATGGTTTTAATGCTATATTTTTTCTTAAAGCCATAAATCAAATTTTCATAGAAACTATTACACACATATGACTATTACAGTTTTGTGGACACATATATGTACATATCATATTTTGTTACCTTTATTAAGTAAGGAAAGAATAATTTCCCTGTTGTTGCTGGTATAGGCATAATTTATCTTGCTAGTAGTATGTCAGTATCATGTCTGTGCTATTTGTTATTGACAATGATACAGAGTAAAACCTATCTACCATACTTATAAATTCAGTTATTAAATTCTATTTTAAATACCAGGGAACTATTTACTTGGTCCTGTTACATTGAATTAATTATACCATGAAATAGATTTAATAATGCAATAAAGATCTTAAAAGATAAATCTTTCACTGAGGTACTTGTAGCTCTTCCATGACAGAGCTAAGATGAAAACCCCAGTTTTTGGACACCAAATCCAGTTATGTAATGAGCAAGGGTATCCCTAATAATAATATTAACGTTTCAAAGTAAATAGCCAAATAATAGTCCCATTAGTAGCAGGAGTCAAGTCTTCATTTTAATCATACTTGCCTATCTATGGCTTCTATATATCCATATAGATGGCATTTCTTTTGCTTATCTCCAATATTCCTATATCAGCACATACATTTGAACTATGGTCTGTATTTTTTTTTTTTGTAATTAGTTTTCCCATCTGTTGTGTTCAACCTTCTCTTTGTCTCCCATCTACTATCACATTGAATGACTTTATAATCATTAATAATTAGATCAATTAGAATGGTTATATAGTCAGCCTACTTCTGATTTGTCTTCTTTTCATCCCCCTTGGGACTTATATTCTTTTATGTGATGTCACGGATATGGAATACTGACCATGCTCTTCTCCTGTTTCCCTGGTTGCATGCCATTGATGAACGAGGCCCTGGCATGAGACAGTGTAGTCTTACATGATTCTTGTTGCTTTAGGAGGAGAATGACTTCTATTGGAGCATATTTTAAATCCTTTTATCCTCCTTTATGTGAAGCCCCTCTCACAGGGAAGCTGTTTGACCTTCTGTTGGCAACTCCCACTAGAAAAGTCCATATTCTATACTGTGTAAAGTAACTTAATGCTTGGCCTATTGATTTTGGCATAGTCTTGTGGGTTTTGCCTGTGTTTTGTCTTTGCTTCATTATTTAAGACAAGGAAACAACAGAAAATGTCTTCTCTCCCATTGAGGGCCCTAAGAACCGAGGAGATATCTACTTTGGCTCACATCTCATTCCTAGAAAGACTACTATATTTGTTTTTCAAGTTCAGTTTGCATGGCTATTTTAGTTGTGGATCTCACGCTTGGAAATATGTAGCTCGGGAATGTGTTGCTCAGAACCTATTCCAGTCTAGACATTTCTAGATGTCTTTGTGAATGTACTCACACATCAAGAAAGACACACGCAGTAGTTCTTTGATGTTAATGGTAATTATACTATCAAAGAACAATTCAAAAATAGTGATTAACTTAAAAACAGTTATGTATTATGTAGTCTTTCTGGATTAGGAATTTTGGATAGCCATTGCTAGAGAGTCTAGCTCATGGTTTCTCATTAAGTTTCATTTAGATTTTGCCTGGGCTTTAGTCATCTAAGGACTGTCCTTACCAGAGATTTGACTTCCAAGGTAAGAATCTCATTTACATTGTTGACATATAGGTCTTTGTTGCAAGGGAACGGTCTCAGATGCTCTCCGTGTGTACCTATGATCATAACTGCTTGAGTGCCATTCTGACAGGATGTTTTCCTCTCAGGAGGAGAGAGGGGTCTAAGAAACCAAGTCAAAAGTCACATGAATTGTGACCTCAGCTCAAAGTTACCTACTGTCACTTCTCTACTCTTTCCCAAGACTCAACCAGTAGTTCCAATTTAGTACAAAAATGGGAGTCTACAAAAGATACAAGAACAGCAAAAAATACCAAGTATCAGGTAATCAGTAAAGACCTGTCACTAAAGGAGGACTTTAGGTTTCTTAAATGTACTTGAAGTGAACACTAATAGCCCATCTACCCTGCTTACCCTCCTGTAGCCATAGTTCCCACAAATGACTGAGAGCATCCTAAATCACTTGGCTCTGGTTCTATTGACTCTTTGGCTGAATTGTACCATTCATAGAGATGAATACTGACCTTTTCCTCTTCTTAGACATTTCCCTACATAAACTAGGAAGGTATTGTAGTGGTGTAAGGTAATGGTAAAGGCAACTTCCCTAAAGGAAGTTTGTATGTATTAGTCCTGAAGTGACATTCATCATTACTGTTCTCTTTTTATTCACTGGAATTTAGTCATATGTGCCCACCAAATTTTGGGGAGTAAAGAATGTAGTCCATGAATAGGCAGTTTGTAAATAAGAAAGAAGGGCAGGGGCATTTTATAAATAATAGCTACATTTTTAATAGGATGAGATCACAAATGTAACAACAACACACACACATACATACACATGCAGGGGAGCATGATTCACAACACAGTGCTTTGGAGTGAAGTCTCTTTAGTTGTTGATTGACATTTGCTAGTCCTTAATGCTCAGCAGAAAGAATTCTATGAGCTTGTTGGTCACTAAGTGCACAAACTTAGAACCAGCCCTGCTGCTTCCCTTCTCAGACCTCCAGCTCCTACACTCCATCACTGATATTACCTTACTCCTAGCCCACTTGCCGCCTTTCACTCCATTGCTTACTAATCTTCCTTCTCTGCATCTCTAATATCAACCTACCTGGCTGTCCTCTCATAATACTGCCTCTCCTAAAGACCTGCAGATAATAGCCTTGTTTGTCCCACCCTGCTGATCTCAGGAAAAGAAGACCAGATAGAAATTCTTGTTCTGTTTTCTGCTGCCAAAT
Organism: Rhabdomys pumilio; assembly: GCA_030674055.1. Taxonomy (NCBI): domain Eukaryota; kingdom Metazoa; phylum Chordata; class Mammalia; order Rodentia; family Muridae; genus Rhabdomys; species Rhabdomys pumilio. The sequence goes on from JANHMN010000006.1 coordinate 42,697,633, forward strand.
TGTCTTTCTTCCTTTTATGTGCATGACATCAGTGTTTACTAACCTTAGCATTCCATGTTGCCATCTGTTGGCCTCCTGGCCTCTCTTATTTATTGAAAGTGTCAGCATTTCAGTCTTTGTCTCATTCTTGACTGCTTTTCCTTTTCTTCTCAGTAATTTCCACATCTAAGCAGATAATTCAAACAATACCCAAGCTCTTCCATGTCTGCCTTCTTTGGTGTTGAGAATCATCTCTCCTGCCACATGTTGGCAACTGTCAGAGGATATTGGGTACTGCTAACTATCAATTATTATTCCCCTTCACAAATCCTGACATGATGGAGACAACCCACTCTTGCTATCCCTTCCTCTGTCTCTGCCCCACTCATCCTAGTTGTTTCTCTGACAGTACTCTCATCCTTTGCCAACTGCATTAGTTTCAACTGTTCTATTCTCTTGGGTTGCTGCTCACTTCCCAGCCTACAAGTCTGGACTCACTATCAGTCACTAGAACCATTTTCACTCTTCATGCCCCTTTCTCTGCTCTGTTTGTATCACCTGTCTTGCATACTTCTAGGTCTGATTAGGTCTAACCATGTAGTTATGCCATACCTTGATTTTGAAGCTGAGCATTGAAGAGGTGAAAACATACACTACATACTTATGTTCCAGAACAAAGTGGTTGCTTATAAAAGGCACCTTTTCACTGTTTTTCTAGATCCCATTTCCTGAGGATTTGGTTCTTGTCATTTCCCCTTTCCTTCTAGTATCAACAATTTTATCCTTTGCCCCGACTGGCAAACATGCTCTAATATTACCCACCTATCTTCAAACAAACAAACAAACAAACAAACAATTTCAAAGTCTCATTGACACATCTTCAAAGACTACTTCACTTCCTGACTCTTTTCCAATTCCTTGAAAAAAATTATCAACCTCCTTATTTCTCTCCTCTCCTTGTTTTCCTCAGGAAATGAGATTTGACCCACCAAACTCCACTCCAACAGCTTGTATTAAATCACTACTGGCAAGCATCCTCTCAATATGTGGTTATTCTTTCCAGTATGTAGCCTCTCAGTAATATCCAGGGCCAAAGCTCTGGACTTGAATTTCTTTTCTCTTTATTATTATCTTTATTGTTATTCTTTGACAGTGCCGTATCTTTATTAGTGAATGTTGGTTGGCTTTATTCCCTGCTACCCTCGCTTATCTCCCACATTCACCCAGTAAAACCCCTCTTCCCAACTAAAGCTCCCTCTGACTTTGACCAATGTCTGTGTGTGTGTGTGTGTGTGTGTGTGTGTGTGTGTGTGTGTGTGTGTGTG
>JANHMN010000006.1:42702880-42718800 GCA_030674055.1 Rhabdomys pumilio
TTCTTCTTCTTCTTCTTCTTCTTCTTCTTCTTCTTCTTCTTCTTCTTTTTTTTTTTAACTTGGAAGTTTTCAGATTAAAGTTTTGGATTTCTGTCCTGTGTATTTGTTCTTTCTCAAATAATTCATTTTATTCTATCTTGTATAACAATAAAATTTCTCACCCTTCCCATATAAATCACAAATTCAGTGTTCTGTGTTGATCCGCTTGTTTCTGTCACCAACTTAGATTCCCGTGTTGTCTTGTCCTGAATCCCCCCAGAAGATGACCTTAGGCCCTGTTCCCACACTGCTCTCTTTGCATCTTTCCTCCAGCCACTAAGTCACTTCCTGTACTGAAACCTTGCCTCAAAGCCCCCTTTCCTTCTTTTTATTTATGAAGGAAACTCTGTGTAGAGTTTTGTGTTTCTCTTTAAAGGAACCATGTAAAGCTGAAAAGAATTATATAATCGTAAAATGTCTATGGCTGAAGTACAATGTATCCATGGAGAGTATACAATTCAAAAGCTTCATTTATAGAAATATAACACTTAATAACTATGAAAGTAGTAACTATATTACATTTCTTCTTTTTTAGGGTTTTTTTTTTTTTTTGAGTACAAAACCAGTCTCTCAGATGAAAATGACCATGCTTTAGAGTTGGTTGTATGTTTTTGGGCTCAAGTTATATGGATTATCAATTTACTCTCTTAGCAAAATTGTTTTCCTTTCAACTTTAAAGAGTTTTTGCTACTGTAAGCCATAATACAGATATCCAGCAATCTCTTCTACTTGTTAGACTCAGTTCCTGTGAAAGTTACTTAAAGTGATGACAGTGAACCACCTCAATGATACAAACAATAAGAGCCAATTGTGTCTTTTTAACATTTTAAAAATATTTTTAAGGAACAGTCAAAAAGCTGAAAATATGAGAATATTCTATTTTTTAAATTTTGTCATTCTGAAAGTACTTGATGCTGTTTCTTCTTTACAAGAGTGAGTGTTAAAGAGTGACTTCATAAAACAGGGACAATTTGGCCATAACACATAATCTGCAGAAACATCCATTACTTTTTAAAGGAAGTGCCTATTTCAGTCTATTGTCTAATCTAATCTAATCTAATCTAATCTAATCTAATCTAATCTAATCTAATCTAACCCTTTACTTGCAAGAGGTACAGCTGATCATCTTCTTAAGGAAGAAGTCTTTGAAAGATAGACAAGACCTTTCAGTTGAGAAGAACATATTGGCTACATTTTATTTATCCTATGTTCTCTCACTCTTCCTCCCCCTTCTCCTCTTCCTCCCAGTCCCTCTACCCCACTCCCTCCCTAGCCCTTTGCCCTCCCCCCTCACTCCCATCCCCCTCTCCCCTCCTTCCTTTCTCCCTGTGGAAGTACTCTGGTAGGTACAGAGAATTTCATGAAAACCCAGGCAGTTGTGAGCTATTCGGCCCCCATGGAAATTCCTAGATTGTAAGAGAGAATGATCTGGATGCAGACCCGATATAGTGGCCTCAGAATGTACACTTGTGCTGCTAAAAAAGATCAGTGTGGTCTATGGGAAAAGCAAAATCAAGTTTAAACTTAGGAACTTGAAAAAATATGAATTAAAATTAGATAAGGAGAATTCCAACAGGCTGACTGTTTTTACAAGAAGAATGTGTACTCTGGGTGGATGATTCAGCAGCTAATTCAAGTCAGAGATAGGGAGCACAGATCTCCAGAGTCTGTGGAAACACTGGTTTGCCATGGTGGTCCACCTGTAACTCCAGCCTTGAAAGACAGAGTTGGGATACTCAGGACAAGATAGAAAGCAAGATAAGGAATATAGGCAAGTTTTTGGTTTGATTGGGAGATGCTGCTTCAAAGAATAAAGTAAAAGAATGACCAAGGAATGTTTCTGATATCAACCTTGGGATAGCACAAGCATGAATACGGACACATTCCCAGATACTTGCAAATAGGGATATATGCATGTGCAATATATATTTATATATGAAGAAGAAGGAATAATTGATACAAGGATAGATTTAAAAAATGCACATGGCACAAAATGAAAATATGTATTGGTGATTTTAAAGAGTAGAGTATAGGAAAATCAAATTAATAGTATAAAAGACAGAAGATGAAGTGTGAATTATTCAAAAGCTTTCTTTTGCTATGCTTTAGATGTAACCTAGGCACATGGTATAACATCTCCATCTTGGGAAACAATTTTCATTAAATCGAGTCCATTTGAAAGGTAAAGAACGGTGTTTGTGCAGTAGAACCATGCTGTTTTAACAATAAAGTTGAAAGGAAACTTGTTTTCCTGCTAAATAAGAGTATTTAATTATAAATGTTTCTAGAGACTCTTCTAAGAGAACTAAATATACTATCTAATACATGGATAAAATACATATTGTTGATGTGCATATATGTTCACATGTGCAAAACCCATTGTGAACATAGTGTAGAATGAATGTTTAAATCTGAATGTTTGGTTTGACTATATACCTGTGTTCTTATACCTAGGAACCCACCAGATTGCTATATGAACAAGTGAACACACAGTGGACTATAGCAGTGGTTGTCAACCTGGGGGTCACAACCCCCAAAGACTATTGGAAGACATGGATGTTTACCTAGCAATTCATAACAATAACAAAATTATTGTTATGAAGTGAGAATTCATAAATGATAGCAACAAAAATAATTTTGTTTTGCGGGTCAGCACAACATGAGGAACTGTATTGAAGGGTCACAGTGTTAGGAAGGTTGAGAACCACTGTGCTGTAGTAATGCGGTACTTGTAATACAGCCAATGGATAGGATGTAGTTTTCCTTTTGATCTGTAGAAATTTGCTCATTGAAAGACTGGCTTGCCTGATTTACTTGTAAATCACATACAAGCTCTTTTAGTGACTTGAACATATAATGAACACATGGGATATAAAAATGAAATATATTAATTGTATCAAATTAACCTATAATTTAGTGGCTTAAAACAAAATATATTCATTATCTTTCACAGTTCTATGGGTCTCAAATTCAGAATCAACTTCACCAAGTAACTTGATCTTGAGATTTCTTTTGAGTTTGATGTTAGGGGTGGGCCTGGTCTATAGTGGTTTGTAAGTTCAGTGAGGGCTTCAGGATCTTCTTCTAAAATGGCATCAGACACTGTGGTTAGTGTTTAATCTTCTCTGATACCCCTCTCTATAGGGAATGGTGACTGTTTTCCCTGGAGCATATGACTCAATTGTCAAAGCTGAAGATGTAGTACCTTTAATGATCTGATTCCAGAGGTTATACCATGATTTCTGCTATTCTCCATTGATCACACAGGCCAGTCCTATTATCAGAAGAGTTAACACAAGAAAATAAGAAGTAGGAAGCAAGTGTCCCTGGCTGCACTCTTAAGAGTCTGGCTCCACAGCAGCATATACGTAAATACTGCTGCCATTTTATCCCTGCATGACACACACTGGGTTTTGGTGGTCATAATGGTGCCTTTTTTTTTTTGTATTATATTTCCTATCTATGAGTAGGGATAAACAAATATATAATGTAGGGAAGAATAGCCTTGATTTAAAGATACAATTATCTTTCAAATAACCCCACCCCTCATCACCAGAAAACTCCCATTGAATGACGTCTTATCCAAAGAGAAAGTGCTCCACAAGTAAGCCATGAACAGGAATTCCTGCTTCCATTTCCTAAGTGTGTGTGTGTGTGTGTGTGTGTGTGTGTGTGTGTGTGTGTAAAAGAGAAAGAGAGGGAGGGAAAAAGAGAAGAACCAGACATCACTGAGTGCTTCTTATAAAACCATAAAATCCCACTACAGAGACAAACAATGTAAGTTGTTTTTCCAGGAGTGAGCTGTCCACATAGTTTATCTATGTGAGACAGGGGACTGCTTGCCTGTGACACCTGACTCTAGAATGAATATTTTATAATTTCAGCTAGCTTTTTTTTCCTGACATGAAAAGAACACAAGTTTGATTCCGTTAACCTCAATTGTAATCACATTGAGTTTCTTTCCCAAGACCTTTAAGAGTATGTTGACCACTTTCGTAAATGTGAGAGATAAAACATCTATCGCAAAAGTAAGTAAATACAATGTAGTCTGCTGAATGACTTGGGTAGCCGCCTAAGTTTCCTGGTAGTATTCCAGGCAAGGACTGCAATTAATGAGAATTTCAGTGATTCACATGCCACTCTGCAGGGTTCAGACTCTTGGGATTGCCATATTCTTGTACCCCATCTTGTGAAGGTAGACATGTCTCCACAATGTATTTAAAGACTGCATATATCTTGACTCTGTGTTCTCTGCATTAAAGAACATTTCTAGCATCCATCCTGCTGTGAACAAAGTCTTATCTATCGGATCTAAAGACAGGTGAAGTCTGTTTTGACGAAACCTAGAATTAGATTTTCGATTAAGATTTTTTGTGTTCTAGTTTACTACTCCATTCCTAACTGGCAGAGATGAGCACCCCCAAACTGAGATGAGCACCCCCAAACTGAGATGAGCACCCCCAAACTGAGGATTAAAACTAAGACATCATGTCTTCCATAATGGAATTTGCAAAGAAGTCAATACTCTTAGAACCACCTTTCATGGGACAGTAGGGCAAACTTCATTTTGTCAGCCTCTTCCATGAAGTGAGTCCTTATGAGCAATGAGTAGTATTCTGTTCAGCTTTGCCCACTGTGTTCCTCATTTAATGGCTTGGCTCCATTTGGCTGCTAAAAGCAAGTCACTCCTTCTCTGGCATAGGCGATGGAAGATAACTGGTGATGTAGTAATAATCCATTGTTACTGGGAAATGTTTGACAGAAAAGTCCAGATGTGGACAGAGGGTTGAGTCCAAGACCAGACTTGAAAGTCAGGTTGGCCTTGCAGAATTTTCCTCCAACCTTCCAACTTACATTTGCCATCTTGATTTTGAACCCCTTAGTCAGTTCAGTATTCTTCCATCATGGGAATTTCATATTTACAATGACTTAACAATGAACAGTTGCCTAGTAGGGCATTTTGTGTGATTATAAAGAGATGTGCTATTTTTTTTAAAGGCAGTGTTACGAAGATATGTGTCACTATCTTAAATTAAACGGTTAGAATAAAGAAAACATAATGTCACATTTTGGACTGTAGATTTTTAAGGAACAAGTCCATATGAGATCATATCTTATTAATCTTCACCAAAGTATATTTTTATGGAGAAATGCAATCCTTTTACTAAGACATAATAGAAAGAAAGGATTTATGGCCAGAATCACCTAAATAAATAGGAATTCTTAAAAAGTTTGGTTAAAAAATGAATTTGGTTTTTTTTTTAATTAAAGTCAGCTGTTTAACACTTGCAAAAGATTCAGAATATATTAATTACATTCAATAAGTGTTAACTTTTTTAAAAGAGAAAAATTCAGACACAGAAAAAAAATTCAGAACATTAAATGTTAGCATGTGAGAATCTCTCTTTGGCATATTCATGAGTGTTACTTAAAAGTCTGTCTGAGGCTCATTAGGCCATTTAAAATCACAGGTCTATCCATATGTAGACCAAATGTTTAAGAAAAGGTTGCATGCACACAAAAGAAGTTCAAGAAAAATAAAATGCCTCACAGCTTTGCCTTGAAAGTTTCAGGGTACATTCTATTGTCAAAACGTAATTACACTCTGCCCTCTGCTCTTGAACTTTTATAGAGAAAAAAATCCATATCATACACTGGTATAATCCCAGTCTTCAGAAAGCTTTAATGTAATTTGTAGTTGAGAGCCCCATAGTTTCCTTTTGAAATTTTCTGTTCCTTCTTTGATTGTGTGACTATGATTATGAAATCCAAGTCTGGTGTGTATGGCCAGTGTAGCTATGGTCATTTTATATAACTAGCACTGTTGATCTATTGAAGTGTTAGTTGTGTGAGACAATATTAAGTAATGAGATGAAGCTCCATGTCCAGTTTATTATCTCGTCTCCTTTACCATTGAAATGATCCATGCTTACCATATAGGATATAGGATTTCATGCACTTTTTCTAAATTGTAGCAAAAAGGAAAAATAGATGCAAACATATTTCTACTAGCAAAAGACAATTGTGGGATGATAACTTCAAAACATCCAGATGTTCTTCTAAATGAGCTTTAGATATTGAGAACCTGGAGGAGGTTTGTAATGTGCAATGAAGAGTTGGCCTTGACTATCCCAGGAAGACTGGCTCGACAGTCATTCAGGAACATTGCAGTATCTCTTATATAAAAAAAAAAAAAACAAAAACAAAAAACAGATTGGCATTTACAAATACCTTATACACATTCTCTCAATACTTTAAATCTCCCAGATTACTTATATACATAATATGGTGTAAATGATATAAACATAATTGTACCAAATGAGTGATAACAAGAAAAACATATGTTTGATTCAATGTAATTTTTCATCTAAGTATTTCTCATTTGTGATTGTTGGCTGGTTGAGAGCAGGATGCTGATGGTGACACAAAGGAACCAGGGGTGTAGCCATATCTTTTTGTTCCTGTTTTCTAGAGTCAGTTCCTGGAACTCTTAGAACTACTAGAGTGAAAAGAGTGTACTTTGTGTGCTCATGTGGCTGGTTGCCCCCAGAAAATGTCAGAATGTGGCCTTGTAAGCAGAAATACCAAAGCACAAAGTACAGATAGAGAGAAGAGAGATTCAACCCTATCTCTCCAAATTCTGAGGAAAGAAGAGATATCAAACATTCAGCTAATTACCAATGGCCAGTAATTTACTAAAACCTATGTAGTGAGATTCCCTAGTAAGTTAAAGGAGCTGGGTTCCTTTGAGTTTTTGAATTACTGAACATACAGGGCACGTGGAGCCAGACATGCCAGGAAGACATGGAAGTTTTACCTCCTTGCTCACACCTTTTCCATAAGGCTCTTCACTTATATTTGCTGTACTTTCTTTTAACTATAAACTCTAAATATCAGAACCACTCAAGCAAATAAATCAAACTCACCATGGTGACTAATTTATAACCAGCTAGCCAAAGGGCAGGTACCAAACTGCAACTTATGACTGCCATTTAAATTGTGTGTCATCTTGGGGACTGGGTCTTTAACCTGTGGGGTCTGGTACTGTTTTCAGATAGCTAGTAATATCAGAGCCAAATAAAGGGAAACATGTGGCAAGACATCTATTTGTTGTTTTCTGGATATTTAGTGTATGAAGCAAGGTCCCTGTCTTATTAAGGTTTCTATTGCTCTGAAGAGACACCTTGGTCACAGAAACTCTATAAATGAAAATATTTAATTTGGACTGGCTTACAGTTTTCATGGTTTAGTCCATTATCGTCATGGTGAGAAGCATGGAAGCATGCAGGCAGACATGGTGCTGGAGAGGTAGCTGAAGAGTTCTACATTTTGATCTACAGGGAGCAGAAATGAAAGTGATACTAGGCCTCCCTTAAGCATCTGAGACTTCAAAGCCTGATGCTACATTGACAGACTTTCTCCACCAAGGCCACACCTACTCCAACAAGGCCCCACCCACTGAAACAAGGCTACATCTCCTAATAGTGCCGCATACCCTATAGGCCAAGCATTCAAACACATGAGCTTATGGAGGTCATTTCTATTCAAACAACCACAGTCCCTAAAACATCTAGTTCCAGAAATATTAGATTGATTTTTGTATGACAGCACAGAAATGCTTAATTTCTTATCTCTGTAGATTACTTGGAAAACTAGAGCGGACACCAAATTTTTTACTCTTTGTAAGAGGATAGATAAATGTTAAGTTTGCCTTTCCCTACCTTGAAGATAATTTTATTCCTTATTTTTCATGAATGTGACTCTGAACTTTTTTTGTCTTGTTTCATTTTAGTCTTTTGGTGTCATGAGAAGGAAAGGATTTATGTGAACTTTGGAGGGATAACGTGTACTATGAACACAGAAAAGGGGCAATTCTATCTCTATTCTTCCAGTAAGTTGACCCTATATCATGTTAGTCTTTAAGATAAAAATATTTGAATTTGTAATTTGTTGATTTACTTTTTTTGCTTTAAACTTAGATTTTTACTTCAGATGAGTTTTCTGCTGGAGAAAACGTTAGACATTTCTTCAGTAAATAAAAAAAAATCATATAATGATATTTAGCTTTTATTCATATGAATGAATCCCAAAGAGCTTTTATATTCTAGTTATTTTTTCAAGTTATTAAGGCTATTTTCCTTATCTGTTACCTGACAGTGTAGATGAAGTGTCTGTGAAAGCATATTTAGCTCTGAAATGTCTACTTCTGTTGATACAGAGTTGGCAATTAGAGTGGGGGATGCTTTGATATTCGCAGCTCTGCTCATGACAGCCTCTTGTTTGTCCAGGGCTCATTGGTTAAGTCTGAGCCTGTGCTCTGATCTAGGTCCTTACAATTATTTGAATTCCATCATAAAATGTTCTCAGTTATATTTAGGGTCTTGTATTCACTTATTGAGCCTAGTAACTGACACTTTTGGACTTAGCGACTTAAGAAGAAACTTCATAAGAGGACAGAGGATAAGGCAGTCAGTCTATAATTATTAAAAGCTTTCTACTGTTTTGGAAACACAAAACACCGTGAGTATTGTGGCTTAAAACTGCACAAGTGCATTATCTAACAGTTTCAGAAATTAAAAGATTGAAATGGATCCCAGCAAGCTAAAAGTTAAGTGTGCCAGACTCCTTTCCTTGCTCATTTAGGTTGGTGACAGGTTCAGCCCATTGTGGTTACAAGATCATGCAAAGCATAATGTTTTGTTTTCCTGTTCTGTCTTTCTGTTATACAGTTTTGAAACTTGTCATGATAAAAAAAAAGTTCTTTATTTTTCCATTACTTGTTTTATTTTTTGGAAGTAAAGTCTCATAATTTAGCCTTCTACATAGAGCTGGTCTAGATTTGAGGCTACCTACCTGCGTCTGTCTCTAGAGTGTTGCGATTATACATGCACATATCATGCCTGGGGTTGTTTTCAACTGGACTATTATGTGGCCCATGTCATCTGACCTCTGTCCTTAGAGTTCCTACTGTGCTACCATTCTAACTCTTCATCTGTTGTCATTACCTCAGTTGAAACTGTCTGAGGACTGAATCTTTCCCAGAGGTGTCTTTCTCGGGATCTTTCTCTTTTCCCAGGCTAGTTTAGTATTCATGGGTGATCCAGTCTGTATATTTCCTGTTTTTTTTCTCTCTCTCTGTATCTCTCTCTGTGTGTGTCTCTGTCTCTGTCTCTGTCTCTGTCTCTGTCTCTCTCTCTCTCTCTCTTGTCTACAGTTCCATTTTAGTCTCCAGTTTCATTTTATAACTCACCTATAGAATATCACATCCTCATATTCTGTTGTTACATGTTTTCTTTTTATGCATTTTATATGGATGTGCCATGATACATGATGCTACAGATCATACATGATGAAACAGATTGGTTCTAGATCTCCCAATGGTTCATATATTGAAAGTTTAGACTCAAGCTGATGGGGAAAACATTAGTAGGGAGAAGTTAGGAATTTAAGAATATAGGTGGGTATTGAAACAATGGCCCATTCTTTTCAGCTCCTTTTCAATTCCAAGTTATTAGGATATAAACAGTTTTTCTTCTAAAAGTGCTGCTAGGCATCACAGGCCTAAAGTGATAGGACCAAGTAAAAATGGAGTGATGCTTCTGAAACAATGAATCAGAATAAATTTATTGCTCTTATTTTTTTTTTTTTTTTTTTACAGAGACATAAAGATAACACCATTGAGCAAGTGTCTTAGGGATAGTTTATACCATACCTTTTTGGTCCTGTGCTGCCTGCTTGTCTTGCTTAATGTTGTCTCTGTTCTCATTTCCCATACAGTGTGATGTAGGGGATCAAAGCATGGGCTTTGGATTCACATTTAATGAATGTAAAACTGGAGATAGCACTTGGTAGCTTATGACTTTGAACAAGTTGCTTAGTCTTTCTTCTTCTTCTTCTTCTTCTTCTTCTTCTTCTTCTTCTTCTTCTTCTTCTTCTTCTTCTTCTTCCTCTTCCTCTTCCTCCTCCTCTTCCTCTTCTTCTTCCTCCTCCTCTTCCTCTTCTTCTTCCTCCTCCTCCTCCTCTTCCTCTTCCTCTTCTTCTTCATAAGGTCTCTCTGTGAAGCTTTGAATTCATGATGTTGGCTAAGATAGCCTTAAACATACATAGATCTGATGCTTCTGTTGCTTTTTCTACTAGTGCTAGAATTAAAGGCATGTACTACCATGCCAGGTTTAAATTACTTAGTAACTTAGTTACTTTACTTTCCTTATAGAAAAATGAGAATAGTAATAGTACTTAACATAATATAGTTCTGCTTATCAAATAAATATTTTAAACTATTTTAATCTTAATTTAAAAACATGCTTAGCACTGTTCTTTGCACATAGAAAGAACACAGTGGTTATTGATATTTTAAAATATGGTCCTGAGAATTGAGAAGCTCACTGGAAGCATTGTATGAGCAGCAGCTGTTGCTCAGTTCCTTTTAGACGTGGGCTGGTCAGGGTTAGCCTAGCAACTGGGGCCTCTATCAGTTCCCACATACTTCTTAGTCTGATCTGTTATGCAGAGGGAAAATTATATAAATCTTTGATTGCCTGGATTCTGTGAGCCACATGAGAAACTGGGGCTGTGGGATCTCATGTATGACATGCAGATTTTTATTTAATTTTCTTCTTTTCTGCATAAAATATGTAACTTTGCCCTCTGCTATGGGCCTGTGAGTATTAATGTCTTTTTTTGCTGAATTAAATATTACTTTTACTCTCAGCTATGAGTGTTGTTCTAAAATCTATAGCTTTGATTTCCTTAAAGCTGCATGAAGAACATCGAGCTTTCCCTGAACATTGAGCCAATGCTCATGTTTTCACTAGACCTTGCCCTATATCCTCGAATTTCTCTTTTCTAAGCTTTAACTAGTTCCTATCCATTGACTCTTCCGACCCACCATTTCTTCTTTTTATTATTGTCTAATCACTTCCAAACGTTTGATTTGTGAGATATTATGGGTGCTGTAGAGATGTACTTGTTCTTGGGAAGGGCCTGGCTTAGATTCCTAACACATGTAAGGTGGCTTAAAGCCATCTGCATCTCCAGTTCTGGGAGACTGGTGCCATCTTCTGACATTTATGAGCACCAGACAAGCACATAGTATACATGCATGCATCCAGGTAAACACACATACATGAAAAATAAGCAGATCAAAAAAAGAGAGAAACATACAAATAGAGACAGACACAGAGAGAAGGACAGAGATGGAGATAGAAGGGGAAATGTTACTGTGGTTAGAGTAAGAAATACTCCCACTGTCTCTGGCATTTAAATACTCTGAGGTGCTGTTTGGGAAGATTTGGTGATTTGGGCAACTTCTAGTTTGGTCCCCAGTCTTCCTGCCTAATTTTCAAGATGTGAACTCTTAGCTTCCTGTTCTTCCCTCCATGTCTTCTGCTTGAAGCTATGCTCATTCAATGTGATGAACTGTGAAACCACAGTCTAGATAAACTCTCCATATTAGTTGCAAGGTTTTCTTTCTGATTTTGTTTTTCCTTATTCTTTTTCTCTTCTTTCTTTTTCAGTTCAAACCCCATCCCTCTTTCCTCAGAGGGCCACCTTGTCCACTGCCAACATGTGCCAACAACATCTTTTGTATGTGTGTGGGGAGGGAGTTGTAGCAAACTTTATAGATGGTATTCAAGAAAATAGGGCTCCCTCAACCCTTCCCATTATTATGGGGGTCTGGTATGGAAACCATAAGGTAGGTGCTGAGTTGGGACAGGGACTCCTCAGCAGCTGGGGTCCCCTCTCTTGCTCTCATGTGATGTCTGGGATGGGTGGTCCAAGGCTTCTTACTCCTTGGAGGCCATATAGGCCATGAGGTCCACCAACCTGTGGCTGTAGCCATATTCATTGTCAAACCAGAAAACATGCTTTACAAAGTTGTCATTGAGATCAATGCCAGCTCCAACATCAAAGGTGGAGGAGTAGGAGTTCCTGTTGAAGTTACAGGAGACAACCTGGTCCTCAGTGTAACCCAGGATGCCCTTTAGTTGGCCCTTGGAAGCCTGTTTCACCACCTTCTTGATGTCATCATACTTTGCAGATTTCCATAGACGGCATGTCAGATCCATGATTAGGGGTAGGAACAAGGAAGGCTGTGCCAATGACCTTCCTATTCAGCTCTAGGGTGACCTTGCTCACAGCCTTGGCAGCATTAGTGGACACAGGTTTGATGTTCTAGGCAGCTCTATGGCCACCATTCTGCAGCTTTCCCGAGTCTTCTGAGTACCAGTGATGGCATGGACTGTGGCCATGAGTCATTCTCTGATGCCAAAGTTGTCATGGATGGTCTTGGACCGAGAGTCTAAACAAGTGATGGTGTAGGAAGTTTTGCTGACAATCTTGAACCAATTGTCATACTTCCCATGGTTCATACCCATCACAAACATGGGACATCGGAAGAGGGGCAGAGATGATAAGGCTTTTGGCCCCACCCTATTAGTGAGCCTTGGCCTTCTCCATAGTGGTGAAGATGCCAATAGATTCCACCACATAATTCAGCACCAGCGTCACCCCATTTGATGTTAGTGGGATCTCCCTCATGGAAGATGGTAATGGGCTTCCTATAGATGACAAGCTTCCCATTATTAAGCCTTGACCATACCACTGAATTTTCCGTAAACAGAGTCATATTGGAACAAATAGAGCATGTAGCTGAAGTCAGTGAATGGGTAATTGATGGCAACAATCTGCATCTTGTCAGATGCAGATGAGAAGACAGCTCTGGTAGCCAGGTGCCCAATATGGCCAAATCCATTCACATCAACCTTTATCACCATGTCTATAGGATGAGGCTGGCACTGCATGAGAACATGTGGCTGTCTCTGGAATAGGGAGGAGCATAGAGCCAACAATAGATATTATTGTTTCTGGTTTTATGAAATTCTCTTTGACACAGATAGAGTCTGCTGACTTGTTTTCTGATTCAGTGGAAAGATTTAAGCTTCACCTTAAGCCCCTCTCAGAGGTCAGTTGATTAATTTCCCATCAAGTTGATTCCTTGATCCCTCTTCTAAGCCCCAGTGTCTCCTGCTTGAGTCAGTTATCCTCTTCCTGGGGTTCTTGGATCTGAAGTCTCAAAAGAAAGTCTCTTAATCACCAGAGCTTTGGAGTCAGGGAGATATTCAGTTTGTGACCAGATATTCAGTTTGTGACCAAACTGAACTATGGAGAGATACATTGTTTCAAAAAATTTACTAAAGTCAAATCATTATGTTTATATATGGAAATACAATAACATTCTTCACTGATATATTAGAAGATAATTTGGAGGAACCAATAGTCTGAGATGTCAGAATAGAGTTTATCAATGTGACAAAGAAAAGAACATTAACTCTTCCAGACAAGACTCAACTGGAACATTCTTTGAGAGGTTCATGCCTGTGAGTGCATGATCAGTTTATATACTTTCCTGATAACTTTTTGTCACAATGGAAGCCCAACTAAGACACCTACCCTATAGGGATTTGTTATTTGTTTGTTTATTTGTTTGTTTGTTTTTTAACTATAGCTTGTCAAGTAATTGAAAAAGCAGACTTATCTGGAACAAATTCTCATTGTTCTAGAGAAAGCATAGGTATTCAGTTGATGGTAAAGGATGAGTCCATACTTATGAGAAGTAAACTAGTTTTTAAGGTAGATTTAAAAAATTTTTTATGTCTAAATTAAGAGGGGAACAGGATCAGATATTGGGTAGGAGAAAAAGACTGACGCCCTGAAGGCCAGCAGAAAGAATAGAAACAGGCAACCTTGGGAGGTAGGAGGTTGGGGGGGACCCTCCAGAATGTACCAGAGACCTGAGAGGTGAGAGACTCTCAGGACTCAAAAGGAGGGACCTTATATTAAATGCACTACAGTGGGGAGACAGAGCTTGTAGAGCCCACCTCCAGTAGAGAGACAGGGTGTCAAGTGGCGGGATGGGGCTGCTATCTCAGAGTGAAAAACTCTGACCCAGAATTGTTCCTGTCTAAAAGAACTACAGGGACAAAAATGGAGAAAAGCCAGAGGAAAAGGAAGTCCAGTGACAGGCCCAAAGTGGGATCTAACTCAACGGCAGGCCCCAGGGGCTGACACTATTACTGAGGCTATGGAGTGCTCACAAAAAGGGGCTTATCAGGACTGCCCTCTGAAAGACCAAACTAGCAGCTGAAAGAGTCAGCTACAGATATTTACACCCAACCAATGAACAGAAAATGCTGATCCCTGTGATTGGATTAGGGAAAAGTTGGAAGAAGCTGAGGAGGAGGATGACTCTGTCGGAGGACCAGCAGTCTCAATTAACCTGGACCCCTGAAATCTTTCAGATACTAGACCACCAACCAGGTAGCATACACCAACTGATATGAGGCCCCCCACACATATACAGCAGAGGACTGCCAGGTCTGGGTTCAATCAGAGAAGATGCACTTAACCCTCAAGAGACTGGAGGCCCCAGGGAGTGGGGGAGATCTGGGGGTAGGGTGTGGGGGGACATTCTCATGGAGACTGGGGGAGGAGATATGAGATATGGAACAGTCAGAGTATGAGCTGGGAGGGGGATATAATCTGGAGTGTAAAAAAAAAAATTAAAGAAAATTTTTTAAAAAACTGTTTAAAATTGTCATTCTCAAAGTCAAAGAATACTAGATTAATGTGAATAATTTGCCATTGACAGATTAATGGGGCTTGGGAGATGGCTCAGTGGTTAAGAGGTCTCTCCACCCTTGTAGAGAACCTATGTTTGGTTCCCAGCACCCACATTAACCAACTCACAACTACCTGTAACTTCAGGTTCAAGGTATCCAGCCATCTTAACTGGCCCTCATGCACATATTTGGCATACATTTGTACACACACACACACACACACACACACACACACACACACACGTTTAATGGAAGACCAGTTTTCAGATACTAGGCAGAGCTTCTGTGTCACCGCTGAACTTCTAGGACAATGGGTCCTTCCTTGACTTACAGCTCCTTCCTTCATACCTACCAAGTGATAGCTATCGCATAGCAGAAATGGAAAACCTTCTGACAGAATTCTGCTTCAAAAGGTGGATAACCATGGAAGTGGCTCACTTCTTACAAACAGGAACTCGTTTTATTATGGCTCTCATTCTTGTAGTGACAAAGTTTCTGGGCAATTTTTACTTCGTTGGGTGGCAGAGGATGGGGTAAGTGAGTTTGGAGGGTGGGAGTCAGGTGAGGCAGGTTAAGGAATGAGTCCTGGGTAGTGCTGTGTGAATTGTGTAGTATTTTACCCAGTGTGCACTATTCCTTATCCTTATGACTTACTATTTAGACTTCCATATTTAAGTAATAAGGAGTCACACTGTAAATTAGCACTTAATAGGATCAGTTCCTTGTGTCAGAAACATACAGTGCTCTAGGAGAAAGAGAAATTAATATTTTGCTTTTACTTTTTAAGGATGAATGCGTATGGTCACCATATTAGAATTAATTTCAAATTCATGTTCAGATAAATGGATTTGTTCTCTTATGTTTTTGGAGTTGCAACAAAAGAACTCTGCATTTGAGCCTCATTGTTGAGTCAGGAGGAGGCTAAAAACATATGGTACTTGGGGCAGGAGCCAAGATGGTGAGCATGATGGTTCTGATTTGGTGCTCGGCCTGTGGATTTAAGGCTCTTCACAAACCTTCATTTGCAGTGTCTTTATGCATATGAATAAACTCTCTCTCTCTCTCTCTCTCTCTCTCTCTCTCTCTCTCTCTGTGTGTGTGTGTGTGTGTGTGTGTGTGTGTGTGTGATTAACTGATTTATGCTTAAAAGGCATTTTAGAACCAGAAAATATTTTAGAACCTTTAGTTGATTTTTTTATATAGTCATCATTACACTAAGTATTATTTTCCTAAATCTACATAGGTCAGATATAGATATTA
>JANHMN010000006.1:42719857-42741724 GCA_030674055.1 Rhabdomys pumilio
TCTCTCTCTCTCTCTCTCTCTCTCTCTCTCTCTCTCTCTCTCTCTCTGTGTGTGTGTGTGTGTGTGTGTGTGTGTGTTGGTGCATGTGCATACACACTTGCGTTTGTGTGATTCTTGAAATCCTATGTCTTCACTCTCTACCTCCATAAGGGATGGAGAGAGAGTAAATATTGTGTATGTGCCTGGAGGGTCATTCAGATTTATGTCTTAAACTAAGAGAGACCCCACTAGTGGGGCAGACTGAGTCTTCACAGCCATTTGCCAGACACAGCCTATGGAATGTACCTACGATAAAAGGTAATTCAAGTGGCTCCAATACATAGGAGCTATGTTAATTCAGACAAGGTAATTTTCCTGGCAGAGTCCACTTCCTTCATTTGTAAGATGATGGACAGAGCACTTATACACTGAATTCTAAGTACTGAATTCTTTTTTTTTGTTTGTTTGGTTGGTTTTTTGTTTGTTTGTTTGTTTGTTTGTTTGTTTTTTCGAGACAGGGTTTCTCTGTGTAGTCCTGGCTGTCCTGGAACTCACTCTGTAGACCAGGCTAGCCTCGAACTCAGAAATCTGCCTGCCTCTGCCTCCCAAGTGCTGGGATTAAAGGTGTGTGCCACCACCGCCCGGCTAAGTACTGAATTCTAAAAGAGTATTTTGGTGATTCTACTATCTCCATCTACTAGATGAAGAAGCAGATGGCCAGAGAGGGTAAGCGTGCTTGCTAAAGTCATATATGTAGTATCAGAGCTGGTATTTCGAACCAGATCTTTGCTTTTCACTGTTTGGCTTCCCTACTCTACTTCCTTTGCAATTGAGTGTGATGTATTCAGACATACTAGCTGGCAGATAGAATCATGGAAAACACCTGAGCAGTGAAGAAATCTGGGCATTTATTTGATATTGATACCATACTATTCCATGTTAGATGTTAACATCCAATCTAATATCAATGGCATGCTAACTAACATTCTCTTTTCCTCCACTTACATGAATGCAGTTAACATAATTACTGTTTTCATGTCCTGGGTGAGTTCTAAGGAAGGTTACTCCTTTAGACCACTGCTTCCAAACAGCTTCGTTCCAACTTCACAAACACTTCCTCGATCTCCCAAACACAGTGTCCTGTAGTGTTCTCATTGTTCTTATCACAGAGTTTCTGCCACTTAAACAAATTAAATTTGCCAGTATCCACCATAAAAACTAACGTGAATGGGGATGTTTATTGGAGTAAATTTGCACATAAGTTCAACTCCATTCTGCTTTATCAACTACTGCCACTCAAGAAGACCTCCAGGTGTTATAAAACTTAAATTTTTCATGTTTGACTGGCTTCCATTTTCCCTTTTCCATTTAAAAGTTTCTGTCAAAAGCCCAAAGTGTGAGTGAAGACAATTGTTTTTAGTCCAGAACCTACCGACTTTTTTCCATCCTGCAAGAAAGCTGAAGGAGCCAACCTGGCCAGGGTGTCAGGTCTGCCCTGACATATCCACCAGGGTCTTCAAGTGTGTAATCAGGCTCTTGGCAAAGCCTTAAGAAGGGACCTTCTCCAGCTGAGCCCCAGCCTTCCATCCATCTCATGGATTTGGCATTTAATGAGTTGGTCCTGAGCCTCTTTGCATCTCAATGTCAGCCTGGAATAATCTTTATTCTTGTTGGAGGGTTTTTCAGTTTTGTCTCTAGTATTTCCTTTGCAACAGAAACTTTTATTAACATTCATAAATAATGTTTTCCATATACTGTCATCTATCTCTCTTTCACCTAACTTATCCCAGATTTTCTGGGGCTTATCTGAAAGTGATCCACATTGTTAGTGGACAATTTCTACATTGTTCTTGCCTTTGGATAAGTCAATGAGAATGGTCTGAATTTGTGCATTTTCAATCCTTTGATTTAAATAAGTCAAAGAAGGAGACAGAAAGCATCTCTCAGCATCAGTGGCTAGATAAGTCCTTTAAGATGATATCTCCACCTAGGAAGTGGCTCTGCATTTTCTGACAGATTGTCACTTTGTCCCAAGAAATTAGCAGAAATAATGTGGACCAAATACCTAAAGATATTTTAGAAGATTCTATAGCAACACCTCATGGTCTCAAGTCAATTCTAGTAGCTTTCACTTAAAAGACAGAAACAGTTGTGCTGTGTGTGCCTGTGTTATATAATGTAATTCTTGGTTTTAAGGGGAATACTTACCTAATATTGCTACAGGAGTGAAATTTCCATCTGCGTTCCATATCCTTAAGAATTTTGGATTTTTATCCTGTGTTTGTGTGTGTGTGTGTGTGTGTGTGTGTGTGTGTGTGCGCGCGTATGTGTGTGTATGTCTGTGTGGTGTCCTAAATATTTTCATATGCCTCTTGGAATGTTTAGCATTTTATTGCAAGGGATGTGGTGTTAGGATTTTGGTGTTGATATTAACAAAGGAAGAGATCCTAGAGAGGTAGCTGAAAGACAGGGTATTGAGTTTGAAGACCAGTGGGACCAACTTGATTAAAATGAGGACTTCTTAAGTGAGAAGGGAAGAAAATACTGAGATTGAAAACAAAATTTCAGTTTCCCCACAGACTTGTAGGGGTAGACTTTCATCTACAAAGCTTATGCTTGAGAAATGCGCGCTCTACTTCCAAGAAGAACATCACAACAATTCTTCTACCACTGTAAGGATGTTTATAATGTTGTGTTGGGCAGCATTGATAGCTGTCTTCACAGAGGGGCAGGGGGCTGAACACACCTGGTAATAGTTTTCATTCATAGTTTTTTTTTCTCTTCATACAAAGATGATAGAACTGACTTACTTTGTTATACAAGAGTTTGGGATTAATCTCATGACTTGAGATAATCATTGTTTAGTGAGATTATTGTGTCGCTCCCTGTAGAAAGTTACATAAAATACTTAACACACAATCCCTGGCGTGTTAGTGTTATAGGCTCTCAACAGGTGTTAGTTTCCTTTCACTTGTTAATTAGGCAAAGCAGTTTCAAAGGCTTTTCAGGAAGTAATACTGGATTTGTATTAATATAGCAACAATAGTTACTTTCAAAACGTTAACTCCTCCGAAGTTCCTAAAAACTTTTCTTCTAAGAAACAATTGTCACTAATTCATTAAGACAGATTTCAACTTCGATGTTATGAAATTTAGAATTAGGGATCATTCTTTGATATGGGACTGTCATGGGCACTAACTGAGGGTTTTGTTTCCTTGTTCATTATTTTATTTTATTTTATTTTATTTTAGTTTAGTTTAGTTTAGTTTAGTTTACTATCCCCATCATCTACTCACCACAGAGCATAAGGAACACCTACCCCATTGGTGAAAATCAAAACTGTCTTCAAAGTTGTCAAATGACCCTGTGAGGGGAGTTGTGGGTGGAACTTAACTCTAGTTAAGGATGGACACACTAAGGAGATGCTGAAATTCATATAGCCAGAGTGGTTAAATCAGTTTTCTAAGGTTCTATTGGCATGGTGAGAACTACAAAAATATTTTCTGAGTAGCGCTTATCTGTCCGCGAGTGTTATTTCAAGTGTTTTCTGTATACACAGTGTGTGCACGCTGGCACAGCATCTGTGTCTAGCAAGTCCTCAATTCATATTTGAAAACACTCTAGAACTAACTTTGCATTATCGCTCATAAACTCACCAGACAGAAAGAAATGGACAGCTGCGTCTTCACAGTAGCTGTACTCTGAGCCAGCAGGTGTATTTGAGAGGAGATCTGAGTTCAGAATACAGATATAAGTTCAGACTAATGAGCTCCAGGCTAATAAGCAGCCTCTGTTCCCTGACAAGGCTGGGCAGTCTGCATTACAAGTCATCACTGCCCAGGCTGTGTCTCGTGTTTGGACTGTGAAGACCATCCCAGTCTCCAAGGAATAAATAAACAATGTAAAAAGCCCCCAAGTGCTTCTCACCCATGTGCTATTGTGAAATAGGAATAACATTCAGAGCCATGGTGAGCCAGATGTTTCTTTGTTTTCTTGCCCATCCTGTAGTCATTATCAAACTCCCAAACTCCAAGTCTCAGCCTTTTCCATGCGGAGCAACTGAACTGCTAGGAAGGTGTGAGAATGTTAATAGATTTTAACGCTGCTTCATTCTCCTGACTGTTGACATCTACTTTTTCATGCTAAGCAACACTTTCTTCATTACTTCATAAATACATGAATATTTATTACCATGAAGGAAAACATACTACTGTTCACAGTGACTGCAGCTGAAAAAATGATAATAAACATGAGAGATTAACAGGACTCAAGAGAGTAAGCAGTTTAGGGACAGCAAACTCAGGCCTGTGGAATGTTAAAGCTGTCATCCAAAGAGGAATGAGAGTGCTTCATACATATGAGAGGATATTAGCTGGCAATAGGGGACTTTTAGATTATTGTGTGTAATTACTGTGTAGTTAACATGTGCATTGCCTTCTAGTTCCTCTTGGAGCTCTTTTGATTAGATTGGCCAGAGAACAAGTCTGTCTATACATCCCAAACCCAGAATTAGGACTACAGATGCACCCTGCTGTGCCTAGCTTTTTTTTTATGTGGGTGTGAGGATCCGAACTCAGGTTTCCATGCTTGTACAGCAAGCACTTTATCTACTGAGCCATCTTCCCAGCCCAACAAAGAATGTTTGAACTTTATCTGAGACTTCTGTAACTATAAAGTTGTTGCCCATTCAGGATTTTGGCTTCTCTAGACTCCGGCCTATCTGGTTATACTTCCATAGTGTCTACTAAATGGCATATGTTAATAGATGGTCAGTTAATGAGGACTGAGTGAGTAAATACAGTTGTCATCCTCTTGACCTTAGGAGAGAAATCATGAGAGAAATCATATGGTTCAGCTTCATTTGACAAAACAGCTTCTCTGTTGGGCTTGGGGGAATGGACAGATTTCAAAGGCCTTCAGCTTCTCTTCTGAATACTCTCAAGTGACAACCATTACCATATCCAATGAACATTCATTTCACTACAGCTAACGCTCTTGTACCTCAATAATCACAGTGTGCCACTCACTTGGCGGACCTCTGGTACCAAAAGGCAGAGATGCTAATTAGGATTACTATTTTATGCTATGCATGCTGTACTTGGTATAGAGCCAAAAGTTTTAGAGAACAGGGGTTAAGAGATCCTGACCCTGCCAGCTACAGGCAGTGAGGATATCCCAGGTGTTATCAGCTGAGTCCTGAATGATGAGCGAAAGTTATGCAATGCGGGCATAGTAAGCAAGGAAACAACTTAAGGGGAATTTGTGAACTAGAAGCCAGTGACTGTCTGATATTACTGGGGTAAAGACTGCATTAGTTTAAGGGCAACTTGGCAAATGAAGATAGGATCCATGTACTCTTCAACATACAAACAAGTTAATGAAGAACTCAGGTATTTGAAAACCTAGACCCCTAGGAAGCAGAAAGTAGATGCTGGTGAGGACAGGACCTTAAACCTAAGTTGCAGAAATCTTTAAGAGTGGTATACAGATGCCCTTGGATGTGTCTGTAAAGCCAGTGCCAGATATGGCCAAGAAAACATTCAGGATACTGCCCCAACAGGGTTAAGAATCCAGTGTTATTTAGTATCCAAGAGGTGGAATCTACAGTTCCATCATTTTCTCTGCAAAGTTCATAGGTGCTCTGTGTTGCACCAGTGAGGACAGAAACACCTTTAACAGCTCTCTATTTCTCTCATGGACTTTTATGACGATTTTAAAGTCAACTTTGGCTAATTGGTTGCTGAGTTAGGATCAGAGGTTTACATTTTGTTATCCAAATAACTAATAAGTTAAAATGCTCCAAACAGTTGGTGAGTCCTAATTTCAACTTATAGATTAGAGTGGCAAGGTGGGTGATTGAGTGCCTGGGATGTTAGTACAAACTTAAGTGCCACCAAGTTTCAAATGTGTTCTCTGGCCTTCTAGGGGAAAAAATAAACCTGCCACTCCCAAGTCATTCCAGATGTTCATGCTATGCCTGAAATTAGAGCCACATTCATTTAGATTCAAGGTTATTACCTACCCACAGTGATGAGTAACATTTAAGTTTCTATCAATCATGAAGCTTTTTCTGTGTTTAAATGATTTTGACTGGTGGGAGTTGGGTTGAGAACAAGAGGTTGTCAGGTGGGTGAGGCACATAATTTACTCAGTTGGCAATATCTTATTGGGTTAATTCGGTTTGGTTTAGTTTGCTACACATGTACAGAGCATATACCATGTGCAAAATGTCTTTGGCTTTGGAGATGGGATTCCCCAACTCTTCTTGTTCTCCTCATGGTTTTGTTCTATATGAGCACTGTCATAATTATGCAACTTACAAGCAATTCAAGAAGCTGCCGAGAGCAGAGGATGTGCAGGGACATGTGTGGTGATGGGACTCAGGCTGCTTGGAAGGCTGCAAGTGACCACCACTCACAGATGTCAAGATGTGACCAAATTATACAGACCATGAAGTTGACTTGTTCATCTATAAACTAGGCAAATGAGTTACTTAACATACAAATATTAAAAATTATAAATGGCGTTGAAATGCTGTTAATTATCACCAGAACTCAAATCGGAGATAAAGACATTTGATTTAATGTCTGAACTAAACTGAGAGCTTTTCAGAAAATTTTTATTCTCTGCACTAGAGCATGTTTCACTGGAGACATTTCTGTGACTGCTGTAGGCAGCTCCATGCGTCTCTTGATTTATAGAAGCGGGTAGAACAAGGATAAGGAAAAAGAAGATGACATTGATTTGTGTGGGTGAGAGAATTCTAAATTTCATGAGTCAAATACAATTTCTAAGGACCTGGCAGTGCCTGAGGCCTCTGGGAAGCTGTACATCCTGCCTTTCCTACTGCAGTGTTGGCCATGTTATTCCAGTGGTCTGGCCTCAAATCTACAGTCCCACATAGCACTGAAAACTCCTCACTTCTCTATTCAGGCTTTTCATAGATCAAATTGCTCATTGTAGGAAGTGAAATGATCGTGAAATGAGAGATCTAAGTATTGAGTCCATTCAGGAAATCATGATGGGAAACAACCTGCTTGTCCTACTGTTTCAGTAACTTGGAACACTAAATGGAATAGTCCAAAAATGCTGTTTTATCCTGCTTTCAAACTAACTACTTGTATTTTGTCATGACCTAAAAGTGACAAACATCTGAGGAAATGCTCTATGACTTTTCTTTGTCTTGAAAACCAAATAAAAATGTATTATATACCATGCCGATACTTGTATATACAGGCACTGAACACTGTGGAAATATTCATTTCAGACATCGAGAATTCATGGAGCAGGAATACTTTTTGGGCAGGTAGCACATTCTCTTTGAGCCACTAGGAGGTGTGTGTGCAAAAAGAAGCAACTGCCTCTTGCTTGGCTGCTTAAATGTATCAATTATGAGAACATGAGAAGAACAGACATAATCTGCAGTGGCTTACTGAGGACAAAAGAGCCACCAAAAAACAAACTATAGTCCACATGTCTTCTAAGTGCCTTCCTGTAGAAATCCAGTTTGTAAACTACAAATAAGGATTGTGATTGAGTGGAACATATGCCTTGCCTCCTTCTTTGTTTTAGTTTGAAGTCCTTTTGAAACTGGCTCACTTTTTCATCTCTTCCTTTTATAGCTTCTCCAGGAGACCCTCAGGCCTATAAGGTCTTTCCCTGCTCTATCCCAGTTATGACTTTTAGGACAGGAAATACTTGCCCAGCTCTGTCATTTTATGACACTGGCACCCATTCCTCCTCCTGACCACCCAGGTTTGCTACCTCCCAAAGAGCTCTGTCACCATTATGCAAATGTCTTTTAATGTTGCTTTGGCTAAATTTATTCCAAGGAGTGACTGTGGCAGCTCATCTTTATCTTATGAAGCACTGTGGCCACTTCAGAGGGGTAAGCTCTGTGCCACATCAGTGTTCAACTCACAAGCCATGGATGACAGACTTCTGTTCCCAATACCACGGGGCCTAAAGCTGAATCTTAAGGATAATAGAAATCCCAAAGACCTACCAAATCATTTTCAGTATTATCTATTACCTGCCATTTGGATTGCAGGTATTCTGGCAAACTGATTATATGCTGAACATATGCACAGTATCTTCCGGATTGTCCTCTGTTAAGTGATAAAATATTTTTACAAAAGAAATATATTATGATGAAAGGGAATGTTCAAAGTCTGTTTTCTTCACTCATCTGCATATGGACAGGAGGTAATCCCATCTTCATGCTACTAAATTTTTTTCTTATTAACCAAAGGAGTTTTGATGGGGTGGCTCTGTAAGACATTTCTAAAATAATAGCATCCTCTGCTCTTATGATATGTTTGAAATTTCACTAAATATCTGTAAGGTATATATATGTGGCTTTTCTCCTTTCTTTTAGCTGAGGACTTTGAGATGTGAAAGATAGTGTACATCCTGGAACTTCCACACAGTGAGCTAAGGAGATACATGTTGTAAATACTTAGCCTCAGGGTCCAAGGCCCTGGCATCCTACTGGAACGTGAGTGTGACTCTTGTCTGATGCATATGTGCAAGATAAGGAGAAACTCAGCAATGCCTAAGACACTCACAGGTTAGTGTAATATAACCTACCTGGGTTAAGTCCCTAAATATGTACCTATCACTTTGTTACAGGCTCTTTCTGCAAACTCAGCCCAAGACTAGTTTACAAAAATTATCCTTAAGAGATACAAAAACCAAGGAGTTCTTCTCAGGGCCTGACACATAGCAGATTGTCTAGCTGGTAATGGAGAAATGGTTCTCAGTGATCAGATATCTTCTGCATCTTTGTGTTTGCGCTGGATGAGCAGGCTGGCTGCCAAAGCAAGCTTACCAAGAAATGTGAAGTCTATATTCTAACTATTTTGAGGTTAGAGATATTATGCTGTGCTGAGATATTTCTCCTAATGTGTAAGAATCTTGGCGCTGTATCAGTGAAAAAAATAATAGAGTGAAAAATGTACATTTTCATGTGACTTTTTAGTAAAAACATCAAAGTCAAGAAAACCTATTAAAATCATTATCCATTGCCTTTGCCAGCCAGAAGATACCTTCTTAGTTTCTTAGACTATGAATCTGCTTCTTCCTCTTCCCTACATTTGGCAACAATATCTTGAGCATATGGTGTCGATATGCTAGATTTATGTGTATTTTAAAGACACTGAATTCACATCACTTTAAATCTCTCTGCTTAGGGGTCAACTTACAGTAAAACTACTTTCAGTTTCATAGTGATCCAACAACACGGTTCTCTTCCATGTTTTCAGGACTAAGGGAACTATATAACAAAAGCTTCTTGTTAACACCATACAAGCACCAGTATGGGACTTCCAGTTCAAAAACAGGTCATTGGAATGTATTTCCTGGGCTAGTTTCTTATTCCATGGGAACCCTCACTTATAAACCAGAGCTGAATTTGACACTCTTTTCTAGTCAAAGACTATGTTACACTCAAACCAGCCTATATCCTATGCTTGTGTTTAATAGAGGCTTTGTATCCTGCTGTCCCATATTTGTTATAGAAAGGAATCTACTGATAGCCACATAGAATATTTCATAAAAGAATCTGTATCTCTTGTGTGCTTGTGTGTGTGTATAGGCTAGAGAGACAAAGAAAAAGAGACACAGAGAAAGACACACAAAAATAATGGATATGTATGTATATATACATATTTCTCTTTGAAGAGTGGTCATGGCCAAGGGTCCAGGTGACCCTGACTCTTTGAACACCTTACTCCAGAAAACTTAGCAGAGATGCAGCTCTGAACTGACCCATTAATGTCCCTCTGATATGTATTGTGAGTCCTCTTTTTCAGTTACCTTCCCCTTTATGTAAGTGCTCTTAGTTCTTTGAAGAGTTGGAATGTTGAAGGTACTGGGTTGTGAGCAGACTTTCCAAGCAGCGCTGAATTCCTTCACAATGTCGAAGAGAAGATTTAGCAAACTTTCATTACTCATCTAAGGCCACACTGAATAGTTGTGTTAAAGAATTATATTCGTGTTTCTAAGAATAGCAAGAATAGCAAGCATAGCAATAACACTTTAGCCTTCTTAGTACCCCTGTATCTGATATATATATATATATATATATATATATATATATATATATATATGTATATATATATATATATATATATATTCTGTATCTGTGCTCATACTTATAATCCAAGTTTGCTAAAGATGACCATATAGCAAAAGTTTCTCAAACAAACTCAAAAACTCCTTTTTTCATATTTTTTATTGGATATTATGTTTACATTTCAGATTTTATCCCCTCACCCCATTCCCACCACCCAGGAAACCCCTATCCCACTCTTATCTTATACATTTATTACTCCAAATGTGGGGACCATGAACAGAAGTTAGTGATCACTGTCCTGATTTTTGTCAGTGGATATCAGACTGCAGAAATGTGGTCTTTGTATAGTATGAGACTAGTCTTCCTGAGAACAGAGCTAAGGAACAACTACGTCCATAACAGGAAGCAGTCTGTGCTCGTGCAGTCAGTCTGACCCAGGGGAAGCTGCTTTCCCAGAGCAAACTTTATACGAGTGTTCCATTCTTTGGCCATAATGAGAATCAGGACAAAAAAAGGAAAAAAACTTCCACAGAGATGTTTAGATGCGCGCACTAAAAGTGAAGCCTAACCAGTCATTATTGGGAAACTTCATTTAGACAGACTGCTCATAATGTGGCCTTGGTCTTTGCCCATCATTCAGGAAACTTCTAGTCCAGGCTTTTCATTCAAGAGATCAAAAATCCTTTGAAAATTACGTGCTACATTTGCTTGGCGAGTGATCTTGGTTAAGTCTCAAGTTCTCTGGGTCCCTGTCTCTACATCTCTAAGTGAATTAAGTAAATTCTATGCAGTAAGAAGTTGTGAAGGCTAGTGTGGGCCGTACACGGAATACCCAGATGACAGAACAGGAGGATCCTATGAATGCTGCACTGTCTAATCATAGTGGGTGGGAAACAGGAGTGGAGAGATGTGGAGGATAGAAGAAAATAAGGAGTTCCTGATAACAGGTGCCTATAGACGTAAAGGTCACCGACGTGCCATGGACCCTCAGCTGTCCAGGGACATGGTCAGCCTGATTCAACACAGGACACAACATTACGGCTCAGCCTAGGTCCCTGAGTCCACATATTCAGCTGCAATGTAAGTGATATTATATTAAAGCCTCCAGGCCTCATTTGTCAGACATGCTGAACATGCCAATACCTTGATTTTTAGTTTTTTTGTTTTTGAACATTCAGAATTGTGTTCACTCAGAACATTCAGGGAAACATTCTTTTCCTTGCTCCAAACTAATTTCAACTATCACATTTTCATTTTATTATATTTTTCCTGAACTTTTATTACATTTTATTTTCCTTTCTATTTTTTGTGATAATTATAGGGCCACAACAAATGTCCAAAAGACATTCAGAGAAGTCCTATGTATCCTTCACCAAGTTTCTCTAACTATTTACACTATATAATCATAACACAGTGTCCCAGTCAGGAGACTGGCAGACAGTTGTTGGTGTGTGTGTGTGTGTGTGTGTGTGTGTGTGTGTGTGTGTCTGTGTGTGTATTCTCTTGCCATTTTGTTAGATGCAGATTTGTGTAATGACCACTCAAAGTGCAATAAGAACATATTCCACCACAAATAGATGTACATGCTTTTATTTTTAATTAAAGTTTGTTGGTTCATCTGGAATTCATTCAGGTGTTACTAAGAAATAGAAAATATATCATCTAGTTTCTCATTTATAAGCCACTGTGTTTGTCACTAACTAGAAGTTCTGTCCTTTGGCCCCAGCACTTTACTATTCTGAAGCCCAAATCTTTCAGACCTCAGAGCCATTGCTCCTTTCCATCCACTACACTGGGCCTAAAATTTGGGTCACAGCACAAGTGGGATATAATTTTTATGTCATTCGAAACAATTGTAGGCAGACAAGATGGCTCAGCTAGTAAAAGCACTTGAGTCAACTTCTGACATCCTGAGTTCAGTGCTGGTATCCCTCAACATTGAAGAAGAGTTGTCTTTCAACCTCTACAATATTTAATACATAAAAGAACAAAATAGTACTTAAACCAAGGTTTTGAGCCATTTCAGATTATGTTGTAAAATCATTGCCTGTTTATTGATGTTTATCCGTTGGTTTCACTGGAAGGACAGCAGGTTCTGACCCTTAGGTGACATCCTCATGGCCATACATCTTAGATACTCAAAGGGGACTGGTGTAGCCCAGCGCTTGAGCATCTGAGCTCGGAGCCACAATGCTCCATGTTGCATTGAAGTTCTTTTCCTTGACTTTCTTTCAGCTATAGTTTTCTCATCTATTAAAAAAATAAAAAACAAGTCTTCATTGAAGAGTTGCCATGTTTATGGCAATAAAATCAAGTAATACCTGTAAGTGGGGAGCCTAGGAAGTATTCTAGAATTTTTATTTCCCTTATTCTCTGGTAAGTATATTTTTGCTTTCTTTATCTTTTATCATTCAGTTATGACAGTGTTTCTTACACCTGTACCATCAGCATGAGAGTCTTATGGTTAAGAAAATATGGTTGTAAGAGTTAAATACTGATAATGATATGATTATTAAGTGGAAATGTGCCCTCGGCTCTCTGGGCTAAATTTCTAATGACTGTGATTTCTTCAGTTTGGCAGTGAGTGACATCCACTTAATCATTTTCTGGAAGCGGCTCTGGCATAGGAGCAGCCAACTGTGTTTCTAGCACCACTCCACAGGGCAGCCACCAATTAGATCTGTCTGCATCCTTCCCTAGAGAAAGGACAGCATTCTCACATGGTGCTGGGTTTATATTATGAGATGAGGCTCTATAGTTCATCAGCCCTTCTTTCTTCTCTTGTGCCCTCTTACCCCTAGCCCTTCCTTTAGCTTAGGATGATCGGTCTTTCCCTTTAGGGGAATATTTACAATGGTTGTGTTCATAGTTCAGCTCTGCTACACACCCTGTTCATCTACCTCTCCTTCAGAATGCAAGGGACAGCTCTTCATTAACATGTCCTGGTAGCTCTCTTGGCTATCTTGTGGTTGCAACTAAACCCTGATAGTGAATCAGATTCTGTAAATCAATGCATAATGCTGAGAAAAAGAACTTGATTTTGTTTTATAGCACTTAGGGTAAAACATGGAGTTTTGCACATGCTGGGCCGATATCCCAGCCTCAAGATGAGTGGTGTAAATTTGGAATCCCAGAGTAAGCTAAGAAAATGCTGTAAAAGTTGCTACATAAAACTTATGAATTAAGTAAATAAATTGGAATGTCATGTGGGAAAGTAGAACGTTCTTTCCCTTGCTTTACCTCATTCTCACAATGTTTGAAGGTGTGTGTGTGTGTGTGTGTGTGTGTGTGTGTGTGTCTGTGTGTGTCCATATACAAGCCTTGCTCTGAGTTGTCACTATAAACCCAAGAAGTATACTGTGATTATAATTTCCTAGAGACACATTCCTACAGGAAATGGGCTGCAAAGAAGGAAAAGTACATTTCCCTGAAGGAAGTGCTCATAGAAATCCCAGTCTGTGAAAGAAATCATGGAGAATGTTTAAATAGGCTTCTGGCTTTTTGTGTTGGCATGGTAAGATAGTGCCTTTGGTCCCAGGGAAAGCAATTTCTTTTGGACATAACCCTTAAGGCATGTGAAAGATTCAGGCTTAATTTAAAAACCAGCACCTTCATTATTATAACTTACTTTTCCTGTACCACCTGACCACAGGCTCATACACCACAACCACCATCATCAGGAAACTTACAAATAGGAAAATTGAATGCCACTTACAAAAGTAGTGTTTGGGATCTCCATGGAATTGAGCCTTAAATATTGTTTCTAAGTAAGTGCTGGCAGGGTTTCATCCCTTCACAAAGAATTGACTTCCTTTCTTAAGAATTGCTTGTATGATTAGAAATCATAATAGAACTCCGTGCCTTACACATTTAAAAACATACTGACGATATGGTTTTAGCAACAAATAGGAAACTCTATTGGAAACAAACAAACAAAAAAGTTGATGATCTACTTAATGACGCAATACTGACTTAGTTCGCACTCTACATACAGTGATATGGTCATCATTTCTTTCACGTTGTCTTCAAAGAACAAAAATGTAGACTCAGACTTGCTTGTCAGCCTCCAAAGTACCACAGGAAATAAAAGGAAGCAGAGAGATGCTTCATAAAACAGTCTTGTGCCAATATCAGTACCAGGTACCAGTACTGACCACGTGCTAGGTGCTAAATTTCAATGATGTTCGTTGGATTTCTTTGGATGCCTGAGACTCTTTGCTTAATAAATCGTCCCTTGTCATTCAGTTTGTAATATAAGAAATAGGGTCAGTGAGTCCTATGGAGTGCATGGTGTATGGACAGTCCTTAGGTCCATTTAGAACTCTCGTGGGTTAAAGTGATATATGAGCTAATCAGTGAACCTTCTGGAAGCTGTTAGTCTCCATCACACTTGCCAATATTTGGGAATTCTTTTCCTCCAAACAGTAATCACCCCCACCCATTAGTGCTCTTAAAAGAGCACTGTAGTCATCTGCCAGCAAAACTCATAATAATGTCTTAGTCTGGTCCTTCAAAGCAATATTGAGAAAAAATATGGATGCACAAGACTTAATGAGGGAGTAACCGTTATTGAAAATTTTGTAAAAAGGTAAGGAGGTCCATGTGGGAAAAAGAATAAATGGAGTATGATCTTCAGTGGAGTCCAGGGCTCCAGAGATGGTGTAGTGGGTAAAAATTCTCACAAAAAAAAAGACAACCAGATTTGGGTCCCCCAAATACCCATAAAATGTCATTGTAGTGCGTGGCTGCAATCCTAGCACTTTTGTGACAAGGTGAGAGATAGAAACAAGAGAATTGACTTTAACTGAAGCTTGTGAGTTACCCAGTTTGGAGTATGCAGCAAACGTAGGAGTGAGAATCAGCTTCTGAAAAGTTATTCTTTGATATGCATATGTGCATACATATGCATACAATCAATAAATATTAAATGAAGTCTAATCCATGGGAATCACAGGCCAGGGGTGTCCTGTTCTTCAAGAAAACTAGTCTTAAGGTCTCTACTGCCAAGAACTGGCTGCATCAAGAATGGAAGGTGGTTTGTGGGTGAATTTATGAGCATCTCTCCTCATTCTTCCAGTCCAGGGAAGGTTAAGACCATCATCCCTCAATTCTTTTAGAGGCATTTGTGGTGGCCTATGTGACAGTACTACAAAGAGTTCCTGGTACTGACTGCTACATCCAGATTATAAGAGTTGTTATCCAAGTTGAGTATGTGAATCACTCAGAGATAACTTCAAATATATATTATTCATTTCTGGGCCTAACTCCCAGAACTAAAGGGTTATTTTAACAAGTTTCAGGAAATGTTGATGCAAGTCAAACACTGGGGAACTACCTTGAGAGTGACTGGATTATAACTGGAGGCTATTTGAAGATAGTTTACAACAAGAAACACAAATTTTAGCCTAACAGGCTCAAGACATTTTCCAGGCTTCCAGTGAGACCTATTTCAGAAGGGAGAAGGACATATGAGCCCAACACCACACTGAGAAAAGTTTCTGGGAAACAATTTTTGGATGCTCTTCCTTTCTTCGGAGTCCCACTCCTCACTAAGAGAGCCATAGATCGTCACAGGACATCAACCATTCTTCATGTTAGTCCTCATTACCCTCCCATGCAGAAGGGCAGAATGCCAAGCAAAGATCTATTTCCACATATATGACCTTGAATTTTCCTTTGCTTAAAAAGGAAAAAAAGACTGTAGATTTCTATTCCTCGGGTATTAGGAGGAAATTATTTGTGACCCACATCATCGTTTATAGAAATGGTAGAGATGTGGTACTTTCAGCCCTTGTTTTACATGATTATAGGACTCTGAGGTACAGAAGCCTTCCATTTTTAACCAAGACCATATCTGAAAATCCAGGTTTCAGTCTATCTCCTCCTATACTTCTCTTCCTAAAGATCTTGATAAAAAGAGGTAGCTCTAATGCTTAGGGTTTGTGGGGAAGTGTAGACTTTGAAAATCATGCCTAAAGGAAAAACAAGAGAAAAAATTGTAATTACTCAAAAAACAACCAAGGAGAAAAGACATAAACCAGATGCCGAATGTTGATGATTCGAGTGGAGAAACCTAGTAGATAATGGCAGGCTTATTGAAAGACCAGCCCCAGGACTCAGCAGAGTTTTGATTATTTGATTTTTCTCCCCCAGGGAACTTAATTTAACAAAGTCTCCCTCAGGAAGTTTTATTTAAAAAGATGCCATCTAAAATAAACTGAAGTTTCATGCGCAGCTTGTCTGTGGTTAGTTTGGATTGCAGCCTCATGGTGTTCTAAGAGGGAGTGATGCCAGCAGAATAGGACAAGGAAGGAGAAGGAAGTGTGAGGTGCTTGACTGAGAGGCTTGACGGCCACTTAGGTTCTCATCCCTACTTAATAAGGTCAGGAAAGTGTCTAAATTGGAGAATATCAGTCCAAGATTCACTCCAGGGCTAGGCAGGGAGCACCAGTAAGCCAAGACTAAGAAGCATGAGAAATTCTGTGTGAAGAATTCTCTGGTGTATTAAAGCTCTTTACTGAGGGGCAGCTCAGGCTTGAACCCTGAAGTTCAAAGACAAGCTGGAAATAATGACTTCTGTTGTGATAGTTTCTTACCGAGATAGTGGTTTTCGCAACCTCCGTATAAAGCACAGTTAACCCCCTTCCTGTCCCATTTCCCACCAGCGCGCACTCTCCCATCCTGTCACAGCTGTGCATGGTGTTTGGCTCCTCCAAAGAACATTTTCATAAATTCCTTGAGCCCCTCATGTGAATGGATACCGTTTTGTAAAAATTCTTTTTAAAAGGACTTTTATTATTTTTCTTTTATAATTTCATACATATACATTGTCTTCTGTTTATTCTCAACACATCATTACCTTCTCTCAGGCCTAGGCCAGTCCCATCTCTAACTTTTTTCAGATCCCCTTCTCATATTTATGATTTTGTTTGTTTGTTTGTTTGTTGTTGTTGTTGTTGTTGTGTGTCTTAGTGATTTTAACAAAGGCCATAGTGTTTTGATCCTGTCAATTGTAGTTTTGTGGGCTCATCAGTGGTTGTTCAGGTTGCCCCTTTCATCAAATACAAAATAATCGTCAAATAGTCAAGCTAGGGTAGTAGAACCCCTGTTTTCCCTTCCTTGATCCATGTTTACTATTCACAGGTCCAGGTTTGTGCAGGCCTAGTGTAGAAGGTAGCAGTTACTATGCAATTATGATTATACTACTTTTTCCATGCCCAGGACATAGCATTCTGATGCCCTTCTGTCTTACTTTTATAATCTTTCTATGGGGTGTAAACATAAGTAGGTAGAAAGAAGAAAGGACGCCATGTCAATTTAGCTAAACAGTAGAAAGTCTTTACTTGGGACCTACATTCTCCTCAGCCAGGCCTCAGTTTTTATTGAATTTACAGTACCAAGAATGAATTTTCTCATGTGGAGAGAGCTGTATTCCAAACAGTGATCAGTTGGTTACTTCCTTAATAGTTATGCCACTATTACACTAGTAGATAAATCTTGCTGGTAGGTGGTAGTATAGTTCATAGGATTTACACCTTGAAAGTATAATTAAACTTTTTCTCTATGTCCAAAGTGATTAGAGTTTTGCAAGTCTTTTGAGCAAAGTATCCAAAGTCATAAAGGTTCCTTTGAGTAGCCTACACATTTCTGTTTTCCGAGAAAGATAACTAGCTCTAAGACAGAAGTCTTTATGTTTTAGTCCTCAGTCATTTCAGTAAACAAGGATTACCTTCAATACAGAGAAACCAAAATTCAACAGGCCTGTTGACTGAGCAAGTAGCTCAATTTATAAGGCACTAGGAGCTAGCTTTGACCTTGTTGGATTTTAGTACATGGAACTGCCACTTCTTTGGTTAATAATATATGATTGCTAGACACTCGTAAATTTTAGGATATACTATTTATTTGTTAAAGGAACAACACAAATGAAGAAGGAAAGGTCAGATTAAAAACTAACCTATCTTCACTTAGCCACAAGTGATTTTTTTTAAAAGAACAAATGTATCTCCCCCTTTTTTTTCTAGCCAAATAAAGTATATTGCAGCTCATCATGCCAACCTCAGTTCCCAGCTCACACTGTGTATGACACATATGCTAACTTCATCCTTTAATTTGTTGGGTGCTTCACAAACCTCCCAGAGAAGAATGTAGCATAAAATGAACACTGCTCAACATCCCTGTAGAGAAAAGTAGAGTTTACTATAGTATAAAATCTATCTCGAGAGTAAGCTCTCACTTGTAGGAAATGCTGTACATAAGAAAATATTGCTTTCTTTTCTTAAGTATATTAGAGCTCCCAATTTTAGATCAGTCTTAGAGAAAACATTTCAACATTTAGCCTTTGAAGGTATCTCAGAGAAGCAAGGATGCTCTTCCCTGGGGTGACAGCTCTCTAACCCAGAATGGGTGTCCTTGGCATACATATGCAGGACTTATATTTCCTGATTATATGAGCTGATTTAGAAAGCTAAATTCCGAAAATGCTGACAGAGCTGTCTTCACAACCCCTTGGTGTTAAAGTTGACTTCCAGCAGGTGGTGCTATCAGAAGATAGTAGAAGCTCTAGAAGAGAATCTATGGAAGGAAGCTGGGTTGTTTGGTAGTGTGTCCTAGAAAGGAACATTAGGAACGTGGCTCCTCCTCTTCCTTTCTGTTTTCACCTCTGTCACCATGATGTTGGCAGCTTTGTTGCAACCACTTCCTTTGTGATGTTCTGCCTTGTCATAGGCGGAAAAGCAAATGACTGGTAGATTATGGGTTGAAACCATAGGCAATTTGTGAGCCAAAGAAAATTCAAATGAAATGTAATTCAGATATCAACTGCAATAAAATGACAAAGCTCTATGAATTTGTTTTAAAATTAGAACTTCTATTTTCCCACAGCAATGGCAAATTTTAAGTGCAAAAGTCTGCAGTTGAGACCAGTCTGGAAAGTCTCTTTCCCAGATCCTTACCTGTTCGCCACAACTTGTCACCCTAGTGTCTCACCAGGAGAGGAACATGAGCAGGCAGAGTAGACTGGAAGACAAGGAGAGCCCTACTTGATGGCACTAAGGGACTGGGTGAGGCCTCTGGCTGCTCATGGTACTGCTGGCACTCCTCTCATTGTGCTTCCACAGGTCACTTGCAGTCTTGGCTCAGGCAACAGCTGTTCTGTGCCCAGAGTATTAGCATTTACTCAGCCCTGCCAAATGCTCTAAGTATGTTATCATCCCATACCATACAATGCCGTATTTACCACATTGTACCATATCTACTATACCATACCTACCCCCATCATATCTACTATACCCTACCATACCTTACTGCATTGAACCATACCTACTATACTGTATCTACGATACTACACCTATCTACTTATCATACCATGACATACTTATCTACTTACCATGCCATACCGTAGCA
Source organism: Rhabdomys pumilio (assembly GCA_030674055.1). NCBI lineage: Eukaryota > Metazoa > Chordata > Mammalia > Rodentia > Muridae > Rhabdomys > Rhabdomys pumilio. The sequence continues at coordinate 42,739,317 of JANHMN010000006.1, forward strand.
TACCATAGCATAGCTTAGCATACCATAGCTTAGCATACTATAGCATAGCATACCATAGCATACCATAGCACACCATGTCTACCATCTTAGCTACTCTTCTTAAGTTTCAGTTATAGAGCTTGAAGACAGAAAGAAACAGTTTTTTTTTTCCACATCTCGAAGGCAAGGGTACTGTTCTGTGGAAATGCTAGCCCATTGTGGCTTCATACACGTGAAGTAGCTGTTAAGGATCTCAAATTTGATTTCCACCTCTGCCCCGCAAGAATGACAAAAGTTGTCTGGAAACACAGCCACTTCGTGTTTAATGTCTGGCCCTTAAATCAAACTGAGATAAAAGTAATTCTACCTTAATGTCTTACAGCACAGGAAAGTCCTGTTGGTCACATAGCATCTACCAAAGTCCAATTTGAATATTCCTCTGGGAAGTGCCATCTGTATATAAAACTGCTTCAGTTATTTTATTTGCTTGTTTCACCACCACAAACTATATTATTGTGGTTTGTGCTTTTCTTCATCTTCCCTTCCCATTTGGGAAGAAGTCATTTGACCACATTATGAGACATCATGTGAGATGCGCTGCCCATTTGCCAGGTAGAAAGCCGAAGCTATTAAGTGAGAAAGATTTAAAATCTGTGTCACTTTGCATGGTGACATTATTTAGGTAACTTTGATTATTGAAAACAAATCAAAAAATGAAGAAGGAACAACTATTCATCCTCTCTCAATGACTTATTCTTCCCAAATTCAAAAGATCTTTTGAATTTGCCCTGCACTGAGTTAAACGCCTTCCATGAAGACAGCTATGCTTCTGCTACAGTTTCTGTTAATCTCCCAGTTTTGCCTGAAGCTATGAAGTCGGCCTCTCAGCACAGCTTCTTTCCAGCCCCTCCCCTCCAAATGAAAACCATGTGCTTGTGCAGGCTGGCTTTTCTTTTCTTTTAAAAGTTATTCTGCATTATTTAATGTAACCATTTACTAGTGCATAGGCATTCAGGAACTGCTTTCTCATTGGCTGTTACTTAAGCCACATTAATACAACCATTTCGTCTCATAAGCAAATTCATTTAAGCACGGTGGACTTGCTTGAAGCTGATTGTAACACCATAGAGAAGTTAAAACTCTGAATATATGCAAGTCAAGCTGAATTGAAATAAATGAAAATAGTACCTTGATACCTATTTGATGCCTGTGCAGCTCCCATTCATTATTTTCTACATTCTTTCATGCAGCCAGTAGATAAGACTGAACTCCCAATTTGTGCTGTTTTTTTTTTCTCACCCTGGTTTAACTCAAGGTTGAAAGATCTACTTCATACTGAAGTTATGTCATATTCCAAAATCCCAGATACAAATCAGGAGTTAACACTGTGAGAATCTTGGACTATGGCTGCTCCCATGTACCAGCTACTGAGTGTCATTGAGAATAAAGCACCACAAGGGCGTGATTTGGGTTATAAAAATTATACTTTGTGGGCTAGAAAGATGGCTCGGTGGGCAAGGATGCATACTACTGTTTCAGAGGTCATGAGTTTGTTTCCAAGCATCTGTTTCAGACAGCTCACAACTGCTTGAAACTCTAGCTCTAGCTTGTAACTGAAGTGACCTCTGTGGACGTTGCACTCACATGTACATACCCACAAACAGATCCACAAACATACACACAATTAAAAATAAGAATAAACCTTTTCTAAAAATTATACTTTTGGTTCTACTGAGGCATTTAGTTTTCAAATTTATCATTTATTTTCAAAACCAACCAACCAGTATGGATAAATCATGCTTTCCTCTCATTTATTTTAGTTGTGCAAGAAAGCATGGGCAGTTTTCAGATATGAGTGGATTGGGAACCTTCTCTGTTAGCCTAATTAGTACAATTACAGAACACCTACCAAAGCTTTACAGCCTTCCCAAAGCTCCCTTTCCTATTTCCTACTGAACCTCTCTTTCCTTTCAGCATGCTGGTGTCCTTGCTGAAAGGATGTCCAAGCACTGGGCACTGGACTAGAGCTTAGCTAGGGGATCCGTGAGTTAGGCAGGATCTTGGTCCACGTCGAGTACAGAGAAAAGGCCTTCTCCAGGGATGGTTTTCAGAGAAACAGCTCTGTTGGGAGTAAATGTCACCCATCAGCATTTTCCATCAATGAACACTTTATTTTCCTTTTTAAAAAGATGCAATGCTTATTCTCCAGCAAGACTTTACTCACTAAAAAAAATCAAATGAACTAAAATAATGTACTAGTGTATATAAGAGCTATCCACAGATTCCAGATTTATCCCTATCTAAGGGAAATTTGGACAAAAGTCCCAGGATATCTCTATCAAAACCCAAGCCAGAATATCTTTTCTTCTGTGGGTTGGTCTTTCTCTCTCTCTCTCTCTCTCTCTCTCTCTCTCTCTCTCTCTCTCTCT
>JANHMN010000006.1:42741734-42776033 GCA_030674055.1 Rhabdomys pumilio
CTCTCTCTCTCTCTCTCTCTCTCTCTCTCTCTCTCTCTCTCTCTCTCCCTCCCTCCCTTCCTTCCCTCCTTCCTTTCCTACTTTCTTTCCTTTTCTTTTTTTGTCAGTGACTAGACATTACATTCTGACAAGTACATAGACTACAAAAAAGATAAGCATCCCAGAATTCACCTTGTACTTTCCTCTGTGTTCCGAGGTCAAGTCCCCATTCTACCTCCTTTTGATATCTTCCAGCTGATTCCTTCTGTTTGTCCAGATGTGTCCTTGGACTACTTCACTCTCATCTTCCATCACATACTAATTAGGCGTTCCCAGTCCCCATTTCTGTACTGTGCATCGGCCAACCAATCAGTCTCCTTTTGTGGTTTTCTGCCCTTTCCAACTTTCTCTGGTTTTCTCCAGTGTTCGTGCATGTCCAGTGTGCATCAATAGGAAAAAAATCTGTATTCTATAGCACTTTAACAAGTGATTTAGTTATATCCCTTACTTGATGGTGTTCTGAGCAAGATTTTTTTATTCATCTACCTGTCATTAATGTTGAACAGAAAATAGTTGTTTATTAAATTATTAATTAGATTTGGACATTGTATTCGATAGACCTGTAGACTCAGTTGATAATCTTGACGGAGCACATATCTATCTTCCATTTTCTCATATTGCATGAGCAGCCTTAGCGCAGTAAACTTGGTGGGATTTTATTGATTGGTACAGCAGACAGACTTTCTCATACCACAGTCATTCCTTCTCTCAGATTATCAAAGGCAAGAAGAATGCTCTTCAGCAAAGAAGAACACTAGCCTCTGGGCTGCTGGTTCCTCTTGTATATATTGCAACTGAGCAATGATGACCCAGGGAACCCAAATAAATCGTAAATTGATAGTTAACCACTAAGTCTAAAATCTCCTTGGACACATTAGACCATGACTTTCAAACCTTACCTCATCCCAAATCTGCCTTTATTTTTCCACATCAAAACAGAGGAATCATGAGCATGACAACCAATGGTGAAACTGTTTCTATAAAATATAAAAGCTTCTATGTGTTTATCTGAAAAGCAGTTATTTAATAGTATAATGAGGCAAGTTTAGATTTATTTAGAATTTAAAACACCGATGGCATTGTGCAATCCTATTTTATAAGCATCACTAAAAAGGAAAAATATACTATTAAGTTTTGCTATTGAGTTAATGATAAAATGTGACCTGATTTTGAAGATGTTAAAATGCGAAGGAGAAACTTGCCTCTTAAAATTAAGAAAGTTTAGTAGCAAACTGAAAAGGCATTTTGTCAGAGAAGTGTCATCCACTCACCTCTAGTGGGAACGGAATTTGGTAGACTCTTTCTGGATGCAATTTAGCAGTTATGTACTCCAGCTTTAACATGCATCCTTTTGACCCCAAAATTTCACTTCTTGGAATTTATAATGAGGAAATAATCAACAATTTGTAGAAAGATTAGGCTACATATTTGTTCATTGCCATAATATTTATAAAACCAAAGCATTGGAGGCAATTTAAATGCACAGAAATCAGTGATTAGTTGAATAAATTATAGCATATCCATATCAGGACATCATCCATCGGATTTAAAAGTGATCCTGCAGATGAGGAGTAACTGGAAACATTCATGCTTTCATCCCCTAATTTTTTCTCAAGTAAATATAGACATTGATATGGAAATAAAAAAAATAGCTGGAACTAAATTTATATTAAAGGTACTTTAGAAAGCAGTATTATAGTGAGAGGATTTTATTTTATTTTTTCTTTTTAGTTACTTAGATATTTTGGGCTTGTAAAAAATTACAATTTATAATATCACATAACAAAATAATATTTTCTATCTAAGACAAATGTGTCCCTTTAACAAATTTAAACATTATGTGAAACAGTAAGGGGATTTTAAGAATAAAATGCTTAAAATAAAAGTAGAATATATTTTTGATCTTGGTTATTGGTATAAAATCAAAACTTATATAAAAAAAATAGCCTGATGCATGAAAACTAGTTTCTTCCTCCTAAATACTACCTTAGTTTCAAGACAGATTTCTGTTTGTGCCATGTACATAGTAATATTTTAATTCCTGCAACCAAGCCCATGTTAGCAGGCACTCAAGAGGGAACAGGCATGCAGTGCAGTGACCTGCAACAAAGCCTGTGCTACCAGGAACTCAATAGTGAACAGGCTTGCAGTGACCTCGAGTGTTACCTTTTAACATCTGTTTTTCATGTTGTGATATTTACTTGAGATTTGGTATTATGAAAAAATGAGGAAAGTATCTGTTACCATGAGTAACAGGACAATAATTCGAGGCTGATGGATTAACATGCTTTGTCTCTATAATGTAATTCAAACAAAGTCATAACATTTGGGCTATAGCTTTCATCTGTCAAGCATTCATACATTTTTTGGTCTGATAAGTAAACTGCTAGCTTTCTTTCCTAGCTATTAATAGTCCAACAAAAGAGAAGAAAAGCAGATTTTTGACTTTCTATTTAAAAATTGATGTCTGTAGTTGGAGACTTGGGTATGATAATGTAAATTCATAGGTGATGCCACTGTCACTTCTTTTTAAGAAAATAACATGAATATTTTGTTTTAGTGGATATGTATGTAGTATGTTTATATGTATGTTTGCATGTATGTATGTATGTATGTATGTTTGCATGTATGTATGTATGTATGTATGTATGTATGTATGTATATGTATGTGTGTTTTTATGCCCCATGTACATATGTGTTTAGATGCCAGAGGATGACGCCACACATCTTTCTCGGTTGCTCTCTACATTATTTTGAGAATTTCATACCTGTGTTACTGTAGTTAATCATTCCCACCCATCTCTTCCCCTCCAACCTCTCCTGTGTTCTCCCAGCTCTTAAATTCAGAACCTCTTCTTCTTCAGCCATATAATTGTGCATATATGCATATGTATGTATGTATGTATGTATGTATGTATGTACCTGTAATATCATCCTATGAGTTCTTGATGTGTTGCTCATGTGGATAATTGTTGAGGGATGACTATTTGGGATTATATGTCCTATCAAGGGCCTCTTTCACTATCTTAGTAGTCATTACTTGGCCTAAAGCTCTTCATCTAGGGACATGGCTTTTTAAAGCAACTATATAATTGAGATTTCATACATGTTATATTTAGAATACACTATCTGGTAGCAGACATCTTGGTCCTCTGGCCTTTACAGTCTTTCCTCCCTCTTTTGTGCATTGTTCCTTATTCATGACATGTAGTTTTTTGTTGTAGCTGTACCAACCAACTGGGGTTATGCAGCCCACTGTGTGTTTTTCTCTGCATTATGACAAGTTGTAGATTTCTCTGATGGTCTCTGTTTGCTCCAAAATCAAGCTTAATTGATGTGGGGAGAACTACTCTTACTTGTGAATTTAATGGTTGTCATTTAGAGCGCAGCTAGGAATTATACTGTTTTGGGAAAGTGTCAGTAGTGGGTTCCCTGAAGAGTCCATGATCTTTACCAGCTATAGGTAATTGAATAGATTTAAAGAACTAGCCATGAAATCCTTCTTACTCAGCAGGCCTTAAATCCAGTTAGATAGAGGTTGGTTATTCCTAGGGTAAAATCCAAAGCTCTGAATCTGCTAAAGGAAAACATAGGCAGTGTCCTATGAGGTGTAAGAGTAGAAAAGACATTCTGAATAGGACTCCATTTGCTCAGAAACTAAGGTCAACAATTGACAAATGGACCATCATAAAACTTAAAAAACTTCTTTAAAGCAAAGGAAACAATCAGTCTAATGAAGAGGATGCCCACAGACTAAGATATATCTTTTCTAAGATATATCTTTTTCTATGTATCTGATAGAGGATTAATATCTAGAATATACGAAGAACTCAATAAGCAAAGGTTCAAGAACTCAAAGACCCAATTAAACACTGGAATATAGATCTGAACAGAGTTCTTAAAAGAAGAAATAAAACTGGCTAAGAAATATCTTTAAAAGACTTTAACAATTATAGAAGGTATAATTCAGTACTTTTGAGATTTCATATTCTCCCAGTCAGAATGGCTAAGATAAAGAAAACTACTAACAACAAAATTCTGGCCAGAGTGTAAAGCAAGGAGAACCCTTATTCACAATTAATAAAATTCCAAATTGGTGTAGCCACTATGGAAAATGGCATGGGAAATTCTCAAAAGAAGGTAAAAGTAATTTTTCCGCATGACCCAGCTATATGACTTCTTAGTGCATGCTCCATTTATATCCTTCAGAACATTGGCTATGCCTCTCTTCCTGGCTCACAGGCCTTTGACAGACTTAATTCTGAGTGTAGCTTTGCCCCATCTCCTTCCCCTGCTACTCTATAGCCTGGTCCATTCCCATTCTCTCCCAGGCTCTTTGTACCTCTCATTTATTATCACAGTAGTTCTCCACTTCTGAGGCCACACTCTCTATAGTTTCAGGTATTCATTGTCAATCCCAATCTTAAAATATTGAATGGAAAATTTTAGAAATAAATAATTCATAAGCTTGATAATGTGCTAATTTCATGAACATTATATGAAATATCATGCCATTTTCCTCCATCTTATCTTGGATGTGAATCAGCCTTTTGTCTAGTATTTCCATGCTCTATCCACTACCTGCCTGTCAGTCACTTATTAGAAACAGCCACTGCATACATAGCAGATAATAGGGTTCTAATTCTCCTTCTGTTCTTGCTCTCGGTGCCTTCCCAAGCTAAGCTTCTCTACTCTTTGTTGTGAGTGCCCCTAAGGACTTTCAGTTTGGTTTGTTGGCAATTCAACCCCCTATGTACAATGATGGGGGTTCTCAAAAATGTAGGGAATTTGCAAGTCATAAACTGAAGAAGAGCAAAGCTGAAAACAAATTTTAGTTGAGGGTCTGTTAAAGCTCACAACAGAAAACTCTAAAGCAAAATGAAGTCAAGAAGTATGTTAAAATAGAGAATTGAGCTAAAGATAAAATCCCAAGCAAGATTAGATATGAAACAGTAAAGGAGAATGAGAGGAAAAGACACACAAGACTAGAGCAAGCCTGAGGCAAGCCTACAGGAAACGTTCTTACAATCTTTAGTACCACACACAGCAATCCTGTGTGGCAGTCTCAGCCTTTGATTCTAGTTCCCATACTTCCATATATGACCTAAGGTAAGTCACTTAAACTATTGATATTTTAGAGATAAGTGATCCTTTTAAGTCATAATCTATAGACTCGCATGTTCTTCAGTTGAAGACGTACGTTATCTCAGTTACTTATCAAAGTGGTCACAAATACTCAGGGTAACATGGCAAAGTTTTGCAAAGCTGCAGGATAAGTGTGTCACATCTTTGATGGGTACCAATTTTTCATAATGGGACAAAGTTAGCATCATTTTTATAATACATAGAAATCAGAAATAGGCTGTGGATCACATGCAGAATATGAATACAGTTCTACGATGAAACATGAGAACACAAAGTAGCTTCATCTATGGTATGGCTCTTTCAAATTTCTCCCCAAATCTCTGAGGAAGAACCTCTATTCACTCTTATCTACCAGCTGGGGTCTTTCAAAAAAAACCTCTGAGGCACTGACTGCTGAATCATTCAGGTTCATTCCAGCAAATCCATATACTTCCAAGGTAACTGCATAATATATGAATTTAGCTAAGAACAGTATTGTTAGAAATGAAAAAATGACAAGAAAAATGGTACCTGTTGTGCTTTGAATACATATTTTGTAAGAAAATACAAAAATCATATGTTGTGGAGAACAAAACCACATATTTTGGCTAACATGAAACATGCTTTTGTAGCAAGAGGTGAGTAAGCCTATAAAGCTAGGAGCTTTATTTTCTCCTTGTCTTACTTAGTGCAACCTTTGTCTTCATGAACATTATCACCCACATGCAGAGCTATGGTGACTGTTTTCTGATACACAGACAACGAGGAAACAGTCTGATGGAAATGCCCAGGACTCTTTGTACAAAGATTCTGGAGCCAGTGAGTAGCCCTCTTCATTCTGAGGATGTGTTGACAGACAAAGCAGAACCCGAACAGTCACTTTCTCAGATGTAGTCTAAATGAAAACCCCTGATTTAAAAGAGGAGGACTTCTGCATTATGTGGACGGAAAGCCAAACTAGTGCAAAGCAGAGCCCTGTTATACCTTTTACAGAATGAAGAACATTCATTCAAGTTAGTGGGTTCCTTTCCTTTCTTCCTATTTCCTTTTATCTCTGGAGAGGTCTTAGAGACTTATATCCATTGCAACAATGGAGGCAAATCAGTGTGCCCTTAGAGCAACTCCTTGTGAGGCATCATGGTGAATGCTGCAATGCAAGGAATTCTATTTGGGACTGTAATTTAATAAATGTTGGACTATCTCTAGGTCAGATCTAGTGCAGATCAGTCACTACCATCTGTCACCAGGCTGCAGCCAACTGGCAGCTGGTTGGTGGCCATTCTGAAATTCATTACTACTTTCAGTTCACTTCTTAATTAATGAACATGCTTATGCACAGAACATTCCATAACTGACCATTTTCTTAAGTGCTTCATTCTGTTCCTGCGACCTGGACATTCTTTCTCTCTGAGCAGCATGGCTTCAGGCTTACAGTTGCTACAGTACTGCTAAAGTGTCTTTGAACTCCATTTGTGCACATGGATGCAGTCTGGAGGGGAGCTGGGAGATGAGTTTTTATCCATAGTTTGAAGTTGAAAATATGGTTCCCAATGAGATTGGTAGAATTGGAAGTATTTCAAGAATGCCCTTTCATGAACATTTTAGTGTTGTATACATATATTCTGGTCTCTGATGAAAGAATTTCTGCAGGAGCCTCTGACTGGAAGAGGGGAACCTTCCTCATTTACATATGAGGAAACCTAGCCTGGATTTTTTTCAGTGGCCTTAGGTTTTAGGGTTTTCGTTTGTTTGTTTGTTTGTTTGTTTGGTTTCTGTTGTTTTCATATCTTTTTTCTTCCTTTTTAAATTTTCTTTCTTTCTTTCTCTCTCTCTCTCTCTCTCTCTCTCTCTCTTTCTTTCTTCTTTTTTAATTTTTATTTCTTTTTATTGAATACTTCCACCCATCAAAACTTAACTAAGGAGAGAACTTTCCTTTTACGAGCGTTGGTAAACATATGTATTGCTACCAGTAAATTTCTCTAAATAATCATAGTAAATAATTACAATGTGGAAAAAACATTAAACGTATCAAACAGTGACAGCCAGAAACACAAGGCAGACACTCAGCACTTCACCTTGGAGGGCTCAGTTCCTCCTTACATTGTAGGAAGGCATCACAGGAAAATCATATTTTTGTTCTATGTTTAAATTGTAAATCTACATTTAAAAAGTATGGGGAGGACAGAGGGAGGAAGAACTGGAAGAGAGAACTTCAATCAGTGGAGGAGTGTCTCAGGAATGAGCCAGAAACCTAGAACAATGGAAACTCCCAGTAATCTCTGAAGGTACCCTAGCTAAAGGTATCCTAGCCATAAGGGATATGGAACCTGAAAATGGCCACCTATTGTAACCAGACAAGACTTCCAATGGAGGGATGAGGTCACCAACCCAGTCCCAGAATGTTCAACCCACAATTCTTCCTGCCTACAAGATATGCAGGGATAAGAGGGTTTGGTACAGTGCTCAGCCATTGCCCTGCTGCACCTGAAATGCTTCTTGGAAATGTCTGCTCATTCAATACAAAACCAGCCTGTTTAGATGGAATATAATTACTTCCAATCAGTAATCACCCCTGTTGTCTGAAAATGAACTTTGAAAATTCTTTTCTGGTTATTTCAGAATCATAGTGGTACCGAAGATGAATAAATATTCTCTCCAAAGCCACGTGGTTTTTTCTGATACATTGGCCTTGAAGAGTGAATAATCTTTCTTCTCTTAGGATGCATGTAGTCTCTGAACAGGAACTTCTAGACATGGAACAGAGCACATGCTCTTTAGATCAGGCCAATGCAGAAAAAGATATTGCAGCAACTGGGCTGGAGCAGAAGACTAGCGAGCACCTTTAGCAGACCCTTCCAAGTTTGCTGGCCTTGTGAAGCAGAGGAATTTGGAACATGAGAGGGCAGATCGTTCCATACGAGAAGTTGATTTCAAGGTGAGAATCAGTCAGTTTTGGTAACTTTTATTGACAGTTCCACTTCAGCAAGTTATACTATTATATCAGTTATCCTCAGGCTACACTGGCAGTTAGTCTGTACAGGACCTCCTCATTTATCCATTGATTACGTCACCAAATGAGCAAAGTGTGTAATTTTTTTTTAAGTGTGATCCAAAGATTTCTGCCATTTTTTAACCTGTAGGCACAAGAACGCAATACCAAGGTGAAAGTGCTACTCTGTAGCGTAAAACTTCTGATGTGCGCAAAGTTGGGTGCCAACATCTCTTCCTAGGGGTCTGAGGTTAGCCTTGCTTAAATCAATGGTGATCCTGTTAGAAGTCAAACTGCAAAAGGAAGCAAAAGCACCAGAATCTTTCTAGCATTTCTAAGGCCTACCTGGGACAACTTCAAAAGCAAGTCGCAAACTCCTATGGGATCCTGCTTTACATCTCTCATTTGGGAAGTATGTCAAAGAAGAAAAGTGAACATTTGAAAACTTTCTGCTTTGAGATGAACAGTGTTAACTGTCATGGTCTTGTTCACTTTTTAAAAGTCTTCTTTCTGCACAATCTATCATGCTAGCGGAGGTATGGGAAAGGTATCAATTTGCCTAGAAGCTGCTGGATTGCAGTTCTCAATAATTCATATGGAGAATCTACCTTTGGCTATACCTATTTAGATAATAGTTAATAAATAATCTCAGCTTATATTGAAGATGATTATTTTAGCAAAAGTCTAGTCTTCTGAGTCCCCTGTGTTTTATGGTAGCCTGAAATGAAAGAGGAGAGGGAATAAGTGAAAAATTTGTTCACAAAATGTAAGTACAATGTAAACCTTGTTCATTGGTAGTTTTTAAAGTGGCATATTCAATCTTAGAAATTGTGCTATTGAGAATTTAGGTTTTTGTCTTAGAAATAGTGCTATTGAGAATTTAGGTTTTTGTCTTAGAAATTGTACTATTGAGAATTTCGGTTTTTGTATATGTGTGTAAATAAATCAGTGATCTTATAAACATGTACTAGGAAAATGGTATTGGCAAATGCATTTCAGGAACATGAATATTGCATGTAATGAATTGTTCATGTGCAAAAGATATTTTCTCTTAATTTGAAGAGGAAATAAGCAGGAAATAAGTGAAACAGGAAGCACTTTGTAACAGATACAGTTCAGTCCTGAAACCAATCTTTTAATTTCACATTCTAAATTTGTTTAACAAAGGCAATTGAGATGTTTCATATCAAGCTAGTAAAGAGTTTATATTTTCATGGTTACATAAATCATCACAGATCTTCTCAGTATGCATGTTTCTCTGCTCCAAATGGTTCAACAAAACCTAGAGCCACAAATTTCTGTCAACGGTGGATGTCCCATACAGTTTATCAGAACTTGGTATTTACCCGTGAAGAACTTAACATTAACAAGGGCTCTCCTACAAATGATACTACTGTTAAACTATGAAGCTGTTACTTTAATGCAGTCCCCTCTCTAGGAAGTCAAGCCAGGATTCCTCCTAGAGATGACAGGCCCCACATGTGTCTCAGCACAAAATAAAGCAAAGGAGACCTCACCATCCCTTTGAAGCATCTGACTGTTGGAATGTCAGAGCATCTTCCGATCCCTGCTGTCAGTGACTTTGAGTCAGGCTTCCAGTGGCTTCATGAGATCCTTGCTTCACTGCCATGATCACTGGGTTTCTCTATTTTACCTTAATATCCCAACATCATTCGATAGAAAGCACTGAGCGACAAACCCAGTCACCAAATGGCAACTACTCTCAAAGGTTCAAGAGAAGTTAAATTTGCCCAGGAGTCCAAAGGCAAATAGGAAAGCAACGCCTGAGGTCCAAGCATCACCAAGAGACTTAGCAAGGTTCAGACCTTTTCAAGAATCCAAAACAAAATCCAAAATCATTTATCTGCTTCATTTATCTGTATAAAAATAAAAAGCAGCCGATGCCTGGAATGGAAAGAGAAGCCTATCTATCTCTGCCGCAAATGAGTGCAGCGGCTGCTGGGAATGTCCATCTTTGTTTCTCCACCAGGAGTCAGCCGATGCAAGTAATAGATATTCCCAAATATGTCTTCAACCCTTTATGCCAACTATTTTTATTGGACTCACAGCTTACCACATGTGCCCTTAGCCAAATCTGGCCACCTCTCCTCAAGAAGCCAGTTAAATGTGCCAAATTAAAAGTAGAAAGCAGGAAAAGAAGACTTGTTCAATATGGCCACACTGGAAAGAGGACAAAGAGATTGAGTGAACCCCCATGTCCAGTCCTGAAGGGAGATCAACACTTAGTGGGCCAGGGGTATGTACATCTAAGTAGTCTCAGTCAAGGTGTCACCCTGTCTGCCATTGACCCATCATTGTCTGGGCTTCAGTCTGAATCTGCAAGATGGTCTGACACGCAGGGAGACCTGTGTGAAATCTCTTTTCTGGAGGTCAGTTCTTTTTGTGGATGGTGCCTTTTCTTTCCTAAAGCATGTTGTTTCTGGAGAAATACCCTTTCCTTTGGGAGGGAGGGGTTCCATGTTTCAACAGTCTGATAGTCAGGTTGAAAGTCCTAAGTCTCTTAGAGTGTCTTCATTTCTGCTGGCCTGGTTATAGTCACATAATATATTTCTATATATTTATGTTCAATACTTAAATGTTTCTTCCCTCAAAAGAATTAACCTGTTATTTTTCTTCTTTATCTATCAACTTCTTTTTAAATTCCTTTTTTAGGTATTCTTTCCATCTCCATTTTATTTTTTTGTCTTTTTTTTTTGTTGTTGTTAAGCCTTGTTATTCACTCTGAAGGGCTCATTTGTAAATTATATATATTATAACAACATCTGTATTCTCAAGTAATATTTGCCACCTGGAGATGATGTTCCAAAAACACAGTGTCAGTGACTTGCTTCTGAGATCAGCTAGCATGAGATACAAATCCAGAAAACAGTAGACAGAGTTTTGTATGACAACTATTTATAAAGCTCTTAAAAATTCTAGTTCGCTAAAATGACAACTAGCCTGTGAAGTACTCTGTAGAAACTGGACATCACAAGTACTTCATAAGCACAGCCAACAGATAACCTCTGAGCCTAGGACCTTCAGCTAGCAAGAGCTCCAGTATGAGCTGCAGAGAGAACTGGGCTGTAATCCTGGCCTCAGCGTGCCTGTGACTTCTGAAGTAGGCTCCACTCTGAATTGAGCAGTTGAGGAAGCTCTCAAAGGAGGGGGTGACTGCAGGAGTGAGTAGATCAGTGCACTTCCACAGCAGTGTGTCACCTCCCTGCTCAGCAAGTACTGGGATTGATGCCTTTCCACTAAAGGGAGTAGCATCCATGGTTCTCTAGACTGATCACTGGGCAGGTAACGGCATTTTTGAAAACCTTGAAGTCCCTGTTAACTGAAATAGAATGCTTGCGTATGCACGCGCGTGCACGCGCACGCACACGCACACGCGCACACACACAGCATGGTCTGATACAAATTCCTACAATGAGCTTTCAGTCTGATTTTGACTTTCAGTTAGATCACAAAAACATACATGTTTCCAGTTTGGTTTTAAAACTAACTTCTGGTGAAATTAAAAGTATCACTTTATATAATAGTCTACAGTTGCTTATACCACGAGTAATACAAGATGAGGCCATAGATGAGGACACAGTACCATGATTTTTTTTTTGTACTGTGTCCTTGTTTGCATTTTCAGATCATAGGATCTCATTTGCCTCTGTCCTTAGTGTTTTAACACCTAGTGGACATTTGGAAACTGTTGGCTAAATGAACAAATAGATTAATTATGTATTTCTTGTCTGCTTCCCCAAAAGTTTTAAAGCAATTTATAGTAAACATATGTGAAACAGAACGTTTAAACGGAGGAAAGGAAAAATTGAGACCAGAGACTATATGAGGAAAATGAAAACGTAGTTAGACAAAGGCCAGGCTGGGCTGAGATCATTCAAGCACTAGTTGTACCTATGTGACAAAACAAGCCTTTAAAGTGCCTTAAGTGATGTCTTCACATGGGGTGAGGTGCTGGCAAGTGGAAAGACGTTGTTCTTGGTCATTTCTCTCTTTTTAAGACATCTGGGGCTGAAGACAATGGCTTAGGATCACAGTCCAAATGCAGGATATGATTATTGACCTCTCATCTAAAATCTGTGTTGCAATTTAAAAGGGTTAAATTAATAATATAAATTTGTTATAAATATGTACATAAAATTCTATATGTTTATCTTACATATGAAACCTTGGCTTCTTTTGGAATCAAATTAATTTAAATATCTGGGTTGTTTCCAGTTGCTGACTATTATAAATAAGGCTGCTATGAACTATGAACATAGTGGAGCATGTGTCCTTTTTATACGTTGGAGTATCTTATGGGTATATTCTCAAGAGTGGTATAGTTGGGTCTTCAAGTAGAGCTATTTCCAATTTTTTGAATAAAATTCTCTGCCAGATTGTTTTCCAAAGTGATTTTACCAGCTTGCAGTCCACCAGCAATGGAGGAGTGTTCCTCTTTCTCCACATCCTTGTCAGCATCTGCTGTTGCCCGAATTTTTGATCTTAGCCATTCTGACTGGTGGAAGGTGGAATCTCAGGGTCATTTTACTTTGCATTTCTCTGATTAGTAATAATGTCGAACATTTCTTTAGGTGCTTCTTGGCTGTTCAAGATTCCTCACTTGAGAATTCTTAGTTTAGCTCTGTTCCCCATTTTTAATAGGATTATTTGATTCTCTGGAGTCTAACTTGAGTTCTTCATATATTTTGGATATTAGCTCTCTATTAGATGCAGGGTTGGTAAAGATCTCTCCTAATTTGTAGGTTGCAATTTTGTTTTATTAACAATGCCCTTTGCCTTACAGAAGCTTTTTAATTTTATGAGGTCCCATTTGTCAATTATTGATCTTAGAGCCTGAGCCATTGGTATTCTGTTCAGGAAATTTTCTCCTGTGCTGATGTGTTCGAGGTTCAACGAAAAAAATTAATTTAAAGAAAAGAACAAGTTAGAAACTGATAGGGCATTAAAATTCATTTGTATTTAAAGATATAAAAAAATAACAGGGGGTGGGGATCCTTTTAAATAGCCATCTAGACTGCTGCCACGTAAGTGAACTTTGGCTGTACTTGCTAATAACTCACTTTCATAGTCAAGTAAAATCCCAGACATACTCATAGTGTTTGATGGAGAGGCTAGATTTTAGCAGTGGAGTTCTGTCCTTGCCTGTGCCCCGCTTCTACGTGCATCCTGGGCCTGTTCTTCCTTCCTAGGACTTAAGCAGCTGGTCTTTCTATTCATGCAGCTTCGTTACAGAAACTCTCACTGCTTGGAGTGTGCCAGCACTGTCAGGACCTGGAATCTCCCTAGAAACGGAAACTCCTAGCATTGTCTTGTGTGTTAGAAGACTCTTAATTTTGATTGAATGAATGAATGAATGAATGAATGAATGAATAGAAAATCTGGGGCCCTTCTTTTGGCCTACTTTTAAATATATATCGCCTGAAACTATTCTCTTTGAATCCTGGTACCCAAGTGCTATCCTACACTTTCCCTTCCTGTGGGACTAGCTTAGAAGTCTCCATTCATTTTTAACCTTCTGGTTGTGGCCTTCCCAGCTCTGCTTGTAAATAGGTCTCCAACTCTCACCCTGATGCTGTTCCATGTAGATACGTTTAACTGGCACCCAGTCAGCTTTGATACTACTTTTTTTTTTTTTCAAAAACTGATCTTTAACATTTTTTTCTAATTCTGAATACATATGTCATAAAAGTGGACTATTTTCTTATGAAAACAGAAAGAGAATTTTTTCTAATCTAGAAATGTTTCCTACCTAAATACCTATTCAATATTAGTTATAGTTTCTTTTGTTTTCCTCCTTAATATTAGGATTATGTTTTTAAATATCCTGTGTCTTACATTTTTATTTAGTAGCTTTCATCCTGTTGTTAAATATAATTTAAAAATCTTCATTGTTCACCTGAACTTTTCTTCCTACACCGTATCCAACCTCTAGGCCCAGCCTGATGCTCTGATACAGCCTGAAAACTTCCTTCTGCCTGAACGTAGTATACATGACTCCTACCCAAACCTTAGAACTAGTCCAAATCTCACCACCAAGACACCATCCCAGACTGGCACAAACAACCTGCATAATGCCAAACCTCCAGGTTAGGCTAGGTTAACATAGCATTCTGTGTCCACGCCAAACACACAATTAGCAAAAGAAGTCTACATGGGCCAGGTCTAATCACAAAAATAAAAGGAATATAAAAGGCCAAAATTAATATGCCTGTCAACCCAATCTGTCAGTTCTATAGATATCTTCTCCAATGAGGTTACTTGGATGTAGGACATGGAACATAGAAGAGCAGTGATAAATTTTATCAGAGAATTCAAAGAGTTTAAAGATGACACAAACACCTCAATGAACTTACATAGAATGAATGTGAACTGACTAAATGCCTGACTAATGCCCAAGAGAACACAATTATTACGGTAAGGTGTTGTCTCCCTCTCTCCATTGGAAGTCCTGTCTTGACTCTAGGAGCTGGCTACTTCAGGCTCCATATCCCATACTGCTGAGTCTCAACTAGAGTCATCCCCTCATACTCTTCAGAGCCTCCCTCATTCCAGAAATGCAGTCCCTCACTGGTTTCCATTCTTTCCCAGCACTCTCCTCCATCCTTACATCTGGTCCTTACTCCTATTGTTCCCCTTCCCACACCCTCTCCCACCCAGTTCCCTTCCTCCATTCATTTCCTATGTCTATTTTATCTTCCCTTCTGAGTGAGATTCATACATTCTTCCTTGGGCCCTCCTTATTACTTAGCTTTTGTGGGTCTGTGGATTGTAGCATAGTTATTCTGTATTTTAATGACTAATGTCCACTTATAAGTGAGTACATACCATGTGTATCTTCTGGATCTGAGTTATCTCACTCAGGATGATATTTTCTAGTTCCATCCATTTAACTTCAAATTTCATGATGTCCTTGTTTTTAATCATTTTTAATAATTGTCCTTATTTTTAAAATGTGGTAAATGTACCACATTTTAAATCCATTTTTCAGTTGAGGTATATCTAGGTTATTTATAGTTTTTAGCTATTACAAATAAAGCTGCTGTGAGCATAGTTGAGCCAGTAGACCCAAGAAAAACAACAGGAATTGCTCAAGGCGTCTCACATAAGAGTTTCAGGAATGAGCTGCAGGGGAGTTGGAAAAGTCAATGACACCATAAGAAAACCTACAGGGTAAACTAACCTGGGCCTATGGGGGCTCACAGAGACTGAGCCAACAACTAAAGAGCATGCACAGGCTGGACCTAAACCCCCTAAACATATATAGCAAATTCATAGCTTGTTCTTCATGAGGATGCCCTAATTATTAGAATGGGGGCTGTCTCTAACTCTGTTGACTATCTTTGGATCCCTTTCCCCTAGCCAGACTGACTTGTCTGGCCTTAGTGAGAGAGGATGTGATTATTCCTGCTGCCAGGGCCAGGAGTTGGTACCCATGGGGACCTTCTCTTTCTCTGAAAAGAAGGGGAGGGGAGGACAGGGAGAGGGGAGTATGAGTGTTTTTCAAACAAGCCATACACAGACTACTAGAAGCAACATTTCAAACTGGAAAAAAAATGCCAAAAGATTGTAAAACAAAATGAAAGATGCTATAATTATTGAAACACAAAGAATGTGTAGGTACATAGCAAAACAATATAAATAAATTAATTGAAATTAAACAAAAAGATTGTAATCAACCTATGCCTATCAGTAATATCTAAATATGAATGAACTCAAGTTTTGAATCAAAAGATACAGGGTAGCTTAATTCATTAAAAAACAAAATTTAAAAACTCAACTTACATTTAAAGGCACATACCACCTTAAGTTAAAAGGATGTTAGAAAGTCTTCTAAGTAGATGAGATTAGGAATTAGGAAAGCAATAGAATTTTAATGTGTGACAAAATAGGCTTCCAACTAAAACTAATCAGAAGTGATAAAGTAGGATGCATCATTCTAATCAAGGGAACAGTCACTTATTAATAAGTGGAATTATTATTAACTTATTATTATTAACAGATACTTATTAACATTAACCTATTACTAGTAGATGATTTTAGTAGCTTACTTTCTCCAATAGACAGACCATCTATTATAATTATTATAATATTATAATTATTATAAAAATAATTAGAAAAATCTTAAAACAAATAATATAATATTTTAACAATATGTGCAGAATATTCTACCAAAACAACAAACATCATCTCACTGATCAAAAGACAGATGCTTCTCTAAAATACACCACATCCTGGGACACTAAATAAAAGTTAACAAATTTTTAAAACTGAAATAATCCCATATATATTATTTCATCATAGCACAGTAAAACTTAAAATCAACAGTGAACAACTCTCTAGGACATAAACTTGTGGATAATAAAAAAAAAAAGATATAAACTCATGACTAAATGATGAATGGGATAAAGAAGAAATCACAAAAGAAATGAAAAGAAAATCTTAGAACCAAATGAAAATGAAAACATTACAACAAAACCTCTGGGACACATTAAAAGCAGTTCTACATGGAAATTTATAACTCTAAGTACTTGATTAAAAAAAATCAGAAGGAACACAAATAAGTGACTTAATAATGCAACCAAAGATTTGAAAAAATAAGAACACACCAAAAGCAAACCCACTGGATTGCAAGGAACAATAAAAATCAAGGCAGAAATTAATGAAATAGAAACAAACAAACAAACAAAAAAAGGAGTAACAAAAATTTAAAAAAAAGTCGGAAACTAATTGCTAATTTTTGAAAAGATAAACAAGACCAACAGTTCCTTGGCCCACACAACCAAAAGAAATCAACTTCAACGAATTAACAGAATCAGAAGAGAGAAACATTCCAACAGACACTAAAATCATTCATAATGTTACAAGGAACACTTCAAAAATCCATCTATTATGTTGCAAAATCTGAGGAAATGAATGAATTATAGATTTATCCATTAATTAAATGGTTAAATCAAGAAGTGATCAACAACCTAAAGAGACCCATAATAAGTAAGGAAATTGAAAGTGTAGTTATAAACCTTCCAACTCCATAAAGTGCCATGTGTTTCAGCAGAACACTATTCATCTTTCAAAGAAGATCTACAACCAATAATTCATATTAAAGAAACCTGAAACAGAAGGAGCACTTCCAAACTCCTCCTATGAAACCAATATATCTCTATACCTAAACAAGAAAAATACATAACAACGACGATGACACCAACAACAGCAGCAGCAACAACAAAGAACTATAGGCATCGTCTCTAATAAACATAGATGAAAAATTCCAAATAAAATATTTGTAAAATGAATTCAGGCATATAATCAAAATAATCCACCATGATGAATTTGGCTTTGTTGTAGAGAAACAGGGATAGTTTAGCATACACAGTAATAAATCAGATAAAGGAACTGAAAGACCAAAATGACATAAGTAGATATGGAAAAAGCCTTTGATGAAATCTAGCAGAGCTTCATGATAAAAGCCTGAGAAAGAGTAGGCTTCTAAGGAACATATCTCAACCTAAGAAAGTTTACCTATGGCTAATGCAAAGCCCGCATATATTAAACAGAGAGAGAATTAAATGGGAGCAATCCCATTAAAATCAAGAATGAAACCGCACTGTCCTCAATTCCCTTTTTTTCCTCAATAAAATGTTGTACGTACTAGCTGGAGCAATAAAGAAAGAGAGGGAAATTAAATGAACACACCTAGAAAAAGAAAATATAAAATTATCATTATTTGTAGATGACATGATAAGTGACATCAAAAATTCCACCAGAAAACTTAAAAGACATCATAATTTCAATGAACTGTCAGAAGACATAATCGCCTTATAAAATTCAGTATCCTTTCTGTACACCAGCAACAAACATGCTGAGAAATATATTATAGACACATGCCCATTCATTGCTGTCTCAAAGAATATAAAATATATAGGAGTAAACCTAACTAAGGAGGTAAAAGTCCTCTATAATGAACTCTTAAGTGTCTAAAGAGAGATTGAGAGAGACACTAGAAAATGGTAAGACCTCCCATGCTAAAGGACTGGTAAAATTAATATTGTGAGAATAACCATTCTACCAAAAGCAACTTACATATTCAAAGTAATCCCAATCAAAATCCTATCAACATTCTTCATGTAAATAGAAAAAATACTAAAATTCATGTGGAACCACAAAAGACCCTAGACAGGCAAGTCAGTCCTGAGAAAAGAGAACAGTGCTGGAGAAATTACCATTCCAGATTTAAAGATATATAGCAGAGCTACAATAATACTCAGACTATGTGTTTGCTTTTGGCTTCTCCTAGAATTTGAAGGTAATTCCTATTGCTGAAGATACCATGTGTTTCAAATAAAAGACTTGGAGTATTTGAGCTAGATCTGACCTGAAAGTCTCTTTACCGAGGACTAGTTTTCATAGGACTAAAAGTTTCTGTACAAACTGCCAAAGGAGAGATGCTATGAATAGTCCAACCCAGCTCTGACACCTATGACCCACAACAATGACTAGTTTGGCATGATATCTTTGTGGTAACCAATAGCTGTCAGGTTGGAGTTAAGTCCTGATCATTAGGAGGGAAATCATACCTGGTACTGTAACCTAACTAACTGCCTGTGGCTAGGGAGGTCATTGATCCTAAAGAAAAAACTACTGCCACTTCACAAAGCCAGCACAGTTTGGAATTTTATTATTAATATTTATTCTTATCCACAGATAAGTGTAGCTCTCATCTTCATCAAACAACTTTGTTTTTGCAGCAGATAGAGACTATTCCAGAAAGTTACAAACGGTTAAAATTACAGTTGAGTGTGGGATACCCAGACCACAGCTGATATTTCTTCTAACTCATCTCTTACACCTAAGTCTCAGGGAACATTGCAGAAGAGGTCTCAGAGCATTATAAAAGGTAGAGGACAGGACTATCTTTTAGATATGACACAGGAGCTACATGCATGAAATGCAATATGGCAACCTAAATAAGACTTGAACAATACCAGTTGACATGGCAACATTGATGGGAGAAATTTAACAGGGTCCCTCCCCTTTATGAAAATCAACTAAGTACTATGACAGAGGGAAAGTTAATTTTCCCCAGAAATGAGGCCCCATTGGTTATCCAATATCAGAGGTCTTCCTTAAATGCATGCATATATAAGCAACAGTGGATGGACTCAACAGTTTGTGTGTGTATGTATGTGTGTATATATATAAAAAAAAAAAGACCATGAATTTGAGAGAAGTGGGGAGCATAGGAAGAAGTAGATGGGAAAATAGGGGGTAGGAAAATTGTTAATTATATTTTAATTAAGTAAAATAAATGAAAATATCTCAGTGTTCTGTAATATATCTGATTGAGTGATTGAGTGAGTGATTGAGTATTCTACCACTGAATGCTTCAGCCATCACCAACTACATAGTTTTATAAATTTACTGAGGTGATGTTTATGTATAATACATTTTACTATTTAAAAAATATTTGTTTATCAGCCATAAGCCTAAAATCAGCAATAGACCTGACATACATGCCTGCTAACACAAAGTCTTGGGTCTCTATGGAAAAACAATGAAACAGAGGGCTATAAACTATTATAAACAGGCAGCTTTTGTTGAAATCTACTAGCCTGAGTAGTCATAGACCTTGTAAATATCTGCCTTTGGCAGATAGTACCAAATGAGATAAGGACAAGTGAATCATAGGAAGAGTCATAGTGACCTGACCCCTGAACCTTCACCCAGCTGATACCCTGTTCTGAAAGATATCTGTACTCCCCCTGAACACCTATGTTCCTGTGTCATCCCCTTCCCCACATCCTGCATTTTTGTGTTTATAACCCCTGTGTTAAAAAGTAAAAATTATGATTTGATAAAAAAACAAAAAATTAATACACAGTGTACCCCTAATTCTGCTGACTTAGCTCCTGACAATCTATTTTCTTGTTCTCAGAAATACTTTGAATTATAAAATGTTATTGTGGTTTGTGTTAGTATGCTGGGTAAAATAAATTTTTTTTATCTCATTTTAAACATCAAAGTTTGTAGTGAGTTAAAATGTCCTTCAACATAATTATAGGTCATATTTATTTTCATATTGTAAAATGCTAGTTAATCTGTTGAACATTTTAAAAAACTGGATTCCTTTTTGAGAATTTCATATATGAACACTGTATTTACATAATTTCCCCCTTTCTCTCCTTCCTCCCACTCTTCCCAACCCCCCATACTTTTAAAATACATCTTATTATTTAATTATCGTTTATATATGTATGTATATATGTATACATGTATAAGTATATATGTTTATACAAATATTGATAAAGTGTTTTAAATTAAAAAAAAAAAAAAAAAGAAAGAATCACTCTGCCCTGAAAATTCTGGCAAATGTCTCTCCTGTATTGCCAAAAGCAAATAAACACCAAACCTAGGTCTCCCAGGAGACAGTAGTGAGGATGTGCCAGCCACCACAAAAAAAAAAAAAAAATTATATATGCAGTGTGTGTGTGCGTGTAATATCCTTGAATGTTATTTAAGAATATAAATGTTTACAAATGTTGTACACGCATGCCATTTCATCTGCTTTAGATATATAGTATCTTATGATTTGATTTTATTTACCTAGAGCAGTATTTTCTCTTTTTAAATTGTGTCTTCGCATGAGTATTTTATTCCCCCTTCTA
Source organism: Rhabdomys pumilio (assembly GCA_030674055.1). NCBI lineage: Eukaryota > Metazoa > Chordata > Mammalia > Rodentia > Muridae > Rhabdomys > Rhabdomys pumilio. The sequence continues at coordinate 42,762,567 of JANHMN010000006.1, forward strand.
AGAAACACTGAAGCATCCACACTTTGATCTTCCTTCTTCTTGAGCTTCATGTGGATGTGAGTTTGTAAGACCCTGACCCTTGGTCAGTGATACTTACTTCGAGACACCTGGAGTGAGACACTGACATGCAGATTGATGTAAAAGCAAGAGGTTTATTTTCTGGCCCATCAGGGTAGATTTTCAATCAGTCTCTCGAGGCGAGTGATGAGAAGACAGCCCGAATGGCTATTACAAGCAGTTTTTATACTGTTTAGGGGCACAGGTTTATGTCAGCAAGGTTATAGTTCAAACTGATTGGCTAAGCATATTGAACTCTAAATCTATTGGCTAGCAATCATGACATGCATTTGAACTCTATCTGGGACATTCCAGAGAGTCAAGTGACTGTCAGTATATTTTGAGAATTTTTACTCAAGAATGTTTCTTTGGGTGGAGAATGGAACTTGGCCTAGCCTTGACCTGAGTCAGGAAGCTGGAACGTGGCATAACCTTGACTTGAGGTGGGTGGATGTAAGGCTGGGGAAAGCCACTAGGGCTCTTCAAGTTGTATCTTGGGTATTCTGAGATTTTTGGACTAATATTCACTTATCAGTGAGTGTATACCATATGTGTTCTTTTGTAACTGAGTTACCTCACTCAGGATGATATTTTCTGGTTCCATCCATTTACCTAAGAATTTCATGAAGTCACTGATTTTAATAGCAGAATAGTACTCCATTGTGTAAATGTACCACATTTTCTGTATCCATTCCTCTCTTGAAGGATATCTGGGTTCTTTCCAGCTTCTGGCTATTATAAATAAGGCTGCTATGAACACAATGGAACATGTGTCCTATGTTATATGTTATATGTTATATGTTGGAGCATCTTTTGTGTATATGCCCAAGAGTGGTAGAGCTGGTTTCTCAGGTAGCACTATGTTCAATTTTCTGAGGAAACTCCAGAAAGCTAGCATTCTTCAGGACCACTGGCCCATGCTGGCACTACTCACAGTGAACCTCTCCATGTCAGTCAACAATCAAGACAAATCTTCATAAGGATGACTGCAAGCCAATTTGACCTGGGCAGTCCCTCAATTAAGACAATAGAGAGGTTTCAAATATACCAACACCATCTCATGTAGTTATTCGTAGATCTGAATGATTAAATCTTACTTTCCTAGTGAGCTTTGCTTTCAGAAAAGAACAGCAACTTTTGAAGTACCTACCAAATATTCTTCATCTTTTAATCTTGTTTCTGACTGTTCCTATGTTATGGAGAAAACATAGCATCTGAAAATTATGCCTTCATAATGAGAATTTTAAAAAATGAGAAAAAAATCAGTATTTAGTAGCCATTAAATATTAACTGTATCTTATGAATGAACCAAAGAATCAGAAGTAACACACACCTGCATTTATATTACACAGGTCTCCATGTATATGACACAGGTTATCTTTTCATAGGTTCAATGATTTGCATAAATTATCACTGAAGACTTAACATGGGAAACAATATTTGGTTTCAGATTTCTACTAGGTGACTGAGAGTGTCAGGGCTAGTTCTCAAAGATTTCAAAGACAGGAGGAAAGCAGTCCATGTCCCTGTTGCTAGCACACTTATCTCCCTAAGTAGCCACTCTATGTCTCATCTGGGTTGTACAGATTTCCTTTTTGCTTTTGACTCTGTTTGGAGGGAGGTATTTATTTAAATAGGGATGTTGGGATGATCTTCCTGTGCACTGCCTAAAGGTTGTCTTGGTAGTATTCAAATGTTAATTTCTGTGCTGAGTACTGTTCAGACTTTGGTATTGTTATTTTTATTTAAGTATCACCTGTCTCAGTGTTTTATATACATTCTTATCCTCACCTTCTGATTGGTTTAACAAAGAGTTGACAGCTTGTAGCTGAGTCAAAAGAGAAAAAACAATACATAGGTGTAGAAATAAGAACTCTGCAGAAAAAAATGGGAGCGGAGGTGGGGGTAGGGTGGGGGATGGGAGTGGGCTTGATTCACCAGCTAAACATGGAAGAAGTCAGGCCTATGGGAACTCAATGAGAGGAAACAGGCCATGTGACAAAGGTGGAGTAGTATACATGAGTCATTACATTAAATAAACTAGTTGAGAACAAGCCTAAGCTATAAGACTTAAGAATTCATTTGTGTGTGTGTGTGTGTGTGTGTGTGTGTGTGTGTGTGTGTGTGTGATTATTTGATGCTGGCAGGTCTGACAATCTAGGGATACACAAACTAAGCTGAGTTTCTATTAAGGTGCATTAATATCTAGGTGTGTTATTAGTTCCTATTAACCTACCTTGGTGTATCTTAAGTGCTAATATCTTAGGACTGATATAACAAGTTACTGAAAATTAAGTAGCTAAAAGTAACAGATATGTAAAATTCTGGAGTCCCAGACTCCTCAGCAAAGAGGAATCACAGTTAAAGATATGCCTCCATTAACTTGCCATTAGGCATGCCTGTTCTGACATTTTCTTGTTTAGAGATTGATGTGGAAGGGTCCAGAATGTTGTGAGTGATCCTTCACTTGGGCAGATGTTCCTGAATTATATAAGAAAGCATGGTTGAGCAAGCCATGGAGAGCAAGCCAGTAAGCAGCATTCCTTCCTAGCCTCTGCTTCATTTCCTGCCTCCAGGCTTCTCTCCTATCTTGAATTCTGGCTCTGACTTCCTTCATGATAGGCTGTCAGCTGTAAGCCAAATCAACCCTTTTCTCCCCAAGTTGATTTTGGTCATGGTCTTTCATGGCAATCAAAAGCAAATTCTTTGCTGTGTTACCACATTTTTCTGTTCTGCTTTGATGACCACATTTCCATTCCTTCTTCTCTATACCAGTCATCTTTTCTTGCCTGTTTGTTAGATGTGAGACTAAAGGTCTAACCTATAACACAGGGAAGTCTTACAATCTCAAAATTCATTCCCACGTGCAAAGCTTCATTTTCTAGATATAGTAAAATGTATGAATTCCAGGGATTGTAATTTGGTATGAATAGATTGACATTATTAAACATACTGTAACCAATCTACATTTGATTCACAGCCACACATTTACAAGCAGCACTAATTAGACTCAATGTGTTAAATAATAATAATCATAATAATATTAATAACAGTAACAATAATAATATTGAAGAGGACAGGAAGTTGAAAAGAAAATGTGTTTGGGAGAATAGGAGAGGGGAACGGGATTGGTTATCTTCAAGATACATTTTATACATGGATGAAATTTCAAGAAATAAATATAAATCATGAATAAAAGACAAAGATGTCTAAGATAATAGAGACCAGCTATATTTGAAGTCTTCAGTATGACCAAAAGGACCATGTCTACAACCCGAGTGAGGACAGTGTCAACTGTCATTCCCCAGATAAAAAGCTTGCTTGTAATGGATGGGAAGCCACATCATGCAGTTGGGAGCCAGACACATCAGATTCTCAGATACTGGGAGGAGGCAGAAGAAGCAGCCACTGTTCTGGCTGCTTCATTGAGATGTGACACTGCCATGAATATCCACACTGAAAATGTGTTTGTAAGGCAGGTTGATGACACGTGATTAAAATTATGAGCCTCTGGACACAGAAAGTCAGCTGGGAAAACATATGTGTTTGAGAGTAGCTCAGGCCTAACTTTTGGCCGAGTTCATGCCTCTCAGTTTCTGTTTCTATGTCCTACCATCCACAGTCGATCCACAACACAACTAATTCAATCCAAAAATATAGATGCATAACTCAGACATTTCTTGCTGATAAAATCTGTGGTTGTATCCAAAAGATCACTTGGCCATAGAGTTATCAGTGACCTGGCTCATGCTTATCAATATTATCTCTCCCACACTGAGTCATGTGGCTCCTTCCTAAAATAGTTTTTCTTATCGCTTTCCCTAGAGCAAACATGCATTTGCCTGCAGAGAACAAAGCATTTCTCCACTAGCATAAATGCCCAGGAAAACCAAACCAACATGTAAGATGAAAGCACAGATTTATTGAATTTTAGAACAACTGCCTCAGTGCTTTTGAGTCTTAGAAATATTTTAGTTAATCATACTATTGCTATTCTTCCTTTGAACCTGAGTAATATTTTTGAATAATTACTTATGTGTACAGAGGGTACATTCTACAGTATTCATGATCTTTCTGTAGCTGTTAGACTGCCTTCTGATGGCCTCTTTATCACCAATAGGTTTTTAGAGTGGCTTACATAAATAAGTAGCATCTTTCTTCTGGTGGAAGATGGTGTAACCGTCACAATTAACAGACACTGCTATAATTTGAGGATGGTCTGGTAACTTGTGTGCCCCAAGAACATTTCCTCTGTGATTTACTAGTGGTAAATTATTTTTCCGGGTTAAACTTATATTTCCCCGTGTGAAGAATTATCCACAATGAGTCTTAAACATATTTGGCATGCATGACTTTACAAAAAAAAAATTGTTCTGGAAGCAGATGTGGATGCTTGGTTTCATCCTGCTCTCCATCTTCCCATGGACTCACTAAAGAAAGCCTTCCTGTACCAAATAAGGAGATGCTATGCTGAAGTTAGATCCCAATGGAGATTTCATTTCCATAGTTTTTCAGCACAGTGTCATCAGGAGGACAGAAAGCAAAGCGTCCATAAAACTACTTACATCTTCCCATGTCTGACCTTCTAAGGCTGTATTTGTGCCAACAAAAGAAAGGACAATTTGATAATAGCAATCAGTTGGAATATTCAAAATCTCCATGGACTCTTTCCCCTTATGTCTGCATTTTACCCAGGTCAGGAACACTGGGAATTTATGATAGTGGAAAGGCATACTGAATGCTTTAGAGGCAGCACAAGGTGATAAAAAGACAGTAGGCTCTGTCACCTGGCAGACTCTTTTTGTTATTTCACAAGTCACTTTATCTCTATATGGATCTTCATCTCTAAAAAAGAGAAACAAAGGGGCAAACAGGGCCAGAGTGCAGAAGACATGCACAGGGCATACATACAGTGTCTCTTCATGATAGCATATTTTTTAAAGATTTATTTACTTATTTTTATGTATGATTGCTCTATCTACACATACACCTGCATGCCAGAAGAGGACATCAAGTCACATTGCTAATGGTTGTGAGCCAACATGTGGTTGCTGGGAATTGAACTTAGGACCTCTGAAAGAGCAGGCAGTGCTCTTCTCTGCTGAGCAATCTCTTCAGCCCAGACAAGCATGCATGGTTTTTGTACAGTCCTCCCATACTCAGTCTTTACTCTCTCATACATACTGGCAAAAATACCTACTCTTGACATATCAGTTAGCTATGCTCACTTAAAGTTCACATACTTAAAATGTAGTTTTCGTTATGTATGTTTTGGTTTTATTCACCATCTTTTCTCCTTATATTCTGTTGTCATTGTCCTCGTCATCCCTGGAGTCCTTACGAGGTGGTATACTTTGCAGCCATCCACATTAGAGTGGTGGCTTATTGACCAATGGATGAATATTGGTGAAAAAAATTAACTTCTATTTTTTCTAAAAATGGCTCTTTTGTTTTAAAAAATTAGATGACTTCTACCTCTCAGCCTAGATTTCCAAATTCTTGCCTGGAATCTTGCTGTGGGGAAGAGGGCTAAGTCCAATGAGAAAGATGATACATTTACAACCTCCTGACCTGTTCTTAGAATGAATAAAACTTGACTTTCCCACAGGGAAACTGGAGAATGCAGAAGAATGAAGGAATCTTATGGTTCTTTCAAAGTGAAGACAGCACAGGCAGTCACCCCATGGGCCACCTCTTGGCAAGTTTCCTCTTACAGGGCTTTGCAGGCCCCTGTTCTGGGGAGAAGGAAGAGTTTCTCAACTTTCACCATAGTTTGTAGCAACTGGTTCTGGGATAATTTAATTGAAGGTCCCACTGCTAAGGAGAATTAAATTAAGGTTACAAATCTGGACTTTTAATATCCTGACTTTAAAGTTCATAAATCACTTTTATAATCACTGGATTCTATTGTATTTCCTATTTTATTTAATAGTTGTTATTCTTCTTACTTCCTGGGTTAATTAATCTTGGGAAAGATTGAAGCACCAAATTAGGCCTCAAAAATGTAGCTTAGAGAGAAGTATCTGGAAATCCTCTGGATCTGAGAGTATTGAAGATTGCATTAGAGAATCTACTGATCTAGGAAGACTTTGAAAACAGTGTTCTAGCTATTGCCTTAGAGCTTGATCTTCAAGGGACAAAAGTCACAAAGACAGGTGCTGTTGATGTAGCTCAGTGGTTAAAGGATCCACTTATAGAAGACTCAAAGCTCTATTCCCAGAAGAGCGGTCAGTCAGTCACTCACTTAAGGAGACAGAACAAAAATCTGGAAGCCCATATTAGATGAGAGGTCAAGTAAATAGTTCAAGTTGAAGTTTGCACACAGCAATTCCAGTACCAGTAAGTAAAAGTCAGAGAGATAGCAAATTTTAAAACTTGTACTGAAAACTAAAGTAGGAAACAATAGGGAATCTGGCCTCTTGTAGGAAAGATATAAATAGAAAATCTCCCATGAGATGGTCTTGTTCTAACCCAATTGTTCTATGTATAGGAATCAACTCAATCTGGGATTCAAAAATAGCCAAATAGGAATTTAAATATATTGTGATTCTATTTTGATGCTACCCTAAGTACTTGGAGAAAAAAAGTATGAAGCACCCCAGGAAAAATCACTTGATTTTATGCAAATTTAAATTTATTAAGCACAGTGAGAAAGGACCCATGGGTGGGCATGAACCTTCATAAATTCATTTGAATTCAGAGACAAAGATATAGAGACATATAGAGCAGTTCAATTTATACATGTCTGACATACATCTAATGTAAAGTTGCTGTAGACTCTAGAGAAGATAATTAAAACATTTGAACATGATTAGGAATTCCAGAGCTTTTAAAAATAAACTTATTCATATTTAGGAAGTCCTGGAAATTAAATAGATGAAATAAAAATTAAATAGATTAAAGAAAAAAATCACTTAATGTGTAGGCTGATGGTGGTTAAACTGTAGTAAACATAAACCATAGAGATTTTTGAATCGACATAGAAATTAAGCAAACCTACCCAGAAGGCAGTATAACTAGTGGTACCTGAGTTCCTGAAAGCAGCGCTGTGAAATAACATCCATGCAGCAACAAAAGTAACCCAGAGAAGTGTAGCCAGCACGGATCTCCCAGGAAACCCAAGGACATAACCAATTTTACTATAAACAAATTACTAAGGAGATTCTGGAGAATATTCTTCATGAAAAGAGAAAACTACCACTGGATGCCTAGAATTTAAAGCAAAATTGGAGTTGTGCAAAATTTTATCAAATTTATCAAGCCAAAGGGCATCAGTTCTGAAGATAGGTGATAAGGAGCAGTTTTTAATTAAAAGGAAACAAATAATTAAACAAGACAATATGTAACTGTGGTGCCATGGTTTTGGTTTTGAGTGAGGTTCCTGAGGCCAGTGGGGATGAGGTTACCACAGCTGCCTCTGTCTTCTCAGAAAACAGAAGTATGTGTTGGCTACAGCTCAGAGTACTAGCTGTAGGCAAGTTTGTGTTTCACAGGAATCACACTTAGAAACGTTGATTGACATCCCCCCATCTCTTTCACTTCTTCCTATCCCCATCTCTCCCTCTCTCCTCCTTCACCTTCCATTCCCCTCCCCTCCCTCTCCCTCCCTCTTCTTCCCCCTCCTCCTCCTCTCCCTCCCCCTTTCCCTCCCCTCCCCCTCCCCCTCTCCATCTCCCTCTCCCTCTTCCTCTGTCTGGTGTACGTGTGTGTTTGTTACTGGAATCAAATCCAGGGTTTATCACATTGAGAGTCAACTCTTCTACCAACTCTTCTACAATGTACCATGCATAACCATCAATGCCTAGCAAAGTGAATTTTGGATAAATATCGTTGTACACAAAAAGCAAATCCCAAGATGCAATCAATTAAATAAAAAACAAGAAATGATGAGGAGGAATCTGTTTTTGTTCTAAGATTCAAGAGGTTAAACTTTATTCAATGGGACTACACTATTAGAAAATAATTGTGGTTATTTGTGAAGGAAATAAAAATACCTCTTGTCTTGTAATTTATGTCTATTACTTATTTCAAACAATTATGAAGTTATTAGGACATAAATGCATATTAATAAATGTATTTTAACTTTATTACTTAATAAACAACACAAAATTACTTAGAAAACTAAACATTTTCCTTTTTGCCTAATGATATTGTAAAAAACTCTTTTCAAGACACTAAGAGTACTAGAAATCAAAACTTGCTGGAGGTATCTGTCACATAAGTTAGCAGGGAATGACAAGATATGAACTGGTCAGTTTCTATTTTGCTAAGTCTGTGTGAGAACTTGTATTAGTTCTCAGCTTGGCATAAGATAGAATCACAGGGAGGAAACTCAAAGAAGGGGTTTTTAGATTACGCTGGCCTATTGGCATGCTTTGGTGGGGGTTGTCTTGATTGTGCTAATCGAGGCAAGAAGACTAGGCCACTGATTATCACCAGTCCCTGAGGAGAGAACCATGGATTACATAAGAGCCTTGTGCATTCCTAACCACATTTGCTTTTGACTGTGGATGCAATGTGACTAACTGCTTCAAGTTCAGGCTGCTGTGATTCTCCACTCAATGATGGGCTTTAACCTAGAGTTCTAAACCCAGTAAATTCATTGTTCCTTAAGGTGCTTTTGTCAAGGTGTGTTATTCTGGCAACAGGAAGAGACACTAAGTCAAATTAGAATTTCTCAAGGAAATGATTAATAAAAGGAAAAAGTCCATATCTTCCAAAGTAGAAAAGGTGGGAAACCAATGTCAAGCATGAATACTTTTTGGTAGAACCAAAAAAAAAAAAAAAAAAAAAAAAGGCATTAAATACAATATTAAAATGAGTTAAAAGTATCAATAATGCCAATTCATCTAAATTCTTTAAAGATACTCCAATTAAAGGATACAGATATGACTAAATAAATACCTGAAATACTATGCAAGTTAAATTTTAACAATAAAACTCTAATTAGTTAGAACTTTGAAACTGGTGAATAATGATGGGCAATAATTTTATTATAATGTATTTGACAACTTCATGGGCTGGTAAAAATTCTGTAACATTTGTGTTTTGAAACTTAATTAAGTTAAAAATTTTAAAACTGTTATATGCATGGGGTATAGGGCATTCCCTGCATGTGTGGAAGTCACAGTTTAACTCACATATTCTGGTGACTTTCTTTCTGCCATGTTGGACACAGGGAACTAACTTAAGTCATCCTAACAGCCCAGTCCATTGAAAGAAACTTTTTCAGGAACAAAATGGGATTTATTATGAACCATGGTTAAGCCTTAATTCAGTTACACAAAGTTATTTAGAACATACCTCAAGTGAGCAACACTGTCAACTGGCCAGACCTCCCAGAGCCCCTGGGGACTGAACCTCCAACCAAAGAGTACACATGGAGGGACCCATGGTTCTGGCCGCATATGTGGCAGAGGATGGCCTTGTTGGACATCACTGGAAGGAGTGGCCCTTGGGCTTGTGGTTGTTTGATGCCCCAGTGTAGGGTAATGCCAGGGCTGGAAGGTGGGAGTGGGTAGGTGGGTGGGTAGGGGAGCACTCTCATAAAGGCAGGGGAGGAGGGATGGGAAGGGGAGACTCGAATAGGAGAAAACATTTGATATGTAAATAAAGAAAAATCCAATAAAAAAGACCCACCCTAATAGTCCATTTTTCTTCACAACTTCTCAATCACAGTGAAATAACAGCATGTCAAACAATGAGTACTAAAATCATTGTTTTAATTATTTTATTGGTCTAAATTTATTTTACAGAATATCAGGTTTCATAAAGTCAGTGATGTTTAAGTCTATATTTTGACATAGTCTTTTTAATATATTTTATTATTTAAAACAAATTTTATATTTAAATACATTTTGATCATATGCTTCCCCTCCCCCAAGTCCTTCTAGATCCTCTCTTTATCCCTACACACCCAATTTTAAGTTCTTTCTCAAAAAACAAAGAAAAGCCAATACAACAACAAAACCCCCTAAAACCAAGAGAACATAATAAAGACACACACACACACACACACACACACACACACACACACACACACGCACACGCACACGCACATGCGCACACACCAAAAAGCACTGAGCTATAATCAAATAAAAATACTCACAGAAAATTGTGAAGTTCATTTTATGTTGGCCATCTACTTTTGAACATGAGGCCTGTCCTGGAGTGGTTGATATATCCAGCGTCACTCTATTGGAAAAAACTGGGGTTCCTCTTCTGGCAGGTATGGTAGTGCACTTGTTAACCTTTACCCAGTGGTTGGTTTCCTCTCATTCATTCATTTGTTTTTAGTATAACAAAGTAAAATATAATAAGATAAAGTAGAAACTATCATCCTGAAGTTGGACAAGACAAACCAACAGAAGGAAAAGAGCCTGAGAGAAGGCACGAGAATCAGAGATACATTTGTTTGCACACTCAGGAATCCCATATAACCTGGAAGCCATATATATATATATATATATATATATATATATATATATATATATATAACCATATATATATATTGGACCTGGTGCCAGACCCATGGTGGCACATACGCTTTTCATCCTGTGCCCTTTCTTTTCTCTCTCTCCTGTTTTTGTCTTTGTCGTGACTGGTCTCATAGTTTCCTCCAATTTCACTTCTACTTTAATATCATTTACATACATTAATGGGTTTGTATATCTATAAAAATTCTAGGATCTGCAAATGAGAGAAAACTGTGACATTTGTCTTTCTGACTCAAGAGGCTCTTCTCCACTTGTATTCATTTTCCAGCAAATGGCATAATTTTCATTTTATTGAATGCAACTCAATTGTGTATATACACCATATTCTATTTATCTGTTCATATGTGAACAAACACTTTGGCTCTCCTTCTACACAGCTACTGTGAATAGTGTGTTGCAATTGGCATGGAGATGGAGGAATCTCTGTGAAATATTGGCTTATAGACCTTTGGTATATATCCAGAAGTAGAGCTATGTGATGTGGAATTTTGAGGTTTTTGAGGATCCTCCATACTGGTTTCTGGTACAGATGGACTAATTTATATTCCCAGCAGCAATGTACATGTATCCCCTTTCTTCACCTCCTCACCAACATCTGCTGTTACTTGTTTTAGGATAGCCATTCTAACAGAGGTAAGATGGGTGGAATTTCACTGTAGTTTGATTTGCATTTGGATATTTGAACATTTTTTTGCATATTCTTGGCAATTTGTACTTTATCTTTATAGAAATATATATGTATTATATTAGCACATTTACTAAGTGGGTTGTTTGGTTTAGGGGTAATTAGAATATTTTAGTTTATTATGTAGTATTGAAAAAAATCTTTACCTATATCCTGAAGGTTTTCTCTTTGCAGTTTTAGAGTTTTAACATAAAGTATTTCATCCATTTTGACTGTACCGTGTAAAAGCTAGATCTAGATTTGTTTGTTCAAAAGTGGGCATCCAGTTTCCCCAGTACCACTAGGTGAAAACCTCTATCTTCCTTAATGTACTCTTGCAACATCTTTGTCCAAATCAAATAGAGTTGTGTGGGTGTAATTGTGTGTCTTCTCGTTTGTTCAGTTGCTCTTTGAGCCTATTTGTTGTGCCATCATCATGCCATTTTCATTATAATAGCTCTATACTATTATTTGAAAACAGGTATAGGGATACCCCCAAGCATTGCACAAACTGGAAGGGTTTATGACTACTAAGTCACTAGCATAGATTGCTGGAGGAAACCTAGGCAATGTGGAGACAGATCGACCCATATGTGCAGCTATGGGAGAAACTAAGGCACACCCGAATACTAAAATAAGTGAAAATTAAGAAGAAACCAAGTATTATTTTAACAAAAAAATTCACAGAAATTAATATCTACCTTTCAACAATAATTGTAAATGTCAATGCTCTCAGTCTTCTAATTAACATACACAATTCCAAACTAGCAGATGGGATGAACAGGACTCTTCTATATGTCACCTACCGAGGAAAAGAATACTTAATGGTTAAAAATCTTCTCACTGCTTAAACACCAGAACACTTAAGAATAGTTCCCACTAGCTATTGAAGTCCTCCCCAAGCATATTCAGAATGCAGGAAAAGAAGGGCTCCTTGCACACTTTGTAAAGAAAGTTTCTCTCAATACAAAAAAAAAAAAAAAAAAAAAAAAGAAAGACTAAACATCAATCTTATTTCTGAGAATAGAAAAAAAAGAAAAAGAAAGGAAGAAAGAAAAAAAGAAAGAAAGAAAGATTAAACTGAATGCAAACAGTTACTTTGTTCTTGCATGTTTGTATAAATATCCGAGGATTATTCCCTCATGTTAACAAATTAGCGAAGCAGTGAAGGGTTCTATGACTCCCTCAGTAGATTTATAAAAAGTACTTGCTAAAGTGAAAGCTTCCAATGCAGTTTCTTATCAAAGTAGAAAAAAGATGCTGAACTTGATGAGGTGTAATTATATTAATTTGATAGAAGTACACTCTTTTTAAAATATGATGCATGTCTTCTTTAGAAGTAGGAAAGGAAAAATGCTTATTACTAAGGCTACACTCACTCATTGATCTGTTAGTTGCCATATATGGAATTAAATTCAGTATGAGGAATCAAATAAAAATAGGAGTAGTTAGAAGAAAATACAAAACTTATTTCTTAAGAATATTATTGATTTTACAGAAAACTCAAAGGGATGCATTAATATATTATTGTTAGGAATGTCTGCCTTATTTTTTTTTAAAAAAAAAAACTATTTAAAAATTAATTTCATCAGCAATACTCTGAAACATTGAAACAAAAAAGTTTAATTTTTTCCAAAGCAGCTACAATGTACTTCTGAGGCATTTAATGGAAAAATATACAAAGCTTTTATTAAAAATGCCAACACTATATAAAATATTAAGGATGACTTAAATAAATGGAGATTGCTAAAGTAAATGTTTAATGGGTGTAAGATAATATGGTAAGAATATTCTTTCTGCCCGATTGGGATTTCCTGGACTTGGATAAGCAAACTTTAAGATTTATAGAGAAGAGTTAAGGGCCAAGAGCCCCTCAGGACAAAGGATAAGGCTGGGGTGGGTCATGGATCTTGCCAAATGTAGCACTGCAACTCACTGCAAAGCCACAGTGATTTAATCAGTGTGGAGTTGGCAGGGGAGTCATAGACCAACAAGCCAGAAATAAGGCCAGCAGAGAATGACTGATAGCAGGATTGGTGCTACAGAGTCTTTGAGAGGAAAGGCTGCTCAGGAATCACTCAGAGGAAAGGGAAATCTAACTCCTTCTCACATCAAATTAAATGGAAATTCTGTCTGTGGGGTTACATTTATATTCCTTCTAAACATCCTGTGCCCTCTCAAGTATCAGTTCTATCAAAGCATCATCTATCTATCTATCTATCTATCTATCTATCTATCTATCTATCTATC
>JANHMN010000006.1:42776043-42797354 GCA_030674055.1 Rhabdomys pumilio
TCTATCTATCTATCTATCTATCTATCTATCTATCTATCTATCTATCTATCATCTACTATCTATCTATTTTTAGAAACTGTTTTTCAGAGCAGCCATATAATTTTACATTTTTGCCAGCTAAAGCACAGGATAGTAAAAGGGAGGTAAATCAACAAAATGTTTTAAGATAGAGTTCTAAAGGGTGGGGACGGGATGACTGATGAAATAATGATAACTGGACACAAAGTTGTAAGGTAGGAGGTTGGCATAGGTCCAGACACAGGTGGGGTGAATGTGATGTTACTAAAATTTTAAGAAAGAAAAGAGCTTTACATTGTTTCTTGTTTTTGTTTTGTTTTGTTTGTTTTGCTAATTTCTCAGTTCCACTGTTAAAAAAGTGGTGTGTGGTTTGAGTTCTCTACTCTGTTCCCTTTGCTGCTTCAGCAGTCTGCTCAGCTAATGCCGTTTTCTCTTGGTCTCCACTGTAGCACAGCTACAGAAGTGTAGCATATCTGTATATCGTCTCAATAGCAATAGATTCTGTCTCATTTTGATGTTAATTTCCAGATTGTAAAACTAGGTTTGAGTCTAGCATTTTTCAAACAGATTCTTGAACACGAACAATTTTTTTAAACTACAAAATGTGAATCTTCACAAAACCCACATCGAACCTCTACGTTTTAGGATATCTATGTTGTGTAGACTGTCCTGATCATTAACAGGGTATGTTCCTTTATGAGTTGAAGTCATCCTTGATTTATTTTATCAGTACTTTTTAGATTCTAGCTTGCTCAATCTGTGTCTTGTTATGGTTAAATTTCAGTACTTCAATTCTTTGTAGTGATATTAGCTTTAGTACTTTTGTTCATTCTCTTTTCTATCTTTTTTTATCTTCTTTTCTGGAAATTGAGCACTTTATCCCTAAGAGGCAAGCTCTTTTGCCACTCTGCCTCAGATTTTCATGTGCAGGGTTCTAGGATGTACCACAACCATTCACTTGTAAGTATATTGTTTATCAAGTTGAATCAATTTCCTTCCACCACGAATTTTTCTCTCAGCTGTTATGGAACTCATCAACTTTTAAACATTTCTAAGGAAATTTAGACTATCCTTGTCATCTAAGCATAGGAAAGAATTTCGAAATAAATAAAAACTGCAGAACTTATTACAAAGGTCAGTAAATTGAGAATGATGGAGCAGGGAATTTTGTTTACCCATATCACATGGTGAATGAGAAATAAAGCTGTATTTTCATTTCTACTATTTTTATGTTACAATAAGAAATTCATATTCCAAATATGTGAACTCTGAAAATTCAATACTAAAAACCTGTTAAGGCACTGAGAAAGGGTGCAAATGAATGGGATAAGTATTTAATTACAACGATGATTTAAATGATTATTATGCTAACAACAGTTACCTTCACATAAATCCTCAGTTGGCTGAGGGCCATGAGCTTTACCCCGCCTTCAGTACTGCATGCTGACAGGTCAAATACCCTGCAGATCTATCTGTATGCAACCTTAAAGCAACTAATTGGGAAATCAGCAAAGAAGAAAAAAAGATAAAAAGGCATGAAAACAGAAACGGGCCTAATTGGGAAAAGAAAAAGGTCAACAGGAGTGGGAAGAAGAAAACAGTAACAAAGTGAATAGATAAAAATCCACTGCATAATATGCAATTTGATGATCAAGAAAAATCTAGGTGACAATTTTAAACTTCTGTATGACCATTTTTGTTTTATTTTTAAGTAAACTATTTTTTTTCCAAAAAAAATCGAAAAAAATCCATTGCATAAAATAAGTATATCTAAGAATGTCACAATGAAACACATGTACAATATATAACAAAAGGTGCAAAATCATGGTATACTTATACGGCACCATACTTTAGAATGGTGGCCATGATTAGACCTCAGCTGTATACTTCAAAATAGTTAAATCATAGAAATAGTGTCAAGCATAAAAGCAAGTCAGAGAAAACATATGCATAAATATGGTAAGCTAATTAATTATTTCATTGTTAAAGTATATAGATATGTGACATAATATAAAAGTAAGAAATTCAGCTGACTGATTATCTGGGATTTTATCTGGGTTTGAGCATTGTGATGGTTTGTATGTGCTCGGCCCAGGGAGTGGCACTTTTAGAAGGTGTAGCCCTGTTGGAGTAGGTGGCCTTGGAGTAGGTGGCCTTGGAGTAGGTGTGCCACTATGGGTGTGGGCTTTAAGACTCTTATCCTAGCTACCAGGAAGCCAGTATTCTACTAGCAGCCTTCAGATTAAGATGTAGAACTCTTAGCTCTGCCTGCACCATGCCTGCCAAGATGCTGCCATGCTCCCATTTTGATGATAATGGACTGAACTTCTAAACCTGTAAGCCAGCCTGAAATACATGTTGTCCTTTATAAGACTTGCCTGGGTCTTGGTGTCTATTCACAGCGGTAAAACCCTAACTAAGACAAGGATACTTGGGACATTAATCCTGTTGAAAATATTACTTTCTTCTTCAGGTATTAGGTGCATACATGCTCATTGTATCAGTAGTTATTGAACTATGCATATATATTATAATGCTCCTTTGCATGACTTAAAGTATGGTATATATATATATATATATATATATATATATATATATATATATATATATAGTATATATGTGTGTGTGTGTATAATACATATGTGTGTGTGTTTTATTTACATGTATGTATGTGCACCACATGTTTCTGGTGCCTGTGGAGGCCAGAAGAAGGCATCAGATTACCTGGAACTGCAATTACAGAAATTTGTGAGCTACTATATGGATTCTGGGAACTGGATTAGTGTCCTCTGTAGGAACAGCATGAATTCATAGCTGATGAGCTGTCTCTCCAACCCCAGACTTATGGTAGTTTGACATTAAAGAATGAGAAGCTTGTGTATATTAGCTTGAAAATAAGATTTAATTATAGAAATTGACCTAAAGGGGAAGTTGAATGTGACCAATACATACTTTGTGAACTCTTAGTGAAATAAATTTTTTTTTAAAATAATAGGGAAACTAAGGAAAGAAAAGAAAGAGCAAAAAGGAAATAAAGAAAAAGAAACTGAGTCAAAAAAGTAAGAAAGCTCTGAATACCAGCTTTTAAAGCTGATCTCCATAGTATAGGTAGAGCTGGAGGCTTACCTGCTTTTCTTTTCATGGCTTTATGTTATTTCTATATTTTCTATGACAACTTTTTATAACAATTGAACTAACTTCTTGGCTATATCTATCATAAATTTTGCCTTTGCTTATGGAACTTCTTAAATGCTATTTCAAAATTGTTCTCCTGTTACACTAAGAATGATTAAATTGCTAACATTGATACTGTATGTTGAATGATCTGAAATTTAGAATGTTCCAAAACTGAGTGCTTTGATACCACAAATGGAAAATATCATCTTATATTATGGGTTGGATCATAATATAAGCCCACTAGGAAAATATCCCATAAAATTAGCTTTGGGCTAGAATATAAAATATATGTGGAACATAAGTTATATGATCTACTTGAGTGTGTATCTTTTCCAAGACCTTATTATGTATGTGTAACTATTCCAGCATCAGAAAAATCCCTTCTGTCATAAGCATTTTATATATGGACTGTTTGAGTTTAATGATAAATAGAGTAATGAGATTCTTTTGTTTTCTGAGATACTATTGCACATTTTGCTAGTTTTTTTTTAATTTTCTGAAATTTTTTCTGAATTTTTCCTGAGTTGTTTTTGTTTTAGTTTTTCTGAGTTTTCCTAATAAAGGAGATTGATGATGGTGTTCTTCAGGTTTGGTAAACATATGTTACAAATGAGGTGTCCCTTGTTGACTCTTAGGTCACTCTTAACATTTTCTAGTCAGGCTATGACCATGTTCCTTCAAGGTCTTCTCAGCATGATCCCTGGAATGCCTTCCCATGTTTGTTTGCAATATAGTCCTTGAGGTCAGCCAGAAGTGCTAACTGAAGGCATTATAATGCACGTCTGGACATATATTGTGGAAGAACTTCGTGTCTAGGGAAATCTAGAGTTTGGTAAAATAGTTCAACAACAGCCCTACCAAATTATAAAACCAAAAAGAAACTCCTGATATTATCCAGGTGATTTATTTAAGAAATATTCAATACATATTTGTTGAACATCTATCAGATATACAGCAGATGACCAAGCAGATATTATTAAATAACTGGAAGAGACAAGTAGGTGCATTTAACTGAAATTTCTTATGTAGGGATGTAAGCTTGTTGAAGGTGAGGACCTAGTGCCCCCGCCCCATGCCTCAATTTTTCTTAGCACTTTATCTGGCGCATTAGTATTTATATGCCAGGATAGTAGTGACATGTCTTTAATCCCAGCACTTTGGAGACAGAGGCAGATGTACCTCTGTCAATTTGAGCCTATCCTGGACAACTTAGTGAATTTCAGAACAGCCAGAGCGACATAATGGTATCCTGTCTCAAAAATCTACACTTGTATCTGTACTCATTAGCAATTAATACGTATTTGTGATGGTGCATTTAACACATATGTGTTGCACAAACAAATGCATGTGCCTAAATTCATACATTGTTTCTTGGTGGAGCCAGAGGTTGAGTACTGTGTCCTGACTATGTTGAAAGCATAGCCATTTTTTTGGTGTCAAGGCTATAACTATCATGTCATTCAATCCCTACAGATGCAATAGAGAAATTAATATCCTTACATATAGTGAGGATTCTGGGCCTTAGAGTTCTTCGGTGCTCTACCCCAGATCATGGCTGGATCTGTCCCCCTCACATTTTGGGTGCAATTTCTTCCCATTGCACAGCTTTTGAGTTGTTCCAGGGTGTTCTTGGCTTCCTATGAGGGAACAGTTTAATTTATTGATCAAGTGTGCCTCCTGGTACTAAGCAATTGCTTTAGCTTCATCGCTCCATTCAACTGACTTGATTTTACAGAACTGACCACACTGGATGGTTATTTTAATGGTAAATCAAATTATGCCTCTCCAATTTTTTCCCTTTGAATATCCAAATGTCAGGAGCTTCCTAAGTAACTAGTATTAGACATACTTAATTACAGTCCAAGATCAGCTGCCAATTGCTTGAGAAATCTTGGGTCAGTACTCACCTTCTTTAAGCCACTATTATCTTATCATTGAAGAGAAGATACTACTTTGGGCCTTGTCTTGTCCATCAGAAGATTTAATGAAACATGTTTGGTTTGTAATATAAAAAGTGGTCTTTAATGAGTTTTGCTATAGATGCTTATATTGCATTAATTATAGCAATGTTTTCTTTAATATTTAATTGCAGCATTATCTCTGTTGAATGACCTTCACTGACTTCTCTTACCTGAATCATGGGTTTTGTTTTGTTTTGTTTTTTTTAAACAGGAATAGTTAAATATTTGCTTCTCATTTGATATTGTTTCTTCCTTATGGAACTTTTGTTATGTTCTAGATTGGCTTAAGGCTTCTGTTTTCTATCTCCTCTCTTATAATTACAATTTTGGTACAAACTCATTCATTATTATTGCCTGCCCCTTCTTTGTGCCTAACGTATCAGAGTTGTGTGGAGTTTGTTGAATTAAGTGAATTTGTCAAATGGGGATTTGTTGTAAATTGCATAGATTCATCTTCTGGGCATCCTTACTAATGCTACTGTTGGTACCACCTCAATTTTGATATGTGCAAAGAAAGTGTAGCCTTGAGTTAGTTTTCTTACTTTCCACAATTTTTTTTTTTTTTTTTTTTTTTTTGCGTTGGATAGAGAGTAGCTGTGTGTGTGGTGGGGAAGGGTCTGGGGAATGAACCTAGAGTCTTGCACGTAACACTTCACTACTTAGTTGTATCCAAAGCCCCATTACCCTCCCACCCCCAATTTCAGTTTTTAGACAGGGTCTTACTAATTTGTCCAAGTTGGCCTTGAGCTCAGTTTGTAGCCCAGACAGGACTTGAATTTGGAATTCTCCTGCCTCAGTATCTCAAGCAGCTTGGATTGCAAGCCTATGCCCACAGGGACAGCTGACGGTATCAGTTTTTAATTTTTGTGCTTTTTTGTTTGTTTGTTTTTCTAGTGTTATATTACAGACCTTTTTCTTTTTCTTCCATAGGACTTTATAAAAAAAAGACTTACTTTTCTTTAGACTTGTATTGCTCACATCACTCTAAGGTATACATTTATCAGCCCGTCATTAATACATTACCATTTGACTATCATTAGGCTGTCACTCTGTAAAACCCCTGAGAAAGAAAGAGAGACCTTATTTTAAATAGGCCTGATACTTTGCTAAAGAGGTTAGTGCACTATCTAAAATTCTATTCTTGACAAGAATAGGCTTTTGAAATATCAAGAAGAAATGAAATTTAGAGGTACTCCCAAACAATGAAAGGTCTGGGAAGAATAGAGTCGTCAAATGGGGGAGAAAACAGTCTAATCTAAAACACTGCCAAAGGACAAATTGCATAGAAGAGTTCCAGGGAAGTTATTCTGAAATAATTTAATATGAAATAAGAAGAACCTGAATGATCAGATTGAAGTTAAGGTCAAGAAATCCACATAAAGAAAAATTATAGTTTAAAGTCCCTGCAGGGGCCTGGCAACAAGACTCTGGTTAAAAGTGCACTGCTCTTTCATAGGTCCCAAGTTTGTCCTAACACCCCTGTCAGGCTGCCTATACCTGCTTGTTACCTCATCTCCAAGGAATTTGGTTCTATTTCTTCTAGCCTTCACGAATATCAATACTCATGTATCTCTGCTGCTACAATATATATATATATACAATTTTTTAAAAACTCTATATTAAGTCTCTGAAGATTCTCTGGTCCATTTTTAGTGGCCGTAGTAAGATTTTTATTTTTTTGTATTAAAATTTTAGATACTAGAGTTTTGGCTAGATGAGAGAAGGAAGGTGAGACATTTACAAACCCTTTCCAAAGAAATGCTTGAGAAGAGGTGGCAGGAGGCACGCCTCAGTTTCCAATGAAGCCTTGATGAGACAACACACTGGAGGTAGTGTATGAGATGTATGTTAAAATACAGTTTTCTGACTTCAGAACTATTTGAAAATGATACTTGGCAAAACGCCACAAACAATGCTGAAGGATTACCTAAGATTCTAGGTCACTGGGCAGTTTTTCTAGGGACAGTACTGTCTCTGGGACAATAAGTCCTGGGCCAAGAGTAAAGCCTATGGAATCTTACTAGCTCCGATGGAGTCAAGTCAGCTTTTTCTATGGATTAGAGCTCAGTCCTGCCCATTTGCTTTATTGTTCAGATGTCACAGCAAATGACAGTGAGAAATGACATTCAGTTTCTTGTGCCAAACATCAGACAAATTTGTATTTTTGGTTACAGCTAAGTATTGATCCAGTAAATGTCTCAACCAGGAACAGATAGCAGTCAAAGGTTAAAGGTTAAGGCAGTATGGCTCCTAAGGCTGCTTCTTTGAAAAATTTCAATCAACTGCCTCTAGCTTTCGCTTCACAAAACTTTGACACATGTCCCTTGACCTTTACCAACTACCCTTTCACGTTTGACACTTAACATTTGCTATGTGATTAAAATTCAGCGTTAATTAATTTCAATGCTATCAGTTAAGTTATATTTAGCTAAGAACACTCACTTTTGTCTTTTGTGAGTAGCACTGCAGCGCTATTACAAAGAGGTAGTCAGGAGGGCAACAGAGATACGAGAAGAGAAGAATGATTCAGTGTGCGGATAATTGTTTCAAGTGAAATTTAGCTTGGTATTTTTGTTCCTGTCCTCAGCAGAACTGAGATTTAGCACCTCCGGCTGGCATTTAGCCCCCACCCCCACAGAGAAGGAGGCTGTGCTGGGTGGATGCTGAGAATGAGCCACACCAGAATTAAATTATAGCACAGTTCTAACACTGGCAAGGGTTTTCTCTGGCCAGCTCGTGTGTACAAACCTGGTAATGCCAAAAGAAAAGCAAGGCATTGCTAGCAAGGCTCTCCATATGGTGTAGCACTGGCCTGAATGATGGGGGTTGAATACTTGATAGAGAGTTACTCTCTGAAACAGTGGCTATTTCTCACACAACCTTGTTGGATACCAGAATACTTGAGCATAGCAGATTCAGAATTCAATCTTAAAAGGCTACCTGTGAAGTCATCTTAATGATGCCTTATGTCATAGTGTAACCCAAATGCTTATTAGCAGTAGATACCACACCTATCTCCTTTTTCTATTCTCCTGGTTTTTTTTTTTTCAAGGAAGAATATGTTTTTTTTTTTTTTTTTATTGGCTTCTTTATTCCACACACCCTCACCTTTTATAAATACATTATGGTAACAATGTGGTTCACTAAATCTGAATCTAAATGTTATAGAACCATTATCACTGTTCTAGTATGAACTCAAAGTCCTTAAGTTTGCTGCACCCATGAAATGCTTCTATCATGTGCAGGACTGAAGACAGGAGTACCCTCAGTTAAGGAAACACACTTTGCAATTTAGTTGCTGAAGATCCAACTACCCATTTTATATTTCTGTAGTTGTTTAAAATAAATTTTTATGTATTATAGTAACTCAACTTTTACATTGCAGAGTCTGGCCTCAAGTCATCATGGCCTACTCAATTAATAGGTAAAGAAATTTGATTATATATTGTAGATTTTGGATTCTTGAACAACAGTAATAAGAATTTAGCCTCCATTTCCAGACTTTATTGTCAAATAACAAAGCACCCAGGTATACCAGTCAAATGTCCCTGGTGAGATGCCATAGTAGTAACTGACTTATGGTCTTAGGTCATATCCTAAGCTATGTTTACTTTTGTTCCTAAGGGAACACTGAAAAGCTGATCTTGGTCATAGCACAGAAGAACATAGTCACCATTTAGCATGGTGTGTTTGGCTCTTTCTGTGTTCCCTCGTCAGAATCCTATTCTTGAGAACCTGTAAAGTCTTTTCATCATAGAAAACATCACTGGGTAGACCTCTGTGCTCAAGTCCCTAACGTGGGTCTTCCCTCGCCTCTTTCTATATTGACTATGCTCATGTGATTATCTTAATAGTTTTGTATCCTACACAGACTTGCCGCTTGAACACAGATTCACCTTTCACACCGGAATGACCTCCTAATTCCACTGAACAAATGGTCAGGAGTGCATGTGTATCTCTCATGGCCTCCTCTGGTGTGGGTCCTAGCTTCCATCCTGCAGGATCTGACTTTGTTCAGATCCTGCCTTTATTTCACACAAAAGATAAGGTGACTTTTGATATTAGAGCAGCACAATTAGGTGAAAGAAAGAAGACGATAAACTATATTTAAAGTAGGTCAATATTTTAAATGTGAGAAAATTTTGTACAATTGTGATTTTACAGTTCATGAGTCTCTTAGCAACTTTTGGCTTCAATCAGCATATATGACAATAAGAAACAATTTTCAAGGGAAAGTTTAAAGATCTCTGTTTTGTAATATCTTTCTTCAATGTTGACTAAATAGATGGCTGTCTCTATATCTTGAGACTGAATATAGTTTACTTCTATAAACTATGTTTCTGTTTTCCTGTTTTCAGGTATTGCACAATGGCCTCATTATGGAGATGAATCACCCCACTGTGGGGAAGATTTCAGTCCCAGGTTTGAAATTTTTTCGTTATTTTTCTTAACACCTTCATTCATCAACTGTACATAAGCTTCCTTCTGCAGGGAGGTGAAAACTCCCTAAAGAACTTATTGAAAAACAATCCAAATGTATAATTTGTATAAAAGGAGAATCCTATCACCATACCTACTTTTAAGAATGGAAGCTGAGCCGGGCAGTGGTGGCTCACACCTTTAATCCCAGCACTTGGGAGGCAGAGGCAGGAGGATTTCTGAGTTTGAGGCCAGCCTGGTCTACAGAGTGAGTTCTAGGACAGCCAGGACTACACAGAAAAACCATGTCTCGAAAAACACAAACAAACAAACAAACAAACAAGCAAGCAAAAAGAATGTAAGCTGAGACTACAGACTATGTGTCTTTTCCCTAGAAAATGTTAAAATGTCTCAGTGACAAAAGTGTTCATGTTTCCTCATTCCTCATTATGCAGTTATGGGCATATAAAAGTAAATTATGTTATTATCAATAGATAAATAATAATAATAAATATGCTATAGAACAGAAATATTTTGTGGTTTCTGTGAAGCTAGGGAAGAAGAGCAGGAATGTAGGAGTGGCCATCTCTCAGAACTGTGTTCAGATGTACAGATCTTGACTTTTAGGTCAAAAGATTAAGTGTTAATAAACTGTGGTTTTAAAATGTTGTCTCATACCAGATAAACTCACCAAAGTCTATTGCTTGGGCAAAAATGACATTTTCATTTCCAGATGGAGCCATCGTTGTGATAGCCAGGGGCATCCTCTGTTTTTAAATTTCAAAAATGACCTGATAATGATTTCCTGAAGCTGCTCAGAGAATGACCATTGATAACTAGAAACATGTAACCAGAGGGAAAATGATGAATAGAAACAAACTTAGAGGGTGTGGATGTGTAAGGGTATATGGAGGGCTCTGTGTGGGTTATGAAAATGACCAGGAGTCATACAATCATGTCTGTCTATACATGTTACATGGCGTTTAAAAAGAAAATGTTGATGAATTCTAGAGAGGTTGTATATTCATTCACCTATACAATGAGCATAGGGTAAATGTCAGGTATTGCTTTGGAGTTTATTAATACAAAAATAAAGCAGACAACTTGGAGTCCACACACAAACCTTGTTCTTATTAGTATGGTAAATACTATGAACTATGAGTAGATGCTTATGAAAGTGTAAATAAAGGAAAATAAAGTGTGCTATCCTGGAGACTAGCAAGTACAGATGCTTCCTTCTGTAGTCTGGGGGACTGAGGAACACTTATTTGGTAGGCTGTTTTATAAACTAGAGTTGAAGACAAAATGAAGTTGGCCTTGAAGAATAAGAGTAGGCTTGAAACCCGACATAAGAAAGAGCTGGGTATGCTTAAAGGTCAGGAAAAACCATTGGGCTGGGAAAGACACTAAGGGCACAGGCAGAAGCTTGAGCCTTCACCAAATAAGATTTACCCTAATCTCTATTGCTCTAGAGCAGAGAGAGTGGCATAATTTAGACATAAAGTTCCAAGTCAGGACCGTATTACAAGAGCTTATGTGATAGTCTTTTAAATGGTTCAGAAGCAAAACACCCATTGCAATACTTTTAGGATGAGAAGACCTTAAAACCATTTTGCTCAGTTTCTAATTTTTTTTAAACAGTAAAAGCGATTTTTCACAAAAGTCTCTATATTTTCAACAGATCAAAGGGACATGTTGCTGGTCCCTAGATGAAGGGTTCATCCAGTCAGTTAGCTTTCCTGCTTTGCCCCTCCACATGCTAGGATTCTTCAATCCCCTTCCTTAGATATGTAGACTTTTTCTGGGAGGACTTGGGCAAATGTCTTCTTGCCCCAGACAAGGCACAAGTTAACAGAAACAAAGAAATGATCCACTCAAGTATAACTTTGAAAACTAGTCAGTCTAATGGGATTATTTACAGGAACATGGTAATGAATTCCTTATAGAGAGATGACTACTTGGTAGTTTTACTGCCAAGGAAAAACATGTTTCCTCCGGCAACTGTTAACCACATAAGTATTTGGGAAAGGGGGCAGTTCATGAGCCTCTTTCCCTTAGCAGTGGTTATAAATCCTTGGGGTGGCACTTGAATTTCTCTATCCTCCATAACTAAAATCAATTGGCCCAGTTTTATGTGGGTATCAGGAGAGTGAATGTTTATAGTTCCTGGCAGTTCAAGCAAAAATAGCCACACCATACCCATTGGACAATTTCACAACAGACCCCAAAACAAAGTTCTAAACTTCTGATCTAAGTTGACTCAGTATTTTACAGATGAGGTCATAGAGCCATTGGCATCCCCATAAATTAGAAGAAACAGTCTTCATTTTAAAGACAATGGTTTGTAGCTGGATCCTGAAAGAAAACAGAACCCAGTGGAGAATATAGGAAAATCTCATTGGAGAAGACATTCTATTAGATGTGAAATTTGCTGATTTTTGTATAAAAAGAATGAAGACTCAATCTCAAGAAACAGATTTTGTTCTTTTAATTTCTGGAAGGGAAGTCTATACCCATTGCTCAGTCTAATCTGTGAATGTATCGAGTACCTATGGTCACAATAATATGTGTAACAAAGACTTTAGTCTCTTTCTGTGTTCTCTTATTGCATGTGTGTGATCAGCTGGGAGATACAGCCACAGGCTGAACTCCAATGGGTGCCTTTATTTCTGAGTACACGTGATGGTTGGCTTGATTTTTCACAGCGTGCTGGTCTCAGTTCTGCTCTGTGTGTCTATTATGTCCCCATGACAAATGAAGAATGAGAAGACACACAGAATCTATAGTGTCACTTGAAGTATTAACATAGAACCAGCAAACCTGACTGTCATTGACTAAGGCCATTTTAAGCTGTTTTCATAGGGCAGGAAACCCAGGCCTTTGAGAAGACTTCATGATGGAGGGGTGAACTTAATGCTAAACTAACAATGGGGAGGCAAAAAGTCAACTTACAATGATGGTTCCAGCCCTCCAGCACTGTCTCACTTCTGGTTTTACCCCTGCGTAGAGTATTTCTTCTTAATTTCTGTACAGTTCATGTATCCTTTTGGTATGTCTATTTTACTGGCAGAATTTCTTTCTATAAATTTATCAATATGAAAGTTATCCAAATTCAGGCTCATTAGTTTTTGATTACTTAATTGAGACATAGTTTGAATTTTCTAAATTTAGTTCTATGGTTTTGTATCTAAGTATATTCATATTTATAGTTATATTGTTACTAAATATTTATAGACCCATCTATATTTTCTTTTTTATTAATGAATAATGATATGTGCTGCATTTCCATATGTTGCATATTTGAGGTCTTATATCATTCCTGGTAACTCATATCCTGAAAAAGAATATGCTGGTTTTTAGAGACAGAGTTTCAGTATGTAATTGTAGCTTACCTGGAACTCAGTATGTGGCCCTAGCTGTCCTGGAACTCAGTATGTAGCCCAGACTGGCCATATATCTGCGGTGTTCATTCTTCCTTTCTTTCAAAGGTGCTGAGATTACAATATGAGCCACATCTGGTCTCTGAGCATTCTTACCTACTATCTTCAGTATCTCATTTTTAGATGTGAAATTCACATAGCATTCCCTCAGATAAGAGCTCCTACCTAGTCACCAACAAACCACACCTCAAACAAAGTACTGCTTAGACAATGGAGAATAGTTAATCCTCTCCACACAGATTAACTAAAATGCATTCTCTTCAGTATTCAAAGATGCAAGATGGAGTCAGTTACTCACAGAGCTTTTAGTTTGTGGGAAAGGAGGCAGGGAACAATAAATGTGGAAAAGGAGAATGAGTATTTTCATGGAAAACTAGAGGATGAAGCACATGCTCTCAGTTCCTGGATCAGGGAGAGAGACCCTGTATAGTCTACAGACTGAAGACAGGTCCTCTGAGGAGTGTGGTATAAATAGATATTTAGAGACTGTAGCATGGCACACTGAAGGCTGTGAGAATATGCTACAGTTGAGAAAATAGAAAGAAAAGGTTTGAAGTTACTCTGGAGAGTGATCTGGATGTTAGATGAATGAGGTCTTAAGCAGAACTAATGATGAACTTAAAAGCAAATCAGAGGTTTCAGAGTCAACTACAACGGTGTCTCTACATCTCTTCTGCATGATATCTGAAAGCTGAGATTGGAACTGGAGGTTAGGCAGAAACGCCAGCCCCATCAGAGCAGATGATTTCATGGATTGATTTTAGGAGTGATTTCTGTTTCTACCAAAGACTTCTGGTAAACCTATGGTATCCTGAGGTGTTTGTTTGTTTGTTTTGTTTTGTTTGTTCTTAAATTTAAATTAATTATTTCATTTATTTACATTCTAAATGTTGCCCCCTCCAGGTTCCCTCTCTCAGAGTTCTTCATCCTGTTCCTTTCCCCTCCCCTTTGTCCCTGAGAGGGTGCTCCCCTTCCTTCTTCCTTGAGGCATCAAATCTGTACAGGTTTAGGCATATCCTCTCCCACTGAAGCCAGACCAGGCAGTCCTCTGCTACATATGTGCTGGTGACCTTGAGCCAGTTCCTGTATGCTCTTTGGTTGGTGGCTCAGTCTCTGGGAGCTCCCAGGGCTCTAGCTTAGTTGACACTGTTGGTCTTCCTATGGTGTTGCCATCCCCTTCAGCTCCTTCAATTCTTCCCCTAACTCTTCCATAGGGGTCCCAGACTTCAGTCTAATGGTTGACTGTAAGTATTTGCATCTCTCTCGGTCCATCTGTCCTGAGTATTAAACTGTGAAATTGATAAAAATGTGTGCTTATTAAATATAGAAAATAAAGACATATTCAAGTCCTAGAAGAAGTTCTACAGTGAGGCAGATGATATAAACACCAACTGACTGTTACAGTAATGGAAAGATCTTGCATAAATTTTCACAAAGTCTGTCAGTTCTCACTGAACCGCTCACTGCATCTTGCCATGCCACTGGCCATTGGCCTATTAGCCAGAGCGAATCCTGCTGTCCTTCCATATTCTGTGGAAGTGCCAAAATGGCCTTGATGCTGTGCCCTGAACTTCAAAGTCTGTCACTGCAATAAACTTTGCTGTGTAGTTCTAAAGTTGCTCACTTTCAAATTCTTACCCATGAAAATGCACTGTGCTCATTTGATGCCAGAAACTTCTGGGAAGTGTTCACTGGTGATTGTGTCAGTGCTCTGAGGGGACACAGTCTTGTGAAAGGATTCTAAAGTGAATTACCCTGCATGCTTGTCTCTGATCTGTGTTTTCCAAAAAGAGCTCCAAATCATTTAAAATAAGACTTTCCGTACAGTTTTCTCCACAGCATTTTAATCTTTATACTTAGGACTTACCAATTTTAACCAGAGGCTATAGGATAAAGGAGGAAAAGTCACCAATTTGAATAAGTGTAACTTGAGCAAATTATTGAAAACATTTTAAACTTTGGTAAATTTTTAAAATTTGAATTACTTGCTAGACTTTTCATGAGAGATGCTTTAAAATACCCTCTAGCCTTGACACAGAACATCTCTCTGTGTCAATTTAGGATGGAAGCAAATCACATCAGCACTGCTTGATATTAAAATATATTAAAAGCTATTTAAAAAAAACTTTTAAAGATGATGTATATCTAGTTTATTCCATGTAAATTTTTAAGTAAACAGCCTTTGGTACTATTTTGTAAATTTTGCCATCACGGTTGTTTGCAGATTGAGGCATGAAAAGTAAACACAGTGACCAACTAGTCCCGTCTGTGGGTAGACATTCCTGGCTATGGACTCCTACACTTTGCCTCGTTACTTTCATCTTTTTTTTCCCCTTTAGATATGAAAGTAGATGTTTCTGAACTCAAGTATAGTTAAATTTCTAGACTGAATGACAGCAATTGTGAAAGCTGTTGCAGATCTTACCTGGCAGAAGAAAAAGTAGGAGGAACCAGGGTTTCTATTATTACTCCTCTATGAAGTGCAATATGTTTGTCTTCACAAGGAATCCAATGTGAATCTGATGCAAGATGAGGTGAGATAAGCTGTTTCTTCCCAAGACAAAAGCCTCTCAGATGACTCTTTCAAAGGGAAAGTAAAAGATAATGTAATTTTCTTGGGTGAGCCTTCAGTTGGACATATAGATTATTTTTGGTATTTTTTTCAACTCTTCCTATGTTAGGAGTATGCCAGAAGTAACCTCATCAAATACCTAAATGCCAAACTCAACACAGAAATCAAAACAAAACTGAAATAATGACACAGGAAGGCTGGAGACCATAGTGACTGGAAAGTATTCACCTTTGTCTCAGAGGGTCTATAAAACACGTTTTGATACTGGCTCTTCAATTCTTGCTGTGTAAGCTAAATCTAATTTTCATTTACTACCCAGAGAAGTCTCTTTCTGGATTAGATATATGTATTTTCTAGTGGGTTTTTGTTATAAATTAAATGAAATTGAGCATTCAAATTTATTGGAGAAACAATAAAATATATAATTAGTAAGTAAATAGAAAAATTTAAATCTATCTTCCAGCTCCTTCTTCCATGTTAAGGATTTTTGGTGATAATCCAGAAGTTATATTATCTTGGCTTTTAGATGACTTCCCCATAGGGTGAGATGTTTGATTTCATCACTGTATTTGTTTTTGGATGGATGAGGGATGTTGGTGCCAGTTTAGTGTTCATTAAAGGAAGAGTAGCTCTACTTACTGCTATCTCACCAAGAGGAGACACTGGCACACAAAGAGATGACTATTTGCCTGAATTCCAAAGCAAAATTATTTCCTCTCCCATAAATCTTTAGTGGGTTAAAGATGTATTCCTGTAAAGATGACTTAGCCAAAGAAAATGTTATTGGAAAAAGCCTGCTTTTCATTTAAAAGTACCATATAAGCTAAATGGTTGGCAAACATCTGTAAACCCAGCTGTCAGCAGGCTGAGGTGTAATTGTGTGTTTAAGGCCAGCCTAGGCTATATAGCAAATTCTGGACCAGCTAGAGAAAGCAAAACTCTGTCTTCAAAAATAAAGATGAGTACAGTTTAAAACTAAATTAAAAATAAAAGATCATAGTTGAATTTTTGATTGAGCAGACAACATTGTGTTAATATCAAAAAGATGTTGGTAGAGGTAGAAGTGGGCATAAAGGGGTTAAATTAAACCCCCAGGAACTAACCAATGAGTCATAGGCAGTATCCCACTTGCCACGTCACTCCAAACCTTAAGGAGGTTTTGGCATTGAGCTGGGTCTGTGGGCCTCCAAGCTTATCTACTCAGCTTGAGCTATTGCTGTCTTCTGTGTGTTTGTTACATATCTGCTTTAATGCAATCATGTCTGCACGTTGTCATGACTTTATCTGGCAGTAGAATTAGCAGCCAGTGTGTTTCTGGGCTCAGGTTTTGAGTATGATTAAGACATCACATAGAGGGGGAGGACAAGGAGGCCTTAGACTGCTCCCCCAGTTTTTCCTTCACCTGGACGTTACATAAGTGATAGGGGGCTGTGTTACTGGCATAGTGGGAAGCCTACTAATCTTACCCTTTAAAAACTTATCCTAAGATAAACCCCTAATTATTTTTAAAAGCTGTGAACTCGAAGAACACATAAGCAACATCCTAATTTTAATTAAACTAAAATTAAGAAATAATGTCAGTTAATATAAACATTTTCAACCGTGAAGACACTCCCTTATTCAAATATGAAGTATAAACATGAAGTATTCAAAGATGATGTATAAACATGTGAGCAAACATTTGCTAGGTAGTTCTCTTTACATGCTGTCTGAGCACTTCATGGCTACGATCAGTTATGTCTCTAGGATCATTCAGTACATTGTACTTGTGTCCATTTTGTAGATGGAGAAGGTGAGAGTTGCTGAGTGTTGCTGCACTGAGCAAAGGTTAGTCCAGTAACTTGACCCCACACCTGTCTCTAAACATATTCTGTTTTTAGCAAGGAAAGTTGAGCCTAATATATAGACTTTGGCTTTTGGAGTTTAGCCTCCATTTAAAAGTAATGAAATGTATATTAAACTTTATTTTATCTTATTTTATTTAGAATCAGCATAGAAACCTAATACTGTTTAGATTTCATGAATTGAACCTTACATTGAGCACATCTCCTTTGGGGATTGTTTGTGTTTTACTAGGTCTGTAATTGTCTCGCTTTGCTTTTTTTTTCACCAGAAAATATCCTGTTAGGCGACTTTGATATTCTCAAGAGCACAGAAGTGTAAATGCACCAAAACATGTGGCTTACATTCTCTCCGGTTGCCTTGTTTTCACACATTAACAGAAATGCAGTTTGTAAAGGAGAAAAACAAAAAATGTTTGTGATCTCTATATGGATTTCAGTCATCAAAAGACCAACCATGTTAACACCACTCCCCAGCCTTACCCCATCATTTGTGTCTTTTCACTGGCCTGTTTCTAGTCCTGGGGCTGTGTAGGCAAGTTTCCACTTCCTTACATGGGGCTGGTTTTGCTTTACACTCAGGCCTCAATTGCCTTTTGAGAAACATTAATTAAATTGTAAACAATGTATTATCGGTATAGGAAAGGTAAAGATGCTTTTTCCCTTCAAACATATATTTGATAGTGTAGTCAGAATAAGAGTACAGATAAATTAGTGACAATTACTGAAGGATTCGACATTCTCAAAGTAAAACCCGCAGGAAGCAGAATCAGTGTCTAGTGAGCACTGACCTTGGACTTGGGAAAATGAAAGATACTGAAAATAGCTGTAGTGAATATTTCACAGTGATGTTAGTGTAACCAAGGCCACAGTACTGTGATCCTAAAGTACTCATTAAATGTTGTATCATATACATAAATTTACCTACCAGAAAGTATGATTAAGATGAAAATTTCAAGTATCACAAGAAGTTATTGTCTAGATTCTACTTTTATATATTCATGTGTTATACATGTATGGTATAAATTTAAGACTCCATATAACTATGTGTCAATGCAACTATGGTATGCATTTAAGACAGAGAAGACTACATGTAATATATATATATATATATATATATATATATATATATATATGTTTTGAATTTAAGACTGAGTACACTGCATGTGTTATACATATATAATGTGCATTTAAGACAGGGTAGACTGCATGTGCTATATATGTATATATGTGTTATATATATGGTATAAAATTAAGGCAGGGTATTCTGTGTTATACATGTATTGTGTACATTTAAGACAGGGTAGACTATGAGTGTTATACATGTATACTATGCATTTAATTCTGTATAGACTTCATTACTATACATGTATGGCATAACATTAAGACAGGGTAGACTGCATGTGAGATATATGTATGGTAGAAAATTAATACAGGGTATATGTATACTAGAGAGTGTCAGAGTTTGAAAATCTTGAAAGAAAATTTAGCTTTTTAATATACAATTGAAAATAATCAAGCCAACTTTATCCATCTCAGTGGCATCATTATTAATACCTTGTTGACCTTAATAGTAGTTAAATAAAGGTATATATGTCAAGGACTCAGAAAATATAAGAAGTAGAAGTACATTATTGAATATTCATAAACTCTAAAATCTACTGTAGCAAAGAGTCTTAAGAAAAATGAAACTAGATACATCGTTAGTTTTTTCAGCTTTTAAAATAAGCATGCATGTTTTTCTAAGAACAATGGCAAAACACATAATTTTTTGTTTCAGAAATGTTTATTAGTATTTGCTACGTGCCAAGAGCTAGCTAACAAGCAGCCCAGCATAAGGGTGCATGTGACAATGATGAATCAGATGACCTGCCATAGGACCAAAGAGAGCCTGAGGCTCATCACCAGGTCTATAAGGCCTAACTGGACTTGAACTTACTTTCCAACTAGGTCTTGTGTATAATGTATGTAAAGGACACTGTGTACCATGAAGCTCTACACAAAGTTATTCTGAATAGATCATGCAGATAAAATAATACTACAGAGATGTCACTACAGAGCAGAAGAGATCCTGAAGTCATGAGAGGAGGACCATGATACAGCCCTGTATTTCCAAAATTTTTCCCTAGAGTAGTCCTTGGTTCCTTGCAATAAATCGGCAATATTTGTCTCACTGAAAGGTAACCATGTTGGCAAACATCTCTGGGAAATCTACATTAAACAAAGGTCTATAGATTTTCATTTTTGTACCTTTTCTCAGAAATGGAGTCCCTTTTTATATGTTGGAATTTTTTTAGATGGGAATAATGAGTGTCATTTCCTTAAATTTATAAGTTAAGGAAACGTAGGAGTTAAGATAAAGGGCAATGGAGAACTTTGAGCTCTTCTGAGAAGCCTGAGAAGTGATTTGTACATCAGGCCACTGGGAACATGCATACTTTGGAGCCACATGAGACAATCTGTAATTGGTATTTGTTTTTTTAATAAATGGCTAGAGAAAAAGAGCACATCAAACTGATTGCTTAAAATTTTTCTTACTTTATAGCTCAAGGGACCAAGGATTCTGAGGACTGTTTAAAGAGAATATTTTTTTTTTCTTCCATGAGGGGTGAACAGTCATCCACATTGGTCAATCTGTAGTTCACCTTGGGGATATTTGTGTCCTAGAGATCATGGTGATGAGGGGTGGGGTTGTCTCCCACCACCTAGAGCCATATTTAACAAGGAAAAGCTTCAGCAGTGAAGTAGGGCAATGCTGGAGTGCAGAGCAGAAACAGCTCACATGGTGATGCTCTTGCACTAGAAGCAAACATTCTCCTGGAATCTAAAGAAATCACTTGAAGAGAAAACATGTCCTTTTCGTTGAGCCTCAGTAACACCACACTAAGAGAATTCTGTACCGTTGTTCATGCTCTGGCTCTTAAAATGGAGTTGATTAAGTGGAAAGCAACTTTTAAAATGTGACAAAGATGATGAGGTGATTACGGGGTAGGATTTAAGTGGCAATATGTGGAGAAATTAAGATGCATGACTGAGTAGCGGTGACAGTGTGGTATATGATGGATGCCTATAAATCCCCAGTTAATTCCCTAATGTGGCAAATGAGAAGAAACAGACTTTAACCTCCAAGAAGGAAACCTGAAGTATATTAGGAAAATGACATTTAATAGTAAGGATGATTTGACTGTCATTGTGTGGGAAAACCAGGTGAGTTATTTAAATAGGACTAAGGATCATACTTTTCCTATATTCTGATGTCAACAAAGTATTTTCCCTATAAAAAAGATGCACATTTTTTTTAGATAGTTTGGAGCGAAATTTGAAGACCTGAGAGAAGTACTTAGTATGCTGCAAATTCTTATGAGCTGGTAACAGGGCAGAGTCTTGCTTCAGGACCTGGGGCATGTTTTCCCATAAACTGTACTATAGCATAAGCTTTGGTGATAATATTGGGAATATATGTTATATGTGGAGATATAGATGTGAAGATATGCCTTGTGGCACATATCAAAATAAGGACAGGTGCCATAGAGGATGCTTAATAAAACTCGCTAATTGTTAGTGACCACAGCCATGTTGTCAATTCCTTACTAACATGCCTTACATCAAACCATCAGACAGATGGCACTTTGAGAGAGGCACTCACAGTCTTGATTTATAAAATAATAAACCAAGCTGCAAAGAAATGCAATAATGTGGCTAAGGTCAGTCACATAGCTAGACTCTGCAGCCAATTCTGACTTCATAAACGGATCCACACTCATTGAATTGTGATGCTCTGCTGCCTCCTGAAGGTGTTTGCATATTCATTTATGTAGGCTTGAGACCAAAGACTTTATATATATATATATATATATATATATATATATATATATATATATAT
>JANHMN010000006.1:42797364-42836308 GCA_030674055.1 Rhabdomys pumilio
TATATATATATATATATATATATATATATATATATATATATATATATATATCACTAAGAGTGCAGTGGTTGCCTTGTGTTTGACCACTGGCGACCAGTAAATGAATTACTCACAGTTACTTCAGATTAATACAAGACCCACTTTCAGCTGGCAGCTTGTACCAAGTTGCACATGAGTGAGTTGGGCAAGGCTGGGCCCACTAACTTTGAGCCCCTAAGTATTCAAAGCTGAGATATAAAGGAACACAGATCTCGAAAATTCTATCCAGATTTGATTATAATTTCTCTTTGTGGCCTTTAATGATTTTGTATTTTCTTTCCTTGCCTCATGGACTTCAAGTCTATTTTCACGTAAACAAATATGATCTCTCCTTTATGAACATTTCATTGTTAGAGGTGCCAGGCCATCTCAGTCACCCAATAGGGTCTAAAGGGAGGGAGGGATTGAAAAGAAAAAGACAATCAGACAACATTATACCATCACTCCAGCCAGTGCTGAGGCTGAAGCAGGTTTATTTTTCCCAGTCAGCTTTTATACATTCTAGGTTCCTGCATAGAACAGGGTCAGTTCTTAGATCAAAGACAATGTAATCAAACAAGGTAATAAACAAAGAGATCAAGCAAAGCAATAAACAAAGTCCCCAGTTTCTAGGGGCTTGTCAGGATGACCAAGATAAAAGGAATGCCACACATTCCTCTGAGCTTTGCATTAGCCCAAATGTGAATATTCTTATCTGAGCCTGCTTCCTTGAGCCCAGTGACAAGTACTTGCCCAATTTCTACAAGTGGCACCAAGAGCTCTCCACTGGAGGCATTGTGGAATGTCCCAAAAAGAGGGAGAATGGGGCCAACCTTAAAGAAAAAAATCCCACATTGGTCTTCATATTTATATGGATAAGCTGAAGCCACTAGCTGTTTTAACAGCAAGCCTCTCTCCAACTTTGCACCAGTTGATATAGCAAGATTGTTCTAGAAAACCCTGTGAAGGAAGGAAGGAAAGAAAGAAAGAAAGAAAGAAAGAAAGAAAGAAAGAAAGAAAGAAAGGAAGAAAGAAAGGAAGAAAGAAAGAGCCAATCCCCACCTCCTAAGCTTTCACTTATTCACAAGTTGTACAAGACAGGCAGAAGAACTACCTTTCTCCAAGATCCATGACTTCACTATCCCCAGGTAAGTGACTAGATTTCTAATAGTAGGCATGATTTCATCTCTTGTTGAGTGAAAGCATCTCAAGTTCAGTTGGAGAGCTATTGGCTATCATCAATGTGTACATACCACTACTGTATTCTTGGGATTATCCTGGCATGATGATTGTTGTTGTGGTTCATAGACATCATCTCTGGGTAGGACTAGTGGTTACTTTCCTGTTTTGGAAGCTTTTAAGATACTGTTTTATCCTTCTGGTACCACTAAAGCCATTCCTTAGAGAGAAGATTTTCAAGTCTAATCTAGCTCAGGTCCTCTGGTTTCTGTATCCAAAGTGCACATTGTCATCAGAAGTAGCCTCTGGAAGGTAGCCTAGTGCAATAGCAATAGCCTATAATATTTTGGGAGTCTTTTGGATAATCCACATCAACAACTCAAAATAGGTTTATCAGGCCCAGTGTTGGAGTTTTTGTTAGACAGCCTATATTTGTTAAAAGGAGTATTATCCCAGATGAGAAAAAAGTTATTTAAACTATAAATGTTTATACAGTGTTATATGAATTATATGGAACTTTAGGTAGATAGATAATAAGATCCTTATGACAGTTTCAGACATCCTCTGTTATTTAACCTCCTCCTTAATCTTTCTCTCCTCCATAATTAGAGCCCCCACCATGATTTTCCTATTTTTCCCTTCAAATAATTTCCAGTGTCCTCTGTTATTTCACTCTCTGTTCTCCTACAATCATCCCTTTTCAAATTCCAGGCTTCTGTAGTTGCATACTTACTTCTGAAAACATGAAGCTAGAAACTTCAGATGAGAGAGAAAATGTGACATTTGTCCTTTGGGATCTGAGTCTATTCCCTCAATATAACCTTTTCTACTTCTTATTCATGATTCTATTTTTATTTACTGCTGAATAATATTCTATGTTGTTGGATATTTAAGTTGTTTCCATTTTCAGCAGTAGTGAACATAGCTGAGTAATTATGTGTGCAATAGGATGTCAAGTCATTTGACGAGGGATGATACAGATGTATCATAGGATAGATTTGTTTTAGCTTTTGGAAGGTCTTCCACACTAATTTCCAGAGTGGATAGAGAAGTTTGCAATCCTATCAAGAGTGATTGAGGGTTCCCTTTTCCCACATCATCCTAGCATTTATTGTCAATTGCTGGATTTTTTTTTTATCTTCACCATTCTGATTAGTGTAATATGAAATTTTTAGGGACAATGCACATATTTTAGAAAGATATTTCTTAACCACTTTTCTTTCTCTTTCTTTCTCTCTCTCTTTCTTTCTTTCTTTCTTTCTTTCTTTCTTTCTTTCTTTCTTTCTTTCTCTCCTTGAGGATTCTCCATTCAGTTCTCCTGGATCTCTAGCCCATTTATTTTTATGCTATAACAACTCCCCTTTCATCTCCAATAACTTTTTACAAAATTTTTTTAAATTGATTATCTATGTCATTTGTGGGGTTTTAAAAATCTTTATTGTTTGAATATTCATCCTTTATTAGATGTACAACTGGCAAAGATTCTCTGCCATTCTGGGCTTCCTCTTTTCTCAAACTTTTTACCTGTACAGTAGTTAATTGAGGTCCCACTTTCAAGTCATTGGCCTTAATTCCTTTGCAAATGAGTCTTAATAAAAATGTCTTCCCTTTGTGAAAAATCAAGTGTAGGGGTTTATTTCATGGTCTTTGATTCAATTCCATTAATTCACATGTCTGATCCTATACCAATACTATGTAGTTTTTATTGGTATTGCTCTGTAGTACAGCTTGATATCTATCACCCTGCACAAAAGGCAAGTTCAAGTGGATCAAAGACCTCAACATAAAACCAGAAACACTGAATCTAATAGAAGAGAAAGTGGGGAATAGCCTTGAACCCATTGGTATAGGAGACAACATCCTGAACAGAATACCAGTACCTCAGGCTCTAAGATCAACTATTGATATATGATAAAACAAAAACCATCACATAGAAGTTGGGCAAAGTAAACCAACTAAAGGAAAAGCCCAAGAGAAGGCACAAGAGTGCAAGACCCACACTTACCCATACTCAAAAGTCCTATTAAGACCTAACCTGACAGGCATAATACATTTGAAGAGGACCTGGTGCAGACCCATGTAAGCCTGTGTTTGCTGCTTCAGTCTGTGTGTTTACATGAGTTTTGCTCAGTTAATCTAGAGTGGCCTCTTCTGGTGCCCTTCATCCCTTCTGGCTCCTATGCTCTTAGTTTTGTGTATGGTGATAGATATGGATATAATTTCATTCTTCCTCACATGGACATCCAGTTTTCCCTGCAATTTTTGTTGAAGATGTTGTCTTTTATGAAGTGTATGTTTTGGCATCTTTGTTGAATATTAGATGGCTATAATTAGTTATGTATACACATTTGTAGTTTCAGTTTTGTTGCCTTGGTCTGTGTGTTTTGTTTCCTTGGTCCATGACTGTGTATGAGGTCTGGAATGGTAATCCATCCTGTATGTTCTTTTTGCACACGATTTTCATTGCCATCTTGGGACTTTTCTAATTTCATATGAATTTTATGATACATTTCTACTTCTGCATAATGAAATCATGAATTTGATTAGCTTTGCATTGGATATTTAGATGTCTTTCGGTAGGGTGGTCATTTTCACAATATTAGTTCTAAAAATTCATGAGTGTGCGAGTTCTTTCCATTTTCTGGTATCTTTCTTTCTTTCGTTAGAGGTTTTTTTTTTTCTTTTTTAAAAAAATTTATTTATTAATCATTTTATTTGTATACACTTCATATGTTATATCTCTTCCTTCCAAGAACCCCCCACCCACCCCATCCCCCTCCCATTTGCTTCTAAGAAGATGCTCCCCCAAGAGGTCTTTCATCTCCCTGGCCAGGGTTGTTCCTGGATGTGTTCTTTTCTTTGAGGCTGCTCTGACTAGGAGTGTGTCCATGATCTCTTTCTGTGTATATCTATTGTGAGTACCTGACATATTCTAAATATGTTAATAGTTTCAGCAAGTTGTCTGGTAGAAAATTTAGGATCCTTTTAATATAATGTCATGTCATCTACAAATAATGGATACCTTGACTTCTCCTATTTGTTGGACTTTAATTTTTTTCCTTCTTTCTTGTTCCAACTAGTTCTTCAATACTGAAAAAGAAACCAGATAGTGGACAACCTTGTCTCTTTCTTGACCTCCCTGGAATTACTTCCTGTTCCTCTCCACTTAGGATGATTTTAGTTGTGGGTTTTTTTCACTTGACTTTTACTGTGTTCCCTCTAGTCCTACTTTCTCTAGGAATTTTATCATGAAAGCTTTTTCTGCATCTGTTGAGATGGTTATGTGATTTTTGTCACTAAGTCTGTTTATACAAACTTATATTTATTTACTTGCGTACATTGAATCACTTCTCTATATTCTGGGATAAAAACCACTCAGTCATAATGGATAATAAGATAATCTTATTGATGTATGTCTGTATTTGGTTTGCATATATTTTATTGAGGATTTTTCAATATATGCTCATCATGTCTATTGGCCTCTAGTTTTTATTGTTTTTGTTGATGTTGTTGTTTCTTTAACTGATTTTCATATTAGCATGATACTGGGTACATAGAAGGAGCTTGGAGGTACACCTCCTGTTTCTCTTTTGTTGCATAGTTTTAAAGAGTTTGCCTGTAGATCTTTGTTGAAAACCTGGCAATATTAATCAGAAAATCTGTCTAGGCCTGAACTTCTTTTAGTCGAAGGGCTTTTTTATTACTGTCTCAATCTCCTCATTTGTTATGGGTCTGTTTAAGTCACTGGCCTTACTTTGCTTTAATTTTGATGGCTTGACTGAGTCTAGAAATTTGTGCATTTCTTTAGGTTGTTCAACTTAGTGAAATATAGGTTTTAAAAGTATTCCCATAAAATATTCTGAGTTTTTCGAGAGTCTCTTATAACATTCTCTGTTCATTTTTGAATCAATAGGTTTGGATTCTGTCCCTCTTTTTCTTCTGGTCACTTGGCCCAGGGTCTGTTGATCTTTTTTATCTTCTTAAAAAAATCAGCTCATAGATTTATTGATTCTTGGTATAGTTTACTGTGTTTCTATTTCAATAATTTCAGCTCTGATTTTTATTATATTTGCTATCCATTGGGTTTGAGTTGCTTTTCTAAATTTTTTTATTTGTATAATTAAGTTATTTATTTAGTTCTCACTGATTTTCTTTTTTAAAATCAATCATTTTATTTATTTACATTTCAAATGGTATGTTCCTTCCCAGTTATCTCTTCACAAAACTCCATCCTACCCCCCCACCCTCCCCTATGCCCCTATGATGGTGCTCCTTCAACGGCTTACCTACTCCCGTCTCACTGCTCTAGCATCTCCCTATGCTTGGGCATCAAGCCTCCACAGGAGCTAGGGCTTCCCCTCCCACTGATGTCAGATAAGGCCATCCTCTGCTACATGTGTATCTAGAGCCATGGCTCCCTCCTTGTATACTCTTTGGTTGGTGGTTTACTCCCAGGGAGCCCTGGGTGGTCCAGGTAGTTGATATTGTTCTTCCTATGGGGTTGCAAACCCCTTTAGCTCCTTCAGTCCTTCCCTGAGCTCTTCCATTGTGGTCTCAGGGCTCAGTCTAATGGTTGACTGTGAGTCTGAATCTGTTTTGGTCAGGTATTAGTAGAACCTCTCAGGAAACAGCCACACCAGGCTCCTGTCAGAAAGAGCTTCTTGGCATCAGCAGTACTGTGGGGGGTTAATGTCTGCAGATGGGATGGCTCCCTAGGTGGGACGATCTCTGGGTGACCTTTCCTTCAGTCTCTGTTCTATTTTTTGTCCCTGGCTTTCCTTTGGACAGGAACATTTCTGGGTTAATAATTTTGGGATGGCATACAGTCTCCAGTCTCTATCTACATGCTGGAGCTAAAGCTGTCCCATAGCCCTCTGGACACAAATCCCACCAGGAGAGAGCTGGTCTCCCAGGAGTGCTCTCACTTCTAAGCCCAGAGGTGAGATCACTACTTTCACTCCAGTAACTGTCCAAAGAGGGACTCTTCAGGAGTGCACAAGGCACAGGAACAACCAAGCAAAAAGGACAGGTTCCTTCCAGGCTCCATTTGTTCCATGGAGCAAAGGCTGTTCCACAGATATCCTCACCCAAATCCCACCCAGAAGAGAGCTGGTATCCCCAGGAGTGCTGACACACCTAAGAACACAGGTTCACTGGCCAACAGGAGAGACAAGCTCCAGTTAGAGACAGCAAGACTAACAAACACCATAGATAAGCAGATGGCCAGAGGAGAGGCAAGCACAAGAACCTAAGCAACAGAAACCACAGCTACTTGGCATCATCAGAATCCAGTTCTCCCACCACAGCAAGTCCTGGATACCCCAACAAAACAAGATTTGGAATTAAAATCACATCTCATGATGACCATAGAGGACTTTAAGAAGGACATAAATAACTCTCTTAAAGAAATACCAGAGAACACAGGAAAAATGGTAGAAGCCGTTAAAGAGGAAACACAAAAATCCCTTTAAAAATTATAGAAAAACAGAACCAAACAGGTGAAGGAATTGAGCAAAACCATCCAGGATCTAACAATGGAAATAGAAACAATAAAGAAATCACAAAGGGAGACAACTCTGGAAATAGAAAACCTAGGAAAGAGATCAGGTGTCATCGATGCAAGCATCACCAACAGAATACAAGAGATGGAGGAGAGAATCTCAGGGGCAGAACATACCATAAAAAACATTGACACAACAGTCAAAAAAAATGCAAAATGCAAAATGCCAAAAGCTCCTAACACAAAACATCCAGGAAATCCAGGACACAATGAGAAGACTAAATCTAAATATAATAAGCATAGAAGAGAGCAAATATTCCCAACCTAAAGGACCAGTAAATATCTTCAACAAAATTATAGAAGAAAACTTTCCTAGACTAAAAAAAAAAAAAAAGAGAGATTTTTTTTTCATGAACATACAAGAAGCCTACAAAACTGCAAATAGACGGGACCAGAAAAGAAATTCCTCCTGTCACATAATAATCAAAATACCACATGAACAAAACAAAGGAAGAATATTAAAAGCAGTAAGGAAAAAAGGTCTAGTAACATATACAGGCAAACCTATTAGAATTACACCAGACTTCTCAACAGATTTTAAAAGCCAGAAGCTCTTGGGCAGATGTCATATAGACCTTAAGGGAACACAAATGCCAGATCAGGCTAGTATACCCAGCAAA
This sequence comes from Rhabdomys pumilio, assembly GCA_030674055.1. Taxonomy (NCBI): domain Eukaryota; kingdom Metazoa; phylum Chordata; class Mammalia; order Rodentia; family Muridae; genus Rhabdomys; species Rhabdomys pumilio. Next base: position 42,804,742 of record JANHMN010000006.1, read on the forward strand.
ACTCTCAATTAACATAGATGGAGAAACCAAGATATTCCATGACAAAACCAAGTGTACACAATCTCTTTCCACAAATCCAACCTTAAAAAGAATGATAGATGGAAAACGCTAGCACAAGGAGGGAAACTAAACCCTAGAAAAAGGAAAAAAAGTAGTCTTTCAACAAATGCAAAAGAAGACAACCACACAAACATAATCCCACCTCTAAGAACAAAAATAACAGGAAGTAAAAATCACTTTTTCTTAATATTTCTTAACATCAATGGACTCAATTCCCCAATAAAAAGACACCGACTAACAGACTGGATATATAAACAGGACCCAGCATTTTGCTGCGTACAGGCAACACACCTCAGTGACAAAGACATACACTACCTCAAAGTAAAAGATGGAAAAAAATTTTCAAAGCAAACGGTCCAAAGAAACAGGCTGGAGTAGGCATTTTGATATTGAATAAAATCGATTTCAACAAGAAGTTATAAAAAAAAAAAAAGATGGGAAAGGACACTTGATACTCATCAAAGGAAAAATATACCAAGAAGAACTCTAAATTCTGAACAGTTATGTTCCAAATGTAAGGGCACCCACATTCAAAAAAGAAATTTTACTGAAGTTCAAAGTACACATTGAACTCACACAGTAATAGTGGGAGACTTCAACACCACACTCTCATCAATGGACAGATCATGGAAACAGAAACTAAACAGAGACAAAGTGAAACTAACAGAAGTTATGAACCAAATGGATTAAACAGATTTCTATAAAACATTTCATCCTAAAACAAAAGAATTACCTTCTTCTCAGCACCTCATGGTGCCTTGTTGGGAGCAACCTTGCTTACATATTAATGGCCTAAGTCAGCCATGGGCCTAAGTCAACCATAGGCCTAAGTCAACCAAACATGCCTACTGACACAAAGTCTTGGTCTCTATGGGAAAACACTAACCCTAGAACAGATAGCTATAGATCTTGTAGACAGGTAGCCCTGGTAGAAAGTACCAGCTTAGATAAGAACAGATGAACAATAGATCTTATGGCCAGGTAGCTTTGGTGGGAAAGTACTAACTTAGATAAAAATGAATGAATAATAGATCTTATGGACAGGGTCATCGTGACCTGTTCTGCCCTGCTTCTTGTGTGAGCTCTTCACCCAGCCAATAGTCTGTTTCTGATATCACCTGTACTCCCCAGAAAAAAAAAGAAGACCCTACATCATCCCCCTCTTGACATCCTGCCTCTGTGTGTATATAACCCCCATGTGAAAACATTAAAATTACAATTTGATCAAAGTCTAGACAGGCCATCGTTCTTTGCATACCCCTGTTCCTCATACTCTTTTTCAGGTGGTCCCCCGGTCCCTGTTCACTGCCCTGATGGATGGGGCAGTACCTTCTGCAAAGAAACAAAACAAGCCTCAACAGAATACCAGAAGATTGAAATAATCCCATGCATTCTATCAGATCACCATGGACTACGGCTGGTCTTCAATAACGACAAAAGAACAGAAAGCCTACTTACACATGGAAGGTGAACAACTTTCTACTCAATGATAACTTGGTCACGGAAGAAATAAAGAAATTAAAGACTTATTAGAATTCAGTGAAAATGAAGACACAGCATACTCTAACTAATGGGATACAATGAAAGCAGTGGTAAGAGGAGCTGGTTCTTTGAGAAAATCAACAAGATAGATTAAATAAATTAAACACTTAGCCAGACAAAGCAGAGGGCACAGAGACAGTATCTAAATTTAAGAAAAAATCAGAAATGAAAATGAAGACATAAAAGAAACCTAGGCAATCCAAGAAATCATCAGATCCTACCACAAAAGCCTACAGTCAACAAAACTGGAAAATCTGGATAAAGTGGACAATTTTCTGGACAGATATCAGGTACCAAAGTTAAATTAGGATCAGCTAAACCATCTAAATAGTCCCATGATGCCTAAAGAAATAGAAAGCAGTCATTAATAGTGTCTCAACCAAAAAAGGCCCAGGACCAGATGGGCTTAGTGCACAGTTCTGTCAGACTTTCAGAGAATACCTAATACCAATACTCTTTAAACTATTCCACAAAATAAAAACAGAAGGCACACTACCCAATTCATTCTTTGAAGCCACAGTTACATTGATACCCAAACCACACAAAGACCCAGAAAGAAAGAGAACTTCAGACCAATTTTCTGAATAAATTATGATACAAAAATACTCAACAAAATTTTTGCAAACAGAATCAAAGGACACATCAAAACAATCATCCAACATGATGAAGTAGGCTTCATCTCTGGGATGCAGGGATGGTTCAATATATGAAAATTCATCAATGTAATTCACTATATAAACCAACTCAAAGGAAAAACACCACATGATCATTTTATTAGATTCTGAGAAAGCATTTGTTAAAATTCAACTTTCTGCATGATAAAAATGTTGGAAAGATCAGGAATTCAACTTAAACTTAGTAAAAGCAATATACAGCAATTTAGTAGCTATCATCAAACTAAATGGAGAGAAACTTGAAGCAATTCTACTAAAATCAGGGACTATACAAGGCTGCCCACTTTCTCCCTACCTATTCAATATAGTACTAGAAGTCCTAGACAGAGCAATGAGACAACAAAAGGTTAAAGGGATACAAATAGGAAAGGAAGAAGTCAAAATATCACTATTTGCACTATTTGTGACCCCAAAAATTCCACCAGAGAACTTCTAAACCCGATAAACAACTTCAGCAAAGTGGCTGGATATAAAATTAACTCAAACAAATCAATAGCCTTCCTCTACTCAAAGGATAAACATGCTGAGAAATGACACCCTTTACAATAGTCACAAATAATATAAAATATCTTGGTATGACTCTAACTAAGGAAGTGAAAGTTCTATATGACAAGAACTTCAAGTCTCTGAAGAAAGAAACTGAAGATCTCAGAAGATGGAAAGATCTCCCATGCTCATGAATTGGCAGGATTAATATAGTAAAATGCCCATTTTGCCTAAAGAAATTTACAGATTCAATGCAATCCCATCTTAATTCCAACTCAATTCTTCATAGAGTTAGAAAGAGCAACTTGCAAATTCATTTGGAATAACCAAAAACACAGCATAGCGAAAACTATTCTCAACAATAAAATAACTTCTAGGGGAATCACCATCCCTAACCTCAATCTGTTTTACAGAGCAATGGTGATAAAAACTGCATGATATTGATACAGAGACAGGTAAATCAATGGAATAGAATTGAAAACCCAGAAATGAACCCATACATCTTTGGTCTCTTGATCTTTGACAAAGGAGCTAAAGCCATTCAGTAGAAAAAAGACAGCATTTTTCAACAAATGGTGCTGGTTCTACTGGAGGTCAGCTTGTAGAAGAATGCAAATCGAGGCATTCTTAACTTCTTGTACAAAGCTCAAGTCCTAGTGGATCAAGGACCTCCATATAAAACCAGATACAATGAAACTAATAGAAGAAAAAGTAGGGAAGAGCCTAAAATACATTGGCAAAGGGGAAAATTTCCTGAACAGAACACCAATGGCTTATACTCTAAGATCAACAATGAACAAATGGGACCTCATAAAATTGCAAAGCTTCTGAAAGGCAAAGCACACTGTCAAAATGACAATCAACAGATTGGGAAAAGGTTTTTTACCAATCCTACATTTGATAGAGGGCTAATATTCAATATATACAAAGAACTCAAGAAGTTAGACTCCATAGAACCAAATAACCCTATTAAAAACGGGGTACAGAGCTAAGCAAAGAATTCTCAACTGAGGAATACTGAATGCACCCAACGAAATGTTCAACATCTCAAGTCATCAGGGAAATGCAAATCAAAACAATCCTGAGATTCCACCTCACAACAGTCAGAATGGCTATGATCAAAAACTCAGGTTACAAAAGATGCTGGTGAGGAAGTGGATAAAGATGAACATTTCTCCTTTGTTGGTGGGATTGCAAGCTGGTACAACCACTCTGGAAGGTGTGTTGTATTTTATCAAAAGCTCTTTCAGCATCTCATGAGATCATCATGTGTTTTATTTTCTTTGAGGTTGTTTATATAGTAGATTACATAGATGGATTTCCATATATTGAACCAAACTTGCATCCTAGGGATGAAGCCTACCTGATCACAGTGAATGATCATTTTGATGTGTTCTTGGATTCAGCTTGAAAGAATTTTATTGAGTATTTTTGCATCATTATTTATGAGGTAAATTGGTCTGAAGTTCTCTTTCTTTGTTGGGTCTGTGTGTTTTAGGTATCAGTGTAACTGTGGCTTCATAGAATGAATTGGGTAGTGTTTCTTCTGTTTCTATTTTGTGAAATAGTTTGAGAAATATTGGTGTTAGGTCCTCTTTGAAAGTCTGCACAAAAACCATTTGGCTCTGGGCTTTTTTCAGTTAGGAGACTTTTAGTGACGGATTCTATTTCCTTAGGGGTTATGGGAGTGTTTAGATGGTTTATCTGATCCTAATTTAACTTTGTTATCCGGTATCTGTCTAGAAAATCCTTCAATTCATTTAACCTTTCCAGTTTTGTTGAGTATAGGCTTTTGTGATAGAATCTGGGGATTTTTTTTGTATTTCTTCAGTTTCTGTTGCTAGTCTCCCTTTTCATTTCTGATTTTGTTAATTTGGATATTGTGTCTGTGTCCTCCAGTTAATTTGACTAAGGGTTTATCTATCTTGTTGATTTTCTCAAAGAACCAGCTCCTAGTTATGTTGATTCTTTGTGTAGTTCTTTTTGTTTCTACTTGGTTGATTTTAGCACTGAATTTGATTATTTCCTGCCTTCTACTCCTCTTGGGTGTATTCTTTTTCTTTTAAAGCTTTCAGATGTGCTGTCAAGCCACTAGTGTAGGATCTCTCCAATTTTTTTTATGGAGGCACTTAGAGCTATGAGTTTTCCTCTTATCACTGCTTTCATTGTGTCCCATAAGTTTGGGTATGTTGTGTCTTTATTTCCATTAAATTTAAAAAGTCTTTAATTTTTTTCTTTGTTTCTTTCTTGACCAAGTTATCATTGACTAGAGAGATGTTCAGTTTCCATGTGTATGTAAGCTTTCTGTTGTTTTTGTTGTTATTGAAAACCAGCCTTAGTCCACGGTGATCTAATAGAACGCATGGGATTATTTCAATCTTCTGGTATCTGTTGAGGCTTGTTTTGTTCCTGATTGTATGGTCAGCTTTGCAGAAGGAACCATGAGGTGCTGAGAAGAAGGCATATTCTTTTGTTTAGGATGGAATGTTCTGTAGATACCTGTTTAATCCATTTGGTTCAAAACTTCTATTAGTTTCACTGTGTTTCTGTTTAGTTTCTGTTTCCATTGATCTGTCCATTGTTGAAGTCTCCCAACTATTATTGTGTGAATTTCAATGTGTGCTTTGAGCTTTAGTAATATTTCTTTTACAAATGTAAATGCCCTTGCATTTGGAGCATAACTGTTCAGAATTTAGAGTTCATCTTGATAAGTATGTAGTATACTTTCCCATCTTCTTTTGGTAACTTTTTGTTGAAAGTCTATTCTATTGAATATTAGAATGGCTACTTCAGCTTGTTTCTTGGGACCATTTGTTTGGAAAATTTTTTCCAGCCTTTTACTTTGAGGTAGTGTCTGTGTTTGCCACTGATGTGTGTTTCTTCTATATAGCAAAATGCTGGGTCCTATTTAGGTATGCAATCTATCAGCCTATGTCTTTTTATTGGGGAATTGAGTTCTTTATTGTTGAGAGATGTTAAAAACCAATGATTATTGCTTCCTGTTATTTTTGTTATTAGAGGTGGAATTATGTTTGTGTGTTTCTCTTCTTTTGGATTTGCTGTGAAAAGAATAATTTCTTGCTTTTTCTTGGGTTTATTTTCCCTTCTTTTTTTGTGTTTTCCCTCTATTATTCTCTATAGGACTGGATTGGTGGAAAGATTTGGTTTTGTCATGGAATATCTTGGTTTCTTCTTGTACGGTAATTGAGAGTTTTGTTGGGTATAGTAGCCTGGGCTGGCGTTTTTGTTCCCTTAGGGTCGGTATGACAACTGTCCCAGAAGGCTTTTAGAGTCTCTGTTGAGAAGTCTGGTGTAATTCTTATAAGTCTGCCTTTATATGTTACTTGAGCTTTTTCCCGTACTGTTTTTTTTAATATTCTTTCTTTGTTCTGTGCTTGTGGTGTTTTGATTATTTTATGACAGGAGGAATTTCTTTTCTGGTCCAATCTTTTTGGTGTTCTGTATGCTTCTGGTATGTTTATGGAAATTTCTTTCTTTAGGTTAGGGAAGTTTTCTTCTATAATTTTATTGAAGATATTTAGTGACCCTTTGAGTTGGGAATCTTCGCTCTCTTCTATACCTATTATCTTTAGGTTTGGCCTTCCCATTGTGTCCTGGATTTCTTGAACGTTTTGAGTTAGTAGCTTTTTCCTTTTCGTATTTTCTTTGATTGTTGTGTCAATGTCTTCTATTTCTTGTATTCTGTTGGTGATGCGTGCATCTATGACACCTGATCTCTTTCCTCGGTTTTCCATCTCCAGGTTTGTCCCCCTTCATGTTTTCTTTAATCTTTCTATTTCTAATTTTATGTTCTGGATAGTTTTATTCAATTCCTTTATCTGTTTGATTGTGTTTTCCTGTATTTTCTTAAGAGATTTATGTGCTTCCTCTTTGAGGGCTTCTACATTGTTACCTGTATCCTCCTGTATTTCTTTAAGGGAGTTATTTGTGTCCTTGTTAAAGTCCTCTATTATTTTCTTGAGATGGGATTTTATATCATAATGTTGCTTTTCAGGTGTATTGGGGTATCCAGGGCTAGGTGTGGTGGGAGAACTTGATTCTGAGGATGCCAAATAGCATTGGTTTCTGTTGCTTATGTTCTTGGGCTTGCCTCTCACCATCTGGTTATGCTCTGGCCTTGCTGTCTTTGACTGGAACCTGTCCCTCCTGTGAGCTTGTGAGCCTGTGATCCTGGTTATGTTAGAACTCCTAGGGGTCCAACTGTCTCTGTAATCCTGTGATCCTGTGATCCTGTGATCCTGGATATGTCAGAATTCCTGGGGGTCAAGCTGCTTCTGCGTGTGGAGAGCCAGAACCCAGGTTCCACTCTCAGATGCAGGTGCGAAACAGAAGGACCATGTGCCTCTGGCTGGGCAAGAGGGTTCCTGCATCCAGGGGTCTCAGTTAGGCCAGATATTGTGGTGGGGATTTGAGCCTCACCTATGATCCTGGTTGTGTCAGAACTCCTGGGGAGTCAAGCTGCCTCTGGTTGTGGGCAGAGTAGGTGGAGAGCCCTGATATTTTTATTTTTATTAGTCACTTAGAGCAATAAATTTTCCTTTTAGACTGCTTTTGATGTATCACAGAGGTTTTGCTGTGTTATATTTTCATGTACTTCCAGGAATTTTAAATTTTCTTTCTTGCTTTTTTCTTTGCCCCATTTATCATTCAGTAATGAGTTGTTTCATTTTCATGTGTTCGTGTGTTTACTAGAGTACTCATGTTAACTTTGAGATTTATTGCATTATGGCCATCATGAAACAGATTTATTTGAATTTTATAAATTTTTTAAGTTTTATTAATTGTTCTGGAATTTGGACTATTTTATAGGAGTTTCTGATGAATAGAATGTATATTCTTTGGTATTTGAGTGGAAAATTATATAGATATCTATTAATTCTATTTGATGTTATTAAGTCAATTAATTTTAATGTCTCCCTGCTTATTTATTGTTCAGTGACATGTCTATTGGAGAAAATGGCATATTGAAATCACCTACTGTTAATGGGTTGATATTAAGCTGTGTTTTTATATCGGTAATGCATTTTTTAAATAAAAATTTGTCTGCCAGAGCTTGGAATGTTAATTTCTTCTTGGTTAATTGCTCCCCTGATTAGATTGAAATATTATTCTTTATCTCTTTTGATTTCTGAAGTCTTTCTTATCAGATAGTCACATAGTGATGTCTATTTTCTTCTTGGTACCATTGGATTAGGATACTTTTGTTCATCCTTCAGCTTTAAGGTTACTTTGAATCTAAGTTTCTTAGACAACAAAGAAGGATTTTGTTTCCTAATCTATTCAGACTACCTGTGTTTTGAGACTGACTACAGACTTAAGATTGTTAATATTTAGTTTTATTGAAAGGTATATGTTGATTATAATCATTGTGTTGTTGAATTTTGGTTTAGCTGTTTATCTTCTTAGTGTACTTCGTGTTTTGTTAATTACACCTTAGTTTTCTTTGTAAAATCTCTTGGCTATGTTCTTTTTCTTTCTCATCCTGAAATATCGCTTTCTTTATTTCCCTTAGTTATGGTCTATTAGATATAAATATTTTTTGGTTATTTATATTATGGAAAATGATTCTCCTTTAACTATGACTGATAGTTTTGTGGAGTACATTATACAACATAGGTTTGCCTGTTGTATTTTCAGACTTGGGCATCGATAAAGGCATCTCATGACTTTCAGAATTTCTATTAAGAAATCAGCTATTATTCTGATGAGTATTTTTTTATAGGTTGACTTGTGTTTTTTCTCTTGTGACTCTCCATATTCTTTTTCTGTTCAGTATATTTAGTGTTTAGCTATGATATGTAGCAGTGGGTTTCTTTTCCAGTCTTGTCTTCTTGGTGTTCTGTGTGCTATTCTAACTGTTTGGGCATATATTTTCTTAGTTTTGGGAAGTTTTCTTCCATGACCTTGTTGAAGATTTGGTTTATGCCATTTCCATGGCATTCTTCTCCTTCATCTGTTCCTGTAATTTAAAGATTTGGTCTTTCCATGATGTTTCATGTTTTCTGTATGTTATTTTCTTGAATTTTTTCATATTCTTCACTTATTTCATCTAGATCCTCTATGTTATCTTTGAGTTCTGATAGATCCAGTCTACTTTGAGTTCTGATGGATTCATTCATTCATTTATTTATTTGTTTCTATTTAATAGTAAATTCTATTCCTAGAATTTTCTATTTGGGCTATTGAGGTTTTTTTTAACCCTATCAACAATTCAGTTTGAATTATTTTCAATGTTCCCAATCTGCTTATTGAATTCTGTTTTAAGATACTACCTTATCATAGTCATTTTTTATCAGCCTTATCTCTGTGCTTTCTTCTCTTTCCATCCATTCTCCTTAAGTTTATTGAGTTTTGTATCCATGTGTTCTTTAAACGACTTAAAGTCTTCGGTAAAGTTCATGATTTTTTTTAAAACATTTTCTATCCCATGGTTCATCTAGGTAATTCTCATTGGTGAACATTTCCATAGGACTGGTGAATTTTAGCTGGGAGGGATAATGCCTTGATCTTTAATGTTGTTTGTATTTTTACAATGAGATCTGGGTATGTAGATTATTTATTTTGCTAATTCTGTTGTCTGATGTAGACAAAGAAATTTTATGTCAGAAGAAAGGATTTCAGAGCTTAATTGGACCTAAATGTTAAATATGTCTTAGGTGTAATTAAGTTAGGTAGACCTAGGGAACTGGGCTTATGTGCAGGATGTGTGTTGGTCCAAGTCTTAAATTTAGGGGTAGATTTAGGTATTCAGAAGTGTTGTAGAAAGAAGGATCAAATAGACTCACTCATCTAGAGCCTGGCAAAGCATGTGAAAGATCAGGGTGGAAACAGGTTAGATGTGATATAGCTCAGAGGCCGCATAAAACAGGCTGGTGTTAGCTTAGAAACTAGGGGGAGTACAGGCAAAGTGGCCAGTGGCTGGACAGTGCAGAGAAACTAAATGTGAAGCCTGGACTGGATATGGAAACTGGAGGTGTTTCATGAAAAGGAGTATCAGATGGACTCAAGCAGATAGATCATAGAAAAGGATATGCAATGTTTACGTGGTGGAAAGGTTAGATGTGGTCATAAATTTTCCTTTATGTAATACATATTCACTGTGCTATGAGTTTGACAGGGCTGAATTGCTTTGTAGTTCAGAGAAACCCCAAATCTCAGAGAACTCTAAGTTCAAACAAATAATTTTACTGTAATGTAATCAATCTGATATTAGACAGGGGAATGTAGGTATAATTATTATTCATCTTATTTAAAATGTTCAGATTCCCTCATTTTTCTTCATGTGTATAACTCTAGATAATTAACAACCATTTACCATAGCTACTGAATGAATAGGTCCTGAAAGGGAGTAAACTAAGAAGAAGATGATATTCTTAAAACTGTATGATCTATTAAAGAAGAGCAATTGTGCTAAAATAATTATGAATTACATCAAAAATGAATGAATGAGCACATGAATCTGAGAGGCCATCCTTTCATGTTATTTTATGGGACACCTCCACAAGTGACCCTCTTGTGTTTATAGTCATTTCCTACTTAAAAAATCATTAGAGGATATACACTTTGTAAAGAAATTTTCAACTTGCTTCTGAAAACAAGGGTGATCATTCAGCTTGCTTGTGGATGTCTTGATCTGTCTGTGGAAGCACAAGTCTTCATAGTAACCCTTTAGCTCCTAAAGAATCTGTCAAAGTTAGAGTCAGCAAGCAACTCTAACAATAGCATGTACTTTTCTGATTATCTCTCCTCCTCACTTTCCAAAGCAAATTGCAGAGGGAAAAGAATAACATTTTTCCTGCAGCTTGGTTTCCATATTTCTCTGGCTATGACATGAGATTCAGCACCTACTTAGACTTACAACTGTGCTCTAAGTTACTATGGTTGATACATCAAAGTTTGTCTTCTCTGGAGGACAATAGCTTTCTGGTGTTTCCCCCCCCTCCTCCTCCTCCTCCTCCTCCTCCTCCTCCTCCTCCTCCTCCTCCTCCTCCTCCTTCTCTTCCTCCTCCTCTTCCTCCTCCTCCTCCTCTTCCTCCACCTCTTCCTCCACCTCTTCCTTCTCCTCTTCCTCCTCCTCCACCTCTTCTTCCTCTTCCTCCTCCTCTTCCTCCACCTCTTCCTCCTCCTCTTCCTCCTCCTCCTCTACCTCTTCTTCCTCTTCCTCCTCTTCTTCCTCTTCGTTCTCTTCTTCCTCTTCTTCCTCTTCTTCCTCCTCCTTTTCCTCCCCCACTTCTTCTCCTTCTCCTCCAATTCTTCTCCTTTATCTTATCTTTTGTCTTCCTTGCATGAAGATTTACAAGTTTGGATTAGCAAGCATTTCAGTAAATAACTCTGTGGCCGTTGTTTTACCAGCATAATAGATCATGGATAGATTACCACAGTTTAGATAAGTGTTAATATTGTTGAAATACTTTTAGTCTAAGGGATTTTTGCAAATATCCTTTATAAAATATGTTTGCCACTTACTAACTGATAAAAATATAATAAAGTTATTATGTATATTACTATTTGTTTTACAGTTTTATATGATGTCCTTATGTACTAGAGGCCTGTCATTTATCCTGCATCTAGTATGTTTTTAATTAGGAACTTTCACACTTCTTTCAGTGCATTTTCTCTTTTAATGCCCCCTTTTAACTTATGATACATTTCTCTTATTGTCCAATCAGCTCAAACAGTGACAAGAACTGTTTTAAAAGCAAGAGGCAATTGCTTTAGATGGTTAGCAGCTCACTGATAGGGAAAGCTCATGGTATTTTATGGCATTGCCTTGCCTGCAAAGATACTTTTTGTCTGTGTTCCAACAGTTTGTAAATAGTTGAGCTCTAAATAGGGAAGTGTTTCTGTAATTCCATTTGAAAATTTGTGTGGAAAATTGAGGCATGTACCCCTGTGGAGAAAGTTAAGGTCAAGTAATTCATTCCTGAATGTGAACAGTCATACAGACTCACACAGGGGGCTCAGAACTAGTATTAACTAATCAAATTGCTCCCAGAGGAGTCTTCACTTCCTAGGTCAATTCTTAACACTCACCATTGATGGCTGAGACCTCCAAATGCTTGCTTAGTGAATGGACAGAGAAACAGGAAATTAATGAAAATGGATGGTATAAATCTGTTTTATACAGAAATGTCTTAAACAACTGGCGTGAGGGCAAAAGGCACTTCATCAGATGCTAGTGTTGCATAATACTGCCCAATTCTCAGGGAGCCTAAATCTTTGGTTGCTACATTATTTCTTTCTCTAGCTTTAGATTCACCAACAATTGTGTAAGCTTGTGATTATATCAATGTTTTGCAAGTCAGTCATTTTTTTTTCATTTTATTTTTAAAAAGGCTATACTACCATCTCTCTAACAGGCAAAAGGAAAATAATCAACTATGAAAAGTAGTATATCTACCGGTACTTCGAGATTTTTTGCCCGAAGGCTGGTTTTGGCCCTGGCAGGAAACACTGTAGGGTGCATAATGCTAACTTACATAGAAGAGGGCAGTCAGTAAAATGGTGTATATTTGCCTGCTATTTTACTTTTGTAATTATTGATCAGTCCCTTAAGGTTCCCAGATGTTTGTATACAAGTAAACTAATCTGTTATGTTTTCTGTCTTCAGTCGAGGGCTGGATAATCACAGCGTGTGTAGAGTTTCCCTCTATTTGATCTTTAGATGCTCTATAGGAACCTGTAGGGCAAAGGATTGAGTCTTGTAGGATTGTAATTACATTTTGGCATTGACATTTATGTGCAAATTAAAAGACTTTGAAAAGAGTTAGGAATTTTATTTTATTTTATTTTTTTTAAATTGGATATTCTATTTACATTTCAGATTTTATCCCCTTACCTCATTCCCCCTACCACCCAGGAATCCCCTATCCCATCCCACCTTCTCCTGCTTCTATGAGGATGTGCCCCCAGCTACCTCCCCACTCCCACCTCCTCACCCTCGAATTCCCCTCCCCCACTCGGTGTTCAGCCTTCATGGGACCAAGGATCTCCTCTCCCACCTATACCTGATGAGGCTATTCTCCCCTAGATATACAGATAGAGTCATGGGTCCTTCCCTATGTGCTCCCAGGTTGGTGGTTTAGACCCTGGGGAGCTCTGACTGGTTGGTATTGTTGCTCTCCTCATGGGGCCACAAACCCTTTCAGCTTCTTCAGTCTTCAAGCTCCTCCATTGGGAAACCCTTGATCAGATCAATGGTTAGCTGTGAGCATCTGCCTCTGAATGTGTCAGACTCTGGCAGACCTCTAAGGAGACAGCTATGTCAGGCTCCTATCAGCATGTTCTTCCTGACATCCACATCAGTGTCTACTTTTGGTGATTGCACATAGGATGGATACCCAGGTGGAATGGTCTCCAGACAGCCCCTCATTCAGTTTCTGTCTCACACTTTGTCTCCATATTTCCTCCCTTGAGTATTTTGTTACTCCTTCTACGTAGGACCAAGGCATCCACACTTGGTCTTCCTTCTTCATGAGCTTCATGGGGTCTGTGGGTTGAATCTTGGCTATTTCAAGCTTTTGGGCTAAGTCTTTTCTCACATTTTCACTCTTTCAAACAACCAAAAATACCATACCTGTGTAATATAACAAATTAGATATTTTTGCTAAAAGGAATAAAAAAACTGAACGAAGATTGGTTTTGAGAAATGATGAGTTTTAGCTAATGATGAGTTTTGTGGTCATTGTTCTGTTCCATAAGTAATATTTAATTTAAAGGGGACAGAGATCAAATGATTCACATCTAAAAAATTTTTAAAAAAATGACTAAAAACCCACCTATACAATTAAATGCTTGTTCCTAGGAATTGCATGTCAAAGTAACCTCACCCATCCACACTCCATTTTGGTCGTATGTTGGATCCAAAGCTACAGAAACATTGTGCTATGTTGTCCAGGTAGTCTAGAATTCTTTATCCTCCATCATAGTCTCTGGAAGAAAGGAATGTACCATCAGTGTATGGCTGTAGAGGTGAGTTTTGGCTATATCTCTTTGTGCTCCTGGTGGATCTACTAATAAAAGACACACACACACACAAATATTAGCTTATTTTTAAATGCCTTGCCTACCTCAGAGGCTGGGCACTCCTAAACCTTCTCCTGCTACCTCAGGCCCAATTTGGAAAGTGGCAAGTGGCCGCTTAACAGAAATCGCACATGGTTGACTTTATCTTCTACATAGTGGCCCATCCTTCTTCCCCTTAGTTCTAGCAATTCTGCATTCCCCTCTGCATCTTTCCTGCACAACTCTTAGTGTCTTGCCCTATGCTCAGCCATTGGCCGTTGGCATCTTTATTGATTGATCAAAAACCGATTGGGGACAAGGACCTTCAGCATCTGGACACATAGATTTCTGATTGAATCAAAACATTAGAACCAATCTCCAACATATGGCTTACAGTAGCACTTGATACTTTTTGGACTTATCATCTCTGGTACAACTAGGTTTATGTATACGAGACAAAAAAAGTATTAAATAATACCAGTAAAAAGACATGCCTGAACATTGTACAATGCAATGAAAACATTTGGCAGTACCACCACAGTGTCTGTTCTCAGAGACTATTTTTAAGGACCAGTACATAGGAACTGAGCTCAAAGTAAGTTATATGGCCTTGATTACCCATTTCCCATCTTACAGAAATTACAAAAAATAGTGTGTTTTACTTGTCCTTGGTCACAGACTTATGCAGAAGGTTTTGTTAGGAGGTGAAATCACAGTTTGTTTTTTGACTAGAAGCTGTATTTTCCATATTTCCAAAAGCATATTCAGTTGACAATACTGTATGAGTATATAGGATTATATATTATACCATATATAACTATATACATATATGTATACTATATATAAGTATATAGTATATACATCATATTATGTTATATTAACCATATACTTATATAGGTATATTAGCAATCACCAGTTAACACACTCCTATGTTCTGGGTCACACTCTGTATAAGGTACTTAATTTACTTTTGCTAGGTAGGTGTTTGCTCTATACTTTACAGATTTAAGAGTTAAGATTTAAATTGATAAAGGACATTGTTGGGGTGACATAGCTACTATGACAGAACAACTGTTGTCACTGATGAGAGTCTGAATTTAAAACAATTTAAAACACCTAGTATGGTTTTCTAGGAGAAAAAAAAATTGGTCTGGTTTAACTGGCCATCCCTTATACCTTTTCGAAGGCAATCCCAGCATATTACACTGTTTCTGGCTTAAATATAATGTGAGTGAATTACTTCATCTTTTTCCATGGAAGTATAAATAAATCAGTATAGGGGTAGTCTTTAAATTCATTTAAAGAAGCTGTAACATAAAAACAAATCAACATGCATTAGGAGGAGGCATTCCATACATATTTTGAGTACAGGTAAATGATTCAACATCTACAAGTCTTACTTTATTTCCATACCTAGTTCCAAAGTTTGTCTTCTGCCTTATTTGTTCTATTGAAACATAAGCATATTGTCTTCCCCTGACAAATAATCTCTGGGCTTCTTACCGGAGGCTGTCCTTATCACAAATTTTTGCTTACTTCTGGTAAGGCATTTCCAATTTATAGTGAGGTGTCTAGTACCTGTCCTGTTTTACCACTGTGAAGTCCATGGGCGGTTGGGTGGGGGCACCAAGACAGCCCTTTAAAGACTTTCAATTTTAAAGTGTTACTTCATTTTATTGGACACATGATACAGTATATAGTTATAGAACACAAAGGGATGATACAATGTTCAAATGCTTGTGTTCCATAATGATTAAACCAGGGGAATTACTATATCCATCAGCTCTATTTGACAAGCCCAGGATCTACTCACTCCTGCTGGGTCTTTGAATCAGTGTATCCTTTATAATCTGTCTCAGTTTCTCAGCTGTCAAGTTATGAAAAAAATAAAGCAATCTGCATATTTGCTCAGCAGGAACAAGCCAGTTTATTTACGCTGAAATAAATGTGAAGTTTGTCCTTTAAGGAGCTAAGATTTATTGATTAAATCACATAACTTACTGGTTGCTTTTCTATGTCCCAAATATAGTCCCTTCCCACCATGGGAAAAACTTGTCATCTTCAATTTACTTTTTAAATTTTTTCAGAATTTTTTTTTCTGGTACAAATTATCAGACCTTTTGGAACTTAGAGGTCACAGATTTTGTATTAGATTTATTTTCTCTATATTATTTTATTTTAAATGTAAGCACCTCTATTTGAAAGGCATATTTGAAGTCAGTTCAATTTGTCCTCAATTTGAACATGTAGTACTCTAAATCAACCACTTGTACATAGATTTAAAAGTGGTGACTAAAGAATTCTAGCTAATTTTCTTGTTCTAACTATGGCAGACAATGCTAACCAATCCAAACTCTTTTCCATTAGGCCTGTATGCCCTTGACTTTAGAGATTTATGGTTGGCCCAAGACTCAAACAATCATCTGGAGATGATGGACAGGAAAAAATGTCAACTTGTCATCCATAAAATAATGGATCATGTAATAAACAGACAATATGTTGTTTCTTTTTCTCCTAGGGGAATACCTAGAAAATTTAATGAAAATGTACATTGCAATGAAAGGCTCTGATATTCTCCCATGTTCTGTGACTGATCAATATAATTTTATCTATAAAAATATTTTTGGAAAAATGAAGTTTTGAATTAAAAAAAAAAAAACTAGCCACGAGGATAATAGATAGTGTACTTTCCCTCTTAGACAAGCTCTCTATGAAATTTACGTGGAGAGGTATGTCATCAGCCTGGCCTAGATATGACCCTATGGGGACAACCACTTACTCCCTCTTCCTTGTTAGCAGAAACTAAAAGGTGCAGGAGGGAAGGCCAGGCCAGATGGGAGCACTCATCTCTTCCATGAACATCGGGATTGTGTTAGCACATTCCTATTGTGTTCAAGAAAATTGGTGTTAAATCCCTAGTGAGTGGCCACATTTCTGTTTAGTTCCTAGGATAGTGCTTTTTATCAGTTCATTTTCGCTACCCTTACTCCAAGTATGAGTGGTACTAACCATGATTCTTTGTACTTGCAGTGATCCTTCATGGTAATGTTTAAGGAGAAATGACCAAATAGGTTAAAGTTCTGTAATGTACCCAGAGCATTACTAGGAGATACTGTCTTCTGAAGGGCTGACTATATTGCTGGTGGTTTTAAGAAAGCAGAAACTGCCTAGGACTGGAAAACACAAGGATTGGACTATGCCAGAAGGTCTTTAATCATTTCCTTGGGGGCCTTTGTTCTTCTGGAGGCTCTCTTGGTTACAAGAAACAGACATGTACTTAAGTTGCCTCACGTGAAGGAAGATTTATTCAAAGTTTTTGTGTGGGAGAAGCTGAATGACCAGCTTCGCTGAGAACAGTGCTGAACTGCAGCATGGCTGTGGCATATCTGTCTCTGAGTCTGGTGCTCTAGCCTCACTCTTCCCTTCCTTTACTGTCTGGCTTCCTTTCGGCATTTGGAGCCACTACCTCTTCATAAATATAGCACAGTCTCTATCCCTAATGACCACCTAACTCTGTTAACTACCACCTTCCCGCTGAAGTGGCCCCAGTTAACTAGTTTAGTGGCTGGTTACTCCAGTCCTCAGTTCTGTAGAAAGGACCTGGGAACAACTCATTGTGCAAAGACTGACCATAACATCACACATACACAAGTCCAGAGTTTTACTGTGCTGGAGTCAGGATGCTGTCAGTTTAATCAGCTGTTGCAGAAGTTGCCGAATCAGACTGTAGAAATCATAGTTGCCTTTCATGCTTTCTTTGTTTTCTGGGGCTTCCGTTACCGTGGAGGTGTGAGAACATGGTCAGTAAGCCTGGGATAGAACCAGAGTCTCCTTAACTTACTTGGGCCTGTTAAGCAATACAATAGCCATTTCTAAAGCTGGCTCCAAAAGGCTATGAAAAAAATGTAATGTTAGGGATTTTATGTATAATTTTTAAGATTTACATCTATCTTCATATATTTTTTTTGACAGGAATAAAATCATTTCAGAAACACTAAATGTTCCTATAATTATTACTATTTTCTATTTTATGATTGAATGACCTGGACTGTTCTCTGTCACTCCAAAGTGAGATGAGATTAAAAAGAGAAGAACATCCATTCCTATTCTGCTTTGCACTCTAAAACTTATCAGAAAATATCACAGTGGATTATAGGTTTCAAGACTGAGAACCTTGAACTGGATTACAGAGCTGCTTCACATACCCTCTGCATTTCCTGTTCCTCTGCTTTTCCAGCTCATAAAATGAACTGTTAACAGTTCCCTGGGATCAGACTTATACTTGGCATCAAATTTGAAATATTTTGTGAGATAGTATGCTGAAGGTTAGAGTACTTGGGGAAGAACAGCACTTTTGAGATCTATTGCCACTTTTTGTCTGGCTGGGTGGCATGTGTTATGTGTGGGGTCCAGAACACTCTATCTTCCTCTGAGATATGGACTGTTCTTTTATATTGGCTACTAAGCCCCTGGGACATACGCATGAGCTGGTGCTGGGGTTCTAAGCCTGGCTCATTATGTGTAATCCTGTATGTGTATGAGGATCTGAACTCAGGTCTTCATGTTTGCAGAGCAAGTACTCTATCCACTGAGCCATTCCACCAGACTCCTATAAGATTTTTAATGAGCACAGATCAAGACCATATTGCAGTCTATTTATCCAGCCTTTTTAGTTCTGATGCAGGCATCTTATGACTGTTAGCATGTACACTACCAAAATCCCCAGTATAGAGTGGGCAGTGCCATTGTGAGCAGAGATCTTAGGGGAAAAATCAGGCAGATTGATGGGGAATGACAGGATCCTGCACTGAGTGAAGCTTGTTCTGGCTCTGTTGATAAACTGATCTGTGAGAAATTCACCTAGCTTCATTTTAGGACTCAGTTTCCTCATCTGCAAAATAGGAATCAATTTCTTTCATAGTCTCTAAGGATCCCTGAAAAACTTGCTTATTAATAATGGGAAGAATGCTTGGAATGTGTAAATATTTCCTAAGAAGAGCTGGTATCGTTCCTCCTGCTATAAGATTGGAGGAACTATTCTGCATCTCTTCTGCTCATCTGTAATTTAGTCAGCTTGTGTACATACTGCATTGCATTAAACGCTGAACTCTGATCCTCGTGTTTAAACATATTAAATACAAAATATGAGTAGTATAAATTGTATGAAACACTTTTGTCTCCTACTTGGAGTCTCAGCAATGCAGGGTCACCAGAAACATTACACAGATGCTGCTGAAAGTAAGTGGAAGTCTTTCGTACTGTGATTGGCAAATGGTGCTGCAGCAGAAGCAGTGGAAACCCATCACAGAGTATTTATTAGTGGGCCAAGGAAGATTGAGGGTGGGCAAGGACTAAAAGGAGTTGTTTATTTTATTTGCGCATTAACTTTTATAATGCTACAGAGCACAGAGAGGTGTCACTGATAAAAGACTCCAAGTTTGAAAGTTTTCATTCCCACAATAGCTTTGCTGCCGCTGTTTGCTGCCATAAAAGAACATCACTTTCCCTCCCATCAGACACAGTTCTAAGACAGGCCAGTTCTCCATTTGAGTTGTGGGAAGGGAGGACAACGTTCTTTAACATCCAAGATCATGGTTTACATGTTGTTTTTTTATTATAAAAATGTGAGTGCCACCTGATTGGTTACTCTATCACACAGAGCCGCAAAGGAACTCTGTGGAGACTCACATCACGTCTCACCATTCAGCCGGCCGTCTATTGGTTTTCTTTATACCATATCTTTACTTTGCAGATGAATGGCGATTTTTGACATGAGCAGAAAACCTCGTGGAGATGAGGATAGGAATTGGATGTGTTTATAGGTCCTACAAGCTGTGGGCAGGATTGGTGTAGTCCTGTAAGATGTGGATAGGAACTGAATGGACACAGTAGTCCTATGGGATATGGCAGGTGCTCGGTGAGTGGGTAGGTCCTATAGAATGTGGAGCTCTATAAACTTGCCTTTGTCATATTGTGCTGTGT
Organism: Rhabdomys pumilio; assembly: GCA_030674055.1. NCBI lineage: Eukaryota > Metazoa > Chordata > Mammalia > Rodentia > Muridae > Rhabdomys > Rhabdomys pumilio. The sequence continues at coordinate 42,824,511 of JANHMN010000006.1, forward strand.
TCTATTTTGGCTGAGACTGTTTTGCTTTGTTTTTAATTTCTGAAAAATTTTCACCATGATTCTCCAAAGTCTTTAATAGTTTTTCCTGGGAAAAGTTGAAAAACTATAAAACAAACTCCTTGGATTACAGTAGAAACTACTGATGAGGTAAGTTTGAAGATGGTCATGCTTTGTTTGGTTTCAGTTTTCAAGAGCTGTTAAGTGGACATAGAGAAACATAGCGGCTCTACTTATCAGCGACTCCTCTGTTCTCTGTAAAGGGGAGATTTATGGCATCCACAGGGGCTAGGGCCACATAGCCCAGTGTGAGCTTACAAGGCGTTAGCTCCTCGATGCCAAGTGAATTTTGGAAATGATTCTCCTTTGCTGACAGTCCCCTCATTACTGATTGTGTGGACTCATTTATCAGGCATTTCTTAAAATAAACTGTTCATTTATACTAATAGGACTTGGCAGCAAGAAAAAATTGGCAGGACTTGGAGTTCCTAGTGTGCCCTCCCTTTTTAAAATTGTGTTGCCTTAAAAAAATTAAAACACCAACACTGAGGAGTTTGAATCATTAAGAGATAACAATTTTCAGAGACCAGCGTGGAGTTCATTAAAGCAGAAACAATGGCATTATAAATCTTGAAAATGGTAAAGAGGAAATATTTCCAAAGATGCTTACCAAAGGACACAATAAGTCCACTGTTGCCACCTTTGACCTTTTCCACTCTTCAGGCAAGGAACTCCTCTTGTGGATACGTGTGTTTCCTAATTTTGGCACCACATGAGCTTTTGAAGAAAGCTAGCTCACTTCTCCATGTGGTGTTTACTCTCCTCCTTGAAGAGGAGAATCAGCTAGCTGCTTCTCTTAGTTACGCACACGATGTGCTGTCTCTCTACAGCCAAGATAATTCTTCTCAAGGCTTTCTTATTTCTGTATTCCTAATCCTGGGGGCTTCTGATACTAAATTTCCATCTCACACTCCCCTAGTATTAAGGAACATTAGTAGAATTGACCACCTTTTTCTCCTAAACAAAAATATAGCTGTGGAACTCACAATAAAATTTAAGTTCCAGCTGACTCTTTTGACTCAGGAAAAGTTTGTCAGCTCTGGGAATAAAGAAGGCCAAAAGGACTCCAACAAAATGTTCAAGTGCATTCTTGCACGTGTGCATGCAGAGGCATTTGGATTCATATATATATATGAAAAGGTATGTCTATATACCTTTGTAACACACCATATAGGGATGTTCTTTTAGGTAACAGAACTATGTGGACCACAATGTGTGTTGAAACTTGAGACTGCATAGAAATGGTGCACATCACTGTCTGAGTGTAAATGAAAATCTTTACAAATACAGAGGTCTGCCAATAGCTGGCACTAAAAGGGGTGCTATGTGCTAGGTGGACTAGACTCCAATGCTCTCCTACCCTTGAGATAGTGTCTGAACAACCCGTTTAGGTGGCTAGTGAATAACAGGTGGCAGATATTCTCTTTATATCATTTTTACAATTACCTTAGAGCTTGTTATTTTGGAAAACTCATCCTTATAATAGACAGTTATTTTTCTGAGATTTATATTTCGAAGTTTATGACTTCTAGCCAAAATTTAAGAAGGAATAAATATATTAGTTAATAACGATTCTATTGTATTAAGAATAATAATTATTTGGTGGTGATAAGTGTGTGGATAATTTTTTAACCTTTGTTTTTCATTAATATTTCCCTAAAATTTACAGTATTAATATATTAAAAAGGATTTTTCAAGAGACGAAAGGTGTATCCCTTATTTTTTAAGTGTTAGTAAATGTCGTTTTTCCATTTGTTTTGTTTCTTCATATATTCAGGGAATCAGTGTGTAGCATTCTCATCATTTTCCTTTAATTCTGCTTCACTGCATAGCAGAGATTTCTCAATACTTTAGCTCATTTCTGCTCATCTGTTGCAGAAAGCACATGAGGTAATTATTTTTGTTATTGATATTTGGCTCTTTTCTTACTGAGGAAATGAACTCAGGACTTCACACACACCAGGGCAGCATTCTACAACTGCCACACATCTCCAGCTTCTGCTTACCTCTGAAATTAAGAGACATTTTAGTTATTGGTGTACTGTGATGCACTTTCCTGGGAAGCTGGAAGATCTAGTAAAGTTTCAAGCCCTTAGTATGACCCACAGCCTCAGGAAACAGACATAAAGGGATTTTGTTCTCCGAATCAACTGGATTCTGAGCTATCAAAAGACAGATATGTAAGACTCACCTTATTTTATCTCTCAGTATTAAGCCTGGACATAAGATTCATTAAAATGCTATTTACTAATTATGCATTGAGTTAGGATGTGAGAAAAGTTTTTTGAAGTGTCTATGTATTTCTATCCTTGCTTTTGTACTTTCCTCAAAGGCTTACCTAGTATGGCATGCTGGTTGTTTGGTTGTTTGGTTGTTTGGTTGTTTGGTTGTTTGGTTGTTTGGTTGTTTGGTTGTTTGGTTGTTTGTTTGTTTGTTTGTTTGTTTGTTTGTTTGGTTGGTTGGTATCCATAAGACAGTTAGAGCCTGGCTGCAGAGCAAACACAAGCAGGTATTTTGGAACAAGTGTGTGGAAAGGGTGGTGTCAGAACATTGTCAGAACTTAGTTCTGCTCTCCTCCTGAGTGTCCCTTTGTAGTCAGGGAAGGATTAACTTCTTCCACAGGAGTTCCCCTTGTATGAGGATAATTGCATTCTTGTCATTTTCCTTTTTAGTGCTTCAAGTGGACCATTCAGAACTGCTGAGGTCACCCTCTTCTGGTAGTTATTCTGAACACTTTTACATCATTAACATCCTACATGACTTGGGATTACATTCAGAGAACTAAGTCACTTACTCCTGGAAGGGACTCTTGTAGACTAATCCCCGTTAATACTCTGAATTCTTCATCTCTTGAGCTAGCATGTGTCCTTTCTCTGACCCCTGCATAACTTATCTTTTCTGTAAGAAAAACTGGGGAAGAGAATCCTTTTAAAACAATTCTAATACTAAAATGGCTTACAGTGTCCTTAATAATAGCTTGCACTGCATCCTCAGACATGATTAGTGTATAGGTAGTATGTAGACTCGAGTAGCTAGAAAAATCAACCCTGATTGAAGTCCCAGAGCCTAAAAACTCACCCAGAGCTTGTGTTGTTGTGTTACCTGAAGCCAGTCATTTAATCACATGGAGACTTTGTTCCTTCACTGTTTTAGGAATTATGGTTTTTGTATTGTAAAAAATAAACAGTACTAATATCTATGCTCATGAGAGCCAACAAAGATAATCCTTTGTGCAATATCTGGGTAACAAAATATTTTTGTGAAAACCAATTATAAGGAGACATTCTGAGTAGGTCAGCAGACATCTAGATTTAGAAAGTCAAATGTATAATAATCTCTGTTCTCACCATTTCTGCCCTAAACAAATGCTATGCATTTATACGTGAGGAAGGGCATACAGTGCTGCATAGAGTTCTCTTGAGAAAAACAAAAGATTGTGTGTTGGTGGACTGGGTAGGACTATCTCCATTTTTTATTAATTTATTTTAGGTGAAACAACCATGACTGCACTATCATAATCAAACAATTCTGACAGTTGAGATAACTTCCTTTATCTCACAGCCCAATTATTACATTATTTTCTGTATAAGTAAATCTCCTAAATCCCAATAGAAGAATCTTAGTTCCAGCTAGAGAATAGAAATTTCTTGTTGCAATTTCTTAAGACTAAATGGTAATGATAATTTAAGGTCAATCTAGAAAAGTCCTCCAAGGCTTGCTTGTAATAGCTGGAAACTTCCACACACCTATAAACACTTTTACATGTAGGGTATATTATCACTATTACCAAAATAATGTGGTAACACAAAGAAAAATGGTTACAGGAATAAAAAAAAAACACAAACACAAACACAAACAAACAACAACAAAAATCCAACTTCTAAATCAGTGGGCTTTATGAGTGAAAAATTATAAGTGTGTTACAATTTAGCAAAACCACTAGGCTCCTGATTGTAATTTCATTTTTAAAAATTTGAGTTTACATAATACTTGAGTTTCCTAATAGAAAGCCAACAAGTGAAATATTGATTAAGGGCTGAGGAAACTGGAGAGCGGTATCTATGACAGGCATGATGACAACAATACACAGAGGCTGCACTCCACGGGAATGATTCTGCAAGTGACAAAAGAGAGACCACTGTTAGTGAAGGTGTGGATGGTTGATTTCTGTGCAATATGCATTATATCATGTTCTTTCTGGCACACGTTCAACATCACATCTGATTAACAAAGAGAAATGATTGTCTAAGCTTTTAGGCCGGCCTTATTATATGTTATTCTGCAATCATCAGCTTGGCAATCATTTCTGACTTTAATTACAGTAATGATAGGCAAAGATATTCATGAACTAGAAACTATTGCCTTAGCAGAAACAATCTTGAATTATTTTGCTAATTGTATTGCTGTTTACCATACAAATAATTGAAAGAGCCTTCAGAAGCAGTTGTGTGTGGAAACAATTGTATTTGTTAATGTTCTTCTCATTATTGTGATCAAGTACCTGACAAAAGCAGCCTAAGGAGGAGTTTATTTTGGCTCACAGATACAGGATGCAGTCCATCACAGTGGGGAAGGGTGGTAGTAGGAAAGTGAGGGACTCCTCACCAGTAACAGAAGGATGCTGGTGCTCAGGACACCTCCTCATGTTAATTCACTCCAGGACTACATCTCATGGATTGTGTAAACACATTCAGGGTGGATCTTCTTTCCTTAGTTTAATCTTTTTAGAAATGGCCTCATATACACTGAGAGGTATTTGCTTGCTGGTTCAAGTCCAACTGAGGTTACAATAACCTCAGAAAAAATAAATCCCTATAATAAATGAAACTCAAAATTGTGTACATATGGCCCTGTGTAAAAAAGTAGTACAATGGTAGGTTTAAACAGTTAATTGTGTGTCTTCATCAAAAATACAGGCTGCTGGTGACAACACTGGAGTAGTCTCTGAAGATGCCTCTCGCAGTGGAAGTTAGCCCTTTTTTGATTTGGATCATTATGGATGTAAGCCGGATCCTAACCTGGACCATTACCATTCTTTGGTACCTGGTAGAAAACAGTGGTTTAATATTTGCAGCACTTTTGAGTTGAGAGATTCTAAATAGCATGAACATTAGGGGCCAGGAGTTCACTTAAGAGTGAGTATTTGGAGTAAACAGAAAACAAAGATGAAGAGAAATCAGATCATCTTCACATCCAAGAGTCAGCCTGTCAGTGTGTTCTCTGTTTCTTTTTGTCTCATTTACCCAAAGACAAGTGTTAGTTTGGCAAGCAAAGTTTCTGGGGTGTAATTGAAAAAATCACTTTTCATGCCTCATTGAGCCAGAAGAGTCTCAATTCTGAAAGACAAGACAGCTGATGAATGGCACTAAAGGCAATGTATAGATACCAATGTTCTCTAACAAAGATGTTAAAAAAAAGTTGTCCTTTTTTCAAAAGGGTAAAGAAAAACCCAACAAAACAGAAAGAACCAGCAAGCAAGTTATAAACCCATATGGAGAAAGGAAGCCTTATAAGGAAAGAGAAAAAGAAGAAAACGTGTAAAAAACAGCAACACAGTAACTTGTGTTTCTGTTTCCTTCAGGTGGATCTCTGCTTGTGTTGAAGCACCTACTGCAAAATTTAAATGTTTTTATGCCTTCACTGTGGGCCAGACAGGGCTGCTATCATTTTTCTTGTTCGAGAGAAGCACAGGAATTGGCTTTATTCTTCAAGCAAATAGTGGGCCATGCTGTTGTGGGTTGCAGTCCCTCATCTACTTACCCCAGATATAAAAGCCCAAGACAGCCCAAATTATGGATATCACCAAAGTTCTACTTGGCGAATCAATTAGTTTCATTGGGGTTACTTATATTGATATGGGTGGGAGATTACTTAAAGAGAAAGACATGACTCAAACACAGTTGCCTCGCTAAAGCCCACCCCAACAAAAATGAAAGCTCAAAAAACATGGGAACCTGAAGCATCCGAACAGCCTGCAGGCTGGAGAGTGTCCTTTCTAGGTAGTTCAGTTTGTCTTTTTTTTTTTTTCCCTTCTTGACCGATGGTTCTCCTCTACTGGGGAAAGGGGGAAAGTTGTCCGTCTTGACAGAATGCACAGATTCTAGTGGGAAGCACAAGGAGGGGTGAGGGAGAAAGGAGGCTCCCCCTTTCCCCCCACTCCTTCCTTCATACTATGCCCCTCCCCTGCCTAGCCAGCCAGATCAGGGGAATTAACCTTAGTGATCAATGGAGTGACAGATATCTCAGCCAAATCTCCCTCATATCCTTCGAGGCAGTTATGCAGGTGATTTTGTTTAGGCTGCTTGGCTACTCTTAGCCTTCTTTGCTGCTTGGTTCAATTGAGAATGGCTCTCAGCTGTCTTTTCCATTTACTCTTAGAGAGGGAGGGACCAAATGAATCTTGTTAGTTTCAGGGACTTCCTAAAAGTATTTTGAGTTTTTTGTTTTTGTTTGTTTGTTTTGTTTTTTGTTTTTGTTTTTTTTTGTTTTTGGGTTTTTTTGTTTTTTGTTTTTTGTTTTTTTTTTCTGTTTTAAGGAACTTCTCTGCAAGAAGAAATGTTTCAGTCTTACAAGCAACTACTACATGGCCATATTTCAATAACTGGAGGAAGCTCCATAGTTCTTTCTGGAAATAACAAAATGCAAATCCATACATTCAGCTTGGTTTGCTCAGTTGTAAGAATGTAAGTTTGCAGCACACAGAAGCTTGATTGAAGGGAGTCCAGAGACAGGAGTAACAACGATGTGGTGAGAGTTAGGGCCATGCTATGATCTCGTTGCCCGATTGATTCTGTCCTTTTAGTTAGGTTTACTTTCTAATTTTATCCAGTTTTACCCGTTTTAAAGTTTATTTGATATATATTGTACAGATATCCGGCATACGACATAGTATTTCAATGTATGACTGTGGTACATAGTAATTCGGTCAGATTCTTTAGCAAAGTTATCACCTCCAACAGGTTTCACTTAAGAAGATTCAAATCTTATTTAAAGCTATTTTGAAATACATAACTGAGTATTGTTAGCCATGTACTGCTGTGCTTATGAACATTAGAATTTATTCTGTCTGTCCAGATGCACATTCACTTATTAATTTATTTCTAATCATAAGATAAACACAGCAGAGGAGACATCCTAAGAAACATAGAATCCATCTTATTGTGGTAAAAATCAGTTAACAGGAGACTTTCCTTTAAAGATTTATTTTAATTATATGTATGGGTGTTTTGTCTGCAGTTGGATCTGTGCACTACATGTGTGCAGTGTTCTCAGAGGTCAGAAGAAAGCATTGAGTTCCTTGGAACTAATTTTAACCAATGGTTATTAATTAAAGATAAGCGCATGGTTGTGATCTGCCACATGGGTGCTGGGAATCAAACTGGGGTTCTCTAGCAGAGCAGCCAGTGCTTTTATCCACTGAGTAGTCTTTACAGTTCAGGAGATTCTCTCTTGACAAATTTGTGTGGGTGATTCACTCTTGCTAACAATGGAAACATCATTGCAACTTTTTATAAGATAACAGAAACTTTATATTCACTAGTTAGCAAGTCCCTTCTCCCCCTTAGCACTTAATAATCATCCTTCTTCTGTATGATACGCCAGGTGAGTGGCCATGCAGGACACAGCCTTCTGTGATTGGCTTATTTTGCCTAACATAATTTCTTCAGAATTCATCCATATGGCATGAATTTCCAAATCCACTCAAATAGTATCTCAGAATTTTCCACAGTAATTTTCTACACATTTCTATATCCATCAGTCCATCAATGGGCCTTGGTTTTCATATCTTAGCTATTGTATATAGTATTATAATGAACACCATCTGGCTAAAATCTCTTTAAGGTCTAGAGCTCAATCCCTTCACATACTCAAAGGTATGTTTACTTCACTATTAGGTAGATTTTTGAGTTACATCTTTAAATTAGGCAAAGTAATTCAGAAAATGACTAGCTTGTTTTATAATTCTATTGATTAAATCTTGAAAGGACCTCATGTTTATATACCCGAGTCATTGTGACCAGACTTTTATATACCTGAATTAGTTAGTCCTTCTCAGTGTGACCAAATACCTGATGGAAAATAGCCTAAGGAAGGAAGATTTTTTATTTTGGCTCATGAAAGTATGGTCTCTCATTTCTGGGAAGATCCAGTACCTGGGGAGCTAGGTGCTTTGGCAGTGAATGTTGTTCACAAGTTAGTGGGTCAGAAAGTAGACAGACCGGGAAACAAATATCAAACTCATGAGCCCCTGAGAGACATAGAGACAAAGCATAACAAAACCTAGTATTTGTACAGCACTGAATTGCATTTATACTAATCACTACACCCAGTGCATATAAAATGTCTGGTATATAAAATGCTATGACTGTGATTTCCACTTTAGATAAATCTGTAAATAAGGTAACTCAGAAATGCCAGGAAATGTGTGTAGGTTCTCTTGATTACTAAATGCCACAGGAGGGGTGTCTCCTCCCAAGAGCTGTCTTCAAAATAAGTGTGTGTGTGTGTGTGTGTGTGTGTGTGTAACATAATGTTTTAAAAATCATAATTCTTTTGTCAATAAATTTTTAGAGCTGAAACATTTTTTTAGCTGTATACTAACCTTAAAAATCTATTTCTTAGAAGCAAGCGAGTATGAAAAGAGGACAATTTTCCTAAAATACCCTTTATATGATGACTTAACACAGATTTGAAAAGCAGAACTAACATATGATAGAATAATGGTAGGGTAGGTGACAGAAATTATTTTCAGCTAAAGAAAATTGATTTTAAGGGCATAGTAATCTATTGCATGCATGCCATTATCTCACGCTCACCTATGTCTGTAAACTAGTTTAAATTCTGATCATCGAAATATGCCCTAGAAGAAGCTGGAGCTGTTACTAATAGTTGTTTTAGAAACTCAGCTTGGCTTGTGAGTATAAGTATAGTATTAGTGGAAATACCGAGTGACCATGTGGGGTAGAGTCCTGCTCCCTTTCTTTAGACAACAACTGCTGTGCATTATTTTTATCTGTAAGCAATTAGTCAAAATAGTGTTTGATGTGGTCCTCTAATTTGTCAGTCTGAGAATATCACAAATGATGGAGAGGACTTACTTGTGGACTTAAGGTGGGAGAACTTTATTACTTTGCTTGCAGCTAAAAGCATAATAAGCCTAATGCTGCCAGGATAGAGAGGCCCTGACAGATGTCAAAGGAAACACAAAACCTATTTCCATAAATTTATTTAAAAATTCTCTCTTTTATAAAATTTAGAAAGTTTATTCATCAAATAATTTTAGCGTTTAACATAAAGTGAATTTGCTGTTTACACTAATGTATCTTTTTTCCTTTTTAATTAAAAACACAAAGGTTGTTATAATAAAGGTAAGACCACTGGATTTGTCTTCATCACGTATCTGTCACTGAAAGCATGACTCTATAGGGTAAACAAATATGTTGACTTAAAGAGAGAAGCAAAGTAATTCAATATTGAAGAGTGTTTCCACTTGCTGGTCTGGCTTACTCAGTGTCCCACTAGATCTAAGTTTCCAGAAACTGAACGATGGTGTTTTAACCAGTTCACGACTGTGGATATAGCTTAATGACTTGATATCTAAGATGCTAACTAGGCTGGCTTGTTATTTTTGAAAGAATCCATAATGGTACACATTTGGATTTTGAGAGCAGGACGTAGTTTGAAGAATAAATTGCCTAACACTGTTTCCATAGGTCCCATTCAAACAAACAGTAGAATGTTGGAAAGATTCTACTGTCACAGCCAATGTTTAATAGAGACAAGAGGGAATAAAAAATGAAAATATTATTTCTCAATTTACATCTTGTCTTGCCTCAGTCCAAATTCTTATTGCTAAAGCAATCCAAAAACATACTTAAGGGCTCACCTGTGCTGCCCTCTGCTGCTGTAAACATTTTGCTAAAATGAATTGGTTTGTTTCTGACAGAAGTTTCCTTTGGAATTAATAAAAAAAATACTGGGAATATAGTAACTGATTGGCCTTACACATAATTGTCTTAATTCACTCGGTTTTGCCCCTGCCGTAACCTTTTTCTCAAAGATCATGAGCAAAACTTTGGATCCTGTGCTTCTGACCATGTATTATTGGTCCAGAGATGACATAAGATGAATAATTTCTATACTAGAAAATTTGCAATTATATTACAAAAACCAATGAACTTAATTCAGTCATCTTAATACACACAGTGGCCTGTGCATATGATACCCATGGCATAGAATGGAAAGAACAAAGGATGTGGAAGTTGGCTAAGGCATTAGATGGGACCAGTATTGTCTACAGACATCCCAATGCCATCCAAGTTCTTGGATTCTGTTATAGGAGGATGTGACAAGACTAACAGAGTCTGCCTTGTATTGAACATAATCTCTTTCACGAAGAGGAAGTTTTAAAGAGTTTTAAACTTAACTTTCACCTCTTGTTCTGATTTCACAGTCACTAATGGTTATCAATTTAAATAAAGAAAATACATGGATGAACTATGTAGCTACCTCGCCCACATGAGTAGATTCTGATAAAATTAATAATATTTTCCCCTACAATTATGCTGCCATATACTTTTCTCTAGCTGGAGAATCACCCAGTCATGAAAACATGTGTATTTGTGATTCACATGATAGCTACACATATTAGGTAATGGCATTCTGATATCTCTATCAGTTATGTTTTTAAAACTTTGTGTTCATTTATTATTATTAACTGTATTAGTCAACTCATACAGGTATATGTTAAATGTTGAACATACTCACCCCAGTGCCCGACCCCACTGCTCTCCTTTTCTTGTGGCTCTCCTTCCTCCCTTAACATCTTCATTCCCCTAGACTATTTCATTTTTACTAACATATAATATATATTATATATTATATATTATATCTCTATCCAACTTTATGTTCAATGACTGCTTTAGTTCACTTACTATGGTTGCCAAAAGTTGTATTTGTTTTTCCTAAAATGACATGACTGCGTTCTTCTTCATGGAAGAATAAAACATTCGATTGAATATGTGAATCACATCTTCCTCATCCTTTCTTCTGCTGACGGCCATCTAAGTTGCACTGGTAGTTCAGCTGTTGTGAAAAGTGCTGTAAGCATCGATGTATATATGACTCCCTGATGTGGTGACTTGACTTGGAGTTGTTCAGATAAATATTCAGGAGTAATATAGCTGGGTTATATGATAGATCTACTTCTATTTTTCCTGCAGTTTTTTTTTTTCTCCAGAAACCTCTCTATTACGTAGACAAAGAGAACTTTTATGATACTGGAGGGATGTATAGTACTCCAGTCTCTATCTGTTTTCAAGGCAGTTTGATTTTGAAAATGTCAGCTTTCCTAGGACTGAAGGTAATAACATAGCAAAGAACATAGGGAAAATCAAACTGGAATTCCATCAAATCACCTAGGGAACCTTTGCTGGAGTTTCTAACCGAGGAGATCAAATGTAATCTGAGTATCTGTAATTTTAAGAACATTTAGAAGGATCTAACAGATGTCCATATTTGATAGTATATATAACTCTAAATCTACATAATGTTCACAAATTCTTCTTATTCTGACTTAAAAATATAAAAGGTTTAAATAGCTCTAGTATTTTTTTTTCCTGCATTATGTGTGTATTGGCCCTTGTTGGAGTCTCTGTTTCATTCACATTATGTGCCTCTCTATTTTGAAGAGAAAGAGAGAGAGAGAGAGAGAGAGAGAGAGAGAGAGAGAGAGAGAGAGA
>JANHMN010000006.1:42836318-42853103 GCA_030674055.1 Rhabdomys pumilio
AGAGAGAGAGAGAGAGAGAGAGAGAGAGAGAGAGAGAGAGAGAGAGAGAGAGAGAGGTGGTGACGACAAATGGAAGGTTGTTGTACATCTTTGATGTGGTAACAGGCAGCCAGGCTTCCCAGACACCTTGTTAATGATGAGTGATGGCTGCATGCTCAGCTTACCATCATTTTTCTCCACTAAGCCCCTTTCTTGTTTAGGCTTTGTTCTCAAATTCTAAAATACTATGTGAAGTTATTCTCACTGATGAGTGAGTGTTGCACACATTTGAAGTTCATATTCACTGGTAAAAAGTCAACTTTCTGTTTTATTTCATACATAATATTTTGTTTCTCCAGTGTAAGATTTAACCTTTTCTTTTGGACAGTGGTATGAGGTTTTGTTATTATTATTATTTTGCTGAGCTGTGTCTACATTATTGTTCTTACTATTTTATTTACAACATGTTTGACTACATAAGTCTCAGGTATCCTGCCTTTGATCGATTCTAGAAATGTTTTGAAATGCTGACCCTCTATTTTTTCCCCAGAACCTGAACTATATGTGTAATTAACTGTATCACCTTAAGTTTAATGTCTTCTTTTTTTTGTCTTTCATATTTTAAGTCCTTATTTTTGAGATTCTTAGTTCAAGCTTGCACCATCTTTTCAGCCACATGTATCTGGTATTCAACCTGTCCATTGAGTTTTTAGTTGTTAGGCTGTGCCACTTCCAGAAATTATGGATTATAATCAATTCAACTACTTATTTTATTATTATATAATTTGTATAACTTTGATTCCCTCTTATTTCATAGTAAGTTTATATAAATATTCTAATAATTATATAGGCAATGTATTTCAAGATTTGGTTCTTTTGATTGCTGGCTTTCTATAGTTTATACTGACATATTTGTAGATATTTATGTGTGTTTGTATGTGTGTGTGTCTATAGTATGTGTATATGTGTGCTTGTACATGTATTTGTCTCTGTGCACTTCTATATATTTTTGTTTATTTGTGTATATTTCTATATATATGTATTTCTGTGTACTTTTCTCTGTGTGTTTATGTAAGTGAATCTCTCTCTCTCTCTCTCTCTCTCTCTCTCTCTCTGTGTGTGTGTGTGTGTGTGTGTGTGTGTGTGTGTGTGTGTGTGTGTGTGTGTGTGTTAGGGCCATTGGAGCATTGTATGTCTTTGGGGCCTAAATTGTCATACATTATTTTGTATTTGCAGCTGACATTTTGACACCGAGGATGCTATGAGACTGACAACTCCTTAGACTACTCTCTTCTAGAGTTTCGTGGCTACCAAAGTGATATTAACTCATGGCTTAAACTTCCATGAAGACTGACCTGTGGTTTTCAAGGAATTTTTTTTATCATTTATCACAAAGACTTAGATTAAGACTCGGTTTTTCATGTTATTGTTCAGGAAATAGATTCTGTTTCTTTCTTTTCAAATTTTATGGTGCCTAGTTTTATGAAAATAGCTCAAACATGACTTCTCACCTAGCACAGTTCTTAAGATGCAGCTTCTGTTCTCTATGTGGGCACTTACTTTACTTTACTGCTGTAAATCAACAGCATTGGCCTAATGCTCTTGGGAAGGCTGCTGGCTGCAGTACTCACTTAATTAACAACTTACGATTTTTCTCTGCCTGTTGATTCCTTCTCTCTAAATCACTGTTCTCCCAGACTGTTTCTTCAAGCATTATAGTTAATTCATCCATACATTTAAAATACCTTTGAACTATAGCCTAAGAATTTTAAATGTCTTGCATAAATAAAGAAGGTTCAGCTAGCTAACCCATCATATTTCTATTAACAGTGATTCCATGTTCACTTTATAATTAAAAATGATTTTTCTTTTCTATTCTTATTTCATGTCACAGACATTTGGATCAATCAAATAAGGCAAGAATAGGCAAAAATCTTAAAGTAAATCCTTTTAGTATCTTCTAATTTGTAAATTTATACCTAGAGAAGTTTTTCCAAATGAATGTTCCCTAAATCACACATTTGCAGCTATGTAGTAACATAACCGAGAACTACTGGCTTAAACAGAATATCAGATTTCTTCATGGAAGAGATGGCAGGGTCTATAATATGGCAGAGAACTGGAGCATCTCTGAGCATTGTTGAGCACTGGTCAGAAGTCTGGTATTCTCGAGATGCACGTCAAGGAGAACAAACATAGAGATTAGGCTTTCTCAAGCCTATGATGAGAGTGAGCAACAGAGCTAAGGCTGAAATCTACTCCGCTTTATGATCACAATGGTACCATCTGTAAACAGCTGCTTTCGAATTCATTTTCAGTAGAACCCCATCCACCAAACTAAAATACATGCAGTATCGTACTCTCTTGAAAGCAGCCTAACAGCAAGCCCCAGCAATGGATCTTCAACTTAAAACACCCACCTATGGCACCCATGTCTGCGTTTGAAGAGTGTATGCACTCTCCTGTAATCCCAGATGTGGTTGATGGGGAACAAACTTTCAAGAACAAGCTGTGACAGAAACCCTTTTTAAAAACCATTTTTGGATTCCCCCCAGCAGAATGTGCACAGTTCCTGACTGTTGGTGTAGTCTTCCTTCTATTACAGAAAATGGACTGTGGGAGCATGGGAAGATGAAGTGCAACGTTATTTACATTTTTGTGCCAAAACATTATGAAGTGAAATAGTCAAACATGCTGAGCCAGTGCAGCATATGAAAATTAATAGGAACATTTTGAATATGTGATCTTTTACTTGAAACAATATAAATGAAAAGGGTTCTGTTGAAGGGCTTTCTTGACCTCTTTTAAATGTTTCTTCTTCTTTTCTTAACACTCTCTGTTGTTTATAATAACCTCTTTGGATCTTAGGTCTAAAAATTCTTTCCTTTTAGAATTTCATTCTTTCTGTTTGTCTGTGTACAACAAATACCTTTCATGGAAAAAAGTACCGTGCCTTGAGCCCATTAAGTCAGTTAGTAAGGATGTCTAATAGCTTTTTGAGACAGGGCAACAGGGTGAACATTGGGTTTGGAATTCTGGTGTTGGTGTTTCATTTGGTCATCAGTCAGCTAAAGGGAAAAGGTATGTGTAAAGACATTCATAGAGGATGAGAACTAAGACAAGAATTTCCAACTGGAGGCTAAGGAGGAATTCAGAAATTTCTGGGAAAATGCTTTATGGGAGGATGTATTAGTTTTGATTTTTTTTCTTGTTTCTGTGGTAAAATACTGGGCAAAGGCAGCTTAAGAAAGTAAGGGTTCATTTGGTTTACAGTTCCAGGGTACAGTTCATCACAGCCTGGTAGTCCAAATGGTAGGAGCCTGAAACAGCCTGCTACAGTGCATCACAATCTGGGAGCTGAGATGTATTAATGGATGCCTACCTTACTTCGTCCTTACTGTGAAGGCCAAGATCCTAATCCATGTAATGGAGCCACTCGGTGGGCAGGTTTTCCCATATCAATTAACCTGCTTAAAATGTAATCATATACTATATAGGCATGCCCAGTGGCTTACCTAGACAATCTCTTACACACAGGTTATAAATCATGTCCAGTTAATAAAACTATCCATCAACCATAACAGAAGGGAAATTGGTAGTCTTTGTACTGATATGAAGTATATTATGAAGAATTGAAAATGGGACAAAAATGGGAGAAATACTTTAGAACACTGAATCTTTTGTGCTGAGCCCTTGTATAAAGCCCAGGTCAATAAACACCTATGCTGAGTAAAGGACTGTGATAAAAATACATATTTATAGCAACAAATAACTCTGATCCCTTTGATATAAATTATGTTCTACCATTGTAGATATTTTTTGTTTCTTTGAAAACTATATATATGTATATACACAAATATGTATATATAACATTATTTTTAGTTTTTTGGGTAGCTCGCTATGCAAGAAGATATAAGAATTCTCTGTTCACAGTAATAAAGTCAAATCAGGATTTACTTGTTAACGTACTATTTTAGTAGCTGACATCAATTAATTTCAAATATTTTTTCTTTTAAAATTATTTTATGATGCAAACTGTACTTCAAAGCATTTACTTCACAAATATAATATTTTTTGATTCTTAGTTAAAAGCTAAACTGTTCAAATAATATTAAGAACACCTGTTGATCAAGAGTATCGCTTTAGGCTCAAAGGTATTAAATAGATTCTATGTAGCTAACAGAACTTAAAAGGCCTTATAGCCACTTTGAGGAAAGGGACTTCTACTAGGAAGGACAAGCGATAGGCTTCAACAAAATCCCGTAAGATCTAGGATATCTGCAATGCTGTCAAGAGTTGAATCCCATTAGGACACTCAGGCTTTGAATCTTGTCATCTTGTTATTTATTAAACTGTCAGTCAAGGCTGTTGGGGTTATGGCAGTAGATTTATTATCTTTGCAGCAAACCTGGCATGGAGAGACCTTACTCTTGGCACTAGTCTGGAAATTATACAGAGAACAAAGTTTGTGAAACAAGCAAATGATAAGCTCCAACAAAATCCAGTAAGATCATTATTGTGGCAAACCTATCCCAAGCAAAGTCAGACACTGGATTTTGGAAAGGCCAGTATCCTGAAAACCAGCAGGTGGTAGTTCTCCTCCTCCTCCTCCTCCTCCTCCTCCTCCTCCTCCTCTTCCTCCTCCTTTTTTTAAGCACAGTGCTACAGTTGACATTCTTGTGTCCTGAAGAAGGCCCTGTGCTCCAGAAAAACATTTGTTTCTTTTCTAACTGCTCCTTGCCTTGAATGTCCTCATGGTCTTTTCTACCTCCCTACATAAATAAGGGGACTTTCTCCTTTCTAGTTGTGGTCTTGCTGCTCTTCCCTGCCCTGGAGTGTGGGTGTGACTTGCCTGAGGGTGGCATGGTCTTGAGAAGGGCTGGAGACATTTTCCCTTAAAGGTTTTGCCATGGAATATGCATACAGTAGAAATCAGAGTTCCTGTCATTTCTTGTCATGGCTCATGAGAGAGTATTATTATTCTATTTCTTTGTTTCCTTCAAGGGAAGATGTGCAGGGTGTCTGGAAGATTTTATTATCCTCAGAAAGTCTGTTTTAGTTTTGAATTAATAACAATTATAAAAAACTTTGTTTTTGATATTACATTAAGCACTTTACACATGCTAATATGGTCATTGCCCTAGCTATGCGGCATTATTTCTACTTTAACCATTTTAAAGATAAGGACACACAGGTGGAGACAGATAAGCCTCTCAGTTAAGATTACAAGGTCAGAATTTACAAGTGGGCCTGAGTTTATGTTCTTAATGACCTGACACTTGTCCCAAGCATTATCAGTGAGGGCACATAGTTGTTGCATGACAGTTTTCTATGGGATTAAAACTTCCTGCCTCTTGGAGGGAAGCTCATAAAGACACATGATGCTTACAGGAAGCTGAAAGAAAAGGTTGTTCTAAAGTTTAGAATCCAAATGGAAGATGATATAGTCCATTCTGCAGGGAAGTTTGTTTTGTGGACAACTCAGTATAGTTTTCAGGAAGTTTCTGAAAATGACTAGATTCACTAGGCCCCTCCCTCCTCAAGAGTATATAAGCAGTAAGTCAGAAAGTCTTTACAGACTTTCAGGATCAAGCTTAGACAAGTTGACCTGTGTAGAATAGGCTGAAACTAACCAAGCAGCCTGGAAGAAACAGAAACTAGCTGAACTTCTTGGAAGAGGCTGAGAAGAACCAAGCTACCCAGAAAGGACTCTAGCTTGTTGAGTTGCCAGGTAGGCTGTGTTGTAAGCTTCAGGTTTCCAATTATCACAAGCTGTCACATAGGCTGGGTAGACTTCACTGATAGACCTGTCTTAATCATTTGTATTTCTATAAAAGAAATTGGTCAATAAAGGTTTAGCAAGTTGGACTTTGGTTGTACTTGTACTTTAGTCTGTCATCCATTCCCTATGTGGAGTTAGTAGACATTTATTTTAGTCTCCCTAAGAATGGTCTCACACAAAAATAATGTTTATAGCAAACAGATCAACTTCATCATACAAAGTAAGGATTTTTTTTTTATGAACTCAGATAAGCAGAAAAGAAGACTCATGACAGGAAGAGAAGAGATTGAATTTGTGATACTCTAATGTATCAGGCTAAAAGGATGCTTCTACTTTTACATGCACCCAAGGACCCAGGAGACTATTTGATCTCTTTGCCTCTGAGGAGAGTTCAACAAGCCTTGCTGAGGTTATATTCTACATTGATGTAAGCATTCTCCAACAATTCAGAGAGTCATGAAAACTTAGGACTTCTACCCACAGACTAGTTGGAAGGTAGAGAGAAACTAAAGCTTCACCTTAAACATTGCCTTTCTCTGTGATCTTTGTGGATGTGATTTGGTACAGAAGTCTGTCATACATTTTCATGGGTATGGAACACTTTCTTAGAGGTCAAAGTTCTAGCATTTGGAGAAAATAACAATGCATGCCTCTTAGAAGTATGCTTGGGAATGGGTGGGTGGAAAGATTACTCAGCAATCTATTGTCTGCCCTTACAGTGGGCCAGGAGTCACAGCCCAGCATCCACATGACGACTGCCCATAATTTCTAAGTCAGAGGGTCCAGAATCCACCTCTAGCCTCCATGGGCACAAGACATTCACATGATACAGACATATATACAAGCACAATACCCATACACATAAAATAAAATAAAAAATTTAAAATAGAGAAGCTTGGAAAATGAAAACCCATAGGATATTTCAAATTGGGCTAAACATTGAACTCTAACCTATGTACCATATAGAGAATATGTGGTGTGTTAAAATTTAATAGCCTTGAAGGTATAATTTATATTTTATGCACAGCCTGTTATAGACCTATAGACCATAGTGTATAGAATCAAAATGACCTGTACAGTTGCATCAGATGAAGATTTACCACTAAGACCTGCCTATAAATCTCTTTTGAATAAGACAGAATATTGATGTTGTTATATACTCCAATCCTTATCTAATGCTAAGCTGGCTACAGAGAAAAATGTTTTCTACACTCGAAATGAAAGTAAAAAATTTCTCTAAAACCTAAACTAAAGGGCAGATTTTTTTCCCTTAAAACGAAACAGTAATTTGAAACAGAAAAATTACACTAAATTAGAGGAAACAGTAAAATTTTGTAGACTGTGGAATAGTCTCACTGGGAACATTTTGGAAGTTCCATCACTTAGTCACTTCAAACTAGACAAGACAAATTGTTTGGAGATATGCTGAAACTACCAAGGTTGCAGAGAATGTATGAATAAATGTTTTCTCTATTCCCAATGGAAATTCCCCAGGTGTTGTCAACACACACACACACACACACACACACACACACACACACACACGTTTGCTACCTACAAACAAAAGGACACACATACACACAAACACAAAACCAGTCCTTTGCAACTGATTTCTGACTTTACAACTTAATCATCACCAAAATGTCATTGTAGAAATCCCTAAAGCCTCTTTCTATTTCTGGGTTTACATTTACTATTTCTTTGGATCCTTGTTGGCTTACGTGATGGACAACATTTGCTGTTAAGACTATAAAACCTTTACAGTTTCCAAGACATCATCTTTAAAGCCTTGTAAACACCTTCCCCTGTGAGTCCTCCTGCTTACACGTCATGAGCAGTAGAACTTCTTAAGAAGCCATGGAAAGTGAGAAGGACCACCTCGCTTTAACAAAATGGCCATTTACAGAAAGCTACACATCTCCAAGGGCTCTTTTCTCATATCTGGAAACAACCTAGCCCTCCCTTATTTTTGGAGCAATGCTTTTTTTCATAGATAGCTGGGAGTCTGGTACCGAACAGCAGATATCTTGCTTCTATAGAGCTGAAAGAGAGGATTTTTATTATCATCCTTGCTTTTTCTTTTTTACAGTTTATCATTTTTCCACCAGAAAATAAAACTGTTATATTTTATTTAAATTTTAGATTTTCTTATAGTAAACTTCACTGTATCTTAAAGGATATCATAGCTAGTGATTTAAGCACATAACTTTTGATTCTATGATTGTAAGAAACTAGGATTGACATGTTTCTTTAAGAAATATTTTTCTGGGGCTGGAGAGATGGCTTAGCAGTTAAAGAGCATTGACTGTTCTTCCAGAGGTCGTGAGTTCAACTCCCAGCAACCACGTGGTGTTTCACAACCATCTGTAATGGAATCTGATGCCCTCTTTTAGTGTGTCTAAGGACAGCTACAGTGTAGTCATATACATAAAATAAATAACTAAACTTTAAAAAAGAAATAGTTTTCTACTTGAGATAGTTGGTAATAGCAGGACTGAATAATAACATACACTTATTTTTTAACTATAATGTTAAAATGAAAAAGGTTTTATATGTCATTCCCTCTCCTTTGTTGCTTGAAGATCAGCTAATACTTGACTCCATGCCTAGTGCTTTATAACAATAAAAAACAACAATTGAAGTAAATTAAAAGCCAGCATACATCATTATATAGCTTAAAGACACAAAACAGTACCAATTTGTTCCTCAGTGTAAAGATGCTGGTTATCCTCAACTATGACTTAACCTCCCTTGGGGTGTGGGGGGAAGAACACAGAGCTTTCACAGAGCTTTTCCTTTTCCAAACTGTCAAAAATGAAATCTTATCAGCATTATACCTACTGTGCATAAATATAACATAAGGTATAGAAAAAGAGAACAACTGCTAACGAAAAGCTTCAGCGAAAAGTAAACGTCAAAGCAAGGTATAAGTTCTTTGCTTTCCCCTCTTCAAGTATAGTGAAAGTTCCCTGAGAAGGACATGTGCATTTCTTAGCTAATTGCTGTTCTCTACCACCTAGAAGATTACCTGAAAGACAATAAATTGTTGATTAATATTTTGTATATAATATGAACTCTGAGAAAAAGAATACAAAATGTCATAACTCTTGCATCAATTTTTGTATGTAAGCTTCAAAACTGTAGGATTGATCTTCCATTTCTTAATACTATAACTGTCTAGGCTCTTCTCAAATTGAGAGAGAAAGAGAGAGAGAGAGAGAGACAGAGAGAGAGAGACAGAGACACAGGAGACATGACAGACACAAATAGAGACACAGATAGATGAGAAAGACAGTGACACAGAGAGACAGAGACACAGAGAAACAAAGAGAGACACAGATTAATATCTTTAGGCATAATTGATGTTGTGTTGTGGTGGTTTGAAGACTGAACAACTTAAATGAAAACATATGTGAGAAAACATGATCAGGTACTCAACCTCAAGTGTTTTGTCATTTCTATGTTCTGAAAGATGTCTAAGTACCCATGGTTAAATACCAAGTCCCAAACTGTTACACCAAAAGAGCAGTGGCATCACTATAGCATTGTCCCACTTTTTTTCTCCCAGCTTGAGTGCAGAAACAAAATCTTGGCACCATGGGACTAGTTCTACATCCATATGGAATGATTTAATTCCATTAATAATGCTAGAAATAAAAAAAAAAAAATACACTTGGGGCAAGGAGCAGAATGTGGGGCATACAGAAACCTGTGTTGTTGCATCTGAACTCCAGAATTCATTTGTTTGCCATTGCTTGATATACTCACTCTGGATCTGTTTTCACTTTTATTTGTGGTCAGCTTCACTGTGTCTACACGAACACACCCTTTAGAAGTGAAAAGGACTCTGTCTTTTTACACTATGACTTCAGACACTTGGCTAGTTTTAGGACTCCCTGGCTTTTGGTTGAGTTTGTTTTTTGTGCCTGTCTGAGGCATGCTAATAAATATACAGCAAAGAAAAAAGTTATTGTTTTTAAAGACTCCCAAGCCCAAACCATAGACCAAAGAAGGCTTGAGCCATGCCTTTAGTTCCTCATGCATATCATAACCCTAGCCTAATTCAGTTCCCCAGAAATCTTTATGCAACTTTTATTTACTTAAGTGGGACTCATGGGTGTGCCCAGAGACAGAATGAGGCTGGCTGCATGCAACATACTATTTGGGCTGAGGCATGAAGCCAAAAAGCATTGTTTACTATTTATATGAGTCTTTACCAATTTCTGAATGCCAAAAAACATGAAATCACTGCTTCTGAATAGCTCATTCATCAAAACAGACATGAAAATTTTGTTCCTTGGGTTTGGTGAAAAAGTGCTGTTTGCTGCTTCTCTGTCTGGAAAGCAAAATATGTTGGAGGTCTGGTCATCAACCCAAGCTGACATCCACCCAGCAGACAACAGCAGAAAGTAAGACAACTTGATTCCATGCAGAAAAGCCCACATATACAGTTGTGAACCTTCTTACAGGCTTCTTTCAAAACCGATGTTCCTCTGAGCCTGGGGAGAGAAATACTTAGGTATCATGCAGACAGAAATCCAGCCTAATGAACTGTTAATACCTCCACTGTCAGGGATGAATAGTTCGTCTGTGTAGTTGAATTACAGTCGCTTGCTTCATGTCCTTGTGAGAAGGGCGTATTCCTTTAAGTTATTTTTTAATATAAAAATTCCAGTGCTTGCACTTGACATACATGATGGTAGCTGAGGAAGAATGGCTAAGGCTTCCTGGAGTAGAAGCTCAGTTTTTAAAAGAATTTCTAAGGAAGAAATTACTTTTTGATATTCAGAGAAGCATGCATTCTATGAAACATCTTGTAAAAGAAGTGAAAAATGGAGACTGACCATTTGCAACTCCTCACCATGAGTTTGGTAAAACCCTGAAGTAGCTCTTCGGGACCACGTGAAAATGTGTGACAACATGCTCTGTCAGTACTCCTGGATTTACTTCATACTGTTCGGGACCACGTGAAAATGTGTGACAACATGCTCTGTCAGTACTCCTGGATTTACTTCATACTGTTCGGGACCACGTGAAAATGTGTGACAACGTGCTCTGTCAGTACTCCTGGATTTACTTCATACAAAGAAGATCTCATTGAACACAGTGATTTTCTCTTGGGCGTTTGATGTTTGAGGATTTGGAAGTATATCTAGTCATGCTTCTTGGAAGACTTCCAAAATGGCTTGATAATGAAAACTCTAATCCAGGAAGCCTTTTCCTTCCCTATGCTTTACATTTCTAAGGCTCCTTAAATGATAATTTACATGGACAAAAACAACCAGTTAACTATGGTGTTAGACCGAGGCAGAGAACTCTATTTAAATACTTCTAAAATAGTTTGATAATAAATATGTAACCATTTAAACAGCACATAAATTGTTTTTAGCGGTTATAGACTATATTCCAAAAGACAATAGTTGTGTATGTGATGGAATTTAAAGGTTGGATTGAACACAGAAGGGTGCTTGAAGTAGAGAACAGGAAGTCTGTCTGGCTGCTCTAAGCTGAGATGGATACATGCCCCAGAGACTTCTAAACCATTTTCCATTCTCTATCATAGCACTGCAGTTGGTGGTCTCATGCCTGAATTCTTTAGCTATCAATCTCATAGTCTACAAAATGAAATTAAGGAGTATATCCATTACCTACCTTTAAAACTTGTAAGGCTTAAATTGTTCCATCTACATAAAGCATTCAGCACAAGGTCCTTCTCTTGAGATAAATTAACTAGTGAGGTCAAAACAGAAACCATTGTAGTGTAATTGGGAACTTGCAGAGAATCATGGGAAAGTTATAGACTAATTCTATTTACATTTTTGAAGATCAAGACATAGTTTGATACTTGATGTTGTAGAATAAGGACATTTGATATAAGTCATCACATAATGGATCTTCAATAAAGCAGGGCAGGTAGGGAGGAAGATTAGCAGAAAGGAGGGCTCCAAGGCAAATATAAGCAAATTGCCCATGGCCTAGGCTGAACAATAAAACTTGGTTAGCCAGCTGAGATGCAAAGGAGAACTGTGACCATTAACAAGGGTTCAGGGTGGTAGCTGCACAACCAGACAGAAGCTCGGAATCATACAAGGATAACTCAAAGTAGTGTCATCTGACCATGAAAAATGGCTCTAACCCACCTCCCACTCTTACTGTCTGGCAACAAGGAAAGCACGAGACTTCATGGTTGATTCCAAACCTGACAGCTACTGCATTCCAAGGCTACTCTTCAGGACTTGTCTATGAGACTGGCCTCTGGGTCCACTAGAAGATGGAGGGCCTGAGACACCCAGCAACAGAAGTCTGAGCAGGAGAAATAAGTGGGAACAGCCTTCTGGAGAACTGAGATGCTTTAGATCTGCAGTAACTATGTTCAGCCAAGTTGGGATTATCTCAAGAGAAGTAGCCATATGCTTGGGCACTGTTTGCTCCCTTACTGCCCAATTGGTCTACATCCAGCCATGCTCCCAGGGGACATTGCTTCCATTCCCCAAGCCTTATTCTTCTGCAGCTTCACAAAGCCCAGTTGGTTTAAATTTTTTGTCCTTCAATTGCTCAAGCCTAATAACAATGCCAGTCAGCTGTGTGTATGGATAAGGAGCTAGGGATGAGGAAGAACATTCCTCCAAGGGCCTTTTGATCTTTAAGAGGCTGTAAGTGGCCCAGTTCCCTTCTTTTATGCAGAAATTTCTCTTGTGTGTGTCATTCCAACAGATTGTTTTCCTTCTTATGAATGCAATTGTTGTCCCTTGAAGATTTTATAAGAAACAGAGTGTAGGCCATTCCTAAGCCAGGCAGAGGAGGAAACCATGCAATGATATCTTGCTTGCCTCTCATTCTGGTCACTCTGGTTATTCTTATAGATAGACGTTTGTCTCAGTGGCATAACTAAATGCCTTTGGAAAATTTATTTCCATTTTTTACTCAAATGTGAATGGATTAAAATCTTACCAAACTGAACTTTACAATCTGGCAATGTGTCTTGAAAAACTAGATTTGGAGGGCAATGTACCTGATTTAAATTCCAGTTATGTTGTACATACAGACTATGTCAAAGCCTGGTTCTGCTTTTCTTAATAGATTTCAGGGATAAATTAATGTCTTTTCTTAATGTCTTTCAGGGACATTATACATTTAAATTATACATTTAAGCAGTTGTAGTAGAAATATAAGTATAATATCTATCTCTATCTATCTATCTATCTATCTATCTATCTATCTATCTATCTATCTATCTATCTATAATATAATGCTAAAGTTACTTTCCATTAGGTTAGTATGGGTAAATCAAAATGGGCAACTGTGACATTTAGTTATGTACTTGTATATGCTACATTCACTTTCTCTCTCACTCTCTGCTTTGTCTCTGTCTCTCTCTCTCCCTCTCTCTTAAACAAATACTTGTAAACACTACATACCATAGATGATTACATTTCTATCATCCAAAATGTTCAGTAATAATTTAAGGAAATCTAGACAGTGGGATTTAGCTCATTAGGTTCTTCATAAATTCTTCTTCTTAGGCCACAGTGCTGTTTCAAGCTTGCTGCATCTAGATGTGAAGGTCCTTTGTACATACGGGAATAACAGAATCTTAGTAGGTGAGGTCATCACTATGCAGTATTAGTAATAGATATTAACTCCAAATTCAGGAACTGAGTTGATAAAAATGAAAAGTGAGCGTGCATTGAAGATGTTGCAAAGAAGTCTAAAAGGGGTAGGAGTGAGGCAAGAGAGAGATCTTATCTTCACTGTCTTGAGGGGAGAGTTGTGGACTTTATAAACTGTGACCCTGTGTTTCATTTCCTGTTCTTAACCTGTAGATTTTGGTAGAATGAGATGGTTGAAATTTCCTTCGTTTTGTGATGAGTTCAGGGAACTACCTTTTTTTTTTTTTTAAAGGAAAACAAACAAAACAAAACAAATTATTTATTATGTAACCCTAAAGCCTATTGAGATGGACTTGTACACTGTCAACACTGTATTAGTTGGTAGAAACACAGATGTGACTATGCTGGTTCTCTGAATACAACAAATCTGAGGTCTTCATAGAGACAACTGAGGAAATCAGTGTCCTCAGTATAATGGGTTGATCTGTAGAGGAATATGCCAAGCAGGTACTATGGATCACCTCAGCAGGATTACCATGTTGGAGTGGAGTCATTAATAAAAAGTTAAGCATTGAGTTGGTGAAAATAAAGGGACCTAACACAAGCTGGTCACTTTCTGATTAGTTTAAATTACACATGGCAGAGTGCTGTTCCATGCAAAATAGTGATTGATTTTCACAAGTAGCTTTTGAGGCTCTTGTGGTCATCCAAAAGATAAAATCATGGATCAAGTGACAGGTAAACTGCTGTCAGGATAATTTAAACAAAGGCTGATGAAGTTGTAAGTATGCCCTTCTGCAGATAATGAATGTACATTGAAGAAAAGTAGAAAGCTGGATTTGGTAGTGGTAGCCTTGGGCTGTTAATATCAGCTCTCTAGGAGGTTGAAATATGAGTTCAAGTCCATTTTGGAAACAACTTAATGTTTCAAAATAAAAAGTCAGAAGAGGATAGTGAGTTAACTCAATGATTAAAGCCTTGCCTGCAACCATGCATGACACACTAAGTTCAATCTCCATTACTGCAAGAATCAGCTTTTTTAAGAAAAGAAAGAAAGAGAGAAAGAAAGAAAGAAAGAGAGAAAGAGAGAAAGAAAGGAAGAAAGAAAGAGAAAGAGGCTAAGAGAATAAATAAAAAAGGAAAGAAAATAAAAAGAAATGTAGACCATGGGACAGCTGCCAAGATCCTATTTACAAAGGCTAAAAATAGAAAATAGAGGTAGCAGAAAAGAACAAGTAGAAAAAAAAAAAAGGAAATGTCCATATAAATAAGATGTCTACTCAGAGCTGTATCAAAGGAACGAGAATGAGACCATGCAGGAATTAGTGATCAGCAGAAGTGAGACTCACAGATACAAGAGAATTGCTATGCTTCTCGTCAATTTGAAGGGCATTTCACAAGTGTATGTCTCTTTCTTTTCTCACTTTTCTTTAGTATTGTGGACACTGATAATGTGGAAGTGCTTTGTTTAAGACAGTAGTTTCAGGCACAAATAAAAACTAGATTTTATGTGAATTAGTTGAAACGTTTCAAAGTAAGCAAATGGAAAGCGTATACGTAAGTCAGTGGGAAAGAGAGAAATACAACATATGGTATCATAGCCAACAGGAGATGTGCTATAAAGATAAAGAAAAAGAAGTGGTATATTTGTATAGGGAACGTGGCTACTGATCTGAGGAAATCTGGTTGTTTTAGAAAAGGAGAAGTTCTAAGAGGCTGAAACTGAAAGAGATGTCATTGAAGCAATGGGGTATCATGGGACTGGGCCACTAGGAAGACTAACATGAATAGGGAACGAGAAAGGGGAAATGCAGACATGTCAGTAGGAGAGAGCTTGGCCAGAGGGCTTTGAGACATTAGAAAGTCTTTCGGATTTTCTGGCTTTTGTTTATTTCTTTTGTTGCAAGTAATATGCCTAAAATCAGACCTTGGATGTGGTGTTTGTATAACACAACATGGAACAAGACACCTTTAGATTTTCTAAAGCTTCTTATTTGTCAGCAATATTTATTAGTATTGTATCATCATCATCATCATTGTCATCATCATCATCGTCATCATCGTCATCATCGTAGTCATAGTAGTTGTCTCTGTTGTTGTTGTCATCATCATGACTTTTACCATAAGTCAGTCTGAATCTTTTGGAATATTCCCTTAAAAATTTAATAACAAATAATCTTTGTGAATGAATCAATTAGATCTTAACTAGAACTTTAGTTGAAAATCTATTCTAATTGTTCTTCTGGCATTTTGCTCGGTCACTGATAAATTTTTCCAGCCCTCCCTCCATTTTTTTTTTTTTTTTTTTTTTGGTTATTGGTTTTTTGAAACAGGGTTTCTCTGTGTAGCCCTGGCTGTCCTGGAACTCACTCTGTAGACCAGGCTGGCCTCAAAATCAGAAATCCACCTGCCTCTGCCTCCCAAGTGCTGGGATTAATGGCATGTGCCACCACTGCCTGGCCCCAGCCCTCTCCCTTAACATCTTAGGTTAAGACTCTCTTGTACATACATATGCCAAAAGCACCAAAGACTTTTTCCTTCATTTAAAAGTAGATCCAAAGGCAAACATATTTCAAGGGGATTTCCTACTATAGGGAAGACTCACACTGGAGAAGGAAAGCAGAAATTGTAGTTTCCCATTCATGCCCAGTGAGTGAAGCTTTGTGTTCTCTGGCTTTCAGTTTCCTCCATCACGCTGCTACAAATGCTGATACATATCAGGTGGAAAGGGGTGGATTTAAGGCCTTTATTTTCATTAAGAAGAAATTGGGCTTCTTATGAATTTTCCTTTCTTTCTTCCTCCTCGTTTTCATTTTCATTTTCAAAGTGCAGCTACGAAGTTGTATTTTATTTTACAATTTCATTTTCTTTCAGCTTTAGATGTGTGTGTCAAATATATGTGGACTAAGAGAAGGACTGCCAGATGTGCCATGCTGGTTTCTCATCATGACCATGGTACATTCTGTGGCATCAAGACAAATTTGGTTCCTGGTTTATAATCTTATTTCTAAATAATAACCAAAATTCACTGGTTCTCTAGTTGGCTCCATATGTTGAACATAAACAATGACTATGCATTGGACCCTTTTCTAAAAGAACCTCTACTATCAAATTATGCATTGAATAATGCATAGATTAATGGAAAAACTTATGGGAAACAGAGATAAGAAATACACAAAAACCATAATCAGCAGATAACATTTTTTCTCTCAGGTTTATTACAAGTAGATAGGCTTACATTTATTATGTAACCAGACAGAGAAAACATATTTCACAGTAAAAAGAAAGTTACCTCAGAAAAATTGCCCACAGTAATAAGGCTAATAGCTATCATTAGAATCCAAATAGAAAAGACTGTATCCTCTCTCTCTCTCTCTCTCTCTCTCTCTCTCTCTCTCTCTCTCTCTCTCTCTC
>JANHMN010000006.1:42860483-42894470 GCA_030674055.1 Rhabdomys pumilio
ACACACACACACACACACACACACACACACACACACACACACACACAGCAGGTATAAGATGTAAGTGGAGGCCATTACCATTGTAGTAGTGGGTGTCTACCTCTTTAAACGTATAGATGAAGGAGTTATCCTCTTTCTTGGATCTGATGTGTCTGATAAGTCCTTGGATCTGGTTTCTCTGGTATGACTTTGATATGCCTACAGTCTGATAAATTTATATGGCCCCACCTTTTTCTATTTCAGGGAATAAGTTATTTATCTGTCTATGCTGCAGGGGTATTGCTGGACAGATGGTGTCATTTGTGGATCCAATCAAGTGCACAGTCATCCTCCATCCTTGTAAAGGGGTAAAAGCTGCTTGTAAAATATAGCCTCTCAGGAAAAGCCACTCTGAAAAACCAAGAATTTCCACAAGATGGAGTGACAGTTCAGAGCACAGCCTGATCTCAACAAATGTCTTCTTGACTTGTGTTCCCTATAAACTTTTTAAAAGATTTATTACTTTTTATTTTATGTGTCTACATGTTTTGCCGGAATACATGGATATGTACCCCATGTGTGCCTGCAACCTGTAAGGTGTAAAAGAGGGCATCAGATGCCCTGAAACTGGAGTGATGGATGGTTGTGAGCCAGCTTGTGGGAGCGGAGAACTGAAACTGGGTTCTCTTTAAGAGCAACAAGGGCTCATAGTCATTGAGAAATCTCTTCAGCCACATATACACTCCTCCCTAAGTCTATACACAGAAATGCTAGTGTTTGTCAGTTGAGGAGATTACATCTTCAGTTGCAGAGTTCTACTGTCTAGTATCACATGCTCTGACATTTTCCAAGAGCGCGATTCACAAAGTCCCAATTCACTATCAATTCTTGTGAGACAGTACCTGTCTGCTCCAGCTTCAGTGGCCATCAGTACAGCTCTGTTCGAAGTCACCCACCATTAGATCTTCAGTCCTGCTCTTGGGCCCTCTCAATGCCACCTTCATCATCCCTCTGAGCCTAGATGCTCCCACTCCTGGCTCCACATCTGCCAGTGCTGCTCAGGTTCCTCCACTCCAGATGTACTGTATTTTCTTTATCCATTTATCCAGTTATGACTGATGTAACTATTGTGAACAATATTTTGATAAGCATTGGGTTGAAGCTTTTTCTATTGTTCACTGGCTGATATTTTCTAAGGCCTATGAAGAAGGAAGGGGAAGAAAGGTTACTTGTATTTGAAATGACCTCGACAGAATGCCAGAATGTCCTCAAGTTCAAAGTTTTAGTTAGAGTATTGGTTATTTTATTTTGAGTGTTTTCAATATTTGAAGCATCAATACAATTTTAGTTAGAAAAAATGAAATCAACAAGAAAAGAAGATGTAGAAGTATAAAAATAAGAACTTCTACCAACTACTTCTTCTTCTAAATCAAAACTAAAGTTTCTAATTCTGAAAGTCTCCAGCCTACAGATGCTTAAATGCTATGGGACTGTAAAAAACTGTCATCAGCTTTTGACTCCTGGGTGACCACATCTGGTTCTTGACTCCAGACCATCCCCGTGTCCAGCCCTTCACTCTTCCTTGACCAGTTTAGGTCTCTATATAGACACGTAGAACATGTATTGAGCTTAACTGTTCAAATAGAACTCTGACTTCCCCAACAATGGTTTCTGCAACATCATCCATCCCGTAAAACTAATGACAACACCATTTTCAATCTTTCTCAGCTCCCTTCTTTTTCTCATTTTCCACAAGCAAGTACTCTTTCAAAGCCCTTCTATTAACAATAGTCACTCCCAAAAGTTACCTAGCCTTTCTCCCTCAGGCTACACCATTTCTTTTGAAAAGGGTTACTTTAAAATGCAAAGTCTACTACTCAAGAGCTTCCAAAGGTTTCTCTGTACTAAGAACCCAGAGAGTCCCATCAGCAGTCTGTGGAATGCTAGCACATCAGCAGATCCTACTTTGCTCCTTGTGCTGCACTGTTTGTGTATTACTCCTAACGTCTTTCTGGGAATCAACTTAACTATCCCTTAGTCATGTCCAAGATGACTGACATCATGTATACATACTGCTGCTCTTGCCTCTGCTCAGAGCCTTTCTACTTACATAATTTCCTTCCGTCCCTTATCTTAGTTTCTCTGACCATCCCGTCAGCCTGTTGCTTTCCTTTGTCTTGCCTAGACTCATCTATCTAGGACAATGATTGGATGTTTTATATGTTAGAGACAAAGAATAATCTTGGTGTGACAGAAAGTAAGGCACAAATAAAAAGGGTGTACCAGTGCTTGCTCAAACAGAGCTCTCAAGCTCTCTGGGGCAGGAAGGGCCACTTGATTTTTATTCTAACAAAGTGATGAGTGACTTTTCCTTTCCCACTGGAGTCTGACATCACAATCTTTCTTGATTGGCTAATTTTAAAAGAATTGGTACAAAGGAAATGAAAGAAAGATGAAAGGAGTTGTACCCAAGATCCCAGAATGCAGCAGGGCCTTTTTATAAACTAAAGTTTTACCAGGTGTGGTGCAGGTGGGTTTAAAATATTTGCATAAAGATTTTGCAAGAGATAAAGAAATTTGAATGCTTTGTTTTAAATAAAAGTTAGCATTTGACAAAAAAATCTAATATTTACTATCTCTTTTATGTGTATATTTGTTCAAATAGCAAATAAATACTAGTTATTTATCAGCTCCTCGCAAAGGCATTCACAAAAGTATTAATTCATTTCTCTGGAGGAACCCAGGGAATGTAGCATTACTTTCCACTTTCCTTTACCAGAGACTTCTGCTGGTCACATTTCCATATTAATTTGATCTTCACAAATAATCAGAGATGTCAACATTGAGTTTTAGAGTTGAGTAGACATAACCTTCCCAAAGGTTAAATATGTCTTTAAGCCACAACTTCTAGTAAGCTCTTCAGTATGCCCAGGCTTACCTCACACCTCAAGTCTTTAGTCTTTACTTTCTTATCCACATTCACCTCTCCTCTGTAAAAGTTGCACATTCACTTTTGACAAATGCCTATCACCCTTCAACAGCAGTGACTTTCACAGTTTTCAGTGTCTGGTGAATAATTCTGCCTTCTCCTTTCTCCTAGTCCCCCTTTCTGATCTAGGCACATTCCCTTTTCTTCATTGCTTATGGCTGCTGTAGTCTCAGAGGAATGATAGCCTTCCTGGGCCACCCAGAAGTTGGATATAGGAGAGCAGGTTAGGTCAGAGAGAGCAAGCCTGGGAACAATTTGTGCTGGAAGACAGTGAATGCCCCACTCACTGATAGGTTTGTTTCTTAGAATTTTTTGGAAGGTTGTCATATGAAGCCTGAAATACACTTCCCCATAGAAACAATACTATTAGTGATAGATAGGATCCTGGGGGCAAGGAGAAACCTTGTACAATGAAGATGTCCAAATCAGATACTACTAGATAATCTTTGAATTCCTAGAATTCACATCGATTCTGGAGAAAAGCTGTTTCTGTTCCAAATGGGGAAATCAAAAACATATCTTGACCTCCAGCTCCTATTTCTCTGTATATGAGAATCTCCCTACTGTACATTGTTAATTCAGCCCAGTGGCAACACAGCTCATTGTATATTTCTAAGGGGCCAGTGAAGGAACAAATCGTTCATGACTCTTATGCTGTCAAGAAGGAATAGTGGGAATCCCTGGGACCTGTCATGTAAGAACCGGTCCTACACTGGTAAAACTGTGGTCAAGGTAACTATAGAAGTCACTCTGGTTTCAGGGAAACAACAAATGTTGGACTGGACACTTTGTAATGAGAAGTCAGAAAAGTTAAGCAATATGAGCAATAAGAAGCTCTTTACCATACCTTAAAAGAGTTCCCACGTACAGAGGTGGGAGTGTCTCTAAGTATGTCCTGTTATCTATGACAAAACAGACTTAAGAGAAGTAGCAAGAAATGTTATTAGGTAAACATTGATATTAGTATTTGTTAAATATTTAATATTAATTAAAATTACTCTTCATTCCATTGAGCAGTGTGTGAACATTAAGTGTGATATAATGGCCAAAATGTTCTATCTCTCACTGAAGTGAGGCCCGAGTTAGTTATATTAGACCTACACAATTGACCACATATTCTCTAAAAACTGACACCAACAGCTAAGATAGTGAAAATTTCAAATTCTATGTCTTTGCTAAAAGACGAAAACTACTCCTAGTAACAATGGACTATTTAAAATAGATTCCACTAATTCAGGCCTTACTTCTGGTCATTTCCATCTCTGGTCCTCAATGGTTGCTTACTAGTCACACATTCAATCCCTCATTACCCATCACCCCTGACCCTAGTATAGTGTCTCCTATTAGAAGAATTTACTCTTCTTTTTTTCTTGTTCCATTGAAAAGAAATACAATAAATACTTTTGTAAGTTCTCCTAATTATAAGGCTGATGAGGTGGCTTATTGTATAGAAGAACTTGTATTCAAGCCTAGAAACCTGGATTTGTTCCTCAGATCCCATAAAAAGATGCAATTTTATATTTCTCAATATTGTCCTCTGACCTCCAAACAATACTGTAATATACACAACTACATGTACACAAACTGATAATAATAATAATAATAATAATAATAATAATAATAATAATAATAGTAATAAAAGTTTACAGAAAAAACTCTCCTGATAATCTAATACATTTTATTTTAGTTGAAATTTTTTGGAAAGAGAAGATAATCTTTATCTGAACTCAAAATGAAACAGTTCCATTTTGAGTTTTTTGTTGTTGTTGTTTTGTTTTTTTGGGTTTGGTTTTGTTTCTTTAAAATAAGACCTAAAACACTGAAAGAAGTGCTAACAACCCAGAAACCCAGAGACAGTTCCTCTGTGGTGTAAAGTTCCTTACATGGACAGTAAATGCTGACTTAATGTACTTCTATAACTCTTCCTTGGAGGAGAAGACAGCTGGCTTTTTGCTTTGTCATTTTAACTTGTACTGGGACATGAACTACCTAATTTCCCAAATCCCCTAAGTTTTATACTGCTAGACTACATTGCATTGTATTTTTAAAACTGAAATCATCCTTACAAAACATTTTCAAGTTGGGAGAAACATTAAGAATAATTATGAATATCTCTCTAGAACATTTCCTTTCCAGGATGTTGCTTGTGCTCCTCATTAATGAATAGTCACCTGATCTGAGGTCAGGTGCTTCTTGTTTCTGGCCTGAAAGAGTCCGTATGAGACCTGGGTCTGAAGCATCCCAGCTGGACAGTAGTGGAGGCAGCATCTGGAGTTCTGAGTTCTCTTTTCCCACAAATTTTGCAAAGAGTTTTCTCTTAGATGAAGGACTGTGGCAAACACCACTCATAATTCAGTTAGGCCAGACTCCACCCTTTCCTATTATTTGGCAGTCTAACCATTGAACATGTTTTGCAGTGTTGTTTGTTTCACTACGAGATGCTAAAAACTGCTCACTGTGGAGGAGTAGAACTTTTATTGCCTAGTGTCTTCTATGTGCATGAATTTTCTTTTGTGGTGTAAGAAGTCTTGTTTTTCTGTTTGTTTGTTTGTTTGTTTGTTTTGTTTTTTGTTTATTTTAATCATTGCTTTTTACTTTTCTGGGAAAGATGAAGAATAATTTAGGGAATTCAATAAAATTGAGATTTATAAGTGTGTCTCTATGGCTAAAACAGAGAATTCACTGTAGTAATTTTGGGCTGGCATATGAATGGTTGGATGCATTCCTTGCTTGTTTTAAACTAAGGGTCGGTATGGGTAGGAAATTTTAAAGGACATATGCATCTTATTTAGGGTTTCCATTATTGTGAAGAGACACCATGACCAAGACAACTCTTATAAGGAACATTTAATTGGGACTGGCTTATAGATTCAGAGGTTCAGTCCATTATCATCATGGTGGTAAGCATGGCAGCATCCAGACAGGCATGGCAGTAGAGGAGCTAAGAGTGCTATATCTTTTTCTGAAGGCAAACAGGAGAAGACTGGAGATATCAAACATCTAGGAGGAGGATCTCAAAGCCCACCAGTAAAGTGTCACCCTTCCTCCTCCAAGGCTACACCTCCTAATAGTCTCACTCCCTAGGCCAAGCATATGCAAACCACCACAATATGGTTGGCCATGTTTCCTGAATTTTATCAGTTATGTAGAAAAACATATAGGGGGCTACATTTTTTAATCTAATACATAATCAGCAGGTTTGGTGGCTTTACCACAAGAAGTGTTCAAAAGCATGTTAGTGGGCCATTTCATAGAGACCTTATCATAATTAATATATAAAATGCTTCAATTAAATGGTATAGTGGGCCATATTTGCCACATTGGTACAGAGACAGGCAGGAAGATCAATGGAATAGAATTGTAGATCCAGAAATGAACCCACACACCTATGGTCACTTGATCTTTGACAAAGGAGCTAAAACCATCCAGTGGAAAAAGGACAGCATTTTCAACAAATGGTGCTGGATCAACTGGAGGTCAACATGCAGAAGGATGCAAATTGATCCATTCCTATCCCCTTGTAAAAGCTTAAGTCCAAGTGGATAAAGGACTGTCACATAAAACCAGATACACTGAAACTAATAGAAGAGAAGGTTGATAAGACCCTCAAATACTTAGGCACAGGGGAAAAGTTCCTGAACAGAACACCAATGGCTTATGCTCTAAGATCAAGAATTGACAAATGGGACCTCATCAAATTGCAAAACTTCTCTAAGGCAAAAGACACTGTCAATAAGACAAAACAGCAACCAACAGATTGGGAAAAGATCATTGCCAATCCTAGATCCGATAGAGGGCTAATATCCAATATATACAAAGAACTCAAGAAATTAGACTCCAGACAACTGAATAACCCTATTGAAAATGGGGTACAGAGCTAAACAAAGAATTCTCAACTGAGGAAATTTGAATGGCCGAGAAGCACCTTAAGAAATGCTCAACACCCTTAGTCATTAATGCAAATCAAAACAACCCTGAGATACCACCTCACACCAGTCAGAATGGCTAAGGTAAAAAAAATTCAAGTGATGGTAGATGCTGGCGAGGATGTGGAGAAAGAGGAACACTCCTCCATTGTTGGTGGGAATGCAAGCTGGTACAACCACTCTGGAAATCAGTCTGGTGGTTCCTCAGAAAATTGGACATAGCACTACCTGAGGACCCAACTATACCACTCCTGGGCATATACCCAGAAGATGCTCCAACATATAACAAGGACATATGCTCCACTATGTTCGTAGCAGCATTATTTATAATAGCCAGAAGCTGGAAAGAACCCAGATGTCCTTCAACAGAGGAATGGATACAAAAAATGTGGTACATTTACACAATGGAGTACTACTCAGCTATTAAAAATAATAAATTCGAGAAATTCTTAGGTAAATGGATGGAACTAGAAAATATCATCCTGAGTGAGGTAACCCAATCACAAAAGAACACACATGATATTTACTCACTGATAAGCGGATGTTAGCCCAAGAGCTCGAAATAGCCAAGATTCAACTAACTGACCACATGAAGCTCATGAAGAAGGAAGACCAAGTGTGGATGCCTCGGTCCTTCTTGGAAGGAGTGACAGAATACTCAAGAGAGCAAATAAGGTGACAAAGTGTGGGATAGAAAGTCAAGGAGGGGCCATCAGGAGACCACTCTATCTTGATATCTGTCCCATGTGCAGTCACCAAAGTTAGACACCAGTATGGATGTCAGGAAGTGCATGCTGAAAGAAGCCTGATGCAGCTGTCTCCTCGGAGGTCTGCCAGAGTCTGACATATCCAGAGGCAGATGCTCACAGCTACCCACTAATCTGATCAAGGGTTCCCAATGAAGAAGTTAGAGGACTGATGGAGCTGAAAGGGTTGGTGGCCCCAAGAGGAGAGCAACAGTGCCAGCCAATCAGAGCTCCCCAGGGTCTAAACCACCAGCCTAGGAGCACAAAGGGAGGCACCCATGACTTCAGCTGTATACTTAAGGGAGAATGGCCTTGTCGGGCATGGGTGGGAGAGGAGATCCCTGGTCCCATAAAGACTGAACACCAAGCAGGGAGGAATTGGAGGGTATGATGGGGGGAGTGGGGGGAAGGTGGGGGAACACCCTTATAGAGGCAGGAGGGGGAATGGGATAGGGGGTTCCTTGGTGGTGGGGGGAATGGGGTGAGAGGATAAAATCTGAAATGTATTTTATAAAATAAATAAAAAAGAATATTTTGATTAAAAGATTATTATCAATGAACTGGTATGTTTATTAAAGACACCTTGGAATTTTTTCTATAAAATTAGAGATTTAATCCCTAGCTCAAAGAATAAGATAAATCATATGTGATATGAGCACACAGTGCATGGATCTTAATTTTGGCACCAAGATTAAATCATTAGCCATAGAGAGGCAGTGGAATCCAGACTGGAATACATCAGTGAGCAAGCACAAGAATAACCAAGGATTTGAAGTTATGAAATAGTTCTAAAGAGCATTAATTGTCTTAAGATGGAAAGATCAAAGAAGCTGAGTTATTTATTACAGGGAAGGATATTCAAGGGTAGATGGATGGATACTCAGACAGAGTGAGCATGTGGCAAGCACTCTGAGCTGTCTAGTGCTGTGCTGAGATGATGGGATGTATTTTATACTGTCTAGAATGACAGCCACTAGCCACATGTAGCTTTCAAGACCTAGAAATGTGCTAGTCCATCTAATGAATTCAATCTAATTTGATTCGGTGTTAATCTAAAAATTTATACACAGTTGAAAGACAGCATGGCTGAAAATACTGACTACTCCTTAATCTTGTGGGTCATTCTGGACTTTGGTCTCCTGTATTTTCTAGATTTATCCAAATTGTGAGAGCAAATGGGTCCACTTTATAGAACATACACTCTTAGTTTATTTCTTTTAGCTTTTTCCTACTCACATCATTAATTCAGTATCTAATGTGTTCAGACTTCTCATCAAATGGCATCTGTTAAAAGTCCTATCCACATATCTTACACAATTAATTATTAATTACAGAAATTAACTCTCCTGATGTTCTCCTTCCAACAACACCTACTTCTCTTTCCAGGTTTCCAGAGTACATTTCAATATAGAACATACCTTTGATGCCCGCTTTAGATTTGTGTGCTATGATAAGGGAAATACTTACATTTTCTTATATATTTTTATTTGCCTTTACAAATTAAAAATGCAAATATGTAAAATTGTAAATTAAAAAATAAGAAACAATGTCTAGTCCCAAAGACTAGGACCTAATCTGATGTTAGTCTTAACAGATTCATTATGAAGTCCTTGTATACAAGGTAGGCGTGGAAGTAGAAGCTGTAATTCTCAGAGATTAGTGCCTTTAAAGAAAACCCTCAAACCTTGCACAGCACAAAAAAATTCCCCTCTGGTGCTCCAGCTGTAACACTCCAAATTTATTTGGGAAAATAAAGCTTTAACTTTGAGCACCATCAAAAGGATCATCTTCTAAAAATGTTGCCTAGGGAAGTTTGTTCCCAGATGTAGCCACTAACAGAACCCACCACAGCTGTGGTAGAGGAGAGATAGATGACTTCTCAAGCTGGCACAACTTTGGTAGATTGTTCATGTTGTTTTGCAGACATGCAAAACTGAAGAGCTTTAAGAACCACTGTTCTATATGGTAACTGAGATAAATTATTATGTGCTAGGATGTGATTTTCTGCAAGGGAGCTCTATGAAGCCATTGTAAAAAGTTGAGAAGGGTGCCAGACTGTGGCGGTATACACCTTTAATATCAGGCAGAAGTAGGCAGATCTTTAATATCAGGCAGAAGTAGGCAGATCTTTAATATCAGGCAGAAGTAGGCAGATCTTGGTGAGCTTGAGGTTAGTTTGGTGTATAGAGTGAGTTCCAAGACAACCATGGCTACACAGAGAAACCCTATCTCAAGAAGCAAAAATAAATAAGTGAATAAGTAAATAAAGTTGAGAAGGTGAAGCCAACTCTAAATGGAGGCATCAGGAAAGTGTTTCAGAAATGGAACATTATCTATTTAAAGTCAGCTCAAGAAAGCATTACTGTGTCCGTAATATTGCCCCTGACCAGAAAGAACCATCCAAGCTTGGATGTATCTCTACTATTTGGGCTTTCTTTCATCAGAATTTCTTTTATTATTATTTTTCAGCATAGTCTCATAAGCCCATTTCAGTTTTTATAGAACAATTGGGAATAATGTGTTTTTGGGTTCATTTCTCCTTGTTAATACATAGAAATGTGACCATTTTTCCTACTTCTTTTAAATTCAGAGTCATTCCTTGTCCACCTCTCTCGATTAGAATTTGTTTATGTGACTTGGTTGATTAAAGCTTTCTACAGATAATTATGTCTTCTACAAATGGGTATGGCTCACTTCTTTCCAAATGTCATTATTTTTATTTCTTTTTCTTGCTTAATTGCATAAGCATTTATACTATAATTTATAATTACTTGTTGAATAATGACAGACGAGAGTAACCTTGCTTTGTTTCTAATCTTAGAGATTTTTTTTTTTTTATGATGAGTAGAGTGGTTCCTGGTAGGTTTTACCACTGTGTTTGTTTTCTTAATATTTTTGTTTGTCACATTGAGGAAGTGCCCTCTATTTCTACTTTTTACAATAGGTGCTGAAATATAAATCAAAGGGAGATCTTGAAGAGTCTAACTTTGTCAATAGATTAGAATTTAAGACCATAGAACCATTAGAAAACTTCTCTGTTTAAGACACCCCTGGTATAGGGCCTTACCGAGGAAACTGGTAGAGATGTACCTGGTTGTCAGGGAATAAAGGCCGGGCTATAGTGTTCTGTGCAATAAGGGCTGGGGTCTGTGTGTCCTGAAATTTTGTCAGGATCCAAACAAGTCAGACACAACCTTTCATATAAGGTTGTTTGCATGCTGCAGAAGTGAGCAAATGCAGCAGTAGTCAGGCAACCGCAATGGGATCAAACTCTTGTGCAGATTTCAGTTCATTTAAACTTGTGATCCAGGTCGTGGTCCCACTTGGTGAATTTTATGTGGAAAACTTCCCATGTCTTCTGCTTTTGCTGGTTAATTGTGCTGGTCATTTCTTTTATACCATGCTGGGTTCCAACTAGTAATTCTATCATTTGCAAAGTAAATTGTTGAAGAATATGACTCTAGTTTGGCACTCCTCAATTCTCATGGCTATTGGCTTTTGCTTTATGTTATTTGAAACTCTATTGTCCGGTATGTGCACGTTTAAGATTATTATGCTATTACTGCCATAAATATCACTTTATCATTATAAAGTATCTTTCATCTCTTGGTATTTTTATTTCTCACAAATATACTTTATAGACACTTTAGATCACAAAATATCAGTTAGTTTTTACATGATATAACATATTTTGGTCTTCTATTTTGTTACTTATTAAATTTAAAATATTTTTTTCAGGGCAGCATTTTTTTTTTTTATCCTTTGTGACAACTTCTCAGTTTTAGAGGTCAGAGGACGGCCTACAAGAGTGAATTCTCTTGTACTTTGTAGTTCCTGACATCCAGCTTAGATTTGTTAGCCTTGAAGACATGTGCCTTTATCTCCTGGGCCATCTCACTTTCCTGATTTAGTACGTTTCAAACACTCTGCTTCTTCTGCTTTCCACGGTTTCTGATAAGTACTGACACTATTCAAATTGTTTACTCCTCGCTGGATAAAAGCTGCTTTTTATTCCATTGCTTTGAAAGACTCATTTTGCTGTCAAATGTTAATGATGAATCCTCTCAGAATTGATTTCTTTAGATTGATCAAATTTTAAGCTTATTTACTTGTTATGACAGTACACTTATGTTTTTCACCAAATTTCAGAAACTTTTCAGCCATAATTGTTAAGACCCACTCTTCCGTCTCTTCATCTTCTGATACTCCAATGATATGATATGCTAGTTTTCTCCCTGACAATACAGGAGGGAATGTACATTTAATACTGTAAATCTGATTCTTAAAAACAAAAATGAACAAAAACCAACCAAGTTAAAAAAAATGCCATGGCTAAGAAAATCATATAAATGGGAAATTATTTTCTTGTTTGCCTAAGTTGTCATGGTGCCAAACTGCCTTCAAAATATCTATGTTTATATTGATAGAAAAATGCTTCTCAAGCTATAGTTGGAGAAGGTTGTCTTTGGAATGAATAGTGGTAAATGTAGAAATTCATGGTTCTTCTAAATGCTGAGAAAAAGTGACAGTAGAATGCTTATCCCTGAACAAGGCAATTCTACTTTCTCCTAAATCTGAAGGAACAGCACACAAAAGGACATAGAAAGAGTGGAAGATCTCAAGGATAGGAAGAAAGGTTGCAAATGCCGCATCTAGGCAGGACACAGCCATTGTGGTCAGGGTTTGAAACAGGCTGTGGTTACCTGTAGTGGATTTACCTGCACAAGACTGGCTCTAAACACATGACCGGCTCTAAACTATCAGCTGGAGATCAGGAAGAGTGACATCTAAACAAATAAGAAATGCTAGATTCTGGAGAAGGAGTCCATGGCTTTAGTGTGTACACATTGGTGAACCTGTTTGTTCCGATGGACAGTTCCAGACCCATGATCAGACAGCTGGCCTTGGTTAAACCAAGTGGGCCATAAAATGGAACAAGAAGACATGCATATAGAAAGGTGTTTGTAGGGAGGGCACAGAGCTGACCTAGTGGGAAGGAAAAGAAAAAAGGTCCTGTGAAAATAATTAGAATGCATTGCATATTTGCATGAAACTGTTAAGAATGAATTTAATTGATAAAAACCAAAACCAAATAGCTTTATTGTTGTTATCCTGGATACTCACAAGTCTTCTCTAGACTTTTATCAGTCATTTCTCTCTATTATTATATTAATAGATTTAATAGATTCCTCTTCGAATTTTTTATCTTCTATCTTTCGTCTTGTCCATTGCTTACATATACATATATTTGAAATATATAGCTATAGCACTAAGTTTACATATATTTAAAAATATTTATGAGTAATATATTTATATCATTGTCATCCCTACCTTCTTTCCTTTTCAACTTCTCCTGTACCCCTGTTTATTTGTTCTTAAATTCAGAATCTTTCCTTTTTATAAAAAACAAAAAACAAAATCTACATGCATATACAGTATATGCATCTGTAAATACAACCTGCTAAGTATACTTAGCATTGCTCCAGGGTTTGTGGCTGACCATTTGGGATTAGATTTTCTATCAGGGGCTTGTTCCTGGAGAAAATTGATTCTCCCTCAAGTAGCCATTAATTGCCTATAGCTCTGCATTTAGGAGTGGGGCCTTGTGAGATCTCCCATTCCCCTCATCCATGTTGTAATGTCATCTGGTTTTGTCACAGGGCAGGTCTTGTTTAGCTGACAATATTGTTAAAATTTCATAGGTGCAATTCTTTATCACACATAGAAGGCACTCTCATGTAACAAATATTCCTATCCTTTGCCTCCTCTTCCAAGATGTTCTCTGAGGTTTATGTGTAGGAATTTTCTGTAGAAGTGTCAGTTGTGAGAAAGCAATACTTATTATGAATGTAAGGGTAGGTATTTAGAGTGTATTTGGGAATCATACTGGTTTGGAGAATTTTCAGTTGTATATCTATATATTCTCCACTTGGGTCCACAATTATAGCTGGCTAGATTTACAGTATCAGGTGTGAATTCCCTCCTTTAAGGTGGGCTATGAGTACAATTAGATGTCTGTTGGTGACTGCCAAGATACTTGCCACGATTGTACCCTTGGGCATATCTTGCCAGGCTGATCACTGCTTTAATTCATAGGGTTTACAGTTGGATAGAACTTTTAATTATTTTTCTTCATTGATCCAACTCAAGTCTTTGAAGTCATGTTTACAAAATATAGAACCTTCAACAGTAAAGTCTTATCTTCTATTTTTGGGAGGCAACCAAGGGCAATGGCAATAGCCTATATAGATTTTTGAAAGTCTGCTGGAGGTCCCTGACTAATAACTTAAAGAGAGAACTCTCATGGGTTTTTGCTATAGTTTATGGCTCTTTGGAAGTGTACTTCACCCTCAAATGGTACAACTTCATATAACTTATGTCATATATATGCCATAAATTTTAAGTAAATATTATATAACATATTCCAGTGGTTTTTAAATAATCTTTATTGTTCTTGATCTCTCTTCCTTTCTTCATCATTAATATTACAATGTCAAAAAAGAAAGCATTAAATTTCTGAAAAGATTGAAAAAGACACCAGAAGATGGGAAGATGCGTCACATTCATGGAATAGTAGAACAAATACTTTGACGGTGATGATCCTACAAACACAATGTACAGAGTCAATGAGATTCTAGTCAAAATCTCTATGACATTTTTCAAAGAAATAGAAAAAAATCCTAAAATCCATACAGAACTAAGGAAGATTCCTGAGAGTGAAGGCAATCCTGAGGAAAAACAAGGCTTCTTGAGGAATTACCATTCCTGAGGTCAAACTGTATCACTTTCAACTGTTTGGTCAGTGTCTGTGTGGAGGGTGGGGTGGTTTGCTGGTTGTTGTATTTCTGTTTTGATAATTATCACTTGGTTATTTTAATTATTTTTGGCTAATATTTTCTAATTTTCCATTTGTCTCAAGAGAATTAATTCACAATTGCTTACCCAGCATTTTTATATGGCTGATTGAAAATCTTTGTCACATAGCTTCAATATTATATTGGTTTTGGCACTGATATCCACTGGCTGTCTTTTCTCACTTGAGATATGATTTTTCCTGGATGAGGAGTTTTAATTGTATTCAAAATATTATGATATATTTGAATATTATGAAACTCTAGACATTATTCAGACTTCTTGACCCAACTAGGATTACTTGGCCATAAAAGTAGAATTTTTCCCACTGATGTTTGGCTCAAGTAGGTCAGGTATTGTCAAAAGAGGTTTTTATGTCTTTTGTTTCCTGTATTCTGGATAAAAGGAACAGGCCTTTCTTGGCATTTGTTGTCAATGCCTTCAGATGCTTCTAGCTCACAAGTTTTTATGTTCTCCTGGAAACAACAACAAACCCACAAGAAACTTGCACAGTGATCTTTCTCAAGTCCCGGTGTACCTTGGCAGTGTAACACTTCCTTTCTACATCTAAGGATTCCCAGAAGTACTGTTACCTGTCCAATGTATTTAACT
The DNA here is from genome assembly GCA_030674055.1 of Rhabdomys pumilio. Lineage (NCBI taxonomy): Eukaryota > Metazoa > Chordata > Mammalia > Rodentia > Muridae > Rhabdomys > Rhabdomys pumilio. The sequence goes on from JANHMN010000006.1 coordinate 42,875,588, forward strand.
ATAAGAAGGAGGCTCTGGGAAGAGTGGAGTTATTCTGGTTTTGCCAAACCTGGAGGTCTAATGTATTGTGTTTTAGTTAATATTTTCTTTACATTTAGTTTTATAGCTCAGTAATATTTTTTAATTCTTGCACAAAATCAGATAAGTCCAATTGCCAAAGATTTTGATTTAGTTGCTATTTGAAAAGTTCTGGAATATAAATTTTTAAAAGTTTGAACAAGCTGGGTAGGAAGCTTTCTATTTCAACTTTAATAACTACTGAAGGCAATGAGGTATCTACCTTTCTTTGGGTAAGCTGTTTTTCAACAATAAAGAACAAAAGGAACCATTGTGGTGCTTAGATTTGTGTCAGCTTGAATATGCTAGAATAATCAGGAAAGAAGGAACTTTAGTTGAGAAAATGTATCCATCATTTTGGCTTATAGATGGGCCAATGGTTGTTGTGGAAGAGTGCAGCCCACTGTGCGTGGTGCCTCTCTAGGCAGGTAGGTGGTTGTGAGAAAACAGAACGAGCAAACTACAATAAGCAAGTCCGTAAGAAGTGTCTTTCCATGGCTTCTGCTTTAGTTCCTGCCTCCAGGTTTCAGCACTGAGTTTATACCCTGATTTCTCTTCATGACTATAACCACTAAGCCAAATAAGCCCTTCCCTGAACAAGTTATTTCCTATCAGGATGTACTGCATAGTTATATCAACTTGACAGGTAGCACAAGCTAAAATATCTGATACGAGAGAAACTCAATTTTAAAAAAAAAAATGCCTCCATGAGACTTGAACTGTGTGGTCAAGCCTGTACAGCATTTTCTTAATTGTGATTGGTGACACCAGCTCATTGTGGGTGGTGTCATTCCTGGGCTGGTGGTTCTGGGTTCTATAAAAAAGTAGGCTGAGCAAACAATGAGGAGCAATTCAGTAAGCAGTACCCTTCCATGGTCTCTGCATTAGCTCCTGCCTCCAGGTTCCTGCCCTGTTTGAGTTCCTGACTGCTTCCTTCAGTGATGAACTATGTTAGTGTAAGGCAAAGAAGCCTTTTCCTCTCCAAGTTGCTTTGGTCATGGTGTTTTATCACAGAGATAGTAACCCTAACAAGACTATTACAACAGTAGTAAGCAGACTAAGACAACCATTAAACTTCTTTTTTAAAAAACATAATATTTGTCTTCCATGATTTTCCCAAGAAGATACCTAGAACATTCTGGACTCTGTGGGCCTGAGTATAACTTCACTATCATACCATTGAGCTGGACAGCCAGTCATTGCAGAGTGGCTTCTTGTGTGTGCTTGTGTGTTTGCACCATAGGAACAAAATTGTGGTTATTTGTAAAATATATTTCATTTTTTGGAATATTTAGCTATAAGCACAACTCTTCTTATAGATGCTTACAGAAACTCTTTTGTAGCGTGTTCTTTCATTATAAGCGTCAAAAACATTCAGAGAAAGTATTTAAGAGTCCAAGGAGGATTTTTAAATTTATAACTCATTTCTGTTATGATAGGTAGACATTTTTCTTTTCTGAGAAGTAGTCTCATTTGAGAAGCTAATTTGAATATTTCTTATTTAATTATTACTCTGTTAATTAAAAAGTAAATCGTGTTGGCAAATAAAAGTTTCTCTTGACTTATTTGACAATTTTTCTCTAGCTTATTCTTTTTAAGAACTGCCTGGCTGTTGATTAACTATGTATTGTTATGTCGACCAAGTCTTCTTTAACTATTTATTTACATATTTATTGTGTCTGTTTGCACATGCATGTGGGGTTCAGGGATCAACCTCAGACATTATTCTCAAGAGCCATCCTTGTTTTTGAAAATAATATTCCTAGGACTTGGGACCCACTGATTGGGCCAGGCTGACTGGCCAGTGAGTCCTAGAGACCTGGGTGTCTTCAGCATCCCAGCACTGAGATTGCAAGTGGACTGGAGCATGCCAGGCTTTTGTGTATGGGTGCTTCTGATGAGATTAGGATTCTTAGATTGTATAGTAAGCAATTTAGCATTTTACAGATGGAGATCTCTCTTTACTCTGTAGGAAATGCTTTGTCATTCAATTCTATGAATACCTGGCCATTGAGACCCAAGAAATATGTGACGGTATTGATGGGATCTACTTACCTGAGATTTAACTTTGTGCTATTTTTAAAAAAATTCCTGAACAAACTATCATTTGAATTATGATTACCCAGAAAATGTTTTAATTACTCTTAAAAATTAGCAAACTCAAACCCAGATTAAGGATTTCCTGGAGGCAAATAATTGACTTACTGTTTATAATCCATTATCGTATACTAGTAAAGTAAATTTTCTTTTAATTAAACAACATATCTTTGACTGAGTTTCATTTCCTTTCACCTCTCTCTCTCTCTCTCTCTCTCTCTCTCTCTCTCTCTCTCTTCCTTTCTTTTGTACTTACTTATTTTCATTTACCAGTTACTCAGCCAGGCAAAAATAATGAAGTTCAGTATGCAAAGGGTGCCTTCCCAGTCAGCATGGGTTAAAGTTAGCTCTGTACTGGGTAGAAGAAGAAATTGAGGTTGTACTCTTAGAAAGTATGAAGAGTCCCACTAGAGAGGAAGCCTACTACTCTGACATCTAATTAATGCATTAAAATGATCTTGTTCATCTTTATATTGAAATTATGAAAATAAAATCAACATTTCATATTTTCAATGCTAATTAGGCCTTTTTCACCTGTTAAATGATTTTTAAATAATTTGAAATATAACAGGAAAGAATAACAGCAGAATTAATAGGGAAATCAGTTGGCAAGGTACTTTGAAAGCATCAATCAAAGTAGTTAATTATGGAACTATAAAAAGGGAAACAATAAAACATAAATGCTTGTATATACAACACTTATGTATTATTATCATTATTATATGAAAGTCATGACAGTCACTGGCAAAAAGAAACTTAAGAAAAATAATGTGTAATTATATAAATCATTTTTTTCATATAAATTAAAATCAAGATTATTGTTTTACAGTATTAAAAAAAAAGTAGTCATTTTAAAATTCAAAATGGGTGACTGGGATGGTAAAAGGCACCTGTCATCAATATTGTTAGATCCCTAGGACATGTGGTGGAAGAATAGAATAGACTCTTACATGTCATCCTCTGACTTTCACACACATATATACACCGTGACATACACACTGCCATGCTCGTAAATGCATACAGCAGAATAAATACAAGCAATTTAGTTAAAATAATTTATGTCCTTCGGAGAAGCAATAATGAACATTCAGGAAAAAAAGGCTTATAGCTACATATGTAGCTAAGTAATAACACTTTCCTAGAATGTATAAGGACCACACTTTAATAGTCAGTACTGAAGAAAAAAAGAAAAGGAAAAATAGCCCCTTAAAGTAGACATCTCACAGTGTTTTCCTGAGATACTGTCTAGGGTTTTATGAGCTCTACATATTATCTTTAAAATAATAGCCCTATATATTATCTTTACATTGACAGGTATTAAGTCAATGTAAAATTTGTTGTTATTACAACAAATACAACATCTGGATTAAAAAAAATCATGTGAATAGAAATATCACATTTTACTTTCTTATTTACTTCTGAAAATAAAGAGTTCAATTCTTTTGTTCATCTACTCAGCAAACACTAACCATCCTTAGTGTCTAAACAAAAAATGTAAAGAAAATAGGGCCTTTCCCTTATGGAACCTATAAAATGAATGTCCACAGTCAAAAATTCCACACGACTGTTGAAATGCTTGATCTTTTGAGTACTGAAATATATCTTCACTGATGGGTAGCAGAAACACAAGCTATACAGTAATATAAGTAAAATTAAACAAGAAACAACAGTTTGTATGCTCCTATTTGGATTCATAGTGATAAAATACTTCAGTTGCTTTTGAGGCTGTCTAGTGGGACTGTTTCCCTAGAATATAGATGTCTGAAATTATCAGCACTCTAAGTTTCATTGTTTTAGACACCAGTGAAACATATTCAAAGCTTCAACTAAATCATTCCTTCTTTGTCTATCAGAAAATGTTTTTAAGGAAAACAGGTCAAGATTTCCCACCATCTTGATTTGTACATTCTACCCAAATGAAGAAGATAAGAAATGGTAGATTTGTTAAAAATACAATAAATGAAAGATCCATAAGAGGGCTAAAATGTGGTGGAACAGAATTGGCCTGTGGGGTTTGTCACAGGATCAGTGACTTGCTGTCTTTGATTGATGAGACAGGAATGAGCCTGCTCTGTGTCACCATCAGCACATCTTGAAAGAGGCAATATTAGAAAAAGCTAAGAACAAGCAAGCAAGCAAGTATGGGAAAATCCAATTCTCTGTTCTTGGCTATGAATGTGATGTGACTATCTGCTTGAAGCCTTTGCTGCTATGACTTCTCTATCATGATGGCCTGTAATATGGAATTGTTAGCTGCAATAAACCCCATCTCCCCTAAGTTCTAAGAGGGCAGACATGATATGGTTATGATAGACCTACTAAGAAGACCTAAGGGTGGAAGTGAGTAATTCAAGACTGTTGCAGGAAGAGCAATGTTCCATGCAGAGCAAACAGTGGGTCAGAGGCATTTTGAGAAGGGGCATGCTGTAAAGAGCCAGGAGGTCTATGTGGCTGCACATAGTGAGAAGAGTACAGCAGACAGAGATCACAGTGGCTCCCATGAGAAGCTGCAGGGGTGAGGAAGTGCATATAGCCGATCGTTAAAGAATAAAATAGGAAAGGCTTAAAAAGACCTTTGAGTTGAAGAATAAGATTATTATTGGTCCTAATTATTTGAAGGATGATTACACCTTCTTTGTTGGAAATCGAGTGAGGGGAAGCATCCAGACAAAGCTGTCATGAAGCCTTCACACACAGATTCAAGCAAGAGTGCGGTGGTGACTTTTCCAGGTTGATTTTAAAAGTTGGTTGGATTCTCTATGTATTTTAAAGGTAGTCAGTAGAATTATATAATTTATTGGACATGACATATTTTCAAAAGAGGAATCAAGAAGACTTGATTTAGAAATGTGTGTAAAATGTAGCAGTCTTAAAGTTTTGTTATTTGGTATTTTTTGAAACATTTTAAGTGGCTTTGCTTCCATATCTGGGAAAATGGGAAATTTCTGTTTGGCCATTTGCTTTGCTCACATCCTTTTGACAGCTATCTTTTTAAATGGCACCATATGATAAATACTATGTAGTATATAAAAATAGGGAAACGTTACTTTTGGTCCTAGGAATGATGACAAGAGATAATAAAATTATAAATAATGATGCACCATGAAGAAGTGGATCAAAGATTATGGAGAGTCAAAGGAGACGAACCTTTAGGCTTTAGAAAAAGAAAGCTACCCAGCCTTGCCATACTGAATGCATCTTTGAAGACAATAGAGACTTGGGAATTGACCAGATGAGATGCATCCCAGGTTGGCCCATACTCCAGATCCAGTGAACAGTTAGTGCTGTTTAGCAGATGGAGTGATTGAGGAGAAATAGTGAACAAGTTGTTCTCACATCATGAGATGCTTTGGACAAACGGGTTGCAGGAAAGATCAGACATGTGTGGGGGAGCTGTTTCATGGGTGGGACTGCTAGGAGTTGCCATATTTCAGAGAAACACCAGTGCCTTTGCCACGAGGGTGGTTTTGCAACAGCTGAGATTGGAGTATAGAGAGCAAGGATCTCTTAAAATGTTTCCACCTGCACTGTACAGGCAAAGAGGCGGAAATGTAAAGATCAGCTCTTCTGGCTCACAGTGAACACACCCTTATTTTCTCAACAGCAGGGTAGGGGCCTCATTGCATCCAATCTTTTTTGAACATAATTGTGATTTGTATGATTGTAGAGAGTCCTGGGAAAGAAGTGAAAAGGATGTAGACTTAAAGCTGATTCCTTTAATAAGGAACCAAGATGTCCAGAAATTTATTAAGTTGAAAAGACTTTCAGAGATTTACAGAACTTTCCAAAGCTCATTTGAGGGAAGAGCCACAGAGAGCCACCTGCTCCAGCTCTGCTCAGTTCCTCTTCTCAAACAGAATCGAAATGCAATCTGGATTCTCTGACTGGAAACATCTTCCGGTATTTTCCTTAATGTAGCACAGAGGCAGAGGAGGTGAGGAGAAGGTCACTACTTTGAAGGTCCATGAAGCTTAAAATGTTCTGGCTACAGACTTCAGCTGAACCAATTTTGTTTTCCATGGTGAAATCTAACCAAACAAACTCTTGGGAATGTACCCAGGGAGCTTGTATCAAACACTTGAATTTTAGAAGGCAAAGGAAGAAAAGAACTGATTGTTTTGGCAAAAATCAAATTGTCAGTAAGGTGTTTCTTCATCATTCTCAAGATCTTCAGAGGTGTGAGAAATGATTAGAAACAAAAATGAGTGTTGGGAGGAGGCTTCCCAGACAGACCGCCTTCCACCAGGACAGTTTTCAGAAGCCTCAGTAGAAAGTTTGGGTCATGTCCTTGGAGGTGAAGCAGCCTGTTCACTAATGAACACGAATAGCATTTCCTTATGGGCCATATATTTTTCCAGAGGGAAATGGATAATCTACTATGACATTTCAGTGGATTGGAATAAGATTTATCTATCTTTCCTTATTTGTCAGGTTTCCTTATTTCATTTTTGCAAATGAAAGATAAATGCCTTAATAGATTAGCAATCATGAAATATATAAGTATTTATAAAACAGTCCTGCTTTTTAACACCATCTGCTGAAGAGCGATATTTACTCAGCCACTGATATGAGAACAGATTTTCTTCTACATTATGCAGAGGGGAAGTACATCCTTGTACTAATAAGCATACACTTTGTATTTAGCCAGCCTAAGTTCTAATGAAATTTTTTAGTTGATAAGCTGTGCGGTTTTGATAACGTTATTTACCGTTACTTTCCCTTTTGATGGAATAGTTTTATTATAATCATACCTTTTAAAGTCATTGAGTTCATCTGACACAGTAATATACGGAAAGCATTCTGCCAAATGCCTACCGTGTGTAAGTATTCGATAAATAATAACTATTATCGTGCAGCTTCAAAGTATTTTGAATGTCTGGACTGAGTTATGTTTTAAAAGGTTGCTCAGTGAAGGTCTCTTTGATTTGCAGCAAATAGGTCTCTGGACTAAACTGAGGCACAGATCACAACAGGATGGTGCACACAGTGTTTTTCAAGATGATGTGGTTCTTGCTGATGCTGCAAGTGACATCCATTGTGTGTTCACAGTGTCAGGTTGCTGAAGGACTTACTATCTCACCCACTGCTAGTCAAACAAGAAAGGAGAGACCTGCACCTACGATAAATGGAGTATATTCTACCCTGGAGGGAGTGAAGAAATTTCCTCCATTTCTCAGTTCACTGTAACGTGTGTGGCCTGGCTCAACTGAACAAGGGTCACATGTAGAGCAGTTATATTCCTGAAAGGTAAAATTTGGAAATCTATTGAACAGCACTGATGTCAATCATAGACTCTAATGGTAGCACTGAGTTCAAAATATATTCAAGTGCTGGAGAGTGGCTCAGTGGTTAAGAACACTGACTCTTCTTCCAGAGTACCCGAGTTCAGTTCCCAGTACCTGTGTAGGACAGCTCACAACCATAGGTAACTCTAGCTTCTGGGATATCTGTTGCTTCTGTTCTGCACAGGCCTTTGCACTCGCATGTACATTCTTCCACACAGATATCCACAAGTACACATATTTTAAGTTTAAAATCATTTAAAACTATGGAGTTAAAATTCATTACAATAGAAGTGATATTAAGAACCTCTGAACTCAAGTCAGACATGGAGAACCTACCCACGTTGGTGGTATATGCTGCATGTTGTCTTGGGTTTCTGAAATGCCTGACCCCATAAGTGGTGCCATAGTTTGAGTTTTTGGTTAAAGATGTCCCAAGACATTTTTATTCTGTTCCAGCCTTCTTCCATGATTGCATGCTCTTTAAATGGTCTAATCTGCTTTTATCTCATATCTAATGGGTTTAATGTGTTCTAACTGTATGGTCCCATTTGGCAAGGTGGATGCTATGGCTAGGAGGCGCCATATAAAAAATATTGTTATTGTTATAGTGATGAACTCAAGTACTAAAGGGGAAGTTGTGAAATCTTTTGATACTAAGCTATCATTATTTTTAGCAAAATGAAGTTTGGCTTCTTTCTGCACTAGCAAGCCCTGAAGATTAAATGTTTGCTATCCACAGCATGGATCTTAGCAAAGGGCCAAAGACACCAAAATAAAAACATTTTGAGATAATGTTTCATACATTATATGACAGCTGTTTGCTTTTAAGTATTCTTGGAAACTTAATACAATTTAAGAAATTAAAAAGAAAAAAATATAGTAAACAAAACCAAACTAATTTGGCTTTAATTCTAGTTTTATTCTCACCACTGCTGAGATCACACTTGCCTGCTATGTAAATGACTTAACCCTTTGTGCTGATCAGTCGCCATTTTGTGTGAGGTTGAGCAAGAGACTGTTTCAGTGCTTTGGGAATGTATCATTAAGACAGGAGTGCATGCAGTTCTGGAAAAAGGACTGTTCAAGTAAGTCTCTTTCCTCAGGATGATGTGGTATTATGTTCCCGTTACTTGAATATTCATTATGGTTTCCCACATGTTTTTGGCTACCTCTCTTTCCTGCAACTGTTTGTATTATTAAGTTGATCTGGCTTATAGATAAGTGGTTTGAACTTGGATAAATGGTAGCTTGGGATGCTCACGTAGATTGGGTAGATCTCCTTTCAGCTTAAGAATTATGAATGTTTTCTAAAGGGAGGTGAGACAAAACAGCCAGGGTTTTGTTACTAAAGAGCCTCAAACCACAGATGGAAAACTCCACATGGCTAGTCTGAGGAATTCTCTAGTGTGCCAGGCACTGGCCGTCCATGTGCCTTAAACCAGACAGATTTCCAGAGAGCATAACTAAAGCATTGGAGCACAGTGCCTTGCAGAAATAGGAGAAACTGTTATGTATCGGTGGTGGTGTGACTCTATGGCTTTCTACAAGAGAAGCATTAGCAATTAACAAGTTAATTTAGATGGATGAGAAATGAATTAATGCAGATATCGTAAGACTCTGATCTAGGGAAAGAAAGAAGAGAGACTGATGGAATGATGAAGTCTGAAGCTTTCCATGCCAAGTTCTGACTTAGGAACCCTGAATTCAGCTCACTGTCCAAATGGAATATTTTTCCTTCTTTTGTGCTGCTCTTATACAAAAAGATGCAGCTGGGTGGCAAAGAGCTGGGATTCAGAAGCAAGATCACCTGGAGCTCTGCTCCTTACTATGTCCACAACCCTGAGCAGGTGACTTCCTCTGCATGTCTCATCCCCCCTCCCTCCATTTGCTAATCGGGGGGAGATGAAAGTGAGTTTTGGCTTTGTCCTTAGGACCAAGTGATCAAATCGAATGGTGTCTAGTACACACCTAATATTTGTTAAAGAAGTAAAAGAAATAGTATGTTTCCAAAGCACGTTATACTTGAAAAGGAAGGAAGTATAGCATGGATTTCCTCTGTGTGCTTCATTGTGATTGCCTTCAGTAGCACAGAGGAAAAACATAAATCGTCCCATTTAGTTTACCTCTAAGTGGAAGAGAACCGAACCGAGTTGCTTTCTTTGTATTTTTCTGTGAGGAAAAGAGTCAGCAATTCTTTCAAAAGTAAAACTGCCCTGTGTTCTACCATAAAGTAAGTAGAGATTTAGGTGCTAAAGACAAAGGCCAGGGACTGGAGAGATTTCTCAGCAATAAAGAGCACTTGGTATTTCTGCAGAGGACCTGGTTAAGGTTCTCAGCTTCCCAGTACCCATATGGCTACTAACAGCCATCTGCAAATGCAGTTCCAGGGGATCCATCGCCCTCTTCTGGACACTACAGGCACTGCACATGCATGGTACACAGAAATACATGCAGGCAAAACACCCATAAATGTAAACTTAATAAAATATATCATTAAAGACAAAGAACAGAAGCTTTTAACAGGTGGTTAAACTTACCTCTAGAATATATATTGAGCTTCAGAGAATACTTTTAAGTCATTTAATTTGCTTCTTATGGACACAAAACTTTCTTGATGCAATAGATATTGGCTAGAAGCTAGATGTCCCTCAACAGATGAACAGATAATGAAAAATGTGAAACATATTTACAATGGAAGTTTATTCTGCTATTAAGAAATACAAAATCATGAAATTTGTAAAATATGGATGGAACTGAAAATTAACATATTCATTGAAGTAACCTAGACTCAGAAAGACAAATATGTCATTATTTTCTTTCATATGTATATCTAAGCTTTGTATAGGACTTTGTGTGGTCATGTGGATATTGATCATAAAATTGTATTGGGTTCCCAAAGACATGAAGAATAGGCTTTAAGAGAGGGGGCTGAAGCTGGTTACTTTCCTATTGCTGTGATCAAGTACCATGACCAAGTCTACTTACAGAAAAATAAGTTTACTCAGACTTATGGTTCCTGCAAGTTAGAGTCCATGATGGAGGAATGTAGGCTTGTCAATAGAAATAGGAAGCTGAGGGCTTACATATTTACCTGTGAGCATCCAGAGAGACAGAAAACTAGAATTAGCATAGGCTTTAAACTCCCACAACCTGGCCCAATGACAGGTTGTCTCCAGCATGGCCACATCTCCTAAACTTACCCAAACAACAGCATTAACTGTCATCCAAGTATTTGAATGTTGAGAATATGAGGGATATCTCATTCAAACCACCACATTCCACTCCATGGTCTCTATATTCGTGTGTGTGTGTGTGTGTGTGTGTGTGTGTGTGTGCGCGCGCGCGCGCGCGTGTGTGTGTGTGTGTGTGTGTGTGTGTGTACTGTATATAAATAATGCAAACTGCTTTTAGTTCAACTTCAAAAATCTCTATAGTCTTTCACAATCACAACACTTTTTAGAAGTCCCAAGATCACAATCTCTTCTAAACTTCAGGCAATGCCTTAATTTTAACCTCCTGTAAAATCTAAAAGCAAATTATATACTTCGAACACATAATGATTTAAAATATGCATTATATTCCAAAAGGGAGGAATGGGGGTGGGGCATAGTGAAGAAATCTTTAACAAAAACAAGACTGAATTCCATAGCTTCTCATCTCATGACCAAGGCTTTGCTGCTTTCCATATGTAGTACCTACTTGGGCTGGTTCTCTCCCTGAATGCAGCTCTTCTTGATAGATATAGCTCAGCTCTGTCATCTCCAACATCTTGGGCTCTCCAGTGCAACCCAGGATTTACCTTCACAGCGTTATGCAATGGACTCTCAGGACCTCTTGTCCTCTCAGGGCTTTTATTCAGGGACTTTTGCAATGTACACTCTCCTGCTTGAGCTACATTACCAACTTTTGATTGTAGTTACTCTCTAGGAGCAGAAATGCCTTACCCTTCCTTTCACAAGTTGGAAGGTAGTCAAGTGGCCCCATTCCCTGAGGGTCCCCTTGCCTTCATTTCACTGTAGAGCAGCAGTCAAATCAATATTAGGCTCTCTTGAAATTGCCTCCAAAGATACTTTAACCTTTATTGTCAGACCATTTCTTAGGACATGACCTGAAAGCAGCCAGGTTTTTTTGTTTGCAAAAATATCACAGGAACAGTCTCTAGGCTAGCTGTTATAGTCCTCACCAGAAACTGCCTGAGCTGTGTCTCCACAGTTCATATAGCTCTTAGCACTCCTGCCTTCTAAACTCCTACTAGGATGGTCCATTCAGCTCCACTTACAGCCTTCAATCACCTCTCTAGACCAAAGTTATAAAGTCTTTCACATTGTTCCAAAAAAAAAAATAACATTGTCAGTTCCATTCCAGCAACAGTCTCTCCCTGCTTCCTACTTTGGTGTTAGTTACGTTTCTATTGTAATAAAACACCACGACCTCGACAACTTACAGAAGGATGAGTTCATTTAGTTTACTGTTCTAGAGGGTTAGGATAATCCAGGATGGTGAAACGAAGACATGGGAACAAGGGTAGAAAGCTGAGGACTCACATCTTGACCCACAAGCACCAAGCAGAGTCTGAACTAAAAATGGCATGGTTTTAAACTTCTCAAAGCCTGCCGTAGGGACATCAATTTGGTGTTTGATGACTGTTGTTTTTTAAATTTTTCACCTCCTTTCTCACTATGCTTGTCATATTATTCTCTTGTAAGCTTGGTTTATAATTATTTTATGATTTTTATCACACTACAGTCGTTTGGCTATTCTTTTTTTGATTTCTCAAATTATAATTCCTTCATGACAGTAGGGCTAAGTATATATTTTAGAGTAACACATAATGAAACAATTTAGATCAAATATTGACAAAGAGATAAATACTCAGATGTATGAGTACAATGAATTAATGGATAAATTCATTAGTATAAAATAATATTTACTCAAACATATCTAATTGTTAGCAGTAAATAGGTAAATAATTCTTTAAATGAGAGAACATAGTCCATGAAGTCTAAAGACTGGAGATGTCTATTATTATAATAATAATTATTATTATTAAATTCTTTTTTTTGTTTTTTTTTTGAGACAGGGTTTCTCTGTGTAGCCCTGGCTGTCCTGGAACTCACTCTGTAGATCAGGCTGGCCTCGAACTCAGAAATCCACCTGCCTCTGCCTCCAAGTGCTGGAATTAAAGGCGTGAGCCACCACTGCCTGGCTTAAATTCTTATACAATAATTTTGATTATACTATTTCCTATCTCCAACTTTCCCAGGTCTTCCTCAACTCATGTTCCCTTTTCTCAACTCGTGTTCTCTTCCTCTCTCTCAAAATAAAACTGAAAAAAAGAAATCAATAAGTTAAACAAATAAGACAATAAAATTGAAACAAATTATCAACATGGATACCATTTTATATTGACCAACTACTCTTGGACATGGAGTACAGTTGATATACTTGGTGCCACTCTGCTGAGAAGACAGTTTCCCTTTGCCAGCAGGTACCAATCATAATAGCTTCTTGATTAGAGGTCAGACTTTGTGCCTACTTCCTCTCTTCCTCTTCTCTGTGCTGGGATTTTATCTGTTATGACTAGAGTGATCAGCCCAACTTGGGCTGCATCCCATGTGCAGACAACAAACCATGACACTGCTACTGATGTGCTTATAGACAGGAGCTTATCATGGCTATCTTCTGAGAGGCTTGCTCTACCAGCACCTGAATGAGACAGATACAGATACAGCCAATCATTGAACTGAGCCCAGGGACCCCTACAGAAGAGTTAGAGGAAGGACTAAAGGAACTGAAGGGGATTGCAACACCATAGGACAAACAACAGTATCAGTTAACCCAGACCGCTTAGAGCCCACAGAGGCTAAGCCATCAACCAAAGAGCATTCATGGGCTCATCTGTGGCCCCCAGCACATACACAGCAAAGGACTGCCTTGTCTGGCCTCAGTGAGAGAAGATATGCTAAATGCTGTAGAAACTTGATGCCCCAAGGAAGGGGGATGCTGGCAGGGGTGAGATGGGGTTGGGTGAGTGTGTGGGGGAGCACCCTCTCAGAAGCAAAGGGGAGGGCTGATAGGATGAAGAACTTGGGGGAGGACCAGGAAGGGGGGCAACATTTTGAATCTAAATAAATAAAATAATTTTAAAAAATAATAAAAAAGATAGAGTTCTTATCCTGGGCTTGTCACTGGTTATAAAACTGGGTAACACTATAAAATCAATTTACTCTATAGAAAGCCTCAGTTTTCTCACCTATAAATTATAGGCCACAATAGTCTCTTCTCTATAAACAGACATAAGAAATCAGAAGCAAAGTCCATAGTCATTAGTAGCAAAGAAAAGAGGCTTGCCATCATTACCATTTACTCCATTGGAACCATGGAAGGCAATGATGGAAACAAAGAAAAGAGGCTTGCCATCATTACCATTTATTCCAATGGAACCATGGAAGGCAATGAAGACCCACTAGCAAACACACTTCCATCGAGGATACAGACAGCTAACCTAACAGCTTAATGTATTAGTCTAAAATCTGGGACATGAGGTGGAAAAGGCAGTGGGGCAACTCAAATGGATGGGCATGGCAGCAAGTTCGCATGTGTTGTTCTCTCTGTTACCCTGAGCTTGTGTACCCTCTCTATACCCCAGGGAGACCCTCTGTCATTTTTAATGCCTTGTAATATTTCATGTAAAATGTCAAGATGTCAATCTTTCCTTAATTTGTTATGCTGGATCCTCTGTTGGCTAATTCTGATAATTCTTTCTGGTCACCACAGTATTTTGTGCAGAAGCTTTGCTCCATTCCCATCCTCTTCTTTCTGGGATTCTTGTCTGTTTTCTATGAACTCTTGGCTTCTTTATCACATTTATTTTTAGTCTATTTATACTTTTCTCTTTAAATGCTTAGAAATCTTTATTTTCCAAGTTTCTAATTTGGAATATAACACTAAAAACCAAAAGCATTAAATATTTTCAATTTTATCTCTTGCATGCCATTCTCTTCTTGATTTGTTTTAAGCCATCTCTGATTGTTTCAATGGTTTTTTTTTTCTTTTCTGTTCTATGTAGGCTTCATATTTTTTGGTGATCTTTGATTGAGTGAACAGTAAAGAATGAAGGTCCAGATGTGTAGCACTGGCCTTTCTTCTTGGTGTGGTATTTTTCATTTTTATTGAATCGAACATGATCAATAATTTTTGAGTCAGGGCAGTTTATCTGTAAATATTTAAATTTAAGTATAGTTGGAAAACAGCTAAGGCCATGAAGATTTTACAGTTTATTACTGAGTTGGATTTCACTATGGGACCAACATTCACATGATGGCTTCTAGTGTTCCTTAAGAATCCCTTTTGAACTTTTTTTTTTTTAAATAGCTGGTTGATATTTTGTTTGTAGTTAAATACTGGCAGCCTCTACTTTTACAAAACTTTCACAAGCAGATCTGAATGAGGTCAGCTATTTGACACTGAGACATCCAACCCTCTGCTTTCTGTCCTGTTTCTAGTCCCAGACTGTCTCTCTCGTAACCACTGATTTTAAGATCAAAGCCTCTTACATAGTCAAGCAGAATAATTGTCATTCATCTTTTCTCAGTCTCTCAATATGTAATGTGTTTGTGTCCTCCCTTACTGGGCAGGAACTAGCCCTGACAAAACCCTCCTGTATGATGCATTCCAGGAAAATATGAGAAGAAAACAAACTCTGCTGAGCTTCAGAGAAAGGAAAACTCTAAGTGTCAGTCATAAGTTATCCTTGGTCTATAGAGGAAGGCATGTGGTAGGAAAATACTGAATGTGGCAGTGTTAGACCATGTCTGGATGCTGTCTCTGTCAGATGGCATGCAAATAAATATTCTCATTAATTTAATTCTCTAAAAGACATTTCTGTTATACGAATGGGTGTTCTGTTAACTCTGGTGCCTTGGTTGATTTGTTCTTGTAAAGTTCTAAAATCAAGACCAGGCTACAGAGGAACAAGGATGTAGCTCAGTGATCGAGCATGTGCCTAGCATGGCCAGAACCCTGGGTTCAGTTACAATTCTGAGAGAGGGTGGAAGAGGGAAGAAAGAGAGGGAGGGGGAGAGAGGGGGAGAGAAGGAGAGAGAGAAAGAGAGAGAGAGAGAGAGAGAGAGAGAGAGAGAGAGAGAGAGAGAACAATAAAGATTAAAATGTAGGATGTGGGTATTCTGTCTTTGATCTATTATCCCATTGACTACCATGGTTGATTTGGAAGATCTGATTGGCTAGGTAGATGTCCCCCTTCTTCTTTTATTATTTTACGTGTGTGCTTCCCAAAGCTTCATCTTGTCAGAGAAGATGACCTTCTTCAAAAGATCAGGACCAGCTTTCAAGTCAAGGACACATGGGTTGTACTTTCTTGCTAGAATCTTCAAATAGGTTCTCAAGGGATAGATATGTGCTCCTTTATAAATTCTTCCTGGGACTCCTATTTAATTTGCAATCCTGAAGCCTAATCACATGAGATATAAAACATAGTCAATATAGAGCGAGGAAACAGAGATGGATTTTGTTGAGACACTTTCCCAAATGTCCAGCTTTACAACAGAGGAACAGGAAGCATCATTATTAGGAAAAGTACACACAAACTTTTAATGAGGTCATTTCTGTGGCCATAGTGCACAATGTACCCTCAGACCATCATTAGCCATGTGGCTTATGCCAAATCTTTGTATTCTTTATTGCAGTAATGTGAAGAATGAGAACAATAAAATCAATTTTTGAAATTATTGCTAGAATTCATCTGTTTACAGACAGATGAATTTGAGTTCTGTCAAATAGCTGACAGTAAATATCTTCATCCTTTTAAAATGTGAGATGCAAGAGAGATGTGGTGGCTTTCATAAACATACTAGCGAGCAAGTTTTGTGTATTATTATGGGTTATGGAATTCTTAGTGTTTTTGTCTGTTGTCTCAATTAAATCCTTACCTCAAGTCTGTGTGGTAAACATTATTATATTATAGTTGTGGGATATGAAGCTCGGAGAGGGTAATTTGTCCAAGATGGTTCTGTTAAAAAGTATAAATCCCAAGGTCCCAAAACAAGTCTCCTTGAAAAAGAAGCTTGGTCATATAGCCTCTTATACCACTAAAGACCAAGGACAAGAGTCTGAGTTGGGGTTTAATATATGCTGAACTAAATTTTAGAACCCTTCAGTAGACAATTAATGACAGAACTCTGAGTTACCTTTGGTTTGGTCCAAGTTGCTGGCTTAACAAACACATGTCAACTCTGCAGTCATTGTGTTCTTGAACCTATAGTCCTCCTGAGTAAATGCTCTACCACTGAAGGTGTCTTGTATGAAGGGCAGCTTGTAAACACACCAGTCATAGATGTGCAGCCCATTGCATGCTGTTAGAAAGAATGGAAATTCTCTACACATTTGGATGAGCTATGTATGGGCTGGAGAGATGGCACAAACATTAAAGCCTAGGCTCACAACCAAAACATCAAGAAAGCACCCTCCCCTCCCCACTCCAAAACAAACCAAACCAAACCATGGTGTGTGGACAAAGGCATATGTAACACAGAAAATCTTGGAGTCCAGTGGAAACACTTCATTACTTGAGTAATTTAACTTCCCAGGGTCAGTCATTAACAGGTTTTCTCATTCCATTCCTTGGACAGGTCCAGCTGTGAGATACAGCAAGTTCAACATGTCAGAGGCAAAGCCACCTCCCCTGCTGGGACAGCACACAAGGCATATCCTGAAGGAGGTTCTCAGATATGATGAGGAGGCTATTGGGGAGCTACTCTGCTCTGGTGTGGTAGAGCAACATGAAACCAAGTGACAGAGAAGGATGCATCTGAAAACTGCACCTGGCTGGCCCAGACAGTGAGTGCTCTGTTCCTGCCTTTCTCCAGTCTTGATCCCACTGCAAAGCATGGTGAGGAGAACTGTACATTACCTACCTGGCATCTCTGGGGTAACTTTAGAATTAAAGCCTAGTGCCCATTTCAAAACTTACTGTTTTGACTTTTATCCCCAGAAAATAATTTAATTATTGATTTGTGGACTTTGATTCATTCTAATTTTCTCATCCAAAAGAAGCAATAACTGTCTGGTGATGGAATGTTATTC
Organism: Rhabdomys pumilio; assembly: GCA_030674055.1. Lineage (NCBI taxonomy): Eukaryota > Metazoa > Chordata > Mammalia > Rodentia > Muridae > Rhabdomys > Rhabdomys pumilio. Next base: position 42,893,128 of record JANHMN010000006.1, read on the forward strand.
TCATTGAATTCTTCCACAATGTACACATGTATGGAAACGTCAAATTATAAATTGTAGTTTTGATTTCTCAATTGAAAATAAAGCAAAACCTAAAAATATTTTTTTTTCTGGAAAAAGCCCTCTTTATTTTAATTGTCTTAATGCCTAAAATGTTTGCCTGTCCCACCCACACAAGCCTGAAAAAAAGCAGAACTCTTGACATTTTCTACTCGTACATAAAGTTCTCATTTAAATCTTTGTTAGGAAGTAAAAGCAATAAGCAGAATGTCAGTCTCTGTGATTGATTTTAAACAGTATAACTTAATTTCAAGCCCACGAAACCTTTGTTAGTCTGTAATTTAAACCATTGACTTTGCTGATGTCTGTAGTAAGACTGAGTTCCACTCTGCCCATAAGGAGTAAATATTTGCTTTGTGTTGTTTTCCCTGGTGTTACTGTGCTGTGTGGCAGAATATCAGTTTCTACCTATTCATTAAGGGCCTGAGCATTTGTGTATATAAAAAAGTATAGTGGCTCTTTTCTTGCTACCTTATTTTGAAATACAGCCAAATGCAACACACTTTAAATAAATGTGAGGTGACTGCTTACATGTGAAAGTGTAAAGAATACCAAAAGGGGAAATGATGGAAATGTTTCTTTGTACTTGAAGACTGGAGAAGATCGTATCAAGTCTTTGTAGTTTGGCTTGTCAGTGAGAAATCCAAGTGACCAAGGATACAAAAAACTCCCTCAAACATAAAAGGAAATAAGGATATATATTTTAGAATGAAGTATTACAAATGACCGCATAGGACAGGGCATCAGGTAGCACTTGGTCGGTGTGATCTACTCATGGTCCATAGGCATACACTAGAAAGCGATGCCATTATATGCTGGTAGTAATTGAAAGCTAAACTGCAAACAATCACCTTTCAAACTGATTCAGAACTAGTTTTCTTTTTATTTAGAGTGGTTTGAATCACTTGCCCATGTTGCAAGGTCAGATATGTCTCTAGAATCAAGGATACCAAATAAAAAGTGTCTCTAGGACACTTTTCAGAGGAACCTATCCTAATTTTTGAGACCTACTTCAGCTACAGCTTTGCTGTTCATCATGTCGTACTCTGACAGAAACCTCTATTATTACTCCAGTAGCTAGAATTTTCTCATAATAGTTTGATGCCTTCTGCAGGTCTTTTGCCTCAGTTACACACACACACACACACACACACACACACACACACACGTGTGTGTGTATAATCATATAAATTATATATATTGTTAACTTATAAATTGTTAACTTATAAATTGTTAACTCATTATATATATATATATATATATATATATATATATATATATATATA
>JANHMN010000006.1:42903950-42926356 GCA_030674055.1 Rhabdomys pumilio
GGGAGAGGGAGAGGGAGAGGGAGAGGGAGAGGGAGAGAGGGAGAGGGATATTATATTAAGGTATCAGAGAGGTAGATTTATTACAGTCTTCTGTGATCCACCAAACAAGCTTACAATATGGAAATTCTTGTTTTGACTTCATGCAATGTTTCTAGGGTAGAAGACAAAACCTGGTTAAAGGTGGTGAGGGAATGAAGAAAGAACAGATACACAGACACATATGGGTAAGACCTTGAGTCACCATGGCTCTGTGTGCTCTGGTGGAGCAGCGTTCTCGAACCTCAGCCCATTCATTATGTACAGTGTAGCAGGAGGATTTGGATAGTCTCTGTATGAGACCTCTGCATTGGAGCATTCTTGGGCTATAAACATCCAGGAAATAGGAAACTGCAGTTAGCTAGTTTTTTCACCCACAGGCCAATTGTTTATGAACACTTGTAATTGCACACATTCTCAGCCTTTGCACTCAGACCAGAGAAAAGCTTAGCTATCCCTCTGAGCCCTCCTGATGTATGTGGGAGGCATCAGGTATTTGCTATGCCTGTGTCCATATCAGCAATAGACGCTCACTCAGGACATCATCTGCTCTTGACACATTTACTCAAGGCTTGTTCAGCATCCCAAAGTTCAGTATATTTACATATACATTGGTATGTAAATCATATATTTATTAAGGATAATCTAAACAGATTTTTAACTTGCCCAAGTATCACTGGATGGGATCAAAATTTCTCTTAGCTCCAGAATGCTCTGTAGGCTACTGTTCTTAACTTTGATGAGATACTTTTTATGAGCATTACTTTAACTTATTCTGTTCTGTCTCTTTCATTTATGATCAGAATATGGATGTACAAAGACACTGTAAATAAGAAGTTAGCAGTACTTTTTATGGATATTTAACAATCCAGGAATATGAGGAAATATGTTGTTTCCAAAGCTAACTAAGTGGAGTATACTGCACATTTCTCATGGTGCCTCCCACCTCATTGATGAGCTCTGTGGAGGTTTTGGAGAAAATCTTGGGTATATTGAGTTTGAAGAGATGAATATGAAAGTGTCTCAGGTCACTGAGGAGATTACAGCTACTCACCCATGAACCAACACATCCACAGGCATGTTAGCTGTCCTCCCAAAAATCTGCAGATCTGGAAATCATGGAGGTCTTTTCTAATAAATAAATAAATAAATAAATAAATAAATAAATAAATAAATAAATAAATAAATAAATAAATGATGGCTCAGGGAAAGCCTGAGGACCTGAAAAAGAGGACCAACATCAATATATGTGCAAAACATTAATCAACATCTGTAATTTCACCAAGCTGTTCTGACAAAGTTCAAGGGAGTACCAAAAAATACACCAACTAGTTTCCTATAGGAAAAAAATTGCCCTGCCAAAGGAAAGTATATTTCAGAGAATTGAATGGAAAAAAAAGAACACTTAAAGAACATAAGACAGAATTTGAGCTCAGATGATGACTTTTTCTTAGCTTTAACTGTCAACATTTTAGACTTAAGCAAATTACACCTAGAAGATAGGCAGCAGGAAGGGCATCTGGGATCCAGATTTCAGCATGGCTTTGTTGATTTTCCTCCATTATCAGGTCATGTCCAGGCTCCCAGGTCCACCCACCCCTGCCCATAAACTTTTCCATATCCACAGTCACCATTTCCCTTTCTTGTTTCCTCTCCATCCTGGCTTCTGTTTTCTCTGTTCTTTCTTACAAACCCAGTTCTAAAAGTCACCTATCTTTTAAAAACATTCATTCCAGACCATTCTCATTATACTTGATTACTCCCTTGCTCTGCCTAATAACTACAGCTTATGTAATATTGATATCAACAGCGTGAACGAAGATTTTGTGCTCTACACCGAGTAGAGCAGTAGTGTTCTAGCTGTGACTCCTGGGTTGTATCAGAAAATACAGCAGGAGTCTAAGAAGCTGTTAATATGCTCTCAAATGCCTAGAAAACTCCCAGCTCATCAGGGTTCAAGATTCATTCTTATCTGGAAGCATATGTATTTATACAAGGTCATGGCTGTGCTTCCAGTTAGTCACGGGATAAATTGACATTAAATGTGAAAGCCTTTGATGCCATCTGCCTTCCCACTCCATGGAAAGTGTCAGTATTTATTACATACTTGAGCTGTGCTCATGTATCAATCTGGAAAACACACTGATGTAACTATCCGGTTCCCCGGTCAGTTTAAACTACTTAACATGGCTGCAGCGATTCCCTTGAGCTTAGAGTTCTAGACTACTTAAAAATTTTACTATTCAAGTGGTTGTTTTCAGAGATTCTTTTGGAAGTTTCTCAAATGTAGTCTTCGAATCTTACCTGTTTATCGTATTCAGCTCAGCATGTATAACAAAACAGAAAGTGAGTTAGTGCTTAGAAAATAATTAGTGAATTATACTCTTTGTAAAACTCACTCAGAAATAGGGATGACAAGCTTATCTCTTAGATTTGTTCATTGATAATGAAGATGTATTTCTGGTTTTAATCTGAAGATCCTGGGGACTTATGACAGTTGGCTCTATAGGCCTAAACTTTTTTAAGTGACTGGAAGAAAGAATGTGAAAAGGAATAGAATTCTGTTGGTCAGCTCTACACAGACATTAATATAGTTATATCTTCTATATATTAAGCAAATTGCTTTCTTTATCATTTTTATATTCTTCTTCCCAATGTGAACTAAACAATTTTTTTTTGTAAACAGCACTTTTGACATTCACTAGAAAGAAATAAAAACTTATACAGGAAAAAAAAAAAAGAATACAATGCATTTGCCATTTTGAGAACTTGGCAGTGATAACCAATTGCATCTTGAGAAAATCTTCCTGTAAGACTAGAAAGGCCTCTTAATGTAGACAAAAGTGCTAGTAAAAGAGCACCCTGGGCTAGAGATATGGCTCCAGAAGTGCCTGACAATTACCCATGAGAACCTGTGTTTAACTGACCAGCATCCGTGTAAGAATGTGTGTACATCTGTAACCCCAGAGTTGCAGTGAGAGGCAACTCTGCAGTCACTGGCAGATCCCAGGAGCTCATTGTCCAGCTCTTCTAGCCCATTAGTGAGCTTCATTATAGGGTGAGACTCTGTCTCAAAATTCAAAGTGAAGACTGATTGAGGAAGACAGCAGATAATTGATCTCTGGGTACTTGTGTGAACATTTGCATACCAACATATTCATCTCTCTCTCTCTCTCTCTCTCTCTCTCTCTCTCACATACACACACACACAGAGAGAGAGAGAGAGAGACAGAGAGATAGAGAGAGACAGAAAGACAGAGAGAGAGAATGAAAGGAGATGGGGCAAGAACATTAACCTTTTGTCATTAACCTTTCCTCAGTAAAGTTACTGACTACTTAAATACTCTTTCTCTACAGTCACTGGAAAATGCATCCATGCCAGAGTCATGGTGACATGCTGATCATGTCTTCTGGGGAGGAGGGAGGCCCTCTGGGCAGCTTCTGTCTGTCTTGCTTTTCTTACTGAAGTGAACAAAAACATAACTATGTGTGGCCATGCCTTTGTCTCTTGTTGACCATAATGTGACTAAAAGGCACAGAAGCTTTGGGATAAAATAAGCTAAGTGCAGTATACAGGAAATGGGAAGAATTTGACTTTTGGCAGGTTTTTGTCAATCCTTTGATGCTGGAATCTTATTGTTCTCAGTTTATTCTAATAAATAAGCACACGATCACTTTTTGAAACCACTTTGAGTTTTGATTAGCCTTGTTGCTATTGTTGCTCCTAGCCACATTACAGGGCAAAAGAATCTCCTACTTTTGCAGATTATCTCAGTCAATCATAGGAACTCTGTATGGCTTACCTGGACATCATCTTCATTTCTTAGGTAGGGATATTGAGAATTAGATTGCTTAGGTAATTTTGTGCATGTTTTCTAAATTTGTCATTTGTTCTAGAGAAGTCTAACTCCTGAACCCAAATTTTAAACACAATACAACAACTTAAACCCATGTGCGATATGTGCATTTAAATGTATTTGCATGTTCTTGTTTGTGACTATGGACACATACATATCACATCAAGAGTGTGGTGGTCATAGAACCATCATTAGGTGTGAATCTTTAAGTTTCCACTCTTTCTTAGAGTTATCTTCACCCCTGTCTAAGCCAGGCTATTTATCTCAAGAGCATTGAGTTTCTCCTAATAGTGTCCCATTTCCTGGAGGGTGTTGAAGTGACTGATGCTTGTGCTGCCTGGCCCAACCTTTAGAAGGGCTCTTGGAATCTGAAATTATTTACTCAGCCTTGTGCATCATGAACTTTTACCTACTGAGCCATCTCCACATCCCCCTTAAGTATGACTCTTAAGATCATACTCTTAGAGCTGTTTGTTAACTTAGCTTATGAAAAGAAAATAGGGGCAAAATTAGAAATGCATGAGGCTAGCTAGACATTTTGAAGTTTGTAAGAAGTCATTCTAACACATTAAAGGAAGGGGGATCATGTGTTTTCACCAAGTTAAAGAAACAACTAAAATGCTACGGCCAGCCATGACTTAAAAGTCTATTTAAAAGTCGTGTTTTCTTTCCATCTAGAAGAATAAGGGTATATTGTAGATGGAAGGGAAATATCGCCACATATCAAATTCCACATGGGTTATTTTGGAATCATGGGAGGTACAATTGGTAGGTAGATCTATTTTTAGCTTCCTGAGGAACATCCACATTGAGTGTACCAGTTTGTACTCCCACTAGCAAAGAAAAAGTGTTCCCTCGTCTCTGTATACTCACCAGTATGTGCTGTGATTTGATTTGTTGGTCTTGGCCATTCTGAATGAGGTCAGATAAGACCTCAAAGTAGCTTTAATTTTCATTTCACTGATAGTTAAGAATGGTGAATTTAAAACAAAATTTCTTCTCAGCCATTTCTACTTTATCTTTTGAAAATTCTGTTTGTTTTTCTATATTTTTTTGTAATTGGGTTGTCTTCCTGATGTTCAGGATTATTTTAGGTTGAAGGACAGCTCCATAAGATGAAAATATCTGATACTCTCTGAATGAGGTCATGGACCTTAAAAGAAAATGCACTACTGTTATTCTGCTAAGTGAACACAGCAGTGAAAACTTCTAAGATGTATTGCTATACCATAGATTGTTTCATCACTTAAGCATCATCAGAGAAGGTTTTTCTTGAAGTAGAATTAATAATTTATTGCAGTAAAATAGTAATTAACACAAAGACACACTACTGAACAATGTGTGGAGAGTGAGAAACTTTGGAACATTCAACACTAAATGTGGTATCTTTACCATATACCTTTCCACAAGACTCAGGACCCCATGTGGAAGAGGAGCTGAGTAGATTGTAAAAACCAGAGGTGGTGGACAGCTCGAGGGAAACAGTTTTTTCCAAATACAACAATGTTGATATATATGAACTCACAGAGACTGTGGCAACATTCAAGACCTGCAAAAGTTCAAAGAAGACAAATTTCATGGGGCTGTGTGGGGTGCTGAGGTATAGACATGACTCCCTACCACTATCTGAGGAGTTAGGTATTGGCATTTGATAGGTCTTGGGATAGAGTAAGTTTCATTTAGTGATGGGATCCTTGGTATGGTGACCATGTGCTAGGGCAGACTCCAATCTACAGATTAGTGTGACATCACAAACTGAACTTGAGAGGAAAAGAAGGAACTCAAATTTCATGCTAAGGAGTCAGAGATAGAAAGGGCAGTTTTATAAGAATAGATGGGAAAGAAGGTAAATAAATTTAAAAAGTTACATGAATTTCTGAAAGAATTGTTTAAATATTGTTGAAAATTATAGTATTTTGTAATAGATTTAGCCAATGAAGTACAAAACTTGTACAGAAAAAAACCTTTAAGACAGTGAAGAAAGAAATAAAGACATTGGAGATGAAAAGATCTGCCAGAGTCATAGATTGGTAGGATTCATATTGTGAAAATGACCGTCCTACCAAAAGCAATCTGCAAATCCCGTGTAATCTCCATTAAAATGTAGTTCTTCAAGAAAATTGAGAAACATGTTGCTAAATTTTATATGGAAATACACAAGATCTAGGACAGGCAAAAGAATCATGAACAATAAAACAAACAAACAAACAAACAAACAAACAAACAAACAGAAGACACCAAAACTAAAAATGCTGAAAGTATCACCATCCTAGATTTCAGGTTTTATAACAGTGACAAAAATAGTAAAAACAGAACAGCATTGACATGAAAGCAGACGCATTTATCAAATAAATAGAATTTAGGACCCGCTGTTTTGACAGAAAGCAATAATATACATTAGTGAAAAGATAGCATCCTCAAAATAATTTGCTGGTCAAACTGGGTTAGCTACACATAAAAAAATTGAAACCGAATCCTTATTGACCACCCTATACAAAGTTCAACTCCAAATGGTTTAAAGAACTCAACGTAAGAACTTATACCCTGAGGCTGACAAAAGTAACTTATGGAAGAGTTTATTTTGGTTCCATTTCAAGGACATATATTCCATCCTGGCAGGAAAAGCATGACAAGAGGAGCAAAAAGGCAGCTGGTCACATTGCACTTAACATGAATCAGAGAACAATGAATACTGTTGCCAGCTCACAATAACTTTCATATAAAACCCAGGATCCCAACCCATTGCATAGTGTCCATCACATTGATGGTGTCTTTCCATCTCAACTAATCCAATCTAAAATTGCCTTTCAGGAAATTTGTCTTTAAGGCAATTCAATATCTTGTCAAGTTGACAATCAATATAATCACTCAAAAGCCATCTTCTGTGTGCTCCCAGTTTTTTCACCATCCAGTAATTAAAAATACCAATTTCCTTTAATTTCAGATGAACTCTATTTCTCCTTTCTTCCTTCCCTCCTTTCTTCCTTCCCTCTCTCCTTCCTTCCTTTCCTCCTTCCCTCCCTCCCTCCCTCTCTCCTTCCTTCCTTCCATCCTTCCTTCCTTTACTCCCTCCCTCTCTCCTTCCTTCCTTCCTTCCATCCTTCCTTCCTTCCCTCCCTCCCTCCCTCCCTCCCTCCCTCCCTCCCTCCCTCCTTCCTTCCTTCCTTCCTTCTTTTCTACCTTTCTCTTTCTTTCTTTGTTTCTTTCTTTCTTTCTTTTGTTCTTTTTTCTTGCTTTTTATTTCTCCCATTCTCTTTTCCCCTGCTGCCTCCTTTCTTTTTCACATTTTCCTCTTTTTTTCCACCTCATTTTCAATTCTAAATGATACAGGATAAGGATCAAGATGGAATGTCAGTTTCCAACATCCTTAATTTTACCTTTTATTTACCCTTTTTAATGGAATTCTATTTTTGTTTTACACATGTTGTCTTATTTTAAGTACATTTTTTTGTTCTTTTAAAGTATTTTCTTTCTAGTGATTTCTCTGTCTTCTGCTGTCATTTCTGTTGTCTTTATTTTCATCATACTGTGGATTTTCTCCAAGTGTACTATAATCCCTAGTAGTCCACTTACATTTAAGAGTGTAGCATTGGTGACCTGCTTTATATGCGGGGTGATTGTTCTGTGTACCTCAGTTTAGAGAGTAAATGGTGGAAATTATTTATTATAATGATAGAAGGTTTTAGTGGAAAAATTCTTGCTCTTGGGCACCAATGTCTTCCATAGATGCCCTATTTTTCTTTGATGTTCTATTTCATTTGTTTAAAGAGAAAAGAATGAGTGGAAGGTAGACACAATCTTGAACTTACTCCATAAAAAAGTGTATAGAAAATGTAGTGGTCAGCTGTTATGGCAGAATTTATAGACTGCTGTTCCCTCCAGAGCAGATCAACACCATTTTCAAGGACATAAAACCCAATTAACACAAATAATTGAGAATGAGGCCTTAATACTTTTAGATTAACAGTTTATTTTCTCTTTTACAACAACTTTACTACTACTGAATGTTTCCCATATGTTGATGACTCTCATTTTATCCTGTTTATCTTTATTGTTAAATTTATTTGATATGACTTTAAAATAATGAATAAGATAAATAGAATTCTAAAAGATTTATGAACTTAAAATAGCACAATTAGCTTTGTGTACTAAGTAAATTTAACAATTATTTGTGGGTATTTTGCTTATCTTTTTACTTTTTTGTATTATTCATAAGCTAATCCAGAAATGATGGCATTCACTCTACAAAAACTTTACTATACATTAATTAACTCAGGAATGGATACATTCCATACAGAACAAGCTTTGATATTCCACAAGAATATTATGAAAATTGTTTCAGTTGCCTCAAACATGACACTGTTCAACTTGAGCTGTTTGAATTCAAGTTCATTCATGGTTTATGAAATGATTTTAATGGCTACATCCTTTCTAATTTTCTAGTAATTATTTCTTATATACATTTTTCATCTGTGTTATAATTGCTTGCTTTGTATTGGTAATAAATTACTTCCAACAATCAGTGGATGTTACAGAATTTCTTCCATAATGAATGTCCCTCAATTCTCTCTTCACTGAAAAGTATGAAGAATTACTATTGATCCAAGCTGCACAGATTAATATCTCATCAATGAGGGATATAAAAACAAGATTCAAAAAAATAATAAAATAATTTCTTTTTTGTTTCTTCCATACTTCTTCCTACAATATGAGACTTTGAACTTTCTGTAAAATATCCTGCCTTCTAGTGTCCCTACTTTATTACAGTCAGTGACATGATCTTCTTTGTTCCCAGAAAAATGGAGAAACCCATAATTTACCTCTTCTCTTGATCCATCATTCAAGAATCGGCTGCTTTGAACCTATAATCTAATACTGCTGTGGCCTACAGCTCTATGATATTCTCTATAACTCTCCAATTGCTATAGCCACTTGGATTCCAATATGTTGTAATAAGAACCTCTCTCTGTATCTATCTCTGTCTCTGTCTCTGCCTCTCTCTTCTTTATTTTATCACATAAATGTTTACTTGTTTATAGAGATTTCAGTGAAATAAATCACATTGAACTCACTACATCCTTTCATGATTCATTTATGAGATGTGGAACAATAGAATGTCTGAAGGAAATCAATTTCATTACATGTAACTCCTCTGTGGTTGCTTTGGTTGGGTGGTGTAGGAGACCCAGGCCTTGATATAAAAGAAGGCAGTTGTTGGATCCCTTCTTAACGTGATAGGTGCAGGCCAAGTAAAGCAGCAGACTGCAAGATAATTATGGCTCTCACTTCCAAGTCTTGAGTACAGTGGAATCCTTCCTTGTGTGAAGTTGACCCTGGGCTCTACAGTACAGGGTGGCGCTGGGAAGAGTCCAGATAGAGCTCTATTGATGGAAGGACAGTGAAGTAGTCACTTCCTTTTCAGGGAATGTAGACTATCAAAGAAACAGTAGGACAAACATAATAATAGGACTTGGAACATGTCCTCATCTAAGGCAGCATTTAGGACTATAATGGTGGAGATGCACATACATAATTACATAAAAATCATGAGGGTCTGGTTAACTGTTGTTAAAACTGTCCTAAATTATCTTTTTCACACCTTGGGTTGCCTCCTAGCTTCCTTTTAGACAATGTTGAAAAAATGCCTTTGTTGTAAACAAACAAACAAACAAAGTACACTACACTAGATTTTCTGCTAAGAGAGACATCTACTTGCACATACCAGATGCCAGAAGATGGTTTAGTTGGCTCAAAATTATTATCCTAAATTATTTCTTAGAGTAAGTAAGTACCTGTCCTTTAGGACTTTAGATAACTGTGTCTATAACTATGTGTTTATTAATCTAGTGAAGAAAGCTTTTGATTGCTGATTACAGTGGTTTATATTTATAATTACAGCAGTTAGGATGAGTTATGGCTAGCCTGTGCTATACAGTTAAGTTCCAGGCTTAGATTAACATATTGTAGAACACTTTCAAACTCCAGCAACACCAAAATTAGCTACACGCAGACAAACAAAAACAAAAGAAGTGTTTCCATGTTCATTCCTTTTTTCTCTTTTAAAGCCTTCATGCTAGCTAGGCAGTGGTGCATGCCTTTAATTCCAGCACTTGGGAGGCAGAAGCAGGCGGATTTCTGAGTTCGAGGCTAGCTTGGTCTACAGCATGAGTTCCAGGTCAGTTAGGACTACACAGAAAAACCTGTCTCAAAAAAAAAACCCAAAGAAAACAAACAAACAAACAAACAAACAAACAAAAGCCTTCATGCTGCCTTGTCCATGGCTCTGACAGCAGACTGCTGAGAGTCTGAAAGAGAACTGTCATCATAATTCTCTCTCTCACTTTCTCCTTCATGGTTCAGATGTCTTTTCTCACTAAAGGAAGAACAAACAGCAAGACAGGAAGAACTCAGTGTTCCTGACAGGACTTTGTATTTCTTCATAATGACATGGGCTTGTTAATTAGGGGTCTGTCCAGGTAATGAGGAGCACAAGTGGAAGACCCTTCTAGGGTGTGTTTGGAATAATAAGATGCACAAAAATCCAGCTGCTGTTTATTGCTTTGCATTTGAGGATTTCTGTTTTGCAGTTAATGGTAGCATGATTTACTAGGGACTCTCAGTGTCCCCTTTATTTAGTCCATCAGTGGCACTATGTAGAAGCCAATAATATGGACTCTGGGATACAGCAGTCAGAGTTTCATTTTCACACATATTTTGTGCAAAGTTGTAAATGTTTCTTAAGCTATCTTCAGTTGTTTTTGCAGTATAAAGATAACTGTCCATGGCAAAGTAATGTGGTTACAATTTAGTGAGGCAAGACATGCAAAATATTTAATACAAAGTGTGGGCCTATTAAATGTTAGCTGTGTCATCATTGAAACTGGGCTTCCAAATTTAAGTGAGCTTTTGTAGGATTAATTTTCCCTGTTTCAACGTTCAAAATGCAAACCATTTCAAAGGATACATGCTGCATTTTCTAATATTAAGTATGCTCATTTCTCTCTCTCTCTCTCTCTCTCTCTCTCTCTCTCTCTCTCTCACACACACACACACACACACACACACACACACAAACACACACAGAGCTTGTCTATACTCTTCAGAAAGCATCTTATTGAATTGTACTGGCACCCAGACATGGTCCTCAGTAAGCCAGTAATTCAGCTGCCATGAACTTAAATAACAGACATAGTCTGCAATGTTAAGTTTGTAAAGAGTAATTTTAGGATCGTTGCTCATAAAATCAGACTGGACTTTCACATTCTCTATTATAATCCAAGTGAAAAAGAAACCGGACTGTAAAGAAATCCCCACCCTGTGTAAGGTTTATATTCTGCTGTCCTGACATGTGTTACTTTTAGTTGGATCACACTCATTTCTTGGTGTTTGTACTTGACAAACCCACTGGAAAACTTTTCAAGCCAGCAACGGGAGACTTTTACCTGCCTGGTGCTTGTCAGTTGCTGGTGTGATCAGGAAAATGATGTGAGAATCTCTAAGCCTGCTTGTCTGGTTGTCTCCATTTCACGGTTTGCATTAACATCATTAACTTGTTGCTATTCATAATTAAAAATTACTTTCTAGGATTTTAAACTCACCAGTGCTTAAAAATTTTATTTTATGACCTTTAGACAAGGAAAAATATACTCTGGGTGTCTAGAGGAAAAGATTGGGGTTCTGCTTATGACTATGCTCCATGAACTAGCTTTAGTGTTACCATGAGGTTGGAAAATACTATTAGGTTGGGTTGAATCCTCATATGTTAAGACTTAGCATCCTTCCCTGCAATGATAGATGGTGGAGGATGAGACTTTGTGAAAAGAGTTTTTCTTTTGTTCTGTTTTCATTTTTTAAGCAGAAGTCATGGTAGGTGATCTGTTGAGACAACAAAAGACTATAGCAATTTGGAGCAGAGTGAACATGGGAACTACCTCTTGCTTGATAGAAACGGGTAGGAGAGTAAGAGCTCTGTGAAGGAAGGGAACAAGTGGCTAGTACTGAAGAATGCTCTTGCATCAACCAGTAAGTGGTAGGCAGAAGGATTTGATAGTGGAAGCTTGGGGAGAGCAAAACACTCTTTTTGCTTGAGGTTGTTTGTTTGGTGATATTAACTCTTCTCTTCTGTCAGAAGAAAACTTCTATCTGGTGTAATGAGAGCACAGGCTCAGGCCACTTACAAGATAGGTTGCCTGGCCTCTCTGAACCTGAGTATTTCTCATTATTAAAGATAATGGTTATTGACATATAAATTAAATGAAAATTGAACATCAACTGCATTGTTCATGGTAAGTCACTTGAAATGAGACTACTGTTAGCTGTGGTCACCAGGTGGCAGTTGAAATGTCTTGATGGTGTTGAGAATGGCAGCAATGACAGCTAAAAATTTGATAGGCAGAGTATATAGGCTTTGGCTAACCAACGGTGCAATAGCAGATGTATTGTGTTAGAGCAAACCAAAAACTTGTGAGCTTCATTGCTCTACTGACTCCTCAAAGGTACTCTTTTTTATTATTATATGTGGATGCTTTAAAAGAATAAATATAAGAAGAATGCAAATGTGCCCCATTCATGACTCTGGCTTCACCTGAGTTCAGAAATCTGGCAGTGATGATTCCCCATGAACCCAGCTGAAAAGTGAGTATAGGCAACTTCCTTTTGGAGGATACTGTTCTGCCTTTCCCTGGATCCCATGCCAGACAGACCAGGTGGTTTCTATGGCATTGTACCAGGTTTAGATGAGATCTCAGTCCTCAGACGGAAAGGTACCATTTCCTCTTACCAGTTCCCCATAGACAGTCTTTATGCTGTGATTGGCTTTCTCCCAAAGTGACTCATCAAATGGGAGTTTGTACTTCTGCTGACCCCTGATGTCTTCCTGAGAAAGGGTGAGACCTGCTGGGAGGAACAGCAATCATTATATCATCCCTATGCTGAGGCCACATAAACACTTCCCTTCATTACTGAATGGGCTCCAAAGGCCAGGGAGACTTGTCTTGGTGTGGTCTTCCTAGACCAAGGGTGTGGATGAGGATTTAGGCAAGTGTTGGTATTAGGAACATTTAAATATCAGTTCCTCACTTTTTCCTTGTTATATCAGAATCTTAATGCTGTTGTGAAAAATATTTTTTTAATTTATTTATAAAAGATTTTACAGAAATAGAAGAAGAAAACACTTTTAACAGTGTATGATATGAAATTTTTCAGTTTTTCCTTTGCTGTGTATGCCTAGATACATGTGTACACACATGTAAGCTCATCCAGAGGCAAATGTGTGGTATATGAACATGTAGACACATACGTGTACACACACACACACACACACACACACACACACACACACACACAAAAGGAGCCAAAGTAATATGAACATAAAGTCAATGTATTATAGATAGATGAACATTTAAATTTCTGAGCCTCATAGTGGAACATATTCACAGTAAATTCTTCTTAGATACTGTTTTAGACAAGGCTTATTAAGGGCTCAGCACCATACTGGTATACAGAGGGCCTAGGCTTGTTTCATCAGAGAATTTCAGATTTATTGACAATTCTGAGCCACTCAATGGAAAATTTGGGTGCCAACTAGCAAACAAAGTATTCATTGTCAAAATAGGATTCATGATTAAAGTAGTCACTCAGGAAGTTGCCTACAATTCTAAACCCATAGCATCTCCTAATTTTTGACTCATTCACAAGTCCCATACTAGATGTTTAGAAGCATCAAAATAGAAGAGAAATGGGCTAAGCAGGAGTGGAAGGATGACATGAGAGGGTAAGGGAAGTAAATATGATAAAATTATATATGTCCCAGTGAGAAACATTATATAATTAATACTCATTTGTACTAATAAAATTTTAGAAGAAAATGGCATAACATTCTAAGCCAATGGAAAGTACCTTGAGAGTTGAAAAAAAAATTAGGAAAGTCGATAAATAACCAGTGATACAGGATGAACTTGAAAGGCCCCCAAAATGCTCAATAATAGAGAAGACTCTAATTAGATAGTTGTTTGAATTGTTGTCTAAAAAAAAAAAGGGAAGTTATCAGGGAAAGCATAGCACCAATGTGACATTACCTGACTTATGAGTTGCAGAGATCACAGAGTTTTGAAGAGTTTGTCGGGTAGCTGCCAGTCTAGAGGCTGGAGCCATTTAGGAACTTACTGCAGTAACAGAGTGAGCGGCAATGGTGAACATGGTTTCCACAATGGTAACAGTGAAGGGCTGAAGACAGGTAGGTTTTCCAAGTGGAGGTGTGAACTAGATAGAACTGCAGCACTCAGTACTGTCTCAGGAAAGTGCTGAGGAGACTGGAGTCGAGAACGCCTCGGATGTCGTTGGCTTTACAGCTTGGCTAAGTATGGCATTATTGACTGAGATGGATTACATGGGGAACAAGAGCTAGTTTGGGAGATGGGAGGGTTCTAATGTTGAGAACTATAAACAGGACCTCAGTGTATATCTGTTCTTACAAGGCCTTTTGGTTCTTCAGGGAGTTGTCTAGATTAGAGAAATAAATGTAAGGGCTTTCTGAAGGAAAGGGAACAAGCTCTGGGACTAACTCCAAGAAAATCCAAGAGTTCATATTTGAAAGGAGGAAGCCTAGTCACCAAAGGCACTGAAATAAGTAGCCAGGAATTTGAATGGAGGAGAAGTGTGCTATCTGTAAGTGGGACTGAAGATTATCCCAGTAAATGAGGGTGTCCATAGTCAAGCCCACTGAAGGGCTTGTGATGGCAGGTACAGCACTACGAAGTTCATATCTGGCTTCAGTGGCATAGCTGGGGTGGAATAAAAGGAATGGCAGATTCCAAAGCCAATGGCTTTCCTTATGCTGATGCTCTTTCCTACACTCCAACTTAATAAAGCTTCAGATGAGAATAAGGGAGAATTCAGAAATGAATCAGACTAGGCTAGTGCATGCTATACATAATGCCACACTTGTTTCTGTGTCAGAACTGTCAAATCCTCTATGACATTTCAAGACAATCCAGTCAGGACAGAAGCATGCACTGCTAACTCCTTTTCAAGTGCTACCTCTCAGGTCTTAGCAGCTTTGGACACTGGCAGGCCCAGCCGACCTGCCAAGAACTCTGATTCTGACTCTGCTGTACTACTGTCTTCCTGGCTAATCAACCAGCCCCAAATATGTCCTTGGCAGAGTCTGAGAATACACAAAATGATCATCATGAAGCCCCTGCTACAAAATGAACCATATTTCCACTACCATTTAGGAGAATCACAGTGAAATGATACCAAGTGGTATTCTCTGCATTATGCTTTAAGACACATGCATAAGCTTTTTTAATACCTGTGCTATAGAACACTGTAAGGTATACTGGGTGGGTGTTAGCCAGGAGTATCCAAGCAAGCAAAGGTTAGGTGTACTGAGCTCACACTTTCATGAGGAAGATTGGGATGGCTTGCTGATTCAGATGGAGATATAGGAGTCCAGGAGCAAGGGAGGTGCAAAGGGAAGAGTTTAAGAAAATCCCAGTTACCCTTCTAAATTCACACCAGCTGGACTCCAGATGCAGCTGGATGTAGCAGTGTCACCTTGTGTTTCTGGAGCCTTAGCCATAGTTGCTTCTAAACTGGGCTGGCTGGACTCTTCTGTTCCCTAAGTGTCAAAGTCACTTAGGCTGAGACAAACAGCCTGTGGCCTGACACTGCAGGATTGTGTTTTATTTGACTGATTTTATTTTGGCACCAAAACATCGGGAAAATGCAGATGCACTGGAGCTTGAGCTTGACAGCTGAAGCAGGGGATCCAGGAATTAGGCTGTGCCCTGGGGCAGCTTGATTTGCCAGCCAGGCAGTGATGCATCCAAAGCAGTAGGAGAATGAGTCCTGGTAGGTAGGCTGGACAGCTGGCCATTCACTCATGTGGGAAGCACTTGAAAAGTAGCAGACATCAGTGTGTGGCTTCTGTCTAGAAGTAGTTTTAAAATATCCCCTGAACTTCCTCTTACAGACTCTGTAGAACCTTTTTAATAGGAAGAAGGCACATGAAAGGATATTGTAGACTACTACTGATTCTAAAGTGAGTCATAAGGTAGGGTTTGCGAAAGATTATGCATCCTTGTCTCTGGATATCCGAATCCCATGAAAAATGAGTCTGAGGGCCATTTTACTATCTGATTACTGGGTTTGATGTTTTCAGAATAAGCAACAGAGCACATGGCTAGGTTCTCATATTTTAGTCCACCCTATAGGCCACCAGCAAATTCTTTTCTTCACAGATTAAGGCTTTATCTTTGCAATCTCAGGTAGGCACATGATAATTCTACCATTATAAGTATTTCTTCCAATAAAATATAGCATGCTGTGTTTGAGCTATATAATTGCTGACTGTCCACACACCCTTATGTTAGCAAACCGATGACAAAACCCTGAGAAGGGTCCTTTCTCTTTCACGTTTCCCTTCCATCCTTAAGCCTGCACTCCTATTTTCTGATAGGCGTGGTTACCCATGAACAGACTTAAGAAGGACTGCTGTGGAGAGGTCTTTCCTCCATCTTCCTATAGGATAGTGGTAATTCCCTATAGAAAAATTATTTATAAATAGTGTCATATGTATGGAATCTTCTCTTTCCCCAGCACTCTCCAAAGTCTATACTCCACAAAGAATTTAGGGAAGATCTATGAAAAGTACAATTTAGACCAGATTATCTACCTGTCTCTAAACCTTCCCATAGTTCCCCATTGAATTAGGCCCAGTTTTCAGCCATTTACCTTGGTCCTGACCCTGCCTATATCCTTGACCTGATATCCTCCTTGCCTTTCCTTCTTATAATGCTAGTTCCCTCAGGTCCCTTTCTCCATCCTCACCTTTCAGGATAATGTTAAGAGACTACTCAGGATGCATATTTATTGTCCCATTTCTCATGTAGACCAAAAGCTCCATAAAGGCAGTCATATTCATCTCTTATTCAGAACAAACAGAATACCTGAGACATCATGCTTAATCTATGTATAATTGTCTAATTAGTGTGTGAATAAAAGACCCAAATATAGTTATGATGGGTATAAAGAGAAGACAGGGGAGCAACAAGGGAAATGAGTAGAAAGGAGAGGACACAGACTATTAAATACTGTGTTAACTTGTTTCACTCCCATTAGATCTAGATTCCAGTGTGTGCATGCCAGACTCTTGGGTCCAGGCTCTAGACTACTGCTCAGAGGCCGCTTAAGTATGCCCTCGAGGATGTATGTACTGTCCTTGCTTCAGTAGATCCTGGCAGGAAGCCAAGCCTTATGGATTCAAGCTCCAGACCTTTGTGCCTAACTGTAGAGCTGGCACTGGGCCAGCCAAAGAACTCCAGCAGGGATTTGACTGCTAATCTCTGCCCGCTGGCCTACCTCAGAATCCCTGCGTGCTTCTAATTCTCCTACCCCATACTTAGTTATTAATGTTACCACTCACATCTTGTCTGTATTACATATCCATTAGCCAATTATCATAACTATAGTTATTGTTAACACTTTTCCTTTCAACTTTTATACAAGAGACAAAATAACTTTTTCACCAACTTTCCAGTAGCAGAGTCTTCTGAATGTGACAATTTGCCTACTAGTGAAAACTCCCTCCCATGTTATCCATCTGTGAAAGGTTTTTAATTTATCCTTCAGTTTCTGAAGGACAGTTTTTGTTAGGCCTGGTACTTTCAGCCATCGTACTTTATTCCATTTCCTTGAATATATTATTCCATTATCTTTGTAATCTACAAAGTTTCTGCTGAGGAATTTGTCAGTAATATTAAGTAAAAACAACCCAAAGGGATGACAGAAATCATTATGTAGTGATAAAAATGTAAAGCCATAAAGATAACACAAGTTTAGCCATGTTTACCCAACACTGAAGCATCCAAATGTATAGAGTTAGTGCTAATAGAGCAAACAAAACTGTAGAATACAGAGGTTGTAAAGAAATATAATGCCACACTTTCAACAGTATGAAGGTTATTCGGACATAAAATCAATAAAGAAAAAGCACACACCATCAATTCCAAAGAACAGTTGAATCAAACACACATGCGAAGAGACCAGTACATCTAAAAGCAACAGAGTACTACACTGAATCACATACAAAACTGTTTCCAGGGAAATGTTAGGACATACAGTAAATCTCAGCTAATTCAAAAATCTTCAAGTCACATCAAGTGTCTTCTCAGATCACTAGAAAATAATGATAGGAGGAAAACTGGAAAATTAATCAATATGTGACATTTTTAGAAAAGGAGTTGTGAAAAAACTCATGACTGGAAGATGGAACCATTAAGTAAAACAAAATCATCCCAGTAATAATAGCATCAAACATTTGAATAACAATTGGCTTCTAAGATGCTCTATCAGGGAGGTTTTCTTATGCACAGACCCGATGACCTGAGTTCAATCCTAGGATCCCACAAGGTGGCAGGAGAGAACCAACTCTCAACAGGTATCCTTTGTAGTCTATGTATGCTTCATGGGACACACACACACACACACACACACACACACACACACACGCACGCACACACAGATTTGTAAAAACTGAAAAATAAGATTAACCAATTAGGTGCTAGCTGTGTTCACTGAAAGTACAAAACATTGAAAAAATTGAAGAACGAGTGTACAAATGGTGATAGATGAGAAAAAATTAATAGTGTTAAATATCCATGCTATCAAAAGTAATCAATAGATTCTGGGTGATCGCTATCAAAGCTTCAGTTAATTTTTTTTTTAAAGAAGTGAAAAATATTCAAAAGTCCTCAAACTAATCAAAATAATCAAGTAAAAAGAATGAGCAGAAGGCATCAAACAATCTAATTTCAAGATATACGTTAATCCTGTTATAAACAAAATAGCTCTGTATAAAAACATAAAGACTAACAGAATAGAATACACACACATACACGTATTCTTATATCTTGCATTTTTATTTCTTATAGTTTTAAAAGAAAACTATCTTATAATTTTTTTGCATTTAATTATTTTGTGTGCATGGGTGTGTATGTGACAGCGCTGATGTGTATTTCAGAGGACATATTACAGGAATCAGTTCTCTGTTTCCACCATGTAGGTCCCAGGGATCAAACTCAGACTATTATGCTGGACAGCAAATGCTTACCAATGGATCCATCTTAGAACCTTCTCTTCCACCTTTTTTTTTGGGGGGGGGGGTTGGGGTTTTTTTTGGTTTTTTCGAGACAGGGTTTCTCTGTGTAGCCCTGGCTGTCCTGGAACTCACTCTGTAGACCAGGCTGGCCTCGAACTCAGAAATCTGCCTGTCTCTGCCTCCCAAGTGCTGGGATTAAAGGCGTGTGCCACCACCGCCCGACCCTTCTCTTCCACCTTAAATTCACTTATCTGTCAGTGAACAGGTTGACTCTCGTTTTGTGTTGTTGTTAAAACAATGCTGTGCTGCACGTGGAGTCCAGCTTCTCTCTGACACTGAGTTGCATCTCCTTTATACTCTCTTCTTACTCAGTGAAACTGCTGTATCATAAGAGAGTTCTCTTCATTTGTGAGAAAACCCCATACTGTTGGTCCGTAATGACTTTGAGTTTATTATGTCCCTATCAACAGTGGGAAAGGTCTTTTTCTCTGCTTATAACTGAGTCTCATCAGCATGCTTTTTGGTAGTGGGCATTGTAGGTTTAAATGATGCCACACTATGGGGTTTTTACATTTTTAAAAAGATCTATTTATTATTATTTTATGTGTAGGAGTATTTCACCTGTGAATATGTCTGTATACCTTTTGTGGACCATGGCCATGAAGGCCACAAGATAATGTCTGGTCCCCTGAGTCTGAAGTTATAGATGGTTATGAGCCACCACGTGTATGCTAGGAATAGAACCCGGGCCCTCTGGAAGAGCAGTCAGTGTTCTCAAATTGTCTAGTTATCTCTCCAGCCTGAGGTACTGAGTCACATTTCCCTGGTGAGTGGTGCTAATGAGACCTTTCTCCTCATACTTGTTATTTGCATATCTTCTTTGAGAAATGTATATTTGTATTCTTTACCTACTTTTAAGTTGAAAAAATAAGAATACATACTCATACACAATGCAATATTATTCATTCTTTCAAAAGGGAATTTTGTAGTGTGAGACAAGTGAATATAATATATGGAAGATATTGCTAAGTGAAATAAGCCAGCATAGAAAAGCAAATAATAAACTCTCTTATACATAGAATAAAAACACTGCATCTCATGGAAACATAAAGCAGAAGATGATAGCCATAGGTATGTCTGTGTTGGAGATATGGTGGTATTGGTGAGAAGGAACTATGTTTATGTCATGTGGGATGAATAAGGTCTAGGCATCAAATGGGCACATAGTTATTATAGGTTATAATGTTGCATTAGACAACTGAAATGTCCCGACAGTACATAAATGTTAACTTACATTTGGGTTTACCTTCTAAAAGATGGGGGTTAATGCAAAACGGTCCTAACCATTTCATGGTTAGGTCATGACTTATGTTTTAAAATGACTGATAGTGGCTAAGAAAAGTGGACTTTGTCACTAGAAGCAGAGAGATGCCAGTGCATTGCCCGGAGCCCAAACCAGGGAATGATGTGAGTATACCTGTGTGCAGCAGGGTTGTGGAACAGCGTTTCATAAGCTTCTGGCTGATCATTTCATGGAACTGGAGAATACCTTTAGAGTGGAGAGAAGTTGAACTTTTAGCTAGATGACCTCTTTTCTACAAATGAAATTGAATTTAAAATGTCCACATGTATGTCACAGTAAAGTGAATGTTTTGGGGGCTTGGGCTGGAGCCCAGAGTACAGCCCTACTCTCATCCATAAAGCCGTCCACGCTTCTGCTCCTTAACAGCAGTCTGTGAGCCTGGCTTGCGGAACCACAAGGATTGCCAGAAATGTAGTATGACAAAGGTTTCTGATTATATTTTCATTTATTTTATTTTTGCGAGGTGGGGAGACAGGAGCATGTGTTATGGCAGATACGTGGAGGTCACAACACAACTTGAGTTTGTTCTTCTCTTGATCGAATAGTTTCCAGGGATAAATCTGAGGTCTATAGGTGACTCTACCACTGAGTCATCTCTGATGAGGGAGGAAGAAGAATACTAGCACACATACAGATATTTTCCCTATTCTATCCAGCACTGGCAAGTCAGTTAGCAGCTGGGCAGAGTCTTTCTGAGCTACAATTGGCGTCCTTGGAATGCTTCTGACCACTGCACAGTGCAGTCGCCCTTGCAGTTTGCATTGCTGACTCAAGAAGCCACCCGCCTAGGGCAGAACCCCTTCTTTTCTTTTCCGCCCCAGCTTTGGCACCTCTATTGCTATAAATACACCCTGTGTGTGTAATTACACCCTGGAACAGAAGTGGCTCCAGCAGCTCCTTGCTCCAGGCTATTGTGTCAGCAGTATACCTCTGCAAAGCATATAAAAAGACAAGCGACTCAGGAGGTAAAGAGAGAGAAAGGATAAAGGGGGAAATATAACAACAAACAAAACTCATAAGACTGCATTATGAGTCTTCCCAGGAGAATAAAAAGGCTCCAAAACAGTGAGTCCTGCCTCTGGAGCATACAATATGGTTTTTATAAACTTCCAGGTCTCTCTCCTACTCCCTCCCCCATTTAATACAACATAACTTATTTAAAAATTAAGTACAAAAAACCCTATTTTATATTTAATAAAATAAAATAAAATTAATTAAATTAATATTGATTCCATGTTGAAAAAACTCAAAATTAATTCCAAGTTAAAAAAAACCCAAAATTTCTGAATATTGTATCCTTAAGGAAGATGGTATTACAGAGGCCAACGAGCAGATTTTAGATTCCCTCCTTTCCTAGATATGTCCCATGCACACCAGGACGTAGCACCCAGCTCCAAAGAGGAGCTGCTCTTGACTAGAATGATAAAGACAAAGTCCAGGCCTACATCACTGCCTGGGACAATGACTGTCTCTAGATTCAGGACCCTGCCTGCCCAGCTTTCATTTAGAGGTCACAGCTATATGAAGACCTTCGTTCTGGTAAGCTGCCACAGGCCTTCTCAGTGAAGCGCTGACCAGGCTATGGAGAAAGCCTGACATGAACATCAAAGCATCTATGGAGATTTATCTAAGCCTCGGTTTAAACTTTTTCTCACCTCTGCTTGCTTCAATCTCTAATGCCTAGTAAAGGACAGAGTGAGGCTATGTTTGTCCTGGACCTGTCTATTTATCCTCCATTCAGCCTTCTTTCTCTGCTGCTCTTTCCCTACATGAACGTAAGGCTTTGAAGATTGAATTCATTAAGTTGCCACCAAAATCCAGCCACCTTCGGCAGACTTCCCTGCTTTATTTGTTTCTTTCTTTATAAGATGAGACCGTCATGTAGATTAAAGGAAAGTGTACCTTTAAGATAGTCAATCAACAACAGCTGCTTAAACTACTACTATGAGTATGATATATGTGAAAAAAACCTCTACTTAGCACCATTTGGACTCTGAATCTCTCTCTCTCTCTCTCTCTCTCTCTCTCTCTCTCTCTCTCTCTCTCTCTC
>JANHMN010000006.1:42926366-42949095 GCA_030674055.1 Rhabdomys pumilio
CTCTCTCTCTCTCTCTCTCTCTCTCTCTCTCTCTCTCTCTCTCTCTCACACACACACACACACACACACACACACACACACACACAAATGTATTTCTTCTGAGTAACCGAGCCCAGGAAGGAGATGAGGTTCAGTCTGACTTTTTGGTAAATTTCAGTACCACAGTGACAGTTATCACTGTGGTTAAAAAAACAGTCCTGTGGTCAAAATGTGTTCATATGATGACTCCCATCCTCCATAAAAGCTGAAAGCACGAAGAATCACTTAAAAGTACATTGTCAGTCCATGAAGTCATCTTCTTGAGTTTCTTTTCAAATAATTTAATATTAACAAAAAGCTTAAAAACTCATTTTTGGACAATTTTATGGGAAGGGTGGCAATTGTAGTATATGTCCTGTTCACACAAGTACGTAAGAGAGCCACAGAACAACGTCCTTCAGTGACAGATTGAGTGACACTAACCTGCAAGAGACTCAGCTGGGAGCAGCTGAGCTTGACAATTTATTGCCAGATTTCCTCTAGTGTCTGGATTGATATGGTATGGGAGTGGTGATTTAGACCATAGTTATAGGGACATAGTGATTGATAATATACCGACCATATAAATGATAACACTTATCTAAAGCAGAAAACCCATGACTACAAATTGTGATTGCTTAATGATGCAACCATATCACAGATTTTAAGCAATACACGAGCACTGATCACAGAGTTCCATGCAGCAAAATGCTCAATGCTGTAGCCACAGCCTTTTGTCACCTTCTTTCTTGAAGTTTGTTAATAGATTTTGAACTCATGATTGCAAACTTAGTTCCTTTGGAGCTAAAAGTTCTCCACTTACCTGCAGTAGGTAGTGGGATGCTTGCTTCATGCTGCCAGCAACAAGCTGTCTTTTCCACCAAAATGGAGACAGTTTCCAATGCTCTGATTGCAGTGTGTCTGCCATCATTCACTGTGCTCTGCATGGTCAACTTTAATGACAACCTGAATAAACTTTCTACATATGAAAAATATCATGAAGGAGATTTTCAAGTAGACTTTCATAAGCTCTGTGTTTCTGTAAATATAAACCAAGATCATGGTTGAAATATATGTGTGATGCCTTTATCCAATTCTTTTCTGGCATCATCTGAATTAGCAAAGTCCAAGGTCTCTAAGAAATATCCTGTACAGAAGCTCAAAATAATTCAAGTTAGAACAGTGTAGACAAAAGGTTTAGTCTTTTCCTGCTGTAAAGAAGAGTTCTTTTATTATCAACCCAAGGACTGGCACACTTCACCAATAGGGATTGTTTTTACTACAGAACAAACATGATTGACAAACTCTATTTCAAATATTTCCTGACAAGAGGATGATTCTATTCTAGAAGAGTCTTAAAGATGTCTCCATCTTCAGGAAGCAAGTTAGGCATAGTATTTTTTTTTTATAACAACCAACACCCCACTAATATTAATGTATTAGGGCACTAAAGATCACAGAAAAGATAACCATCACTAAAACAATACTAAATGGTCACAGCCCAGGTTTCTTTCCCGCTTACATCATACATACCATCCTCCATAGCCAGCCAGCCTTCATTGGCCTCTCTGGCAGTGTTTGCACTAGCAATTATTATGACTTTATTATAGCCTCTTTCAGCAACTTATGAGTTTTACAGCCATATTACAAGTCTGTTTACAGTTAAGTGGCAGTGAGTACTATTAAAGCGAGTACTGTAGATAGCTTTATGACTTAACGTTTGCACCATCAGAAACATTCAGCGTCTGTAAGCAGTACCAGAACCCCAGTGAGATGGTTTAGGGCTGATCAAAACAAGGAAATAAAGAGGCTTTGTTTTATTTGCCAGAGGCAGGTCTCCATCAGGCCAGAGCTTGGACTGAATCACTAAACTATGAATGTTTTGTGTATATGCCAATGCTAGGAACATCATCTAAAGTTTAGGGTATTACAATTAAGATAATTATGTTGCAGTTAAAATTATTCGCTATTGTCAAATAATAAAACACTCAAATTCATAGAGACAGGAAGTAAAATGGTTGTTGGCAGAGATTACTGGGAAAAGGAAATGGAAAGTTATTATTTAATGGTACAGAGTTTGAATTTGGGGAGATAAAATGTTCTGCAGACAGACTGTGATACACAATACTCTGAATGTACTTAATGGACTGAAAACTTCTCTTAATACAGTTAAAATGGAAGGTGAGGGCATATACTATTACCTTTAGGCAGAGGATAAGGGGAGGAAATATATATGCAGTTATAAATGTTGTAAAAATACCATCTTGAAATAGTATTTAATAATAAAGCAGACTTGATGATGCCAATATTTATGTTTAGTGTAAAGCATTCAACTTTGTTGGGGTCTCTGGTTTTGCTTCAGAAACTTTAGTAAGGGTAGTTTTTGTGTGGTAAATATTTTTCATTATCCTAAATTAAAATTCCCTCCAGTTATTTAAAAACTGAGAAGTTCAGTTATAGAAGATCTTATGGTAGGCTATCAATTATTATTTTGTACAATGTAATCATTTGTGGATATTAGAAAACCCTGATAAACATGCCC
Source organism: Rhabdomys pumilio (assembly GCA_030674055.1). NCBI lineage: Eukaryota > Metazoa > Chordata > Mammalia > Rodentia > Muridae > Rhabdomys > Rhabdomys pumilio. Next base: position 42,928,927 of record JANHMN010000006.1, read on the forward strand.
ACTCAAAATACACTCTTTGTATCAGATAAACATTTTAATCTTCTCATGAAAGTGGCTCGCTTTCTATTCCTAAGACCAAAGAAACCTTCATTGTCAAAACACAGTCTCAAGCACTATGAACTGGGATCTTCTGCATAGTAGATGAACATTCTGCCACCAGAGTCTCACATCTAGTTCTACCATAGCTCTTTTGAGGAAAGTTTCTCCAAGTCTTATTTTTCCTGTTCTGCCTTGACCTACCCCCCACTTCTCGTGTCCTTCACTGTCAGAACCACACAAGATCACATCTTCAAATCTGCTAAAAGACTTTATCTTCAAATCTCCTGAAAGTCTCTCACACCGTGATCTTGCTTTACTGCTGAGTAGTTTCATATTAAAAGCGATGGAGAGGCACAATTCATAGGCATCATATGTATTGTCCTACATCCACAAGCAAAGGAGAAAATGGAGAGCACATTATGCCACACACACTTTGCCACATAATTTTTTGTCTCAAATCGTCTGTTTGATGTCAGAAAGTATGTTGTCTTTTGGGGACATGGTAGTAAACAAGAAAATCAGATAGTTGGCTATCTTAGAATTTAAATTCTAAAGTTAAATAAAAACTCAGAGGTTTTGTACTAACAACAGAAATCAACTTGACTTGGGAGAGAGGTTCTCCCTTTCTATGGTTTGACACAAAAAATATAAATGTAGAATCTATATTTTAAGCTTGTTTTGTCTTCTTTTGCCAGTTTTTCTCATTAATACTTGTTTGTCCTGCCATCTTGGGAAAAATTTTTTCACGTTATAATAAATGTCTGAAAGTATTTTAAATCTTCAAGGGAATAGTTCTTCTTGACACAGTGCCTACTGTGCAAGCATAAAGACCTGAGTTGCATCTCTAGCCCTACATACAAACTAAAATCTTTTACTGAGGGTTCCTCTAGCAGATTCTGGGGCTTTACTGGCTGGCTGGCCAGTCTAGAACACAGCAGTCTTCAGCTTCAATGAGAGCTCCTGTATTTACAAACAAGGATAGTGAAAGAAAAGAGAATCTAGCTCAGATCTTCAGATTCTACATGAACACACGTGGGTGCACACACCAGCATACACATGCACGTACACATACATATACTAAGAGCTCACGCGCGCGCACACACACACACACACACACACACACACACGAGAGTTTGGGGGAAGAAATAAAGAGAGAGAGAGAGACTGCTGGCAAACATTGAATATAGCTATGAATCTCAGAATAAACCAAATATAAGGTCAGCTATCCTAACAAATTATAGTAACATCTAAAAATACTAGAAGAAAAACACCAAAGGAGAAATAGAGTAAACCTAATACTTCATAAGAAACCCACAGGAGTAAATATTTTAAAAAATCCACATCATATATGACATGTCACACATAGGCAGTAGGAAGATGATAGATAAATGGATATGTAGATAGATGATAGATAGATAGATAGATAGATAGATAGATAGATAGATAGATAGATAGATAGATAGAGATAGATAATTTGGGAGTATTTCCCATCAAACAGGAGCTGGCACATATTAAGCAAAATTTTCATCACTCAGTTACATCCTTCAACCCCAAAGCTCTGTATAATTTTGAGTTGACAAATCATAGCACCAGAGAGTAAGCAAATCCTCTCCAGTAGTACTCGCCTGTGGAGATTCCAGACAGTTCTTCTTTTTAATCAGAGGTGCTATTATCAAGAACCAGGAGTGCTTTTATGTCTGTGGTAAGACAGGTTTCAGTTCTAGAGGTAAGACAGACGGGTGGACACATGACTTGGAGAAATACTTAAGCATCCTTATGGGGTTTGGGTACAGAATGTTGAACCTAATTGGAATAAGAATCAGAACAGGAATAACACAATGCTTTCTTAGTTTTGAAACATATCACCGTCCTGACAATACAACCATTTTTGTTATATATTTTAGTCCTAGACAAAATTATTCAAATGATGTTGGCTAACCTAGGTTTTATCTCTTAGGGCTCTGAACTCCTAATTTTATTTGCTATTGGGGCCTGTGAGTAACAGGCATAATAACATTAGTTTCATATAGTCAACACTTATTGAGTTATCACTGAGTGTGTCATGTGCTATGCTTGTAAAGCATAAATGGAGTTAACATGTACCTATTGGTAGTTTTATATGTGTTGCTTCATCTAATGCTCACAAAACATGGTGAAGTAGTATCATCGCTCTTCCCAATCCACAGTTAAAACATGGAAACTTAAATTAAGTATATTGCTAATGTCCCCTGGCAAATAAGACACAGAAAGCACTTTAATTCAGATCCCTTTAAGTGACAGCTTATTTATTCAACCATTATGCTGATTCCAAGTACTCTCTTTAATCAGAATTGGATAAATGCAGGGATTGCTTTGACAAAGCCCGTGGTTGCTGGTCTTTACTGCTGTGGTGGAGGACATGTAACACTATCTTCACCAGAACTGTGATACTGAATAATTTGTTCATTTTTTATTTTACAAGAGAGTCAATACTCATCCTTTTTAACTCTTAGCACTAAGAGATTTCTATGTTCTTTAACTTATAGATTCAATTTTTTAAAAAATCAGAATAAGTTGATTTAGTTTTGTGAGACACATACTAGGCAAATCAGTACAAGAGTTACAGTCATACTCAGCCTAGGTGAATAAGGAAAGTTATTAATATATATATATTAATATATATATATATATATTTAGTGTGTGTGTGTGTGAGAGAGAGAGAGAGAGGATGTGTGTGTGTGTGTGTGTGTGTGTGTGTGTGAGAGAGAGAGAGAGAGAGAGAGAGAGAAAGAGAGAGAGAGAGAGAGAGAGATTAGGCCACTCTATCTTAACCAAGCCTTGTTTTAAAACAAGTAACAAAAATTTTGACAAGATATGAAGAAAATGGCATTTTCAGGAATAATTTAGAAAGCAATTTGGTCAATTAAAACAAAAGCCAGAGACTCTGCATACTAATTGAAAGACTAGCATGCCACCAGAGTTATCACAGAAATTGCTAATGACGGGACTGATTAAATATGCTTCAAATCAGTCAAGATTTAATCTCAGGAAGTTTCAATTCATTTAATCATATTAAAATTTGGTAGATTCAAGTTTATCCCTCGGTTTTGATATTACAATCCAATTGCATGTGCCTATTAAAACCCCTAGGAATGCTTTTAGTGGTGGAATGCCAAGTACTAGTTAAACAAAAAGAAGTCAAACTTACTGTACAAACATGAAGGCCCAGGGATGAAGAGGCTGAAGCTGGAGAGTCGTTTGAGCCTATAAGTTTAAGATGAGCAAGGTCTACACCAAGACAGAAGAAAGCAGAACTAAAGAACAGGAAAGAAAATGCTTAGCAAGCAATATTATTTGGCTGAGTTTGTGCACGTCAATGTGTAGTTTTTGTGTAAATGCTGTATTTAAGTTTTCTCTATACTGGTGCTTTCTATTGTTCTATTCTTTAATACACATGCCCTCTGAAGAAATTGTTCAGAATGAAATAACTGAACATATTCTCCAGCCTGGTTATTTCAGAGTGGTTTTCTTTTTTATTTTTTTATGTACTTTATCTTTAAGAATGCCCACACTGTTGTGGCTACAATATAGCTCAAGGCATTTTCAAAATCAACAGTTCTTGGGTCATCTGGACCTGAGCTTGTCCAAAGATAGGCTAAGAGCAGATCACTTGTGAATTTGGAGCGCTGGGTGGGAGGGATACAGCTGCTGGACATGGAGCATTTGGTTCTGAGTAGGACTTGGCTACACAGTGAGTGCCTCCACCTGTTTTCTAAATTATGTCTGTGAAGCGAAGCGTGGCTTCAAGTTACCCCAGGGTTCTCTCAGTCCCTTCTTGTGGGCCATAGGCCAGTGTTTCCTCCTGAAGGCTGTCATTTTATTTAACAGATGCAAAGCAACCTGAAGGCAGGTGAGGAATATGCTGTGCTGCTCACAGTCCTTTTGAGAATCCCAGGGTCAGTGAGCAGAGGGAAGTCTGTCCAAACATCACATGTGTGTTGATGTGGTCCTTTCTAGTTGCTTCTGTGTAGCTTCATCTGGGACTCAGTATTTTTGTTACCTGCCTCCAGATAGTTCACAAAAGATTTCAGTTGGGTCATATGTCTAACATCTTCCACACATGCTGACTCTAAAGTTATGAAGTAGGTGGGATTCACCTAGTAGCTTTATCAGGGAGGTTTTATGAAAAGTGAAGTCATCTGTGGGAAATGCCTATAGAGCCTCGCCTTTTGATCCAATGTGTGAGTATAAAATTTGGCAGCTTTGTTAGCTGTTCCTACTGAAGGGATCCTTCAGGGACATGCTTGTATCATTTAGTTAGATCCTTGACTTGGATTTGACAATCTAATTCCCTAACTCACTTTTCATTTTCCTTGTTGGAACCGGTGCTAAAAGGGATGACATTCAGAGCTGGAGCATTCAGATTCAGTCCAGCTGTTACTACATGAACATGGATGTGAGTTTGCCACCCACTCCCCTCTGTTTCATTCTTAAAATGAAAAATGCTTTCCTGAGGCCTGCCAGCCACAAAGTAGGAGTCTTTAAATGGTTCCTTAGATACATATGATGAGATTGAGATGGGAAGCAATCAAAAACTTAAACAGAAAGCAGTATCAACTTGGTGCTGGAAGAGTATGACCAAGGATAACAGATACTGGGTTAGAGATGGAACAATAACAAAATGACCACCAAGCTGAAAAGATTCACATTCTATGTGATATCAAGAATCGTAAACTTAGGTTGGTACTTGCTATCTCAATAAAACAATTAACTTATTGTAGACTATATTTAAGAGATACAGAGATATCTGCATCTATCTATCTATCTATCTATCTATCTATATATATATATCTGTATATATTTTTATACACACACATACATATATATGTATGTATATATATACACATATATGCATGTATATATACATATATGTATGTATATATTAATAATATAATATATCTTAATATACATCTTTATATCTCTATCTATTTATCTCTATCTCTATCTACTATATATATATATCATATCATATCTATCTATCTATCTATCTATCTATCTATCTATCTATCTATCTATGTTGTAATGAGAGAGACCATTGAATATTGATTCAGTTTGGGAAGTATTTTGGGATATAAATATAATGATGCTTGGTGTGACCAGGATGGGAAGAATGCCTATTTTTGTTTAGTATTGATTGTGATATTAAATATTAGCATTATATTGTTCCTTAATGACTGATGCAAAAACTTGAATACTAACATCTTGATATTAAGTACTAAAATTAATTGTTAGTTGTAGTAAAAATTTTGGTTTAAAAAAAAAACACAGAAAAAGAAGATGTTTTCATTTTAATTCCAGGTGTGAGTATATGGGACTTCTTCAGATTGTCCACAGCAGCTAATTATGATTCACCTCATGTTCTAACAGGGACATGACTTTGTGCAATTGTGTGACATTTGGAATTCTAGGGACTTTACAGAAGATAAATACTAGGACTGTGAGAGTTAGGGGGCTATTGGTGGGTTGGTTGCTTTTTGCTGGTTGTTGTTGATCATGGTTTGATAAGAGGTTGTGAAGAGAAAAAGAAGAAACAAGGACAAGAAATTAAATAATCCTGACAGCAAACTTGTCCCAAGACCAAACTCAACATCCCTAATCAGCAGGAAGTAGTCTAATAATAATGTCACCCCCTCTCCTATCTCTCCCTCTATTCTTTTTTCTTTTCTATCTAGTGTTAGGAAGGTGAAAGGGTGGAAAGGGGGAAGAAAAAGATGGGAGGAAAAAGAACCCACAAAGACAGTCTACAATAAGTCTTAAAATTATGCCTTGTTTTCTCCTTGTTCTCCATGTCCTTCCGTTTCACCATTGTCCACAAAACATTATTCTTTCATTCTTTTTAAGTATTTGCCTCCAAAATTAGTGGTCCTTTGCTCTTGGACCATTTTTCTAGGTGGTGGGAAAGATGATAAGAACAAGAGAAATAAGAAGACAAATCAATAAATAAGCAAGTATACAAACCACACAACCCATGCAGAAGTTAAGTGGCATCCCGGTTGACTTAGATTATTTAATTGATTTTATGAAATAGCTGAGCTTTGAGTACAATTGAAATTGGATTATATTATTTTAAAGTATTCTATTTATGAACTGCTTCAATCAAGTAACTGTGCAGTAGTGATTATTAATCCAGCAAGTTCTTTAATTGCTAATAATTCAAGTAGTTAAGGACAATTAACAATGACAATAGTAAACTCTAATCTAGCACAATTCAATCCTTTTCTTCCTTCCTACTTTTCTCTTTATTTCTATTCACTTATTTAACAAATATTTCTTAACCCACCTCTTAATGTGCTAGGTACTCAGCTAAGGTTAGAATGGTACTTTTTGTTAAGAAAAACAAAACCAAAGACCAACTTACCAAGAATTATCTGGATGAATTAAACTGGATTGCTGAATCTATATCATTTTCAGAATAGACTTTTGTGAAAATACGTACTATTGGCACTATTTACATCTAGGACACTATGTTGGGGAAACTGCAAAGGAGTAGATTGTAGAAGTTTTAAAGGCATCCCTGGTCTCTTTCTAGTAGACTTCAGCTGCACTCACTTCCCAGATGAGACAACACAAATACTACCAGACAATATCAAATGATATGCAAAACCCTGTTCCTTTAAGGACCTCTGGTATTAAAGAAAGAGAGGTTCATCTCCATGTAAATTATGGTGGGATTATCCTAGCAGTGCATTTACACAGGATTAGGACAGGTAAACAAGATCTGTTTGAGCATACACATGCAGCTAGTGTGAATGCAGGCAGATGGGCTAGGTAAAATTTAAATTTAAGGTCTGTTGGTGTCATGTCCTGAGTGCTCTTTCCCAGAGTCTTTCATTTAAAGGAATAATATTGGCTTTTATTTGAGAAATTTGAAGCAGTAGACTTTATAAGTAAAAAGAGAATGCATTGGTTAAAATGCTGTCTCACAGCTTGCTGTGTTTTGCTTGATGACCTAGACCTTGTCCATTACCCTACAAAAGTCTGAACTTAATGCTCACAATAGCTAGCTTTCTATTAGTTCTAAATATACCAAAGTTATGATACTTTTGGTCTGTGTTTTATGTGTTGTTTAGAAGTTCTTGACCATTTTATAGGATAAGGATGATAATTATTCTAATTGAAATAGTTCCTAGAAGCTTATGGTTGTTGTATCTTGCTTGTGTGACATATTGTTGGTTATATCTGTGATTTATATGCTGCTGAGTCCTTGGTCAGGAACACGGCTTCCAATTATCTAACCAATTATAACATGATTTCATGGGAAAGCTGCAGCAGCTGAAAGTGTTGACTAGAGTCAGAATTGCAGCCCAATAGCAGCTACGCTACAACTGAATTCTGCTGTGGTTGACGTCTTCTAGTGTTTGCAAGGCAAGTCCTAAGTAAAGCCATCTATCCTTGATTAATTGCATGCTTGTCCCCTGCTGGATGGGGTCATCTTATAGCTCTCTCATGATCATGATGCTTAATTGTAAAAACTGTTCTGAATAACATCCCAATTAAAAAATAATTACTTTGTTATGACAGAATACACTAACCTTTGTTCTTGAGGACTACATATTCAAACACCAAATTTATCCAAACATCTGGCTTTATCATAATGCAGTGCAGGAGTTGCTATTTAGTTTTACAAAAGAATGCCATTTTTATTTTCAATAATTTGTCCTCTGTAAGTACTTAATTATCCTGCTTAGATACTTGTTGCACGTGTCATAGAACATACTCTTTATGTTGCTGTTTCAACCTCACCAATTCCCACCTCTGTTTTCACTTCAGAGTTACTGAAATTTGGAAACAACTGATTCCTCTTTGACAGATAGCTCATCGGGTTAGGGGCTGAGCAGCTGGAGATAAAGTATCTCTTCCTGTTACGCATCATGTACATTGACTTTTATAAAATATTTTGCTTTCAGAAATATTAAAATGAAATAAAGTATACTTTTAAAAACTAACAATATTTCATCCTTCTCCAAATTTCCATTAGTCCATCCAAAGTGAACAAATTATCTAAATTAGAATTGTATACTTGCTATTTAAATGTAACTCCAAGGTAATTTCCACTATCCATTATTGTAATCATAGTTTTGCATGCAGAAGGGAAGTCTAGAGAATCTATCAGAAAATGTCACAATGACATACTGTCCAAACAGTGATGTTTCACAGTGGCCAAGGTTTCAAAGCTCATTAACATATGTAGCATTGTTCATGCTTTCCTTTATAACTCTGCATGCTCACTTGCAGTTCAGCCATGCTAGAGTGTGCTCACTTTACTGACATGGGTTTTACCTTTGGGCCAGATTCAGGTTTGATACACACTGAGTTAGGAGCCTAGGCTGAAAGAGGGGCATCTGCTTATAGCTCTCTTCACAGCAGATAACCAGAGCCAAAAAGAGCCAAGCCAAATTCACATGCTCATCTGAGACCTGTCACTGTCCTATCCACCAACATTCGATTGCACTTACAAAGCACACTAACATGATGCTGCAAAGATGAAAACAATCAGATGGCTAAATCTAGTAATAGAGGTCAAGGAGACAAACTCTTTCTGCACAGGAAAGGAGAATAAATGATATTTGCTAAACAATAATCCCAAGTGTCACAGAAAAATATAGCATTTGAAAGGGATAGCTATGGTAAATTTGGACAGAGGAGAGAGTGAGAAGTTAGTACTAAGGATGTTTGAGAAGCCATATGGAAACTGACTAGTCTATCAGCTCCATATATACCCATTTAAAATTCATCATAATATGCATATAAAAGAGTTTAATTGGAGTTTACCTTACAATGGGCCACAATTCTCAGTAGCTAAATAAAAAGCTCAGGGGCACTGGTGGCATGCCTTCCCTTAAGTAGCTTGTCAGATCTTTCTTGAAGACCCCAAAATCAATAGACCCTGCTGTCATTGCTCTGGGTTGCCTACCAGAAATTTATGGTAAGTTGATCCTTAATCTATTGTGTTTGTGAGTTAATAAGGTGACATTTTGGTTGTATTCTAGTATTTGATGTTTTAATAACAGAGATAACTGAGCAGTTAAGAGTATTTGCCTCTCAGTTATGAGGACCTGAGTCTTGAAACTAGCATGCACAGTAAGCGGCTAACAATTTTCTGTAATTCCAGCTCCAAGGCATCTGATGTCTGCTTCTGACTTCTGTGGCAATCTGTGCATATGTGTGTGTACACACACACACACACACACACTCACACACATGAAGTAAAATAACTCATTTTACATGTATGCATGTTTGTGTCTACATACACAGAGAGGATGAAGGAATGTTATCAGCACTTTTCTGAGTGCCTGAGTACAGACATTTTAATAATTTCACCCAGTTCTTCTTCTTTTCTTTTTTTGAGAGATGGTCTCATGATGTAGCCCTCATTTGCCTGGAGCTCACAGAGGTTTGTCATCCTGTTTCTCTTTGCCTCCTGAGTACTTAGATTAAAGGCATGCGCTGGCATCCTCTGCTCATTTGTTTCTTTACAACACACAGATATTACTTACTTTAAAATATCCTTATATAAAGCTATGACATCCATAAGGAACCCAAAATAGTTATAGAACTTAAGACATATGATTAATTGACCATAATTAACGTTTTAAAAATGCAGAGACAGTTGGTTGAAATAAATATGAAGTCATACAAAATTTCAAAAGGAGATTGAATTTGTTAAGTAATCATCTACAATGGGAAAGGAGCCTAGAGATAACCAACACAATAATAACCTGTTATCCAGAATTCAGAAGGGTTGATGAGTCAGCCATGTTAATATACTCCTGTAATCTTAGCACAGGAAGACAGGAAGATAATGAATTCAAGGCCAACCTGGGCAACATAGAATGTCCCTGCCTTTAAAAAACAAGAGTTGGGGTATAAAACAAATGCCCTTGGGATTTATTCCTAGCACAACAAAAGATCCAGTATGCAATATTCTGGGTATTACTGGTTCCTCAGTAATATAATACAGATTTGATGAACACTAGTTGAAAAACTATTGTTAATTATGTTATGCATTTTCTTCACATTATTGAGTCTGCCAATTATTAGAAAATGAACCCTATAAAATAACTCTCCAATATTCTCTACATTTCTCCTTTTAACCCACTGGTTGCACTTACAAGTCATTCATCATAAATTTAGAAGTTCAAAGGTAAAATAGTTTAAGAGTACAAAATTAGAAGCGGTAGAAATCCAAAAAGCCTCCAAAATTCCTTTAACATCATGAACTTGTCAGTCTTTAGGTCTTCACTGTCATCTGCATGGTCAACTGAGTTAGACTGATGTGACTGAGTAGCCACGTTATATGCCACTGGAATGCTAGAAGAAATCTGTCACTTTGGTCAGATCAGGCAGCTGTAATAAAATTTCATTGTGGGATGCAAGACAATAATAAAAAATATGCATTTCAGACAGTACCAGAGGGTAAAAGGGCTATCTTCCTTATTGCAAATGGCTACCTTCATGCTATAATCTCTAGTGGAGGAAGATGAACCTCTTGTATTTCTTTCTTCCTCATATTTTTCCATATCAGGAGACTCCTGTTTAAGCTATGTCATATTAATCTCAACCCCCTTCCAAACCATCCCTTAATAGCACTAAATTGAAACCCAGGATTTAACTTCACAAGTTTTGGCTGAAGACAAATATTCTTCCCCTAATATTTGTCCTCTTCACTGAAGATTATTATACAGAAATTCAAGGCTTTTTCCACTGACAAGAGTACGCCAAATGGTTATTGTAAAAGGAAATGAGAATTTGGGTGGCAGCTTAGGTCTCATCATCTATCTTTTAGTTAGAGACAGAATAAAAATGAGAGGAGAATCACAGTGTTCAGCAGCCCCTGTACTGTAAAGGGCCTTCTTAGGGTAGGCCGAGTAGAGAAGCCCTATTAGTTTATTACAGCATCAGGCTATGATTTTTTTTTTCTAAAAAAGATTTAAATGAGTTCAAGAATATTGTTTTCTGTTTTATTGACATTTCCTTTTATCTATATGTTTTTCCTGGGGAAAACAGAATGATGTGAGTGACTGTGGGAGTCTGGAAAGATACAATTAAACTTCAGGACAACCTAAGCAAAGATGGGAGTGGATGCCTTTGGAACCCATCTCACTGCGTACATTGTTGGCTCTGCCTGAAGTTCTGTTCTTGGTGATTAATTCTTCATATGACAACACCAAAATTTCCAGAATGCCTTAAACTTTGATTCTGAAGAACTAGATTATGCATGATGCAAGTACATTTATTTATGTGATTTTTCCAAAAGACTTATTGTCTGAAAGACCCTGAAAAGATTTTTTTAAAAAATTGTATCAGAATTAGTGATGAGAGGAAAGCTACCCAGATGCCTTGGTTTGAGTCAGAGTAATGAAGAGGTCTCTACCCACTGCTCTTCCCCATCCTCTGCTTCTCAAATGAAGGCTCAGCTTGATGTTCTTTTGTGTTTCGTGTCTGCCTCATGCCTGTCAGTCATCTCTATTTGGATATTCTATACTACCTAAAACCGAGCCCACCTAATATTTCATCCATCTTTCCTACAAATTCAGCTTCTCCTGAGGTTCTTCTCTTGATGCTCTCATCCATGTCAGCAGAGCCAGCCATCTGAGACTTCCCTTTGAACCCTCCATTTCTCTCTGTTCATTGAAATACCTAGAAAGTCATACTAATCTTCTAAATAACCTTATGTCTGGAGGTATTTAATCTAAATTTATGACTCTTTGGTCAGAAATGATATTAACTATTCAATATTATTTATTGAAATTGAACTGATTGACAAGTTTCCTTGTTTTCATTTACTCTTTCCTCTGCTATCTGTACTAATGTTTCCCAGACACACAGGAAGAGTCAACCCAACCATCTGACCCCCTAGGTAAAACTCTTAAGTAACCACTGGATGACAAACAAAGCAAAGTGATTCCAAGGACATTCTAGTCCTTACAGCCTGGCTTTCTCCTCCTGCTCCTCCTTTTCCTGCTCTTCCTCCTCCTCCTGTTCCTCTTCTTCCTGCTCCTCCTCTGCCTGCTACTCTTCCTCTTTTTCTGTTTAACTTAATCCACACCTCACCAACTTTCTCTTTTAGTGTCAGCTTGTGTTCTTCAATTGACTTGTTAAGACACAGTTTTACTCATGTTTCTTCCTGCTCAGCCTGGAGGCATCTTCTCTGAGAATATTTTTTGTGTACCTTCTCTTATCACTTTCTTAGTAATTTGAATTGATCCTGCTAGATCAGGCTAGGAAAAATAACCCATTCTTTTTGGCTTATTCCCTGCTAAGGGACCTTATGTGTTTCCATACTCACCTGTAAATTATTAATTTACCTGCTTATGGTGTATTGAGATTATTTGCATGTCTAGGTCACTGGCAGACTGTTTGTTTGTTTGTTTGTTTGTTTGTTTTTTTCCCCTCAGAAGTCTTAGTTCCTCTTGCATTCAAGGTGTCTAGCTGATTATGCGTAATGTCAGGGACAAAGTATTTAGTCCTTTGACTGGGCCTCATTTTGAGGAATGCATGCCTTGGAAAATCAAAATGGTAAATGTGAGTGAAGCTAAGCAGAATACCATCCAAAGTCTTGGAAAGCTCAACAGTGTCGATCACTTAAACTCTTGCATGAAGGTATTGCTAGGCAGGAGGAGCCAAAGAAGAGGGTAGAGCTTTTCCAGGAAGGATGAAAGGATGAGCTCTGACTCAGCTCACCTTAAGTCAGGCCATGTAAGTCAATCCTGCACTGATGTTAGGGTCAGATTCTCACATATGATCTAGCTCTGCTTTTGTTGGTGGTTCCAAGACAGTTTTATCTCTTCCTCTCCTTCGATTTTTCTTTGCCTGATCAAAATAAGATGTATTGGTCTCAAATTTATTGACATGGTTTATTGATTTGTAAATCTCCTCTTTGGTTTCAAGATGTCCCTGCACTTCCCAGTGGAGGAGAGGATGACTGACGTTTGACTGTTATAGAGGAAAGAGAATATGAGAGGATGTGGCTTGGGGTGAATGAATAATAAACACCTTTAAAGTTTAAGTGCTTGATAAAATGATTTTGGAAATTTAAAGCATGCTCATTGGTTGATGATTGCATTCCATACTTGCTTCTATATCACTTTTGCTCTCTCCTAAGAGAAATCTCCTACATCAGGTTGGCATCAACTGCAATGATAACTGTTTGTGATATGGGTGGCCTGAAGTACATCATTTATTCCCGTGTCTCCCATTGCTGGATTCTTGGTATATTTCTGCCTTTGTCAGCATTTCCAAAATGCAAATACTGATTTGTTAACATAAAAACAACAACAAAAAATTGTTAACATAAATGTAAAAAAACAAAAACAAAACAAACAAAAAATACCCACATTAGTATATCAACCACTCCAGCAATCATAGCAGGGAGAAAATTTTTATTTCTAATTTTTATTTTCCCCAAAAGAGCATGCAACTAGACTGCTATGTCATCTTATACAAAGATTATAGTTATCCTAAAAACAGGGGTGTATAGGCATGTGATCTCTGTTTTTGGGGTTTATGGTTGGTATATTCCCTAAAAATGCAAAGATTCTCACAAAAGGGAACTATGAAGTCTCTGAGATAGCATCTTCATGGGGACAGAGAGAATCAGGGGTGACTTTGAGCAGTAGTTCTGAGGCAATGGGAAGGGACTCTGACAAATCCCTAAGGGGAAAATCAGCATGATGAGACTAAGCTCAACATGATTGGATCATGTTCTCCTCCAGCAACAGCCAAGAAAGGGGATGCAAGTGTTGATCCAGTATAAGAGATGCAGTCACGACATGCAGGGACATGGGGTGGATAGATGCAGTCACCACATGCAGGGACATGGGGTGGAAAGATGCAGTCACCACGTGCAGGGACATGGGGTGGATAGATGCAGTCACCACGTGCAGGGACATGGGGTGGATAGATGCATTCACCATGTGCAGGGACATGGGGTGGATAGATGAAGTCACACACATGCAGGGACATCTTTTTCTTCTACTCTTGCCTGCTGCAAGGCTGAGGTCTAGTTTCAAATCTATAAACTTCTCAGGGTGTTGGTTCTATCTCAGAAGTTCCAGGTGGAATTATGGATAGCTTTCCACTATCTATAAAGAGACTGGGTGAGCACAGCAGAAGGAAGCTCTGACTAGATAAAGTGTTAGCCCTAACAGGGAGGTTGATGGAGCTGCATCTATTTCTGTGCAATATTAAAAGTCAACATTACTCGTGTTTTTTTACTCCATTTTGAAAAAAATATCAGACAGACTCATGCTTCTGAAATTCATTATAATGGGGTCAGTTAACTGCTAAAAGTTTAAAGGAGACCTAAGACATTCTGCATTAACCAAGGATATGTCTCTTAAAACAAACAACAACTAAACCCCCAAACCTTGTCACCTTGTGGATTGTTCTTCAGAAATATAACTTCAGAAAGTTCAAGGGAGGCACTTGAACTTTATAGGGATTAGAAGAGTAAGGGACTCTTAGGTGTCTGAGGTTAGTATTTCTCTCCATCAGAATTGGCCAGGGTACAGGGGATGGCATCTGACCTGCTGTGTCTGGAGGTGGATGCACCAGCATCTCAGCTTGAATCTCAGGCAACTCTAACTCTTTGATCCTGCCCAGTAAAAAGCAAAGCAAAACAACAAAACATCCAACCTGTCCCAGAGCTCATGCCACAGGAATCCAGTGGGGCTTGTGGGGCAGGTTCTTATGCCCTACTAAAGGAGAAGAACAAAAAGGACCTGGAAAAACTGAGAAATACATATGCTTAGAGGAAGTTGAATTGCTATGCTGCGTGGTAACTCTCTGTTTACCAATTTGAAGAACTGTGAAAGTATTTCCTAAGTGTTTGCATCATTTATGCGCCCTTCAGCGGTGTGTGTTAGGTACACTGCCTGCAGACTCTTACTCACATTTGCAGTTTTCTCCAGTAGAGACATCTTGGTGGAACTAAGCAGAATCTTCTGTGATATTTTTTTTTATTTTATCAACGACTAATAAATGTGTTGAGCATCTTTCATTTGTATATTATATTTATATATTTGTATATTATATTTCATTTGTGTACTAGCCATCTTCCATTTGTATATTAGCCATATGTGAACCTTTTGGGGAAATTACTACTCAAATCTTTTTTCAGGTTTCAAATTATGCTGTTTGATCTTTTATTTTCAAGTTTTAAAGGTTATTTATACATTACATGCTGTGTTTTATAAAATGGCAGTATAAGGTGGCACGAGGGAGCATCTCAGTAGTCTGCCCAAGGTGTTCCCCTGAGGAATTCCCACCACACAACAGGTCTAGTAGAAAAGAAACCTGAGGAGACCTTCTCCAGTAAATAGACATGGCCCCCAGTTGAGGGCTGGGGCTACCCAACTATCTCAAAACTTTTGACACAGAATTATTCCTGTTTAGTGGAAATGTCAGGACAAAAATGAAGCAGAGACTGAAAGAAAGGGCATCCAGAGACTATCCCAAGTTGCGATCCATCCCATAAGCAGGCACCAAACCCCAACACTATTGCTGATGTCATGATGTGTTTGCAGACAGGAGCCTGGCATGGCTGTCCTCTGAAAGGCTCTATCAGCACCTGACTGAGACAGATGCAGATATTTACAGCCAACCATTGGACAGAGTACAAGGATCCCTATGGAAGAGTTAGGGGAAGGACTGAGGGAGCTGAAGGGGATTGCAACACCACAGGAAGAATAACAGTGTCAACTAACCCAGACCTCTCAGAACTTCCAGGGACTATGTCACCAACCAAAGCGTACACATGAGCTGGTCCAAGGCACCCGCTACATATGTAGTAGAGGACTGCCTAGTCTGGCTTCAATGGGAGAGGATGTGCTTGTTCTTTTGGAGGCTTGATGCCCCAGAGAAGAGGAATGTTAGAGAGGTATGGTAGGTGACTGGGGGAGCACCCTCTTAGAGGTAAAGGAAGGGGAATGAGGTACAAGGCTTGTGGAGAGGGATACAGAAAGACTGGTACAACATTTGAAATGTAAATAAATAAAATAATTTAAAAGAAGAAAGAATAGTTTATTGGAAAAAGGAATGAAACATGGAAAGGGGTAAAGGCAAAGGAAGGACAGAAAAAGAGAGAAAGAGAGACACAGAGACACAGAGAGAAGAACAATCTTCTTATAAGCCTGGCTATGGGTTAGTACCTGGTGGGCAGAGAAACAAGCAAACTGTTGCTAGGTAGCTGTTGGGCAGAGCCTAGAGGAATTGCTTACATTACAGATATAGTATATTTTCTAAATAATTGTAAATCATCACCCTTGTTTAATGTTTAGTAGAATTGATCCCTCTATCCCTTTGTGTCTAAGCTTATCTATGGATTTTCTCTCTCTCTCTCTCTCTCTCTCTCTCTCTCTCTCTCTCTCTCTTTCTCTGTGTGTGTATCAGAAAGAGAATGTGAGAGAGAGAGAGGAAGAAAGGAGGAGAGGAGATCAAAGGGCAACCTCTGATGTTGGTCCTTATCCTCCACATTTTTGAGACATGTTCTCTGGTCCTTCATTGTCACATATGCTATACTAGCTGTCCTGTAGCTTCCAGTCTCTAACCTTCTCCTTTTGCTTTAATAAAGGTATGCTGGAATTACAGATACACTGCGGTGTCTAGCTTTACATGGGATCTGAATTTAAGTCCTCTCCCTTGCATGACATTTTCCCAGCCTAGATTATTAAAAATATAAACTATTAAATTACATATTAATGTTCTTAGAATTTATAGGTATATTAGTATTTTCTATTTCTTTTTGGTTGTTTTAAGTTTCTAGGAATTTCCCCATCGTGGCTACTGTCTTAGTGAGTGTCCTATTGCTGTGAAGAGACACAAGACTACAGCAGTTCTAATAAAGGAAACATTTAATTTGGGACTAGCTTACAGTTCAGAGATTTATTCCAATGTCATCATGATGGGAAGCAAGGCAGCACACAGGCAGATATGGTGCTGAAGAGGTAGCTGAGATTTCTACATCCGGATCTGAAGGTAGCAGGGAGAGACAGAGACACTAGACCTGACTAGAGTATTTGAAACCTCAAAACCCCCCTCCAGTGACACACTTCCTCCTACAAGGCCACATCCCCAAATAGAGCCACTCCCTGGTGACTAGGCATTCAGATCTATCATCTTATGGGGCCATTCTAATTCAAACTACCACAGCTACATAATTAGAATGTGAACAATGGTCTTTTATCTAATATAAGTGAGAATACACCAACTTTTACTCCCAAATTTAGTAATTTGAGTTTTCTTTTTAAAACTCTAGCATCCTCCTTCTCTGAGGCATTAAGCCTCCACAGGACTCTCTCACTGAGGCCAGACAAGGCAGTCCTCTGCTATATATGTAGGAGAGACCAAGAACTAGCCCATGTATCCTCTTTAGTTGTTGGCTTGTTAGTTAAAGGTTTATTAAATTTATTAGTCAAAAAACTAACTGTTGAAAGAGCCAACTTTTACTTTGGTTGATATTATTATTATTATTATTATTATTATTATTATTATTATTATTATTTATCTACTTCACTTATTTGGCTTTGAATTCTGCTTGGTGACCCACCCATACCCATACCCACCCTCAGTTTGTTACAATGAGTGTTTAATGTATTAATTAAGTTTCTTTTGCTGTGGTAGAACACACTAACAAAAAATAACTTCAGGAAAAAAAAAAAGGGGTTTGCTCAGGCTCACAGTTCCAGAGACCTGGAATCCATCACAGCCAGGAAAGAATGGCAACAGGCCAAGTGAGGAAGGCATAGGAGCAGGCAACAGATTAGAAAGGTTTAGCATAGGAAGGTTTAGCAACAGATTAGAAAGGCATGGCAACAGACGGAAGGCATGGCTCAAGAGCAGGTTACATTTTACCTACACACAGGAAGTAGAGAGGGAGGGAAGGAGGCAGAGAGAGGATATGAACATAAAGATGGGCAGATGGGGAAAGGAATCTGGGAGAAGTTTGGGCAGGGAAAAGAACATGATAAAATATTACATGAAAATGATTTTTAAATAAAAATATAATATAGAGCGTTTGGAAACTGGATTCTATCTGCTTATAGTTTTTGTTGTTGTTTTTTTGGTTTTGTTTGTTTGTTTTCTGAATTAATCTTCTATAGTCTATATATTGGTTTGGGTATGCACTTCACGCTAGAGACCCATCTTAAAAGTGCACAGGAACAAGTTAGAGGAGAAAATATTCGCTTTACTTGCTGGTTTCTGGAACATTTCTGCACATTGTTGAGACAGGAACTTCCCCATTCTTGCTGGAGGGAGTATGTTTGGAGCCTCTCAAAAGCCAGTGGACCAGTGGGCGGACAGAAAAAGGAAGGTAACAAAAGGCAGGCATCATCCTGAAGTCCTGCTTTTAGTAACTGACTGCCACTAACTGGGCCCCATGTTTTAAAGGCTTCACATCCTCTCCAAACTGTACCATAAGTGGAGGGCCAAATGTTCAAGCTCACAGAGCCTGTGGAGACATTTCACATTTAAAGCATAACACATGGTCATTAGCTTTGGGTTTTAATGGGAGGTGGTGGTAGCTTTAAGATGTGGGACATAGTGGAGTTGGTTTCTTTTATCACTGGCGGCATGATTTTGAAGGAAATAATTGGTGTTTAGTGTCTATATGCCCCTCAGATTTACTCTTTGGGTTTTGGACCATGAGGTGAGCAGATATGATCACCTGTAGAAAGGTGAGATTCCTCACCAATGATTCCAAAACAGCAGGGTCCTGCATTTCTTGTACCTTAAGTTAACATACATCCTTGTCATTTCTAAGTTGACTATCTCATGTATTTGCTCTAGTAACAGAAAACTGATAAACACAGTCTTTTTCATGTGTTTCTACTCAATTATTTCATCAATCCACAAAGATTAGATCAAGATTTCTAGCAAAGCTCATTCCCCAACATTTTTCAAGGGACTCTGTCTGCTGAAGTACGACATCAGTTCTCAACTAAGTAGTTTATATGCCTTCACCTCGGCCTTCACTTATTGACTGTGCAGAGTAATTGGTCTGTGGGTAAAATCATGAAAAATGACAGCATGTATCCAGTGGAAAGCAAGGGAACTTCTCTGCCAAGAAATATGCCTCCAATGACGGTTTAATTGTGGGAAAGTATTCATTCACATTCTTTCTCTGCTGGCAAAACACAAGCCATGCCCTTCAGCTGGTTTGCTTTTTAAAGTCAATCTGGAAATCCCAGAGTTTCTCACTAGGACTCACAATTCTGTTAAATAACTGAATGCTGAAGAGAACATAGATTTTACAGGTTTGTTCTCTGCTTGTTAGCTGTTCTACTTTTTCAGTTCATGAGCATAGCAGCATGGTGAAGTCTTTAAAGGAATGGCCATCACGATCAAGGTTCAAGGTAGCTGCAAAATGGTTTGCCAAGATCTTGTAAGGGATGACTTTCTCCATCATTCCACTTAGACCAGGATCCTGTCTTCACACAAAATTAGTGTTAACTCTGGTCCTGATCCACCAAAACCCTTTAATACCTCATTGCTTGATTACCTGTGATGACCTCTAGCTTGTAAGTCCTTTGGGAGATGAAGAAAATGGCTTTTCACAAAGGTCACAGAACCTCAATTGTACTCAAAGCTGGTCTCACAGTAATCTCAAATTTCTTTGGAAGTTAGAACTTGCAATAACCTTGTGTTATGTCTGTCTTCTGTTCTCACATGAGTTTCTTCTTCCATGAGCCAACTATAAACAGCATCAGCTCTATCAGTAGAGCTCTATCAGAGCCTTTAGACTCATCCTCCATTTTGCTTAGTTTCAAGTAATGTATTTAAAAATATACAAGTTCCTGTATAATACATACACGTTGTAGGTTCTGTAAGTATTTTCAAATGCTTCATGGACCTAAAAATTTTGAAAGTTCTGAGTACATATATCTTCATCACAAAAATATTTTAAAAGATATACATTACACATACATGACACATCAACTTGAAATCATTTGGAATAATTTTTGTTCAAGTAATCTTTACACAACATGTAGATATTTACTCCATTTTAATAAAAATTTCAGCAGTCGTTTATACATGTATTGTCGTGTGTGTGTGTGTGTGTGTGTGTGTGTGTGTGTGTGTGTGTGTGTG
>JANHMN010000006.1:42949105-42961735 GCA_030674055.1 Rhabdomys pumilio
TGTGTGTGTGTGTGTGTGTGTGTGTGTGTGTGTGTGTGTGTGTGTGTAGGAGCTTCTTAGCATGCAATCACATTGCTTTCCCCTCAGAACTTAATGCATTAGTCCACAAACATGTATGTTTCAGACAGACACAAACATCCCTGGTGATGTGACAATTTATCTACCAGGCAATTCTCAGAAGTATTGCTGTTGCAGGAAATACTAAAAAGAACAGCAAGTTCCTGTACTATGCTGGGCACTGGGAGGCCAAATGGCTCCAGTAGGGTGTTCTCATCTCTGCAGACTCTCTTGGCCAGAGCTCTCGAGTTCCCTTGGTGGGTCACTGCCACAGCAGCCCCATTCAATGACTGACCATCTTGAGGTTAGATACACAATACCCAGTAACCCAGTAAAATCGAAAGTCTTGAAGCTTATAATTAACCAATCAGTGTTATATACCAGTAAATTCTCAGTTCACAGTTTGCCTACACAATAATTTCAGAGCCAATTGATAACGATACAAGCTGCCCACCTGTATTAGACAAATTATCCCGTTTATTCTGTTCTTTATGATATTTGCAGCTACTTGTGGCTCCATAAAGCCACATGAAATCTTGTTCCATCTTTCCTCCTTCTCCCCTACCTATCTCCTCCGTTTCCCTCTCTGCAACTCTTCGCTCCATCTCTCTTTTACTTGTCGAGTCACAAGCTTCTTGTTGTATTAGTAATTAAATTAATTGGACAGGGAAAATTCTGCTACACATCACCCTTTCTGTTCAAATAAAAAACTTTTCTCTCAAATATAAATTTGAGTGCAACTGCTACTACTTTATAATTTATAAAGAACAAGATAGACCTAACATCCAGCCCATCATTTTTCTTCCAATAAAATAGAACACTGTCATCTATCCTAATTTAAAAGACTTATAATTCTACACCTGACTTATGTCCTGGCTTTAGATTGTATGCCATCTGAAAACCATCCTTTCAAATCTGTTCTCTTAATGATACATAACCTGCTTCGGCTATAAGACTATACACAGTCTTTCAACCCCATCAGAAATCCGAGAATGACCAATATTGTCTGAAGATATAAGAAGCCTAACACAGCTTCCAAAACTGAGACAAGTTGTAGAGACAGCTGCCTACTTATACACCCCCAGTAAGTCAGGAAGTTGGAGCATGAAGCTGAATGTTTGTTTATTACTAAGATTAGAATTTTTTCAGACAGGGAAAATACTGTGCACATATCTGTGTCATTAGGCAATAATTCTATAGTGTTTTACTGTAACTGCTCAGGACTCCTTCAGTCCCCACATAATCTTGATATTGGGTCAGTCTAAATTACATAGTGGAATCCAAATATATAGAAAACATGAATGATCTCAAATGTTTTCTAACTACAATAAAGTTTATCTAATTCAATGTAATAATCTTTTGAAAGCTGAACTGCCTGTCAAGGTAGGACACTCTGCAAGTGAGTGCTCTGCAAACAGGTGGGATCATGAGCCGTCATCTCCTTTCCCTTGCCAAAGGTGAGATGTGGGCCTTTGCTTAAACTGCCTCATCTTTTAGAACTGTGATCTCTTTCAATCAATAACCCATTATATGGCATTCCTTAGAATGCGCATTGTTCCATATATTAAATTACCAAAAAGGGCCATGAAAACTCAACTCACCAAATACACTCAAGGCCCAAAATAGAAGGGACATAGGGTGCTTGCTACTCCCTGGATTTCAAGTGGATAGTTGGTGTCTCTAGAACCTTCACATTTAGTGATATCTAAATCAACAGGTCTTGTTCACTGATAATTCTTAGGTGCTTCTCATAGATTCCCTCAATGAACTCCCCTACATTCTCTCCCCACATAGCAATAATGTACAAACATAATGAGCTCTGCCTAAGAAGACAGCAAGGACGCTTGCATTGCCATTGGAAGTTCTAGGAAGGAAAAAAAAAAAAAAAAGCAGTCAATGTCATGAAAACAGTATGTGATCCGAAGGGAAAAGGGCGGATCATTTGGCTTTTCCTGGGCTTATCACATAATGGCTCTAGGGTGACATTTGATAAGGATTGTGACTTAGTTCAGTGTTCTTATTTGATAGGTGTGTCACAGGTCAGCTTCTGGAAACTGTCCTGCCCTATCTGGGTGGTATGTTTCTTTTTACATCCGCCTGCTACTGTTTCAGGCAGGTTTCCAGGAGGATCATCGGGAGGGGAGTTTATTTCTAGTTCCATTCCTTATAGTAGTGGCCAAGAAGAACCTGATATATCAGGAGTTGCATTGATACATCAGCTACAGATTTTCTGGAAATTTGATATGTTACAGAAGCACAATTAAGCTACTTTAGCCTGGTAATATTGTAACCTCGCTCTTGTGTGTTACACCCAGTTCAAATTTACATAGTCATTATTTAAATTATTCTCACATGTATGAACTGGCTCATTTTGTTTTCAAGAATTTTGTTTTTATACCCAAGAATAGGAGACATTTTGGGTCATATAAAAACACTGTTATTTAACTTTATAGTGAGATTGAGATTGATGTTCTTCATGATTTTATTTATTTATTTATTTATTTAATTTGCTATGCTCAATTTTGACATTTTTTATTTCAATTTTGACATTTTTTTTATTCCAACTAATGCATTGCAT
Organism: Rhabdomys pumilio; assembly: GCA_030674055.1. Classification (NCBI taxonomy): domain Eukaryota; kingdom Metazoa; phylum Chordata; class Mammalia; order Rodentia; family Muridae; genus Rhabdomys; species Rhabdomys pumilio. The sequence continues at coordinate 42,951,741 of JANHMN010000006.1, forward strand.
CCTTGGATATTGGAGTTTAATGTATCTCTCACCACCTGTTCTCTGCTTTTAGGATGGGACTAACTTTCTTTGTCACTTAAACAGGGATATATGCTTCCATGCCTTACCTGTAGCCAGTTTCTACTACAAGGCTGTTTTCCTGTTTCTCTGAAGAATGCTGAGTTAAATAAAACAGAATAATCTTATACGAATTATTTTGCCTACAATTTTTAATCATGTGAAGTGGCATTCTGTGAGATGAGTATATAAAAGTATTATTCCCACACATCCATGTATCCAAGCATTGCCCCCTGGGTGATGCTGTCTATAGTATCTACTGTTTCTTTACACTCCTTGAATCTAGAGACTCTAGAAACAGTTAAAAAGCATTGTGGTAGAATTTAAAATATGAAGAGTCAAATACAGCAGTGTTTCATGCTGTTCTCTATTTCGACCCTTTAAAAAGACGTCAAATACAAGTTTATTCTGGCCATTTGCATGAGACTGACTTCAATCTTGATCAGGTCACTCCTCCAAAAAGACATCTTAGCCCTGTGATTCTTTGTCCTTCACTATAACCCTAGAGGTGATGCTTCCAGGGTCATCAGATGTCATACTGAGCAAATGGCACTGGGGAACTGCAGAAAGCCTTCTATATACTACAGAGTGGTTTTGGTTGTTATGGAGATACTGAAACATCTTACTATCTCTCTCTTCTGAAGACTTTGGTATTCATTTCCCAACAATAAACCATTTATAGTTCAAAACATATTTGTATTGCTATTTCTGAATACATTTATATCTTATATGCCTACTTTTTGCTTGGAAGTTCTTTCTGCATAGAAAGAAAGCCTCATTAAGTCAAAGGGGAAGCATAAAAGACATGCAAAAATGTAAACTTAACTTCTTTCAGTGCTGAATATCAACCCAAGTCCTTACTTATACTGGATAAATACTCTATACAACTACAGTCTCATCACTTAAGCTTATAAAATGTTTATGTTCATTTTAAAATTAGGTGATGTAATCTCCACTTGGTTAACAGGCTGATTGCTTGTCAATAAGAAAGTAGGCTCTGAGAATTTGCTTCTAAAGGAGCTTCTGGTAAAGTACTAGTATCTCAGATATCATAGATTCATGAACTAAATCTTATGGCTGGAACTTAATCAATAAGATCACATTGTGAAACAGTATGTTTTATGTAGCACTTAGTGAGAATGCTTTGTTGTCCTGTTCTGCTAATCTCACCCTCTGTAATTTCACGCCACTACCCCACCACAGGATATAAGCATTTATTTTTCTCAATGGAAGATGCATAAAAAATTCTTTTATGTGCTGATCTGCCTTCTGATGAGGTGTACCTGCATTCCCCCTCAGGGCCCTTCCACTAAGAAATGGAAAGAGGGTAATTTTTGTTCCCTCCTTCACATTTGATACAATATGGTATAGGCAAATGGATCTGCCTTGAAGTATCTCATTGGGATGATTGTTCAATGACCTTCCATGTTCCCACTGTTATGGCAATATTAGATCACCCTCAACAACAGACTCATCTAAAGTCCTTGCATGTTTTCAATCATGCTAAACAGACAGAAAACTTCATATGTGGTTTACAAATTACCTAAACAGGATTGTGTTTCAATGGGTGCCTTTATTTTCAAGGAGAAATTATTCTTGCTTCTAGGACTCTAATTGAGTACATTTTGAATGATATCACTGAGTAAATTTCTTCTCTTTTAATATAACACTATGTAGAAAAACCAGGAAAAATTTGGAGGATGGACTGTGTCTGGCAAATGAACTGGTAAAACTAAGTTTGCATCATTCTCTGGATATGCACTGATGTTCATATAACAGTAATTTTACCATTCTGTTAACAATTTGTCCTTCCCGCTTCTTTAGAAGTTAATGGCTATAAAAGGGTGACTAAAATCCCGACTCAGCAGAAGAATAACCTATACAAGTCAGACAAAGCTTCATAGTTTGGTTGCAAAGATTATGAAAGAAACCATGGAGAGGAGTTTGTGATTGTTCCAGGTGTTGCTCTAACCAGCCAAGAGATCTTGAACTCTTTGTCCATTCTCTAACAATGTGCTTCTGGATCTGCCAGAACTTATCCTTTTCATTTTACCAATTTTTGTAGGATTTGATGCTTTACATAATAAGATCTTGAACATTTCCCATCACAGCCTTCTCTGAGTTCAATATCCATAAAGCGCAACTTAGGTATTTCTTGGATGATTTATCTGTTGTCCCAGTGGGTGAGAAAAGATTTCCATGTTTACTCTTCCATGACTGTAGAATCCTTTATTGCCTGATAGCCACTTTATGCAAAGGTCAGGAATGAATCTTACCCATGTACAAAGGGTGCTGCCAAGATCCCAAGGTGGGGATGTTATCCTTTCATAGCTGGATAAAAGAAAGTTGAGATTGGATCATGGGGTGTTATTGTAGCTCACTAAATTCATGTGTAAGTAATGGGAGAATCACAGAATCTCTACTTAATGACGAAAAGGACAGGCTGTTAATTCCTCAGAATACAATGCATTTCCTAGGAAACTGATAACCAAATGCCCTCACACCCAAACAGTTGAATACAGTATTCTCCCTGCTTCCCAGTCTTGTATATCCCCACCCTCAATTAAATTTAAAACTGAAGAAGTACTAGGATAAGTTATGGCTATGTGGCTTTTTGGAAAATGTATTACCATTATTAGTTGTATGTGTATCTGTGTGTGTATGTACATACACATGCCTATGTGCATGTATGAATGTCAGACAATGTGTGGAAATCAGTTCTATTTTTCTACCGAGTAGCTCTAGGGATCAAATTTAAGTGATAATCAGGCTTCACAGTGGGCAACTGTACCACTGAGCCATCCTACAGGCCTTGGCTCTGTCCTCTTTCTTTTGTGATAAATCGGGGAAATAAAACATATTGATTTTGTACATAGGAACATAATAAGCACAAAGCATACACCGTAATTCCTTATTCCCTAATGTGGAGTCTATGATGAAAATAAATGAACACAGAGAAATTGTAATAAATTGTAAGAAGAAAGCATAATTTTTAAAATTTACATTTAGTGAATTTGCATGCAGCCTACCATACTTTAATTTTGTCTATTTGTTTCCTGAACCTAAAAAAAAAAAAACTTTCAAATGAAATAATTGACTTGATGAAGGTTGGAATATGTTCTGTTTTGTCTGAGTCTTTGAGTTTTTACAGAGTTAGATCACAATCTACAGGAGATTGGCTCAAGGGGTCAACATTGAAAGATGCCCAGATCTCCCATATGTTGTATAGCATTTCTAAATTATTTATATTTATATGATGGAAATAGGATGAACATAGTTGTTATTGTATATTATAGAAGGAATAATGGCAAGAAAAGGAAGCCTGTGCACCTTTCATCATGGAAACAAGCAATGTAGGTAAAACTATAAGGCACGTGATCCATATCAGGGTGAATCTGTAACTAGGAAACCCACAACTCAGAGAAGTGGATGCACATAATTCTGTGCGAATAGAAACAATGAAACAAAATGAGGCAATCTTGCTATACCTGAGACATTTACAGAAAAAAAAACCCACCTTTTAAAATCTACAACTCATATGGACTAGGCTATAAATTGGCTAGCCTGCTCCTGTGCCAATGTGTTCAAGGCAGATTCATAATTTTTCTTTTATTAGATGTAGTGTATCCTGTTTTATTTTGAGGTCTTCGATCCATTTTTACTTGAGTTTTGTGCAGGGTGATTAGTATAGATCTAGCTCAATTCAGTTAGAGCAGCACCATTTGCTGAGTATGCTTTTTTTATTTTTTTTCCATTGTATGGTTTTGCCTTCTTTATCAAAAATCAAATGTGTGTTTATCTCTGGGTCTTTGATCAACCTGTTTTCTTATATCCCAACACCATGCAGTATTTTACTATCTATTACTATTTATTACTACTGCTCTGTAGTACTGCTTGAAATCAGTGATGGTCATTCCTCTAGTTTTTTTTTTTCTTTTTTTCAGGATTGTTTTAGCTATTCTGAGTTTTTTGTTTTTCCATATTAAGTTGAGAATTACTCTTTTAAGGTCTGTAAAATGTGTTAAAAGTTTGATAATAATTACATTGAATCTGTAGATTTTTTTTTTGGCAAGATGACTATGTTTACTGTTGTTAATCCTATAGATCCATGAGCCTGGGAGATCTTTGCATCTTCTTGAATTTATTTCTTTAGATGCTGGAAGTTCTTGTCATATGGGTCTTTCACTTGCTTGGTTAGAGTTACACCAAGATATTTTATATTATTTGTGTCTATTGTGAAGGGTGTTGTTTCATTAATTTCTTTCTCGGCCTATATATCATTTGTGTAAAGAATGAGTTGCTAAATTTTTAAAGTTAATTTTGTATCCAGCCACTTTGCAGAAGGTGTTTATCAGTTGAAGGAGTTCTCTACTAGAATTTTTGGGGTCCAGAAGTGTTATAGCTGGGTCTTGAGGTAAAAGTAGTCCTAATTTTCTGAAAAAACAAACAAACAAACAAACCAACCAACCAACCACCAAGTTGATTTCCAAAGAGGTTATATAAGTTTGTACTCTTACCTAGTATATAAAGTATACTATCATATAATCTGCAAATAGTGATATTTTGACTTTTTCCCTTCTAATTTGTATCCTCTTGGTCTCCTTTCATTGTCTTATTGCTCTAGCTAGTACTTCAAGTAGATAGCAACTGAGTGTGGGAAGCCATGTCTTGTTAATGATTTTGTTGGAATTGTTTTATCTTTGTTTCCATTTATTTTGATGTTGGATGTTATCTTGCTGTATATTGCCTCTTTTATGTAAAAGTATGTTGTGTATCTCTAATCCCTTAAAAACCTTTAACATAAAGGTGCTGAATTTTGTCAAAGGCTATTTCAGTATCTAATGAGATGATCATGTGATTTTTTTCTTTTATTTTGTTTATATGTAGGATTACATGGATGGAGTTTGGTTTATTGAACCAGCCTGAGTCCCTAGGATGAGGTATGCTTGATCACAGTAGAGGAATTCTTCTCGGATTCAGTTTGGGAATATTTTGCTGAGAATTTTTGTATCAATGTTCTCAGGAGAAATTTGTCTGAAATTATGTACCCTTGCTGAATCTTGAGTGTGGTTTATGTATCATGGTGATTGTGGCCTTATAATTTGACAATATTCCTTCTTTCAGAGACTCGACTAAGAAGTTGGGTGTAATTCTGATAGGTTTGCCTTTGTGTGCTACTTGTTTTTTTTTTTTTTTAATTCTGTACATTTGGTGTTTAGATTATTATATGGCTGGGGAAATTTCTTTTCTGGTCTAATATATTTGGTGTTCTGTAAGCTTGTGTGTTTGTCTTTCTTTAGGTTGGGAATTTTTTCTTCTATTATTTTGTTGAAATTATTTTCTGGGGCTTGAAGCTGGGACTCTTCTCCTTTTTCTATTCCTATTATTCATGGTATGGTCTTTTCACAGTGTCCTAGATTTCCTGGATGTTTTGTGCCATGAACAGCTTAAATTTAGCATTTTTTTGACATTGTATCCTTTTCTTCAATTGTAACTTCTAAGCCTGAGATTCTCTCTTCCATCTATTGTATTCTGTTGGTGCTGCTTGCATCACAGTTCCTGTTCTCTTCCCGAGGTTTTCAGTCTCCAATAGTTCCTAAGTTTGTGTTTTCTTTATTGTTTCTGTTTCCAATTTCAGTTCTTGAAATTCCTTTCATTCACCTGTTTGATTGTATTTTCTTGTATTGCTTTATTTATTTCCTCTTTAAAGGCCTCTCTAATAAGATTGGATTAAGCTCCTCTTGCTCTTCTGCTTTGTTACGATATCCCAGGGTTGCAGTTGTAGGAGGATAGCTGTGCTCAGGTGGCTCATATTGCCCTGTCTCTTGTTGTTTACGTTCTTACACTGTCCTTTAGCCATTTGGTTGTTTGTGGTGTTGGCTGGATATTCCTGATGCCAGCAGGTCTTCTCAAGGAGGCAGGCAACAGATCTCAGGGAGCAGCATACTGCTGGTTGTGCCCTGGGTGGACCTAGCAGTTAGGGAATTTGATTTGATGATTTTGGTTGAAGATACAATAGTTATTCTGAGGATCTCACCTTAGATTTTACGTAGTCTTTATTTCTTGCTGTATTCATCATATTTCTTTTTCGTTTTGTATGTTTAGTTTTTTTTTTTTTTTTTTTAGTAATTATATAGTATGATGTGTTTATATCCTCATCCCTCCATTGATTGCTGCAATAACTCATTTATCTTTAAGAACATCTCTTTCCTGATACTTAGTGTGAGCATGTTGTCTAAGCTCTGCCCTACAGTTACCTGGCAAGGGCCAGGTATGCCTGACTCACTATGAAAGGGGCTGCTCGTCCCCTGTGCTTTCTCTTGTTCTTGCCTTCCTGCTTGAAGCAACTCTTAGCAGACACAGTCTCACAGTATATGCTTATGATGAATAGTATGTTGAAGAGGTATGAAATTATCCTGTCGGCTTGTATCCCAGTGATATTCACTTTCCTAAGGTGTTTTCTCACAGGTGCAAGAGAGGGAAGCTGAACTGATACGAAGAAGAGCGTTTCTAAAGTTTCATTCTTTGCAACTAGAAATCACTACCCTAATTTTATTTTCCTTTTGAGTAGCAAAGTGTTAATGATAACTGAGAATCTATCATGAGATGCTATGAACTTGGAAATGGTCCAAACTCAGAGTTTGTAAGTTTTAATTGTATTTATTATTGTTGCTCATGTGTGAATTGTAGTTTACATATGTGTGTGGCTATAGGTTTTGCTGTTGAAAGTATGAATGTAAATAGTACGGTTTAAGTCTTCAGAGTATTCTCAGTCAAACAGAAAAGCTATAAAACTTTTTAAGTATCACACGTTCTGATGATATGTGTATGGTATGGTATAGACTCCAAGGAGGAAATTAAGATATGCTTGGAGAAGCAGTCATGTATATATATCATATAGGGTATGATTCTTGAAGAAAACATTTGCCTGAAGAGTTAAAATGAATTTATGCCATAAAGAAACAGTGGGAAATGAGTCTGGAAAGAAACACAAGAAAGACAGCTAGATACAAAATTAAGTGGGGCCAATGTGCACAATTTACATATATGATCATTTTATAGGTACTAGGATGCTCTGAGAGATTTTGAGGAAAGAGGTATCCTATGTCTGTATTCTTCTTTCTCCGTTATTTTGCCAGCATTTGCTGTCAGTTGTTCTGTTGATTCTAGCCATTATCACTGAGAAGAGATGAAATTATAGTGTTATTCTCATTTACATTTCCCTAATCACTAAGGATGATGAACATTTTTGAAGTATTCTTTAATCATTTTGTTTCTTCTATTGAAAGCTCTCCACTTAGATCCCTACCATTTTTTTTTAATTAGGTCATTTGTTACCTTGACTCTGCCTTTGTCTTTTGAGTTCATTGTAGATTCTGGATGTTAATGCTCTGTCAGATGTACAGCTGGAAAAGATTCTCTCCCGCTCTATGGGTTCCTTCACCCACTGATTGTTTCTTCCGCTATTCATAAGTTTTTTAGTTAATGAGTTTCTAGTTGTCAATTGTTGGTCTTAATTCCTGAGCAAATGGAGTCCTTTTCAGAAATTACTTTCCTACATCTAAATCTCGTAGGATCCAGTCTATATTTTCTTTCTAGCAGTTTTTGTGTTTCAATACTCAAATTGAGACCTTTGATACACTTGTATCTAATTTTGTGTAGGGTGACAGTTCCTGGTGTAACCTCTCTCTCTCTCTCTCTCTCTCTCTCTCTCTCTCTCTCTCTCTTTCTCTCTCTCTCTCTTTCTCTCTCATATTTTTTGTACCATAAAAAGCAATATGAACAGCCACATATCATCTCTGTTCTTCATGAGTCTCAAGAAGGTAATTCCATGAACCCATATAGATTTTGTGCGCATAGGGAGAAAACTTGCATCACAACTGGAAGATCCTCGAGGGTGTAGGGCTGCTGTTAAGACAGTAACAAGCTTGAACTGTATCCTAGAAAGGACACAGTGCTTTACTCTTCACAGCCACTCACTTTAAGTATAACCCTGGAAAATGGTCATTGTAATGAGAGGTAATTCATGTTATACTTAACAGACCTAGCAATCTGTCCAGAAAACTGGATATCCAAGTAGTATCTCCAAATACTACACATCCTCACCTGTGTATTTTTAAAAATATATCTTCAGTGATTTGAAAGGGGTGAAACTGATGAAAAATTTACACTGCTTTTGTTTCTGTTTTTCGTCTGGAAATTTGCTTTCTTAGCTATGTCCTTTGCTGCTATTTCCTTACCACTCTGGGGATGGGTCTCATTTGAGAACTTCAATATTTTTTTTTATCTCTGATTTTCTGGGGATATGTTTCAATTGTATTAACAGGAAAGGTATTTTAACTGACTGGTTTCCTGCTTTGTGTCAGGATGGAAGTGGACTCTTTCCCTCCTGGTTGGCGGAAACAGGAATGCTCAGATAAGCATCAACACTGCATCTCCATTTTGCAGCATGACAAATTCCTTTCTACTCATGAGCTCTTGGTCCCTGTTTTCTCATTTGATCTAACACTCTGGACAGGTGTTATGTTATGTGTATGTGGTCATAGGTGAATTTTAATGGCATTTCAAGGCATTTTATATAAAAAAAAAACTAAGTAATTTCGTGGATTGCTTTTGTCAAATAATAAAATTATTTGACATAAGTCTTATTGAAAACAGATGTGGAATATGCAATTCTTACTATTTTTTTTTACTAGTCTTCCCTAGGGTCCTTTTGACTTATGCCAATCTGAAATTTGAAGTTGAAAGTTTCAGCATCCTTTTTTCCAGGTGTGTTGTCTTTAATATACAGGAAAATTTTGTGGCAAGGTACTCTGAGATTTAAGTAAACCTATTAGCAGAAAGATTCAACCATCAGACTGCTAATTAACCAGAAAAGATTTGTAGTTGAGCCTGGCCTGCCATAGGAGAGAGCTACAACACATTAGTGGCTGGGGCCATGGTTTTTTTTACAAGAGACTGCTTCTGTCACAGACTGCTCCCAATCCTTGGCCACATTCATTTGTTTTGATTTTTTTCTGTTCACCAAGAGTGCAAATGTTTGACTCTAACATCAATAGAAGGCAGTCTCTTATAGTCATCAAAAATATACATGAATGACTCAACTATACAATTTTAGCCAGTATCGCATTTCTCTGTCTCTCTCCCCACTGGTATTTCTTGCCCCACCATCTTTTCTCTATTGCTTTAGCATTTCTTGGCATTGGAGCAGCTGGGGGGAATAGCTTATCTATGAGTCAGACACGCTATTTCCTTGAAGTGAATGAAAACAAAAGGAAAATATAACCACCTATCATAAAGCTGGTTTAACTTTGTTTATATACTAAGGAGATTGAAGGGGGAAACCTATAGTACCTAAAGAGTTGCCTTCAAATTACAATGATTCTTTTTATTTCCTAGTCTGGTGGCAATGTGTTCCATGTGAGAGACATCCACTCTGTCATATAAACAGGAAAAATCAATCACAGTTGTAGAATGGATGTGCTACCTCCCAAATCTGTGATTTGAAGCTGCATCTCACAATATGACTCTATCTGAGCAAAGAGCTTATAAAGAAGTCATAAAGTTCAGACTACAGGATGAGGTGTGAACTGATGTGGCTGGTGCTCTACTTTAAAGGAGAAACACTGGAATCCTCTCTTACCCTATAACATGAATACACACTAAAAAGAGAGCTGTCTGCAAGCTGGGAACAGGCATTTAACTAAAACCTTGCCAAACCACCTAGAAATTCTAGCTTTCAGAATTCAACTGCGGAAGCAATATTCTGTCATATTTTGGTATAGAAGCCTGATCTAAATAACATGGACACACAAATTCTCTGTCTCTGTGTCTCTGTGTCTGTCTCTCTGTCTCTCTGTCTCTCTGTCTTTCTGTCTATGTTTCTCTGTTTCTCTCTCTCTCTCTCTCTCTCTCTCTCTCTCTCTCTCTCTCTCTCT
>JANHMN010000006.1:42963083-43036175 GCA_030674055.1 Rhabdomys pumilio
CACACACACACACACACACACACACACACACACACACACACACACACTCACGCACACGAGCACACACACCCACACAGAGACAGAGGCAGAGGCAGAAACACAGAAAGACAGACAGACACAGAGAATAACAGAGACAGAGACAGACAGATAGCCAGACGGACAGACAGACAGACACACACACACACACACACACAGAGAGAGAGAGAGAAAGAGAGAGAGAGAGAGAGAGAGAGAGAGAGAGAGAGAGAGAGAATGAATCAAGGGAATGACCAACCAATGCAATGACTGGCCTAAATTGAGACCCATGCCATGGGCAAGAACCAATCACTATTAATGGTTCCTAGCATTACTATCCTCTGAGAAGTTCAACCCAATAGCTAGTGGAAACAGATACACAGATTCATAGCTAAACATTAGATGGAGCTCAGGGAGCCTTGTGGAAAGTTTTCTTTTCACAGCCTTTACTTAAAATCCATGGAGGCCCAATGTGTGATATCAATTCCAATTTGAATGAATCCTGATGACAGGATTAGTGATGGACAGAAGGTGTGTTAGCTGAGTGTGATGGTTGGTAGTTCATCAATGGGGTAGAAATGCCAATAAAATAATCAAAATTTTAGAGCTGATTGGTGGGACACACACCTTTAATCCCACAACTCAGGAGGACTCAAGAGGACTCTTATGGAATAGGAGGAAGGATTGCAGACTCCAAAGGGGATAGGAATTCTACAGGAAGACCAACAAATTCAACTAACCAAACTTTTGGGACTCTCAGAGTCTGAACCACCAACTAAATACGATATATGGGCTTCACCTCCCTGCTCGTACTTAGCAGATATGTAGCTTGGTCTGCATGTGGGTCCTGAACAACTGAAATGGTGGCTATCCCAAAAGCTGTTGCCTATAATTGGGATATGTTCTACTAGCTGGGCTGCCTTGTCTGGTCTCAGTGGGAGAGGAAGCACCTAGTCTCACATAGACTTGAAATGCCAGAGTCGAAGGGGAGGCTACTCAGGGGACCCCCATCTGCTTAGATGAGAAGGGGAAAGTTGGATGGGCGAAAGATTGTGGGAGAGGGTAACTGAGATGAAGGGAAGTGAGTGGGATATAAAGTGAATAAGCAAGAAAAAAAAAACAAAATCGAGTTATATATATTAAAATAGCATCGCTCATCTAACTCAGTCCTGTAATGTAGGTCCCTGAGTAGGTGCAAGTGCAAAGTTGACACCCACTGCCATTTGTAGGCATTTTCTTCCCATGTGTCCCTACAAAATACTAACTCCCATACCTGTGAGAGGGCCTTTTTTGACGTGGTGTCCCTTGGGCATTTTGTACTTTGCAAGAACCAGAACAGCCACTTGAAACATGCCCTTGGAACCCTTTTCCCAGACATCTAAAAAATATCATGAGTCTTTCAACCTACTCTCGTTGATAAGACTCAAACTTAACCCAAACTAACCCTCACATATTGTGGTCACTGATCTAAAGGCCAGAAATGCTGATACAAAATGTTTTACCAAAGTGTGAATACTAATATTTTTTTCTCCCAGGTCTCTGGCTCTTACCAGTCCATTGAGGTTCAGTATGCCCACCGTGGTGAGCTAGCTTGCTGGCCTGTATGTCATCATCATTGGTAGGTCCTCCAGGAGACTCTTGGTGAAACCATCCTTGTGTGGCATGGCTCCATCTGGTGAAATTTCATTTCCACACAAGTCCTGGTTACATGGCCAAGTCCTGTAGAAATGAGAGATTTAGTTGCTCCATTTCTCTATGGTCTGTCTATATAATCTCACGAAAGGAGCAGTTGGAAATTTCTACTCCACTACTAAGTCACATTTTAAGAAGAAAGCATAAATTCAAGCATCTGGAACCTTTGGTCAAATCATTGCTATAAAGGGAATTTGGAAAATGAAACACACCTTAAAAGCAGTCATTAACTTCCTCTTGTGCAGGAAAAAAAAAAGAGTGCAGGGTTGTTCAAGCAAATATCCTCATCTAGAGCTGGTTAGTGCCATCATCATACAAAGAGTGGCTTCAACAACAGAAACTTTATTTCTCACAGCAAATTTGCAACTCTTTTCAACAACAGAAACTTATTTCTCTGTTAAGCCAAGTCAAGGTGCAAGCCAGTTTGCTTCTCCAGTCAGAGCTTCTTCCTGGCTCAAAGACAGCTTATCTTTCACTGTGTTGTCACCCAAGACAGGGAGAGAAGCTCTATGGTGACTCCTCTAATAAGAACTTGGAGACCATCATACAACCCTACCTTCAGGACTTAATTTAACCCTAACTAGCTCCCAAAGCCCTAATCTGTAAATGGTATTATATATTATTAAATGGTGTTAATCTTATTAATGGTATTCATGGTACTAATGATATTATATAATATTAAATGGTACTAATGGTATTAATGCTATTAAATGGGGGCTATATGTTTAACATATAAAACTGAGAGTAGATAAGCATTCACTAAAATCTATGGCCTTTTTACACACAAATAAATATATTCTTTCTATTTCAAAAGTCCCCAGACTTCCTGGTGTTTTGACTATTAGAAGATTTCTGTCCCCTTTTATGCAAAGTTCTCTGGGTACTAGATGCAGGAGCTGTAATGTAGATGGATCTGTTGAGGGTAGGCTCCTCACAGTCTGTTGATTTCTGCATTGTGTCCAGTTTTCTGTGATGGTCTCCATTTGCAATAAAGAAAGGCTACTTTGGTGAGGAGTTGGTAGTTACACTTGTTTATCTGTGTATTTGTAAGATTTGTTTTGGGTAATAGGATATGACCTATTTTTAGAGAAGCTAAAATTGGCTGCTGAGTAGAATGTATATTATTTGGTATTTGGGGGGGGGATATCTGTTAGGACCATTTGATATATTGGTTGTTTAATTATCTTGTTATTTTTGTTTTTTGTTTTTTGTTTTGTTTGTCCAGGTGACTTGTTTATGGGAGAAAGTGGAGTGTTGAAATCATCCACTGTTAGTGAGTTAGAATTAATCTATGGCTCGTAGTATGATTTTCTGAAATTAGGTGCTCCGGAGCTATGCCTGGAAGCAGAAGGGTAGCATGTGTGCGTCCGAGTCTTTGATACTCTCCATATTAGGCTGGAATACAGATTGTGAGAACAGAACTAGGCTTGAGGGTCAGGCACAGTGAAGGCTTCTGAGATTCCAGGAACTCATTAGGCTGGGCCTGCACACAAATGTGCATCTCAGGCTAAGCCTGGAGGTTGTATATGATGCAACCCACCAGACTTGCCTGGAGCAAAGAATTTGTGACAAGGGCCAAGCCTAGAGGTGGAAAGCTGCCCAGGCAGGACTCACAGATTTGGTTGGCCCAAAACATGTGCAACCAAGGCTAAGTCTGGAAATTGGGGAGGGTACAGACAGGCTAGCATTTAGGGAACTCATAACTGGAGCAGAACCTAGCTAGGCCTGGAGTGCAGATGTGGTGCAGGTGGGCTAGGACCAGGTTGGCTTAGTACCAGCAGTACTATTCTTCCTGGAAGGTCTTCATATTTTCTCAAACCACGCAGAGTGCTTATTTGTGGTTCACTGTTGTATTCAAGAACCACTTGCAGCCTGTGTCATGGCTAGAGGAGAAGATGTGAGAACGACTGTAGACTGTGCTGAGACGACACGTCAAAATGAGTGTTTTAGTAATCTTCTCTATTTCCCATGAAAGCCAGTGAAAAAACAATGAGCAACTCTTCACTGCCGAGATGGGAAAATACAAGAACCTTCTCAGCTCATGCCACTGAACATGATGGCTTCATCATTTATTACAACAGCAAAGCAAACATAGCCACTGACTCTAATCCTTAATGAGTATATGTGACTCTGATAATATTTATCAGGTTTATTTGTTTGAGGGTGACTGAAATGAAAAGAAAATAGTGCAGCTTTGGCTCGTTCGTCTCCTCTGACGTGTGCTGCAATTCTAAGGAAAACATTAGGGAGCTATTTTTAGCAAGTACCTTCATCTGCGGAAGCACTAATCACCAAAGAGTAATCGTTGGGATGGAAAACACAAATTCCCAGAATTAAACTTTCTTGCTCATCTGCTTTCTGGTCACAGGAAGTCTATCAGCACCCTCATTTCTCATCAACATCGAAGAGTGAATAATGATGCAATTCTGCCGACTAGGCTGCCTTTGTTTTTTTTTTTTTTTTTTTTTTTTGTTTTGTTTTTTTTTGTTTTTTTTTTCTTTGCTAAGTTGGGCTCCTCCCAGCCCAGAAAACTGGAAAAAGTCTCCTCCTTCAGGAATCCCTTACTATGTCAATACTTTTCACTAGAAATGTTCATACTTTTATGTTATATGCACTTTACCTAACAGTTTATTCTGTTCTTTGTTTAGTTTAAAAGTTTTACAAACACAAAGAAAGATGATAATGTTACTCATTATTCCATGTCCTATGGTCATGATATCTGGAGTTAGGGACATTCATTGTCCCAAGTCCAATGGTCATGGTGTCTGGAGTAATATCATGGTAGATAAGTAAAGAAGCTGCAGTTTCCTCACCACAAGGCTACAGTTGTGGAATGCTGCAGTCTGGCCTGTGAGTGACTTGAAATCAGAATTGCTGAGATTACCCACATAAAATTGTCAAGAGATTGGATCCCATAACGTTCTTTCACAGAGACTAAGGGAAAGGTCACAGACAGCATCTGAGACTGCTCTGGAGTCACCTCAGGAGATGAGCAAGGCCTGTTGCTGAAGCTGTTATTGTGTGACTTTTTGGTGGTATAGCTGCTCATAAATTCCTCGTGCTTGTGTAGATAATCCCTTATTCCTCTTTCTGAAAATACACCCAATTAAATCCATTGGTTCACTAAGCTCTACTTATTAAATTCATTAATTATTTGGTCTGTCATTAATGTAGTGTCTGGGATAAAGAGATGTTTGTTCATAATTTCCCAGCAAAAGTTAATGCAACAGAAAAATAACTCAGTAAGATATGACACATTAATAGGTTCAACAAGTAGTCTTTGGTATAATTTCTTCTCAGTATCTGAGGGGTATGCAGCTCTCTAGCACCTGAGGTGCTACCGGTAGACATTAACGTGTGGACATAATGAGGCATGTGGACTCCATGCCAATGGAGTTTTAGAGGAGTAGAATTTGGAAAGTAGTGTGGAGATGGTCATGAAACACTGGGTGTTCAAACTGGGCTCCAAGAATAAGACAAGTTGCTGATTTGAATAGGGTACCTTTTGCTGTGACAAACACAATTTTTAATAATTAATATTACTGGAATTTATAAGAGACATTATAAAAAGATGTTAGTTTTTCCAGCTTACGAGTCACCCCAATGGAGAAAATTTGTTACTTTTCACACACTACTTCTTGCTTTGCAAAGTTAGTTAAAAGTTTCCGCACTGAACTTTGAACTGATTTCCATAGAAACATGTTATATACAAGTGGTTCAGAAGAAAAACAGTTTTATAACTTTGCAGAAAGGAGTGGAAAGAACATCATAGATAAAATATCATTACACATGACTTTAGAATTAAATGTGATTTGAGGAGAAAATAAAGGAGACACAGACCATCCAACCATAAGACAAACAGAAGAGAAATCTATAGCACTCACACATGTCTTTCTTGGTGTTTTTGCATGAACTCTAGGTATCTGTTAGACATTTCCAGTAAAAACAATGCATTTCTTAGGGAAGGTATAACAGTTTTATGACCCCCTTTGAAAAGCCAATAGAAATAAAATCTGTTACTAATCTTGAGCCCAGAAAGAAACTGAGAGATTGATTGACAAAGCACACAATTGCCCATCCTCTATCATGAATAAAACAGGAGTAAGTGGAATAGTTTGAAGCCATCTTTTCTAGGTGGCTAATTTTTAAAACTTTCATTCTTTGGTTCTCAAAGAGTATGGTATATGGAACAGAAACTACAAAATCATAATTTGGGAGGTGGAGTTTATGCATACCCTGTAATTTTTTGTTTGTTGGTAAAATATTATTTTTACTTACAGTCTGTTCTCAGCTAAGCATGGACAGCTAGCTACTCTGCTTCCCCTCCATGATAAACTCTTAGCTGTCTGGTACAGTAAATCCTTCTTTCTTGAAGGTGCTTTGTTCATGGTGTTCAATTACATCAATAGGAATGTTTTTAATCCAGGAACCATTGAAGCCTGTGTGGAACCGTTCAGCTGTATTGGGAAGATACTTGGTTTTCGAGTGACCCAACCTGGCTTTGAACCTTGACATATTTATACTTAGCAGCAATTTTTTTCGAACCTGTATAGTAGAGGCAAAACAATAATCATCTTTACAAACCATGAGAATTCAAAGGCTGATTCAAGTAGAAAAAAATGTAAGACAATGTAAGACCAAAGTGTTGAGAGACTGGCAGACAGACCCAAGGTAAGATGTAAATATAAGGATGAAGAAGGAACTAAGGTATACATATTTCTGTGCAGACTCAGGGGAAATCAGCGCAGGCATTGGCTTCTCAAGGTTGGGTGTGCTCATGAATCACCTAAAAGTATTATTAAAATGAAGATTCTGCTTATACATTTTTAAATGAAGCCCAATTTTAACTTTCAAACTTTCCCTACCTCCCGGTAATTCTTGTCTTTGGACTTTTGACTATAAGGAAGCCATAATGGAGATCACATGTGGAAACCGGCCTCATTATCATTGATTTTGTGCCCTTAAAGCCTGGCTTGTTACCTTTTAAATGGGAACCTTTTCAGAACACCCCCAGATGGATCCAGTGTTCTATGCCCCATATTTCTGACCACACAGTGGAAAATAATATAATTCCATGATGCACAGAGGATGCCCCTATCACTTCTGCTTATCAATAAGACTTAGCCTACATGTCCTTTACAAAAAGAAGTGAGCTCACAAGCCAGGAAGCATTGGAGGGAAACCTGGTCAAAGCCCAAGTTGGGTTTTTTCTGGCAGGAAGGTAGGAAATGAACAGCTTTTGCTGTCACCAGTCCTCCCGTTATTGGACTTCATGTCTTATAACACAGGAAACAGATTCATCTGTGGTTTCCTCTATGAGAAAATCAATCTATGGTAGCAGGTAGGTAAGAAGGTGAAGAATATCTTTTTGGCAAGATTTCTCCAAATGGCCAGAATCCAGGCCCAGGATCCTGCATCTTAAAATGTAATTGAAGAAGAACAGATTAGGGTTAGAAGAGTTGAAAGCTCCTTTAGCCTCTAAAATTACCAGCTCAGGTCCATGAATGATTGTCTAAAGACTCTTTACTTACCCATCTATTCAGCGCTGTTTTCTCATTGTACTTTGCTTTGATACCCTTCATACAAACTAACACCCATATTCAGAACATCCACACATACATGTGCTCTCTGGTTCTCTTAAGATCTGACGTATTTGTAATTTTATATTCAGTATCTCTTCTGCCACTATACAGAAAGTTGTAAAAAAAATCAGTGATATCAGTTGTTTATGACAGTTTTTTAGCCTGTGGTGTGGGCTGGAAATAATATATGCTCAAGAAATACTTCTGCCATCTAAGTGCTAACCAAACCTAATCCTGCCTAGATTTTGATATCATATGAGATCATGGTCAGTAACATTATATCTAAAGACTCAATGAGTATTTCTGAATGAAGAATGTCTAATACTGTATCTTGTTCAGGATTCCTGAATTTTCCCTTTACTTCACTAACCTGGATTCTGCTGCTTTCTTCAGCATCCTTGATCTTTATTCAGTATATCCCCAAGTCCATTGTTTCCTCATGATCACCATCCTCATTGCCCTCACCATTATCATCATATAACATTGTTTTCCTTTCTACAAATGGGGAAATCCCCATGGCATATTCTCATAGAGATCCTCAAAGACCAGGAAGGTCTGAGCTGCACATTCTATGAATTCCTTTGGTAAAGCTGCTTCCATTGTGAAACCCACTTCCCAGAATATATTTCTCTCCACCTGATTTCTGCAAATAGTGTGAATGAGATGAATATGGCAGTGCAAGTCATAAATCTCTTTTCATGTATTAGGGACAAGTGGTATAATGGTCCTCTCAATCCTTGTGTCGCCTCCTGACTTCTCAGGAAAATGTGCTTCTTCAGTGTAAGTAATTTTGACTTCAGTAGGGGAAATATCCTTAGAAAATGTCTGACGTCTAAGAAGCTCTCAAGGTTTTGGAAGGCATGCACAGACAAAATCCCTCAAGCTGCTCCCCTTCTCCCTCCTATGTTGGTGGCTTGAATTTGAGGGATTTGTGGTAGAGCTAAGCATATGTCCATACTTTTTTCTCTGAAGTCCAGCTGTCACTGTGTAGCCTCTGTTTTCCTGTACATAAAACATCTCCTGTACATCTGGAGACTTGGAGAAAGAGGTCTGCCAATCTGCACATGGGATTTGCAGCTCTCGGCTTCAGCACCTGTGGGCTGAGTGATCTGGAATATATTTGTGTTTCCTGGTCACAGTTGGAGCAGTGAGATTTGACCCTTAGAAGTCAGTGGCTTATTGCAAGCCTGCTCTTAGTGCTTTTAAAATTGTGTGCACATTGCAAAAAAGTGAGACAACTCTGCCTACTGAAAGTCAGAGGAATGTGCCTGGAAGCCAAGTCTAGACAGAATTCCTAGGTGGGGAATCAGTGAGGACAGAGGTGAATGCCACAAGGTTCAGTCCAATTTTCTGTCCTGCGTTTTTAGCATCTTTATGTTTCTTGGTTTCAGCCAACACGAGAGAGAGAGTTTGTGAGCTGCAGATGACCATAACTAGCGGGTTGGGGTTTCCACTGGCGATTAATTTAAATGCTTCACCTTCCTTCCACTTCTAATCTGAAGTGCATTATGGTCCCCAAGGAAGCCCCAGTGTTTTGCAGGCCTCTGCTTTACTGAGGGGAGCAGCAAATGGATGGAAAACTATTCTTTGTCATGTCTGGTTTATAGACACCTGTAATCAATCATCAGATGAGTGGAGATTTACTGAAACAATTGCATTAGAAAAGTACTAATCCCAATTGTCAGTGTGATGAGTCAGATAGGGAGGGAGACAGGCGGCAGGCGAGGTCCTTTCCATTTTGTTTTCTGTGTACACTAGAGTAGCTTAGCAAGCCAAGGCAGCTCTGAGACACACAGCTGGCACGCCATTAAAAACTGGCATCTCAAGCCCTCATGTGTTTGGTAGCCTTTGTTTTAAAATGTTTGTCACCACCCATTTCAAATTCCATGTCTTAAGGAAACTTATCATCCAAGCACTAACCATTTTGTGGTTCCTATTTTTCACACCCATGTCACCGTGTTAGGGAACATCCATGAAATCCCACAAATTTTACTTCTTGCTTTGCGTCTACACATTCATCCTGCTATTCCCTTGAGTCCCTCTGCAGGCTTTCCTCAATAAAGTTCTCCACCCAGCTCTATTCTCAACCTTATGCCCTCATTCACTCAGCAATATTCCCACATACATCTGACCTTGTTCTTTCTGGACTCATCTTGTAATTTTTTTTATCATATTAGACAATTTATGGTTCATGCAACACTACTACCCCCTCCTAACAAAACATGACCTTGTTTTACATTCTTTGTCTTCTTTCCAGGCATTTCTTATTGGTTCACTTAGATAACATTAACTTCTCAAGTTGGAGGTATAGTCTTCCTTTCTGGAAATCTTAATATTTTCTCCTTCACAAAACATGCATCACAAAAACAGATGCCCCTATCTGGTTAAAACTTCCCAGGTTAACTTCGGAATGGTTGGATGGTATCTCTTCAGTTTCCAGGTCAGCAGGTCTACATAGTTGTTGTTCATAAAGTCTAAATGATTGAGCTAAAATGATTATTTTCACCTTCCCAAGTTGTATTCCTGGGGTTGGCTATCTGGGAGCTACTTTATTTCCTGACTTCACAGTGGTATAAACTAACCCCCAGTACTGCCAGAGCCCTGATGTCATGGTAAAACAAACAAACAAACAAACAAACAAACAAACAAACTCACTCAAATGCTAGCAAGAAAACATAATGGGTTTCTCAAGGTCTTGAATTCCATTCCTGGGCTTCTAGTTCTGAAGTCACTCAGTGGCCTTCCTGTAGCTTTAAGAAGCCTTTTTAATGGGCATTTCATTCCAGCATGACTGAAAGTAGATGTGTTGGATAAACTGTATGATCACTACCAAATGTTTAAAAATGTTCCATAGTGAAGACAGAGAGAGGCAGAGGTTACCTGTGGGATAAAGACACAATGATGTGGCATTTCTAAGGTTCTAGTGTCCATCCTTTCAGGAAGAAACTCTAGCACTCTTAGTGCCCACTTGTTACTAAGTGTGTACTGGTTCCGAGTACTGGCTGAACGTGTGGGTCAAGTTTCTGTTTGGAATGGTCCATGCGCAGTCTAACAGTGGGCTTGTGTATATGGCCCCTCTCCTGAATGTTCTGAACACTAATGGACTGGTCTGTAAGAGCCTCCCTCCATTAGGCTCCATGAACCTCTGAGCCACTTTACAGCCCCCTCAAATAGTTTTCATTGTACCTTAGTCACAGAGGAACTGACAATTGTTGAAGCAATCTCCGTTGAGCAGAGACTCAAGTGACTTTTTCCCCTCAGGGAACCACAAGGAGAGAAATGTGTTCAGAAGAGAAAACTAGACATTTTACTTCCATATCTGTAACAGTTGTTTTTAAACCTTGCTGCACACATGCAAACACTATGCTATGCGTGTGGTTCCCTGGAGTGAGGCTCAGAGGGCATGACTATGCTGCCATGTGCTGAAATGATATTCGGAACTTTACTTCTGACTCAGAAAAGCCCAAAGACCCAACCTGCATGAATCTAGTCCAAGGGCAGCACTATGTTAGAGTGTAGCCTAGAAGATCCTTTCTGTCTGCAGGTTTGTTGGATTCTCTCAATTTCCAGCATTTTCTTAGTATTCCTGAAGTAAGAGCAATCATCATGAAGCAAATTAAAAGATTCCTTATTCTTTGGCACTGTAACTTAAAATGTAACATTTTTTTTCAACATTAAAAAAAAAACCCTTTTCATTGGAGTTATGAGAGTAACATTCCTGTACTGGAATGTTCCTTGATTTCTAGGTCCACACACCTTAAAATGGAGGCAGTGTCAGAGGTTGGGTGTTTGATATAAGCTTCACTTTCATTTGACAAACAAGCCGAGAATAGGACTTAGTGCTTAAAAGAGCAAACAGAGTGGATCCCTCAACCAGGTGGCTGTAAAAAATGGTAAAAGCAAAGCCCAGAGGACACTTCTCATTTTACTTTCCCCATCACTTCCTCCAAACAATGATTCCTTGGCTAATTTAGGGGATACCGGTAAGGCCAGGTCAGCTGGAACTCTCTGTTTCTTTCCATGGAGAAAAGTGGTGGAGGCATGAGTAGTGACAGCATCTTCTCTCATGACTTCGTCTAGTAAATTAAATTAATTTTTTAAAACTTAATTGTATCTTTAATTGGATCTCATGTCTGCCATGATGTTACAAAAAGGAATGTAATATACACTGGGAAACTGGGACTGGGTGTGGTGGCATGTGTCTTTAATCTCAGCACTGGAGGCAGAAACAGGCAAGTCTCTGGATTTCCAAACCAGCTTGGTATACAGAGCAAGTTCTACAAGAGACCATCCAGGACCATGAAGTGAGACCCTACATTAAAAAAAGAATTAATAGGAATTATTACTATATAGTGATTATTATTTCATTGCTATTTTTTTTCTGATTTTAAATAGAACTTAATAAAACACGTTTTGAAACCTCTAAGTACATGACTGTCTTGAGTACTGTGCTTTCCAAATATCGCCCTGTCCCCATGTTCCACTGAAAAGGCCTACATTTGCCAGCAATTTTTCTCTCCATAATGAGATGGAAGTGTTTTGTTTTGTTTTGTTTGGGAGATTTTGGAGAAGGCAGATTTCACAGAGAAATTACAAGTCAAATTCAAAGCACTCAACAAGTTCTTATTAAGCATAGCTGTCCCTGTGTGTATGTCCTCATTATGCTTCCATACACACAGGCTCTTAAATTGGTCTCAGATTGTAGGAGTTTGCAATCTGGTTGATATGCCCGTAATTCATCCATACCCCAAATGTTTTCCTACAAAGAGGCAGGCATTAAATAAATTCTTGTCCGCGGCAAGGCAATTACAGTTCCTTGATTGTAACAAACTAAGTTAGACTCTGCCCAACTTGTTTTTTTTTTTAAATAGTAGTTTAAGATACTTAACTCTTAGAATTAAGGAAAAGCCTCTTTATGATTTTTCTTAAAGTCACACTATTGCTGTAAGGCAGGGTGAGAACCATGAGTTTAATTGTGCTGTGGGATGAAGGCATTAGATGACTAGGAAGGATGAAAATGGGTGGTCTGATTTATACTTTCTAGTAGCATTTCCAGTTGTAAGAAAACTTTGTCATCTGTGGGCTAAAATCTGGATGCTAAGTTGGGAGACTCATTGCAAGGTCCAACTGAGAAGGGATGGTCACAAGAAGGACCCATATATATACTCCAGAGAGAAGCAAACAGAGGTTGGACATAACGTTAAGGTTTAAGAAAGGAAAAAGCATCAAAATCCAAACATTGTCACTTGATGAACAGGGTGAATAACTTCATTATTTCTTGTTGGGAGCCAGAGGTTTTAGAACTAGAAAAAAAAACTACTTTGAGGGATGCCAGCCACCCTGCTGTCATGCCAGCCTTAGGTGCTTATGTTTCAATGTAGAGATGACAACGTATCTAATGCAGATGGAGGATCTGGGAAAATTAAGAGGGGCCAGGGCTGGGAAATTTACTTTTACCTTTAACTCTAGTGAGCCATCAAGTGATGGTTCTGATAAAATGTCATGGTTAAAAAAGCTTTTATAGAAGAAAGAACCTACCCCATTTACTGAATGGTCAGCAGAAGTCAGAGATGCAGAGATCTCTGTGGTCAAAGTGTCAAATAAACCTCTGCATGAAATACTGCCTCAGAATTTAGGAAACACTCAAACTGTATTTTATTCAGTATTCCATACTGAAAACTGAAGAGAGAGTACAGATGGATTTAATGGAATGGAAATCTGTGGATACGTGAAGAGACAGACGATGAAAACAGAAGTGTTATTGGGGTGTGTCAGGGAAAGAATGAGAAAACGTTTATGTAGAAAAATGAGGAATAGAAATGTCTTAAGTTCAGGCTACTATAACTGTACTATAAGCCTATTCATGATGTAAAGTCATCTGCCACGGGTTTAGAGTAAGCAAGTTACACAGTGTATTGGCAGCATAGCTAGGTTTTGGTAATGGTCTTGCATACTGCCCACTTCTTCCTGTATCTTTATTTATCATGAAGAGCGTAAGCTCTCTAGAAACGCTTTCATAAGGGCACTGTCTTGTTCATGAAAATCTTGCTCTAATGTCCCATCTCCTAATGATGGCACATTAGCTGTTCAGATCTTCTCTACGTGCTTGGAGAACACAGACATTCATCTACGACATCGGAGGCCTTGAGAAAGAAATAATTGAAGGGTGCATACTTCTCTGCTGGTGATAGCAGGATCTGGTGAGTTTCAGAAAGCGGAAGCTCAGCTTTTGCATAGAGAAGATGGCCTGCAATCTGGATGCAGACTACAAATGTTACCTTTTGATGGCTATGGACTTTGTGTCCTGTCAACAAAGACAGGGGGCAGGGAAGCAGCAAGACTGTGGTTACAGTGGCAAGAGATGGAAAATCACTTGGGTAATTATTTGTCCTCTCAATGACGGGGTGAGGACATTCTGAGGTTGGAGTTGGCGAGATAGGAAGCTGAAGAAGCATGGTTTAGAGGAGCCAGTAACTTGACACGGGGGAAATAATACACAGAGATGCCTGGCACAGTTCAGTATGCATCTGAGAGTTGTTGACTTGACATTAATGAGAATTATTCAGTGTAGCTTGATTTTTTCCAGCAACGTTTAGTGACTCTGGTGAGAGTATTTTAAAAGCATTGCTATTTACTGTGTATGACTTCTTTACTTTATGGACAGGTGAGGAAACTGAATCTTTGAGAAGAAAAGCAATTTGTTTAAAATTATACAGTTTGAAATATCTGGGGTCCTTTACAGACTTTGGCGATTAGAACTAACCAGTATTTTGTTTTCATCCCTGTATGTCAGCACTAAGATAAATGACCCAGTATCATATAAAACAGACAGCACATGGAAGGCATTCGATGAATGTTAGCTATGAAACAACCTTTAGAGAATGTTATCAATCACATTTTCTATGAGGTTTAAAAGAGCTAGAAAGTGTGAAATTCTGAGCCTATTACCTGGAACTTAATGAATGTTGGTGCACTTCTATTAACCTCCCATCAGTACCAACATGTAAGTAATCTACATTCTTAATCCTGAAATGAGAACTGTGTTACTACTAAAGGCCACTAGGTGGAGCCACCCAAGAGCAAGTCAGTTCATTTACCTTCAGATTGGAGCTCAGATACAGGTGGGCTACAAGAAGCAGGATATTGGCAACCAAGAAAAAAAAAAGAAAGAAAGAAAGAAAGAAAGAAAAAAGGAGTTGTTATAAATACACAAACAGATGGCTAGGGAAAGAAATAGGGTTGCACTTAAAGCATATATTTGAGTAAGCAACTAAAACAAAGAACATTTATATCCAAGGAGACTGTTAATTTGATAGGCAAGCAACAAGGGCCAATGCAAATTTCCTCTGCTGGAAAGCTAGAGGAATTAGAAATCATGCCTATGTTCTCTCAAAACCATGCTACACTGCAAAGCTACTAAACCCATGGATCAGATAAACAATTGAACTCTGGTGAGTGTGTGTGTGTGTGTGTGTGTGTGTGTGTGTGTGTGTGTGTGTTATACACCCTTTCATGCCTCCAACACCGGTAATGGATATGCTGAGTTGTAACTGAGTAAGGTTCATACCCCTTCCCTACACCCAGTCCTGTCTAACTTATAATTTGATAGCTATCTTGCTAGCTGCCAACTCTGTCCAAGATCAACACATGAAACCACCTACTGTTCCCAGGAATGCTGCCTCATAAGGAGACAATCCCAGGTATCACTCTGTTGCAACGCCTTCACTCCAGGTGGCTATCTGAGAGAAACAGAACTGCTAGCTTTTCTTATGGTCTTTTCCCTCGGAGCAGTGATGTAATGCAATTGGAATCTTTGCCTGTTTATGGTCCTATCGCCCATAACCCTATGACTCTATAGTATCCTGAGAAAGGATTAGAGTCTATTAAAAATAAAAGCCAAGTCTTATCATTAGCATGTCCTTTGGGCCCATTTTCCACGTTTGACTCGCCCATACTTGGGTATCTTTAGTCTTTCTCTTGCTTCCTGAATCTCCCCACTAAAGCCATATGTATCTGCTTGTAGCCAGTGCAACTGAGCTCCCCAAACACAGATTCCCATGAAAACTGAACAAAAGAGGAGGGGAGAGGCAGAGCATGTTAAATGTCTCATTAGGCCTTCTGTCTGATTCTCATTAGATTCGCTGACTGCTTCTCATTAGGCCCATTGCCTCGACTTCTTTCAGGCCTTGAATATGTAGGCCAGTGCTTATTGTCATGGTTGGTCGAGAAGATCTATTTCATTTATTCATAAATTGAATGTGGCTTCTGAAAAGTCCCAGGCAGTTTCTTTTGGCAATGTTAAGGCAGGCTTATTGTTGTTATTTGTTATTTTTCGAGTAATCCTAGGCAGGGTGGGCAGAAGTAATAACTTAAAAGACCCAGCAGAAAACATCAAACACTGCTTCAGAATTGGGGCACTGGGGAATCATCATCGCAGCCAAAAGGCTAGCCTCCTGTGTGGACATCTGCAACAGGACATCATGAACAAAGTCACAGTGCTCAGAAAGGACACACCATGGGAAAAAAAGGAAAATGTAGGCAAAGAGTGGGGTTCAGGACATTACTAAATTGCAATCCGCATGCTTCTGACCATTGCAGAGAATGCACAGTGTATTGAAAAAAAGAGGCAAATAATAGCATTAATAAACTGCTGTACTGCTTAATAATCTACAAATTTTGTGTACACAGCCTTAGCATATTGTAAAGACATCACTTATATATCAGTATTCATCACAGCAGAACAAGTGGCTGATGGAGAATTCTCCCATGAGATAGCAGGTGGTTCACCGAACTTAGAACTGGTGACATGCTGATAATGATATAGAGGACATCACTCTGGAGTCTCATGGGAGAGACATGTTTTCAGTAAAGCAAAAAGGAGTGAAGAGTCTTTCCCAAGAGTGTACAAAAAAATCAGTTGTTGCATGTTTTCTCTACTTTTGATTTCCTTCTTAATGTTGACATCCTACTTTAGAGAGAACATGGTGTGTACCCAACCTTTACTCTGAGAGCCATTTGATGCCCCAAATCACAGATTGTTTTCTCTCAAGTTGTCTTTCCCCAGACCTGGAAGGCTGAGGTAGAACTTTAATAACCCTTAAAAAGCAGGTGTTTCTCTTTCAACTAAATGTCTGAAGTGTGTTTAATTTGGCTCTACACAGGAAAGTCAAACTGCTCAAAAGAATATCTTTGTAAAAAGTAGATATCAATACAAGATTTGAACTTTCCTTTTGTTTCATCCCTCCACCCAGAGGCAAGAGAAGAGATGTCTCCATATATGGCCTTCTCCCCTCTCAGGAAGCAGGGCAAGTCCTCCCCAAGGAGGAAGGACCATGACTCACTAACAAGGCCAGGGTGGGGTCCCTGTCAGATACATTCCAGCTGCTGCATAAGCTGGAAAGGCACGGTCACTTCTTTGTGGCTTTTGTTCAAGTATGCAGTGTCCTACTCGGAAGATGGCACTGGAGTCATATGTTCTGTGCCTTTGGAAGAATGTTTCTCTTAGCATACAACTCTATCAATGCAGTCATGCTATATCAACGCAGTCATGTCCTTCTGTATGCTGCCTTTATGCTGAGCTAAATGGTCAGCCTTTAAAGGGACAACATGGACAGCAGAGACTAGCACCTATTGTTAGAAAAAGGCATGGTCATTCCAAAGATGCTCCGATGGATCCTTCCCTAACCACAATACTTACTTCTAAGAAAGCTCCAGCATAGTTGGTGAGCTGCCCTCATTCTGGGAAAAATTTTTTGGAGGACTTGACCTCTGAACATGCCAGGATATGTATACAGTAGATTGCAATGTTCATTCACAATATTCGCAAACAAAACCTGTTTGCCTTTCAAGTGACTCTGTGAATGTACTATGTTTGCTAAGTGCTGGGAAGATGACAGGCCTTTGTGCATTCATGAGGCATGCTTATTGGTGCCTGTGAGCCATGGTTGTGAGGATGAAATAAAAATTTGGCTCCAAAGCCTTTAGCAGAAAACCCAGTTCAGAGGCAGACTAGAACAATGGGCTGAAAATGATCTTAGTCTTTCAAGTACTTTATCCTATCCAAAGTTTCAGGGTAAGAACCTGATCTCCCAGAAAGTATTTCCTTTATTGCCAACCATAGAGAATCACTGAGAAACTAATTAAAGAATTTGAATCTCATTCCCTCTTTAGTTAGCTGACCCTCGACCAGGGGCTAGATTCCAAACAAAGGCACTCTGAGCCAACAAGATATAGAATGAGTCTCATCAGTGTACACAGGCTGTATGCTCTTGGTCTCCTCTTTCAAAGAGTTACCTAAGTGCAAACTACCCTGCCTGTTTTTTTCTTTTTTCTTTTTCTTTCTTTCTTTTTTTTTTAAACAAGGGAGAGTCATCAGAAATAATCAAGTTTGAAGTTCCTGAAAGTTACTCATTTATTGGATTCGACTTTCCACCCTTCCCTTGAATTCCAGGAGCCAGGTCAAGACAGTGAGTTCTCATGGAAAATTAAGTACATTTGCAAAGGTGCTTAGAGAAATATTCTTGTTTCAGGTTTCAGACTCTCAAGAGGATAGTAGTCATTTATTTCTAGCCTTAAAACAACGATAAAGACTTCCAGATATGAATGGGCTTCTATGGAACCCAGCCAGTCTGCCTGAAAGCCTCCTGCTGTAAAATATTTGGTTTTATTCTGGATACCCACCCTCCTCTTATTTTACTTCTCCCCCACTTTTTAAGGTCACCTCACTTGGCAGCCACCTTAATGATCACACAAAATGGCATTTATTGACTGAATAGTTGGCGTATTGAAGAGTAACTACTTTAAGGTTGTGAAAAGATTTCTGAAAGTTATATGATTATCTACTGAAATAAACACCTTTGTGGTAACATATACATTTGTCAGTTATGTAGTGGTCACAAACCTAGAGAAGAAGAGCCTTGTAGGATCTCTGGAAAGAAGTACATTTTACTAATATCAAAAGGTATTAGGCTTACAGATTCAAATTTAATTTTAAAACTAATGAGAAGAAATAAATATTAGTTTAGTTTAAAACACATTTTTTTCCTTTGTGACTGATAAATTGAAGGTTGGCATGAAAAACACCACAGGAGAATAACGAGTGGTGCTCATTGCTCAGACAGCATATTATCCTGACTTATTGTGACATTACTGATAAGTCTGAGTGATTCTGGCTGATCCGTTTATATTGCTATCATGGAATGGAGTTTTCCAAAGGCATTTTGCACTTGGAAAAGACCTTAATCTAGAATAAAGTTATATACAAGAATGGCCATGTATAAATGTCAGTTGATACAGATTTAGATTCAGAATGGAAGACATCAAGCTCCTCTCTCTGATGGAAAGTGTGGATCTCACTGGCAGAACGTATAGGATAGCACCTCAGAAATTAGATGCAATGCTTTGGCCCACTTTCTAATTTCCTCATTTTAGAGACATTCTTCAATGCCAGATAGACTCTCTTGCAAAAGACCAAACATTTGACTTTGAACTTTTGGTGAAAGATTTAATGTGCAGTGATCAATGAGCGAAACCATTATGCAATGCTAGAAATATGCAAAAAGTTAAGATGGAAAGGGGGAATTAATATTCTTAAATTATTTGAACATGACAGCATGGAATTTGCTTTAAGTAAAAACTTGTATGACCATGGAATCTTTGAAAGAATTACAACTAAAATCTGAGAAAAATGGACATAGTGTTCTGTATTTAAAAAAAAAAAGCAGTGTGCTGAATTGTGCTATGTAGAATTCTCTGTTTTCTCTTCCCTTAACAAAATCTTGGGTGTATTCCATAACTTCCTGGTCACATTTGGTAATTAAAACTTAGTGTGGCTTAATTTAAACCCTTAATTGCATTTCCAATTTAAAGCTAGAGTTGCGACTCTGGCTGCTTAGAAAAGGGGTGGGGGCAAGATCTGTCTCTGGAGCCACGTTGCCCTCCCCCTTCCTAAGCTCAATCTCATCCTAGGAGCCCAAAGGAGAGCTGAGGGCTCTGAGAAAGATTTCCTTAAATGGTTGCTTTAATGGGAATGCAAAGTACCATTGCTCTGACTTTTCATGGTCCCATCTACTAACCCTGGTTTTCACACTTGTGTTATCTATGTGTTTTTGAGCTTTCTCCATCTTCCTTGATGTAACCTCGTCTGCCTTTAACCCTGAGTGAACATCTCAAGTCTTAACTTGGTAGCTAGTAACTAAAGGAATGCCGTGCATCCAGTACTTCTTCAAATGGAACCAGTAAGAAACCTGGGTTTCCTTTAATGTCAGGTGAGCATGGAATGGAAGTGTCTCGGCTGGTAATCGGCTTAGCCTTTCCAGATATTTCTGCTACTGTTTCTGTAAGTTCTTAGAAGCACATCTCCAGGAATTTCTGGACTGAAAGTTGATTATTCCCATGTTTGTGCTGTACCTCTGTGTATTTGTACATGTCAAATACACTCAAGGACTCAGCCATCATATCCTCTATTGAGAAATAAGTCTTTCAGCTTTTGAAGTGAAAATCAATCTTAGTTCTCAAGGAAGTATCAGTTTCTCTTTATTGTAGATTCCCCTAATTTCTATGGATGCTTTTCTTGGAATCTGTTCATTTTCGGAGGTGCAGGAATGGGGGGCTGGTGGCACATATATTCTTCTCTAGTCTTTTGGCCCAAGCCCTTGCTTGAGACCTTTCCCCCCTTTTCCATAACCTGGAGAAGGCCTGATAAAGTGATATCTGATGGAATGAGAACATGTTTCTGCTGGACCACGATATCTGCTACTACCACATGGTGGCTTATTTGTGGGTCTTGTTGGAATACGAGTATCTCTGTTTCTAGGTATGGAATGACCTGTTATATGAACAAAAATTAAAGATGACTTACATATTCAGGGAAACGTAGTTCTACAAAGGTAATTTAAATAGGAGTTGGTTTCAGAAGTTATTATTCACACAGACTGTGTTAATCATTCATCATTAAAATGATTCTTATACCTGTGGCTTAAAGAGCATAGTTTCTTTGAGAAAATCTGAAGTAGAGATTACATTTTACAATGGAGTTTACTTTCCCAAGCATCAACACAGGGCATAGGGACAATAATGTGCCTATGTACTCTGTACTGCCCCTATGCATCTGGAATCCTTCTATGAATTTGGCTTCTAATTTATAGCTGCTTTATCAATGGTTCCATCTCCTGCTCTTACTCCTTGGTTTACTCTTCCATCTTAATGTCTTGACTGATGTCGCATAAAAGCTGTGTTGCAGTTTCACTAGGGGACCCACTGGCGAATTACCTCATGGCAACTTGGGATATTGATTTTTAGCAAGGACTCCTGATAAATCCAAATAAAGTCTGAGAAGCTCTTGGCTACCTTGAAAATACAGATAGCCACCTTATCATCAATAAATCAGTGACTAGTCTTCTCAGTAATATTTACAGGCATGCATGGCCTCATAATAAATCTCTTGAGACATGTAAAACAGTTTCTATTTACATGAGTACTTTAACGTTCTTCAATAATTAATCTTGTCAAGTTTACTGGGTCTGGAAATAACTAAGAGATAAGCTGTTGGGTATTTTCTTGATCAATTACTTGAAGGAATTTTCTTTATTTGCTTATTTGGAGTGGGAAACCCCACCCTAAATGAAGATGACACTTTTGTAGGATATCTAAGGCAGGAGCAGAGCTGTTTTGCCTAGTTGCCTTAGTTTACCTGATAAGCATTCACCCTCCTGGCCCCTCTCACTGCTCCCTGAACTACTGGTGCCCTCCTGTATTTACAACAGAGCTCAGCATCTTCGGACTTCTGTTGTGAACTGAAGATTAGCATGTTCCAATGATTTTTCACACAGCAGAATCAATGCTTATTCAATCAGAACATGGAAGCATTTTAAAAGTATGTTCCAAGAGAGAGAAATCAGATAAAACACAAACTTCAGGGGGCTAATGCCAAGCCCAATAACCTGTGATCTGTCCTCAGAATCCACATGGTGGAAAGACAAAGAACTCCAACAAGTTGTCTACTGACACACACATACACACATACACACAAACATACATGCAAAGACACACTCAAACAAACACATATACACATGCAAACACACATAAATGCAAATATACACATATGCAAACACACACAGAATCACACATACGCACACAAACACAGGTAAATACATACAGACACACACATGCAAGCACACATGCACACACACATAAACATACAGATTCAAACACACACAGAGACAAATACACGCAAACATACAGACACGCACACACATATACATCTCATGGCACACACACACACCTACATACACAGTAAGTAAACAAATATAAAATTAAATAAATAAACCCACTGCCTGACCTGTGACAGTCCTTTCCCACCAACTGAAATTATTATTTGTTTATTTTATGCTCATCATCAACCTTCTTAAACCTGAATGTCAACTCTATGATATGAAGGATGTTGCCTTTTTACTTCTTGCTCACCACTGGTGTCCAGGAAGTTACTTAGAACCCAACCTTAAAGAAGGCTACAGGTATCTGTTAAGGGATCATCCATATTCATGAACAAAACACAAACTTTAACATGGTAACTGGCAAACTTCCAGGTGAAGTGTAGATCACAGTGGATGGAAAAGAGTTAGGTTTGGAACATTCCTAGATGAATAGATTGGCTGCTGAGGCCGGAAAACGGTTTTGAATGGCACAGGAAACAGTCTGCAGATCCTCTCAGCCACCTCCCACTGACGCCTCAGGGCAGAAATTGGGGAAAAAGTCCTGAAAACTAAGAAACAGTCTTGATGGGAGCAGAGGGATATGGGACACAGGGCAGGAGAACTAACCCATGAGCATGGTAACAGGGCGGGTCTCAGTGGAGGACAGTTTGAAGGCAATGGTCAGAAGTTTATATTTGGTCCAGATGGTAATAGCAAGCCACCGAAGGGCCATGTTTACACATTTTCAAAATCCAATTAGGATACCACATGTTTTTATGGTCTAATCACCCATTTTGGACCCATTAAATAAATTAGTTGAAAGAGAAAAACAAAGGAAAAAAATAAAATGATGTGTCATTTGATAGCATTAGGAAATCATGGGATAAATGTGTTAAATTGGAATGTTTGACCTGGAACCAAATGAATCCAAATATGGTCTTTATGGCTGAGTCTCGAACTTGAATCAGGCCCACAGCTGATGTTACAAAACATGCACAGTTCAGTTCCCCCCACCCCCTGCCTCTCTCTCTCTCTCTTTCTCTCTCTCTCTTTCTCTCTCTCTCTCTTTCTTACTATTTTTTTTTATAAGAGGGCAATTTGGGTGAGGAGAGCAGGCGTGTCCACTGTGGAGTAGCTTAGACATCCCCTTGTCCAGAGCAGAAGGGGAGGCTAGAAGACATCTCATGGGACTCCAAGTTCTACATCCTAGTAGTTCTATAGGCCACCAGCTGACGTGAGGAGGAAGCAGCTGCTTCAGTGGAATTCCCCCTAGAGAGGAAGAAGTCCAGTCATGCAGATAGGTCAGGCAAGGTGGGGGGAGGACAGAAGACAAAACAGGCTCTGGGAAGAAAGTGAAACCCAAACTGGAGTTCTGTGTGGCCCCCTACTGGATCTGTGTCTCTGTCCTTAACCAAAGTGTCATCTTAGCACTTAAAGAAAAAGCAGTGTGGTGGCAAAATAGACTGGGAAGGAAAAGCACGGAGACAAATACTGTTTGCTTGGGAGAAGATAATTATCCTTATTTTCTTGTGCTTGGATGATTCCTTTTTGTTGTTGTTGTTGTTTTTGAACAGTGCAGCACCAGGGTGTAGTTCAGAGGTAAGATGCTTGCTTAGTTTGTGCCAAGTCCTGAGTTCAACATCCAGCTTAACCGTAAAACAGGTTAAAAAAAAATATGGCCACCCAATTGGGATGTCTGAAGTCTGACAATAAGACTTGCAATAAGGTAAGAAATATAGAAGCTTAGAGCTCTCCTCTGACTTAGTAAATTGGAAATGCCTCCTTAGTGATTCATAGGCACACTATAGTGTGAGAAACAACACAAAAATACCTGTGATAAGTCAGCTCCAAAGGAAGATGTTCATTTTGTTCTGATGTTTCAGAGGCTTCCATCTGGGGTTGGGAGTCTGAGTTTCTTTGGGTTTGTGGAAATACAGTACATCCTCATGGGAGTAAGTGACAGAGCAGATAATGGTACCTT
Source organism: Rhabdomys pumilio (assembly GCA_030674055.1). Lineage (NCBI taxonomy): Eukaryota > Metazoa > Chordata > Mammalia > Rodentia > Muridae > Rhabdomys > Rhabdomys pumilio. The sequence continues at coordinate 42,986,546 of JANHMN010000006.1, forward strand.
CACAGAGGCTTGGATACACAGAAAGGAGAGAATGACTCCAGCTAGTTCTCTCAAGAACTTCTCCCTAGTTACCCAATTTCCTCTCATGGCAAGTCACCTTTTATAGGTTCCTGATGGCCCCATCCCAGTAGCAACACAGATTTTAGCATAAAGCAACAAGTCTTTGACAAAAGCCAAACCAAAACAACCATGTAGGAAGTTTGTAATGAATTTAATAAAACAAAATTAGAAGTGAGTGAAATTAGAGATTTGTAAACCCGTAGAACACAAAGCAGTAAACAATTGCGATGCAATTGCAAGTAACTTTCCATATGCTGTAAGAATCACTACTGACCCCACGAATTCATCCGTACGTCTCTCACGCCAAGGCTGCAGCGTGTATACAAGCAGAAGTCTGCAAAAAGACTGGTGGGAACAGTCTTGCTTTTGAGTCCCAACAGTGTGCTTTAACCAGCCTGAGTCTCTCTTTACAGCATTTACTTGGAGCAGCCGTAGTTTCCCTGAAATATACCTAGCTTCCTAAGTCACTGGGAGTTTTCATTCCTTCTCTCTTTAGGTCCCCATTGCAGATTTTTATCTTTTGTGAGCAGAGCTTCTGCTCTACCAGGAACTGAGGGAGCCAAGTGGAGACAGACAGAGCTGGAATCATTTGCCATTCAGCTGGAAACATAATGATCCCCCAGCTTCTCAAATGTGGAAATTTCCCAGAACCAGTGTTGTTCCGGGGCCTAGGGACCCTCCCTCATTAGTTCCAGCTAACTTTCCCTTCTTTTAAGTCTTTACTTATGCGCCTCTTGAGGCTCCAGACTTGATTAGCTCTCACTCTGTGGGCTTCTTCCCACAGCCTCTCAAACCCTCTGCCTTCCTTTTTCTTACTTAGCCTCTAGGATGGTATACACAGTAGCTGAAGGCAGTGGTGAGAATGGTCACCCCTTAACCCTGCTTACTCTGTCTCTGTGTTGTTACCTGTAAAATGACAATAATACTGGCTGTGCAGAGCTGTGTCATTGACAAAGAGATAAAAGTTTCCTAAAGTGGCATGTTAGCATGGCATAAAGAAAGAACTCGAAAAATGATAAATGTCATCTAGCTGGGGCCTTTAATGGTAAATCAATTAGATGATCTTGGCTTGTAAGAGATGTTAGTATATCCAAATGCCCCATTTATGCTGTGATTGCTTGAATTCTCTTTAGGCAAGGCTGTCCTGCGATTCATGGGGGTACTAGGTGAGGAGACTGACACTCACATATTTAGTTACAGTAATCTTTTAACCAGAGACAAGGAGAGAAGAATTCAGGCAGGAGAATGTAAAATCAAGAACTCTGTCAGGATAAAGGCACGAGTCTATTTTGTGACTTTCGGGGTCTATGATGAAAACTCTAAAAGCAAAAGAAAAGCTTCTGACCTCTGAAGGTATTTGCAGTGTAAGTGCTTTGGACTTTTCTGTGGGATGAATTGCAACAGTGACATCACTTGTAAGGCAACTTTGGTATTTGAAGTAAAGAATCCTTGCTAAAGCTACACATGGGTATAGACACACATGTTTGTTGTCAAAGAGTCAGGATCCTGTATATTCTTGCAGGTTCTGTCACACATCGGCTCTTAGAGCATAATGGTAAACACAAATGATAGTTTACTTCAAATCATGGAATTAATGCATGATTTCGATTCCTTTGGCTGCCCAGTCATTTATCACAGGTAATTTACATGGTGCTGGATGACTTGGTAAACTAATTACTAAGCTCATTCATGTGGTAATGTGTTCTTTTTAGTACAGCATGTGGAATAAGTTTGGTGATTTTAGTTCCTTCTCTTGGGATACATAATCCAATTCTTAGAGAAACCAAAACCAATTTATCTGAACCCACCAGCCAGGTCCAAATAGGCACAGTTGGCTATGGATGTTGGTTGAATTCATTGGTTGCCAGTAATCAGGTATGACTTCTGGGAGGCAACTCTGGCTGAGGACATGGATATAAGACAGAAGGGAAATCAGTATGTTGTTGCACCTATGTGTATGCTGTATGCTTCTGCGCACGCGCGCGTGTGCGCGCGCGTGCGTGTGTGTGTGTGTGTGTGTGTGTGTGTGTGTATCTATATATGTGTATATGTATGTGTGCATAATAAATGATTTGGGAAGTCAAGCATTCTGACAGAATTTGAAGTGTTTATTTAATATGGTCTTGATTGGGACTCATTTTTGTTGCTTTTTAAAAGCATATTATCAATTTTAGGAATTTTTTCTTTCATTATTTCTTGATCTTTTCAATATTTCCCAGCAACTTTTCTTATCCCATATACTCTCCCACTACCACAGGCAAAGTCTGAATCTTGTCTCTGTGATATTGCTGCTTAAAGAAAGGGCTGGGAAGTGAGATAGGACCTCTGAGCTGAGTCAGAAAGAGCACACAGCTTCTCCCTGTCTGTGCTCTTTCTTCCCCTCTCTCTGCACATCTTAGAACCCCTGAGGGGACACATAATAAGTTTACCTCCCCCACAACTGCTGTGTATGGCATCTTGGGAGAGACCATAAAGCAGAACAGAGACAAGCCTAGGAAACCCTGTCTTCTTGCTTTCTTATGTGATATGGAAGTGGCTTTTAGATGGTTCTAGATTTCCTACCCTCACACTTCCCCAATCTAGGATGAGTTTAGTCAGCCATTGAGCAAAGCAGCTGTCAGGGTATCAAGAAGAGCAGAAATGACTGTTACTATGAAGCTCTAGCAGTACACACAATGCTGTGTCTGCAAGTGACCAAGACAAATATTACTGTCTTGAGTTACTACATGTTGGGTGTAGTTTATTACACAGCAACAGAGAACTGTAGCATACATCTTGCAAAATTAGTTAAACCTAGTTAGTTTGTACATTGGGAAACATTATCAATTCAAAGGCAAATCAGGACAATTAGGACTAAACTCAGCAACCTGAGCTCACAAAGAAAGGCAAGTGTAACTTAATAGGAATTCAGGCTTTTCATTCAGCTGATTCTGCATCCTGACAAGTAGGTTCTGACTGGGAAAGCAGATGATACAGTTATTACAGGTGTATACACAGTATGTCAATTGTGCCAATCCCAGGTTCTTTACATATTGTGAACCACAAGAGAAAGTTGCTGAGGTTATATGGGATCTGTCTACTACTTTATAGCCTCTTAACTTATTTCAAGAAATGAATTTGAAGGGGATGAAACTGAATGTATTGTGTAGAAGTGTATGTATATATTGCGTGAATTGTGTGAGCGTGTGTTTAAAACAAAAATAGATACAAATTTAGCAGACACCCTGTGGCAACTGTTTTCTTGAAAACTTTCAAGATACAGTGTGACAAAAATCAAAGATTAATTTGAGGTGTTCCTGTTAAAATCCACAATGCCTAGATAACCATGCAAAATACATACTACAAAGATTCCAACTGAGAATCTTCTAAAGTGTTGGAGAGTATTTCAGGATGTCTCAAGACTGCTGTAAGCATCAAAAATAATAAAACATGAATGGGGTAACTAGCATTTGCAATAGGTATCTAAGAGAATGAATGACTGAATGCAGTGTAGTATCCTGGATAGAACCCTAGTGTGGAAAAAGAAGTAAGTTCATGCAGACTGATGAATAAGTAGTCATAAACATAAGCTTTGCAGCTTGATTGATAATTACCTCCATAACATTGAAAAGTGTAGATTTTTCTGGCCTTCTTTTATATAAGAGGTACAAAGGAAAGGAAGCAGAGACTAGTGTACTATGTTTTTATATGTGTACTATGTTAATAAAGTAATATTGAATAATAGTAGAAACTGAACCTTCGGCACAAAGCTGCTTTATTGCCTTCAATCATAACAATCTAAATAAAAGATTTATATGTTGACATCATTATATGGACTGAGCAGGTTATTGATATATTCAGGAATACACACACACACACACACACACACACACACACACACACACACAAAATGTATGCTCACTAAAAAAATATAGACCATGACTTGAGAGAGAGCATGGAGAAGATGTACATGAGATGTGCTGGAGGGAGAAAATGGAAAAGCAAAAATTATGTAGTTATTATATTTTTCATTTTAAGACCTATTTTTAACCCTTTTTCTTTCAATTGTAAATTGGTATGCCAAAGAAGTCAACTATCCTTGAGTTTCTACCATGACCATGACATTTAACCACTGATAACTTACCATTCCACTCTTCCTTTTACACTCAGTTTTTTTCTGTTACATCTCCAACTTTCTTCCTCGTGGTGATTATTTCTCCAGAGTAACACTTGTTTTATCTTCATACTAGCATGCTTTGTGGTTACCTATGAACTTGAACAAATGCAGGATGATAAATAACAGAAAAATCACACACACACACACACACACACACACACACACACACACACACACACGTATACTTGTGCATGTGATCCAGAAATAATGTCACCTGTTGCTTACAGAGATTAGTGGCACTATGAACTCTGTTATTAACATCATCAATCTGTACAACAACCTAGTAGTGTTTTCCTTTTCATTCACCATCTCCAAATATGCCAGTGTCTTTGGGAATTTAAGCACTGTAGGAACATTCCTATTAAAAAAATGTCATTTTCTTTTAATGAAAAAGAGAATGAATTCATATTTTAAAAAACACATCTCTGAGGGTCACATTCATTTTATAAATAGTGTTCATTGTGGTGCCTTACACTGTGTTTCTGTGATGATGAATCTGGCTAGCTTTAGAATGGCTATGAACCAATACCTCTGGGGGTTTTTGTGAAAATATCTCCTAATGGTTTAACTAAGGAGAGATGGCCTACTCTTAATGGAGGAAGCATTATTTCCTTAGACAAGGGACCTGGATCAAATATAGAAGGACAGTAAGTGAAACATCAATATTCCTTTCATATTTTCCCTCTCAAGGAACAATGTAACCAGCTTCCCCAAGTTCCTGTCACTGGGATATTCTCACTATGATAAATTATAGCCTTAGACTTTGAGCCAAAATAAAACTTGTGTTTATTAATTTGCCTTTGTCAAGTATTTTGTCACAGCAAAGAGAAAAATAACTAATACATCAAGCATGCAAGAAGAATCTGAGGATGCCTATAAATATAAATTTAACTTTTTTTTTAGTGCAAAAATTTTCAGACTTGTTTAAGATGAGTTGCATTTTAATTTTCTCTTACTATTTCTTGCCGATTGCTACTAACTTTTCCTGATCCTGTAATTACCCAAGATGTGTCTTAGACAATACAATGCTCAAAAGTGCTAGACTATGTAAGCATTCATTTTTGCTGCATACCAAGGCAAAGGAAGAGTTTATCTTTAGATCTTCTTATTTTAATTATAATTATGTAATCTTCTTGGAATTAGTTAAAAACCAAGATTTTAATTTTTTTCCTGTTTATCATGTGTTTTTGAATTAATAATCATCTCTGGCTCTTGACTTTGACATCCCACAAAAGTTTGAAAATAATAAACCCCATTTGTGGGTTTGCTGGGTGAGCTAAATGAGGTACTGGGATTGTAGAGTTTGCCTTAGTCCTGGGTACATGAAGTACTGACAGTGTCTGGGTGACCCAGCTGTTGAATATTCATTAAGTAAAATAACCTTCATTCTCTTGAAATTTAAATTCTTTTTCTAGATACAAAGCCATAAGATCGGTTCCTGACAGCCAATATCTTATGCTACAGAGGCAAAGCAGCTTTGGGAGTTGGGGATAGATAAAGGTTATAGAAGTGCAGCCCAGGTTATAGTTCTGCTCCTCAGGGTCCAAGTTCTTGGATAACTCACTATGCACTAGGCATTGTCACAAAGATGTTACATATATGAGGGAATTTAACCTTAATAACAGTGTGAGACAGAGCCTCTGGTGAGTCACATCTTATAAAGGAGAATTGTTAGAAGTCATGTACGTGATCTTTAAAGGAAGTACCAATCATGGCGGTCATGCAGACTCCAGAAAGCAACCCCTTGCAGCTCAACAGAGGTGCAAGAAAGCAAAACAAAACAAGTTTTATACCAGACTAAAACTATTCCTACCATTTTACTCTAATTGAGTATAGCTGTTAATCCTTCCATTTCTGTTTGATAAGAAAGGTCTGCACTTCTGACCTGAGTACCCCTTCCAGAAGGAGTTAAGGCACTAGCATGTCACCATCTCTGAGCCCATATTTTTGATACAGGTAGAAGGCAAGATGTTTTCATAAGCAAAACAGCAATTTTTTCTGTTTTTTTTTAACTGTGGTTCCCTGGAAGTAACCCTTAGAAATGGTCCCTTGTCTCAAACAACTCATCTATTCATACTGTTTGCTACTGAGTGGTGTCCTTCTCTTAGCAGGAGTTGTAGAACTGCCAATCCAACATTTGTTTCACATCTAGTGTTTCTCTGACCAAAATGCAAAGCAATAGAGATTAACAGGTTAGATTACAGAGCCTGAATTGGTAGAATAAAAAGAGTAGCAGGTTGTGTGGAGACCAGGGTACCTGAAAGGACTGAGCTTCACAATGGGGCCCATCACAGTGTTGTCAAACTGTTCTTTGACAAATTGCTTCCCTGGCCCAAATATCACAGAACTGCCCAGAATGTTTGAGTGTGTCCTTCAAAAGATCATGCATAAGAACTGGACTTCACACAGCAGTGCTGGGGGTAAGGTCCAGTGAATGGTTCTGAGGCTACAAGGGCGCACTTTCCTCAGCAGATTAATAGCAAGAGATTTAGATCTGGCCATAGAGGGTATTTAGCTTCGATTGAGTCCTCTTTCTCCTCCTGCCAAATGGCCTGTTCTACCCTTCTGACACAATATGAGGTCTTTACTAAAACCCAAGAAGCATCGTGCTTTTGTGTTTACTAGCAGAAGCTCCCAGAAACATGAACTGAAATAAACCTTTGTAAACTGCACGCATGTTAATACTCTATTATGACAAGAAGAAGCCCACTAAGACTGTATCTGAGGAAAGGTGGCTTACCATTCAAAAGCCTCCTACAAGAGCACATTGGTTATTGAAGTTACTGCAGTGTAATTTTTACTCCCTAGCATTCAGGAATTTTTTTTCTGAAATTTATTATATATTTTAATTTTTATTGTTTAGTAATTTATTGATGATAGATCTATATAGCATCTAATCTTAAAGGCTAATACATCAATCAAACAAAATAAAATCTATTAGTCTCCATTCAAACATGGAGCATTCAGCATGTGAGCATATTGAGTTAGGCTGTTATTGTTTTGCTTTTGTGTACATTATCTGCAAGTGGTATATATGTATGGTACATATATGTAGTTCATATGTATGAAAAACAGGTGGTATGTGTGTACTTGGAATGTGTATGGTATACGTAGTATATTTGCAAACCCTGTGTGTGTCATATATATCATATATTTGTAATATATGTGTGTAGTATATATGTTTGGTATATGTGTGTGGTGTTTTGTGTGGTATTTGTGTATATGTGTGAGTGATATATTTGTGTGGTAAGTTTGTGTTATGTGTACATCGAATGTGTTTCATGCATTGGTATATATATATATATATATATATATATATACACACATATATATATGTATATACATATATATACACACATATATATATGTATATACATATATATATGTGTATATATATACATATATATAAGTATATATATACAATATATGTGTGATATATGTGTATGATATAGTATATATTCTGTTTGTGTGCATTCTATCTGGTATATGTATATAGTATATGTATGTGGCATATGTGTGTGTAAATGAGTATGATATATGTATATTGGATATGTATGTTGTGTGTATTATATAGATGTTTTGTATCTGTGCATGCAGTGCATATGTATATGCACACACATAATATATATATATATATATATATATATATATATATATATATATATGCTAAACTGCTAAACTGTTAAAAACAATGACCTTAAGAAATTTGCAGGCAAATTGATGGATCTCAAAAATATCACTGTGAGTGTGGTAACTCAGTCACAAAAGAACACACATGGTATGTACTCACTGATAAGTGGATATTAGGCAAAGAGTGTGGAATACCCATGATACAATTCATGGACAACATGAAGCTCATATATACAAAATGTGTGTTAACAGATACTCAGAAGCTGGAGAAGAATACCCAGGATGAAAAGCTATTAGTCTCTTGAGATAGGATCTCTCTCTTTTTTTATTGGTTATTTTATTTATTTACATCTCAAATGTTATCCCCCTTCCCAGTTTCCCCTCCACAAGCCTCCTATCCCCTCCTGCCTCCCCTTGCCTCCACGAGGGTGCTCCACAACCCACTCACACACTTTTGCCTCAGCGGCCTAGTGTTCCCCTTTCCTGGGTCATCAAACCTCCACTGGACCAAGGCGCTCCCCTCCCAGTGATATCAAATAGGGCAACCCTCTGCTACATATCCAGCTGGAGCCATAGACACTCCCTGTGTACTCTTTGCCCTAACTTCTCCATTAAGGTTCCCGCACTCAGTCCAATGTTTGGCTGTGTACGTTCACATCTTTATTGGTCAGGATTTGGCAGGCCCTCTCAGGAGACAGCTGTATCAGGTTCCTGTCAGCAAGCACTTCTTAACATCCACAATAGTGTCTGTGGTTTGTGTCTGCATGTGGGATGTATGCACAGGTGGGGCAGTCTCTGAATGGCCTTTCCTTCACTCTCTATTCCACTCTTTGTCCCTGTATTTCCTTTAGACAGGAGCAATTCCGGATTAAAATTTTGGAGATGAGTGGTTGGTCCCATCCCTCAATCGGCGGGTGGAGGGTGAGGGGTATGCCTAACTTCTGGTCTCGACAGATTTTACTTCCTCTTTGTGGGGTATTTCAACTAATGTCATCCCGTGGGTCCTGGGAGGCTCTTGCTTTCCTGGCATCTGGGACTTTCTGGTTTCTACCTTCAGTTTCCCACCCCCCATTGCTACACATCTTTGTTCAATTTCCTGACCCTCTGTATATCTTCTCCATCTCCTCTCATACCTGACTTTCCCCCTTTCCTCTCCCCTCTTCTTTTCCTCCCAAGTCCCTCCAACCCTCTACTTACCTTGATTATTTTGTTCCCCCTTCTAAGAAGGACTGAAGCATCCACACTTAGGCCTTCCTTCCTCTTGAGCTTTATGTGGCCCATGTGTTAGTATTCTGTCTAAACTCCACCTCCACAGTTACCTGACAATAGCTAGGTATGCTCCTCACCACAGTTACCTGGCAACCGCCAGGTAGTCCTGGCCCACTATAAAAGGGGCTGCTTGCCCCCCCTTACTCTCTTTCTCTTTATCTCTTACTCTTACTCTCTTGCCTCTCTGTCCCCTCCCCCCTTCTTCTCTCTCCACTTGGTCATGGCCGGCCTCTACTTCTCTACTTCTCTCTTATCCTTTCACCTTCTTCTCCCCACCTTTGCCCTGTCTCCTGAATAAACCTCCTCCCCCTTGGAACCATGTGGTCTGGAGTGGTCTGTTCTCAACTGAGGTTGGACTTCTTATAACAACTAACAACATGAGTTGTTATCATGGGTATTACATGCTCTTTGCCTAATATCCACTTATCAGTGAGTACATACCCTGTGTGTTCTTTTGTGACTGGGTTACCTCACTCAGGATGATATTTTTGAGATCCATCAATTTGGCTGCAAATTTTGTGAGGTCATTGTTTTTAATAGCTTAGTAGTATACTATTGTGTGAATGCACCACATTTTTTTTTTTATCCATTCCCATGTTGAGGAACATCTGGGTTGTTATTTATAATGTTTATAGCATTATAAATATGGCTGCTATGAAAAAAGCCAAGCATATGTCCTTATTACATGTTGGAGCATCTTCTGAGTATAGGCACAGGAGTGGTATACCTTGGTCCTCAGGTAGTACTATGTCTAATTTTCTGAGAAACCACCAGACTGATTTCCTGAGTGGTTGTACCAGCTTGCTATCCACGAGCAATGGAAGACTGTTCCTCTCTCTTCACATTCTTGCCAGCATCTGCTGTTATCTGAGATTTTGATCTTAGTCATTCTGACTGGTATGAGGTAGAAACTCAGGGTCATTTTGATTTGCATTTCCTTGATGACTAAGAATATTGAACATTTCTTTAGGTGCTTTTTAGCCATTTGAGTTCCTCAGTTGAGAATTCTCTGTTTAGCTCTGTTCCCCACTTTTTAAAATAGGGTTGTTTGGTTCTCTGAAGTCTAACTTCTTGAGTTCTTAGTATATATTGAATATTAGCTCTCTATAGGATGTAGGATTGGTAAAGACCTTTCCCCAATCTGTTTGTTGCCATTTTTCCCTATTGACAGTGTCCTTTGCCATACAGAAGCTTTGCAATTTTATGAGGTCCCATTTGTCAATTGTTGACCGTAGAGCATAAGTCATTGGTGTTCTGTTATGGAAATTTTCCCCTGTGCCCATGTGTTTGAGGCTTTCTCCATTTTCTCTTTTATTAGATTTAGTGTATCTGGTTTAATGTGGAGGTCCTTGATCCGCTTTGACTTGAATTTTGTACAAGGAGATAAGAAAGGCTCAATTTACATTCTTCTACATGTTGACCACCAGTTGAACCATCACCCTTTGTTGAAAATGCTGTCATTTTTCTACTGGATTTTTTAAGCTGCTTTGCAAAGATCAAGTGACGATAGGTGTTTAGGTTCATTTCTGGATCTTAAATTCTATTCCATTGATTTACCTTCCTGTCACTGTACCAATACCATGCAGGTTTTTTTTTTTTTCTTTTTTTTTCTTTTTTTTTTTTTTTATCACTATTGCTTTGTAGTACGGCTTGAGATCAGGGATGGTGATTCACCCAGATGTTCCTTTATTGTTGAAAATAATTTTTGCTATTTTGGGTTGTTTGTTATTCCAAATTATGAATTTGGGAATTGTTCTTTGTAACTCTTTGAAAAATAGAGTTGGAATTAAGATGGGGATTGCATTCAATCTGTAGACTGCTTTTTTCAAGGTGGCTATTTTTAATAACAATCCTGCTAATCCATGAGCGTGGGAGATCTTTCCATCTTCTGAGGTCTTTTTCGATTTCTTTCTTCAGAGACTTAAGGTTCATGTTGTACAGATCTTTCACTTGTTTGGTTAGAGTCACATCAAGATATTTTATATTATTTGTACTATTGTGAAGGATGTCATTTCCCTAATTTCTTTATCACTCCATTTATCTTTTGTGTAGAAAAAGGCTACTGATTTGAGTTAATTTTATATCCAGCCACTTTGCTGAAGTTATTTGTCAGCTGTAGGAGTTCTCTAGTAGAACTTTTGGGATCACTTATGTATACTATCATATCATCTGAAAATAATCATGTTTTGAATTCTTCCTTTCCAATTTGTATCCCATTGACCTTTTTTGTTGTTGTTGTTGTCTAATTGCTATAGCTAGGACTTCTTGTACTATAGTAAATAGGTAGGAAGAGAGTGGGCAGCCTTGTCTAGTCCCTGATTTTAGTGGGCTTACTACAAGGTTTTTCGTCATTTAATTTGATGTTAACTAATGGTTTACTGTATATTGCTTTTTCTATATTTAGGTATGGGCCTTGAATTGCTGATCATTCCAAGACTTTTACCATGAAGTGGTGTTGAATTTTGTCAAATGCTTTTTTAGCATCTAATCAAATGATTATGTGTTTTTTTTTCTATGAGTTTGTTTATGTAGTAGATTACATTGATTAATTTTCATATATTGAACCATCCCTGCATCCCTGGGATGAAGCCTACTTGATCATGGTGAATGATCATTTTGATGTGTTCTTGTTCTTGGGTTTGGTATGTAAGAATTTTATTGAGAATTTTTTACATCTCTTACAATGATATTCATGAGGGAAATTGGTCTGAAGTTCTTTCTTTGTTGGGTTTTTGTGTGATTTTAGTATCAGCATAACTGTGAGTTCATAGAACGAGTTGGGTAGTGTTCCTTCTGTTTCTATTTTGTGAAAAAGTTTGAAGAGTATTGATATTGGGCCTTCTTTGAAGTTCTGATAAAATTCTGCACTAAACCCATCTGATCCTGGACTTTTTTTGGTTGGGAGACTTTTACACTTGATCTTAGCCAAAAGGCCAAGGAGCAATGGTTGGAAGACTTTTAATGCTTGCTTCTATTTCTTTAGGGTTTATGGGACTGATTAAATGGTTTATCTGATCCTTCTTATTTAACTTTAGTTTCTGGTATCTATCTAGAAAATTGTTCATTTCATCCAGATTCTCCAGGTTTGTTGAGTATAGTCTTTTGTAATAGGATCTGATGATTTTTTTTTTAATTTCGTCAGTTTTTGTTGTTATATCTCCCTTTTTGTTTCTGATTTTGTTAATTTAGATAGTGTCTCTGTGCCCTCTGGTTAGTTTTGCTAAGGGTTTATCAATATTGTTCATTTTCTCAAAGAAGCAGATCCTGGTTTTGTTGATTCTTTTTGTTATTACTTGGTTGATTTCAGCCCTGAGTTTGATCATTTCCTGCCGTATACTCCTCTTGGGTGTATTTGCTTCTTTTTGTTTTAGAGCTTTGAGGTGTGCTGTTAAGCTGCTAGAGTATGCTCTCTCCAGTTTCTTTTTGTAGGCACTCAGGGCTATGAGTTTTGCTCTTAGCCCTGATTTCATTGTGTTCCATAAGTTTAGGTATGTCCATTTTCATTAACTTTAAAAAGTCTTTAATTTCTTTCTTTATTCCTTTCTTGACCAAGTTACGGTTGAGTAGAGTGTTGTTCAGCTTCCATGTGTATGTGGGCTTTCTGTTGTTTTTGTTGTTGTTGAAGAACAGCCTTAGTCCATGGTGATCTGATAGGATGCATGTGATTATTTCAATCTTCTTATATCTGTTGAGGCCTGTTTTGTGACCAATTATATGGTCAGTTTTGGAGAAGATATCATGAGGTGTTGAAAAGAAGGTATATTCTTTTGTTTTAGGATGATATATCCTATAAATATCTTTTAAATCCATTTGGTTCATAACTTCTGTTAGTTTCACTGTGTCTCTGTTTAGTTTTTTTTTCCATAATTTGTTCATTGCTGAGAGTCTGGTCCTGAAGTATCCCACTATTATTATGTGAAGTGCAGTGTCTGCTTTGAGCTTTAATAAAGTTTCCTTTGTGAATGTGGGTGCCTTTGCATTTGGAACATAGATGTTCAGAATTGAGAGTTCATCTTGGTAGATTTTTTTCTTTGATGGGTATGAAGTCTTCTTCCTTATGTTCTTTGATAACTTTTGGTTGACTGTTGATTTTACTTGATATTAGAATGGCTGCTAAAGCTTGTTTCTTGGGACCATTTGTTTGCAAAACTGTTTTCCAGTCTTTTACTCTGTCAGTCTTTGTCACTGAGGTCCATTTCCTGTATGGAGAAAAATGTTGGGTCCTGTTTGCATATCTAGTCTGTTGGTCTATGTCTTTTTATTGGGGATTTGGGTTCATTGATGTTAAGAAATATTAAGGGAAAATGATTGTTTCTCCCTGTTATTTTTTGTTGTTAGAGTTGGAATTCGCTTTGTGTGGCAATCTTCTTTTGTGTTTGTTGAAAAAAGATTACTTTCTTGCTCTTTCTAGGGTGTAGTTTCCTCTTTGTGTTGAAGTTTTTCATTTATTATCATTTGTAGGACTGAATTTGTGGAAGGCTATTGTGTAATGTTGTTTTTGTCGTGGAATATCTTGGTTTCTCCATCTATGGTAATTGAGAGTTTTGCTGGGTATAGTAGCTTGGGCTGGCATTTGTGTTCTCTTAAGATCTATATGACATCTGCCCAGGATCTTCTGGCTTTTATAGTCTCTGTTGAGAAATCTGGTGTAATTCTGATAGGTCTCCCTTTATATGTTACTTGACCTTTTTCCCTTACTGCTTTTAATATTCTTTCTTCAGTTTGTGCATTTGGTTTTTTGACTGTTATGTGATGGGGGAATTTCTTTTCTGGTCCAACCTATTTGGAATTCTCTAGACTTCTTGTATGTTTATGGGCATCTCTTTCTTTAAGTTAGGAAAGTTTTCTTACATAGTTTTGTTGAAGATATTTACTGACTCTTTAAGTTGGGAATCTTCCCTCTCTTCTATACCTATTATCCTTAGGTTTTGTATTTTCATTGTGTCCTGGATTTTCTGGATGTTTTGGGTTAGGAGATTTTTGAATTTTGCCTTTTCTTTGACTGTTGTGTCAATGTTTTCTATGATATCTTCTGCACCTGAGATTCTCTCCTCTATCTCTTTTATTCTGTTGGTGATGCTTGTGCTTATGAGTCCAACTCTCTTTCCTAGGTTTTCTATCTTCAGGGTTGTCTTCCTTTATGATATCTTTATTGTTTCTATTTCCATTTTTATGTCCTGGATGGTTTTGGTCAATTTCTTCATCTGTTTCATTATGTTTTCCTTTAATTCTTTAAGAGATTTTTGTGTTTCCTCTTTCAGGGCATCTACCTGTTTAGTTGTCTTCTGCATTTCTTTAAGGGAGTTATTTATGTCTTTCTTAAACTCTACTATCATAGTGAGATGTCATTTTAAATTAGAGTCTTGCTTTTCTTGTGTGTTGGGTTATCCAGGGCTTGCTGTGGTGAAAGAGTGGGTTTTGATACCAAGTAGCTTTTGTTTCTGTTGCTTATGTTCTTGCCGTTTCCTCTCCCCATCTGGTTATCTCTGGTGTTAGCTGTTCTTGCTGTCTCTGACTGTGGCTTATTGGTTCTGTAAGCCTCTGTGTCAGCACTCCTTGGAGACCAGTTCTCTCAGTGAGGAGTTTGGGTATGAAGAGCTGTGGCACAGGGTAATCTCTGGGGCACAGGGGAAGACAGAAATAAGAAGAACCCTGTCACCTGCTGTCCTTGGTTCTGGTGTCTTGATGACTCTGGGTAGGTTCCTTTTGGGCCAGAAATTTGAGCAGAAATGGTAGTCTCACCTGTAGTCACAGATGTGTCTGTACTCTTGGGAGACCAGGTCTCTCTTGGTGGGATTTTGGTGTGGAGAGATGTGGCATAGGGTCAGCTCCAGGGTGCAGATGGAAACTAGAAGAGAGACAGGATCTCTCAATGAAGTCAAAGCTGTGCTGACTCTCAGCACTCCACAGCTATCCTCTGTCTCTGTCCCCCACGCACTGCATTTACAGGTATACATAGTTATGCCTAGTTTTGATGTGTGTGTTAAGGACTTGAAGCCAGGTCTTCACACTCAAGCAACAAGTTTTCATAGGCACTGAGCCATCTCCCTAAACCCATTTTGCAATTTTTAATGTTTAGTAATAATTACTAAGAATTATTAATTCTTAGTTGGGCATATTGGTATGAACCTTTAATCCCAGAACCAGGAAAACAACAGTAGGAACATCTCTGTGAGTTTGCAACCATCCTGCTCTACATAGTAAGTTCCAGGTAAACCAGGGAACACAATGAGACACTTCTTTTAAAAAATCAAATTTTCAAACTAATGTCATGAAATAAATTGTTTCCTAAGAACAGCCCAGCCGTCATTCTCTGATATTCTTACATACTGTGTCTGGACAATGAAGTTGCTTCAACTAGGTCCAGATTCATCATTAAAACATCAGTGGAACTCGGCAAATTCACAAGTCTCTTCACACACACTTGTCATGCTGGGTTTGAACATTTGCTTATGCCTCCTTACCATTACCTAGATATCCAGGCCATGTGTTGACTGCTAATGTGTGTTTGCCATGGATGTGCCTTCCCACTTCTCTGGTGGTACTTCACATCCATTTTTGTGGCAACACTCATGAATGTAGTTCATAAACCCAAACCCGCTGGTATTTCAGCAATCATCTTTACCTTATTACCATAAGGTCCATGTGAAAACCCAGGTATATTATTTATGAAATCTGAAAATATTTCTTATAAGTAACCTGGAAAAACATATTGGAGTCTTTTAATTTCTTTTGAGAAAGATCTGATTGACTGCTGCTTTACTGCCTGGCCTACAGTTACATCAGACATCTCCATTCAGTAGAGCTCCCGCCTAAGGACATGCTGTGCTATGTAACTTTTCTCATCTTACAAGGTGAGAAACATAGCGCTCTTGTGAGTTTTTTTGAGTTTTTTTTTTTAACTATAGTAAAAAGTACATTTAAAAAGATAATCTTAAAGGAACATATTTCAGAAGATGGCTTTAATGAGCAGTGACTCCCTTTGCCTATATTTAGCTGAGGTATTTTCCTGTGAGATACAAATCTCAGCAGGCTGCTGCTCATCAGTTTCTGTGTTCAATACTCACCGCTGTAAAAGGGTCCCATTTTACCAGATCCAAGCACTTATTTTCACGCTCATTCTTTTTCTTAAAGTGAAAATAACACTGTATTATCTACAGGACCAAATGCATTGTAAATAGCAAACACTATCTGATTTTCTAGAGCCACCTTGTGCTCTTATAGACTTAGTACGTTTCTCAGAATATCAAATATACAAGCGTTAAAGGGGAAACGTCTCCATTCTACTATATGAAAAAATTCCTAAATTCCAGAAGGGTGAATGAACAGATGGATACTTTTGGGACATGTGTGTGTGTGTCATTTTTGTTTTACATTTCCTTGGCTCTGCAAGAGAACACATTTCTACAAAGCATGGTAGCTAAAGGGAGGGATCATGTTAAACTAAACCTGGAAGCAAGAAACGAGAAGTAAATAGTTTAGCAAAAATGCAGTTCCATATGTTAATTCTGAAAAGTTTCATTATTGAAACCACAGATTTAAAATAACAGAGCCACAGTCTAAGATACAAGAGATAAATAGTGGCTGCTAGAACAGAAATTACTTTTCCTGCTTGAAGGTATATGTGTCATTCAACTCATTCATAGATGTATTTGGGCCTTCTGTTCATTAAGGAAATTCAATGTTTTAATAAACATCCATAAAAAGCAATTACAGATTAGGCCTCCCACCCCCAAGTGGCAATTTCCTACATAGAAAGTGAAGCTCTAGCTTCAAACAGCACAGAAGAATGGCTACAGATTCACCTCTTGCCATCAGCATACAATGCTGGTGAATACTAAGTTATATCGCCAAGGCACCTGCCAAACACATCCAAAAAGAAAACTAAAAAATAAGCAAATGAACAACCAAACAAAAACAAACAAAAAAACCCACCCAGGTTGCCAGAATGAAGAACGAGTTCTGACCAGAGCTAATATAGGAACATTTTATAGTAATGGGCAGCTGAGATTTCTACAGATGCCTTACAATATATAGGCTGAGAGGTAATTGCTTACATTTAGACAAGAGTTTTGCACTTTGGTTCCTGTGAAACATACCTTTCTTAGATGAATATTTCACCTTGGTAGAGTTACCTACTCTGTGAAAATACCTGGCAGGTTGCAAGGTTTCTTTCCCCAGGTTTCAGGGAAAGCAGAAACACTACCAACCAACTAGCAAATGAAAAGCAATTTTCTTGGAAAAGTTGAAAGCCTAACATAATGTCTTAGGGTTTTACTGCTGTGAATAGACACCGTGGCCAAGGCAAGTCTTGTAAGGACAAACTTTAATTGGGGCTGGCTTATAGGTTCAGAGGTTCAGTCATTATCATGAAGGTAGGATCAGGGCAGCACAATAGCAGGCTTGGTGCAGGAGGAGCTGAGAGTTCTACATCTTCATCTGAAGGCTACTGGCCTCCAGGCAGCTAGGACTAGGGGAGTAAAGCCCACGCCCACAAAGCCACACCTACTCCAACAAGACCATACCTCCCAACAGTGCCACTCCCTGGAATGAACATATACAAACTATCAGACCTACTGTATGCAGAGGTGTGGCAAGCCATGTTTTGCTACTAGCTGGAACATAATGTTGACTCAGAAACAGTATGAACTCGGGTCTCAGGCAGATAAAACCCTTGATAGTTTTCAAAACCCATACCGGTAGGGATTCCAAGAATTACAGAGAAAAGGATAGTGTGTTTACTTATTTTTGCTTTCAATACATGTGTTAAAGAATCTTGTCATGGTTTGTGTGACCCTTTTGCTTATTTTCAGTTGGAGGTGGAGCTCTGTGTTGAGTGTTACTAGAATCAGACAGTGGATTATTGGGCATTTCCCTTTCTTTTCCTCTCTTCTCTTTTCCTATCTCCTCTTTCTTATTTTTTCTTTTCTTTCTATCCTTTTCCTTTGTTTCTTTCCATTCTCTCTACAATTTCTTTCACCATTATCTTTTGGTTTTTTAGAGACAAGGTTTTTCTATATTGTATTAGTTGGTATTAAACTTTTAATCTTCCTGCCTTAGCTTTGGGTTGCTCAGATTCCAGTGAACACTACAATGTCCAGCCCATGATGCATTATTTTTTATTTATTTTTCTATGTAAGAAACAACTACCCAGAAAAAAATTCTAATAAGAAAATTTGTAAGATGAATTTACAAGGGAAAGAGATAGGAAAAGTACAGTGAAGGAAAGACCCAGTATCTATAAAGACAGTGACAGAGAGTTCTTTAGATTTGCTTCATTATTTCTTAGGTATAGGAACGATCTTAAATTAGTATTTTTAAAATGAAGTTCTGGCCTCTTTTACGGTAGTAGAAATGTGGATTAAAGCAAAGGGGAAAGCTTGAAGAATACCTAGATAAAAAGAGACTATTGTAAGTAGAAATGAGGAAGTTAGCCTAATAATGATCCCATCACCTAATATGAGACTCTGCCCATGGCAGTTTGTATGGACAAAACTAAAAGCATCAAAAAACAGAACATCATATATCACATGGGCCTAACAGATAGCTACAGAATATTCTACCCAAACAACAAATTTTATTAGCAGCCTTGAATATAATATATATGAAGTTTCTTTAAAATAGGCCATATACTTGGACACAAAACAATCTCAACAAATATAGAAAATTTGAAATAATTTTATGTATCGATCTGACCACAGTATAATAAAGCATAAAATCAACATAAAAATCAATATCTCTGGTACTTAGACACTCTCACGGATATTCAACAATACATTACAGGGTGGTGAAGGTGTCAAAGAAGAAATAAAAGGAGTAATAAGAAAATTCTAGTTTAAAATGAAAACAACACACAACAAAATTTCTGGGACACATTAATCGTGATCCCAAGAGGGAAATTTATAGTTCTAATTGCCTACTTTTAAAAACTGGTAAGAATAGAAATAAATAACTTAATGATACAATTCAAGAGTTTTGAAAACCAAGTACAAACAAATCCATCAAATAAGAAGAAATAATAAAAATTAGAGCAGAAACTAAAGAAACATAAATAAAAGAAAACGGTACAAGTAATCAATAAATCTAATCATAAGTGTTAGAGAGGACATGGAACTGGAGATATACAGACCACGGCCCTGCTACTCTGAGCTTGATGACAGTCCATCCACAATCCAGAAACCTACCCTGGAGAAATGTGCTCATATATATAAGAACCTGTGTGCCACAATATCAGCACATGTGACAAGCAACAGAAAGCTCTCAGCCCTATGCATAAGGCCTATGTAGTTCATCCTCTGTGATCATAAGGACTCACTAAGTTCCAGTTAAACTAAATATTCTAAATATAAATATATCAATATAGCTATAATTGTAAATTAAAAAAATAAAAGAAAATGATGTTATATGTTTACGTCTCAAAATTTATTAAAACCAATGGGAAAATGATAACAATTTTAAGGTTGCTGTTAATTCTTTAGAGGAAAAGAAACAAAGAGAGATTTTTCAAACATCTACAATAATTTCTTAGAACAAATAAACATATATGAGAGAAATATTCCAAAAATTTTAGTATCTATCCAATCTAGGGTTATTTATGTTTGGGTAGCAACATATTACCTTAACTTTATTTAAAATATAATTAATTATTTTGCACATTTGAAACACAATCCACACGTGTTCTTAAAGACATGAGAATGTTAAGTTATAATAAAATTAAAAATTAAAAGATATGATCAATGAAGTTGAAAAGATGTTAAATATCATGGTTGGAAAAATGGCATCTGTTAGGTTCATATTCTGTATCATCACAGCCTTCCAACAAGCTTTTTGCCAAGTTATCAAAGACCCTGTGCCAGTAGATCCCAAAATGGAGAATATGCTGGCATTTATAAACTCAGTAGGGAAAGTACAAACTAGATGCCTCCTATAACATCTGTGTGGAACCTTGTTCTGGGTTTAAAACCTCATGAAGAGAGCGTGTAGGTCTGTATGTGTAGCTCCAGCCACAGCTGGTGCCCTGTCAACTTGACTGAGGATTTCTCCCTTCCTACAACCAACTTCACAGACCTGCCACCTAGAAAGGTACATGAGGCTCTCACCAGCAAAATGTCATGCTTGCTTGGTGTTCTCTCACTACCCTGTAATTCCAACCTTCACTAAGCTTGTCCTGTATAATTGGCCCTGGCCATAGAGAAAGCAGAGTGTCAATGGGCTCCATTTTGGGGAGCAATATCTGTCTTCTCACTGACCAACACTCAAATTTAATATCTTTACAATATTTGTCACACTCAGGTTGGCAGTTCTGTGTCTCTCTCTACTTTTAGTTTTGGCTTGATGACCCTTACAAAGAGCACTAAAAAAATTCTGAAAAAATTTGCTCCAGTCACTATGTTCATCAATGATGTCTGGATATCAACAAAATACTCAGTCAGTGAAACTGCAATATATAAAGTTCAATGAAGAAGGCAGTTTTGGCAACTCTGATTGTATATTCTGATTTTATTTGCATAGTATACACACATACAGACACACACACACACACACACATACACACACACACACACACACACACACACACACACACACACAAAATTCCCTACATAATGCTATAGTGTTTGTTCATATCAAAAACTTCTGACTAATTTAAGCTTCTTAGATGTTGATAATTCACCCTGAAGTTTTATATTTAAAACTATATTAAAGAAAAATAACATACCATCCCTGTCATCTCTATATCACAGACAGATATGCTTAACTCATTTATTCATTTTTGAAAATTGGCACATTATGGGAAAAATTTAGAACTTCAGACTAAGGTTTGCACTAGCTGGCTTCCTCAAATCCAGTTTCATCTTGTCTCCTAGTCTTCTGTAGACTTCTTAAGAAATCTCAGGGCAGGAATCCCAAGGACGTTTTTTCCCTGTGTGTCACCACCTAGGATTGAAGCTTATACTGCATCCTTTCAAAAGACTCATGATTCCTGGGCAATGTAGAATGTTTTGTGGTGTGAGGAGCATGATGGGAATGAAAAGGGCAACTATTCAGGATATTTGTCCATCCATTTCACACATCCTCCAACTTGTGGTTAAAAAGAATCAAAGGTATTCGGGGCAGGAGCATCCTCAGTCATGGCTCCTGGGAATATAAACCAATCATCTCCTGTGGAAAATATCAAGCTCTCATGAGAGAAACAGTTGGGAAAAACAGACATAACAAGGGATGTACTTAGCTTTGTAATGTCCTCCACAGACCACAAGGAATCTGTTATAAGAAGATGTTCAAATTCCTCTTTGATCTTATTAAATTGAGTAATCACTACAATATCACAAGTAGCAGCTCAAGGAATCTAGAGAAGTCATCTTGGTGGACACCAGACTCTCAGCTTTATAAAGAGTCAGTTAACCCTTTCCCACCACATTTTCTTTATTTGTATTAAGGGAGTAACACTGGGAAGTTTTCCTAAGGTTTTCAGAATTAAATGATCATGCAGGACAAATGTTCAGCTGGTTGTTGGGAAGACTATGGTAGCGATCTGTTGGTGATTAAAGCAAGTGGTTTATACATGCTAGCAGTGCTCTTCTGAGTACTATACAGAGGCAGGACTAGGGCTGTGCTTCTGATTTCTAGACCATACCTCTTCCATCCCTAACATCAGTGCTTTCACTAGTAGACTTATAACCAAGTGAAAGAAGAGCTTTTCAATTATTTTGAGGCTGAGACTCTGGAAATAGATAAAAGTCATGGAATATACAGGAAGTGTAGATAAAGTTCAAAGAAAGACTTCAGTAAATAAAAAATGCTAGAAACCACTAGTTCTGTAGAACACTAAATAGTCCCAAGAGAGCAATACGCTTAAATGTGTCAGAAGTCCAGCTCTAAAGAATAGCAACTACAGCGTGGCATAGCTGAGTGCTTCAAGGCAGGCTGCTTCACTCTGCAAGCTTGGGTTCTTTTTGCTCTACTGAGAAAACAGTGATGTCTCCTTCAGGGACTGGATAGAGTGTTAATATTCACAGTTAATACTGGGTATCCCTTCTTAATAAAGACCTAGAGAAGAACTGTAGAGAACAGAATGGTACCACCACATATTTTTGGCATATCTTTCAGATTCTAGATAAAAATATGATTGAATCTGAGTGCTCACAGCCCTGCTCAGTCAGTCCTTCCTCGTGCAATCCTCCCCTCTGTCCCTCAAGTGTGTGGGAGCCCTTGTGAGGACTCTTAAGCAAGCCAGCCTACGTGCAGTGTGATGACCTGAATACCCAGCCATCCACAGCCACTGTGATCAGAGCATGAATCACTCAGCTCTCAAAGCATTGCATTTTACAAGGTGAGTGCTACTTCTTTGCATAGACAATGAGGTCTCAGCTATATATGATCATGTTTCCTTGAAAGTTCTTAGTCACGTATTAGTCAGACCACCTCCAAGTCAGAGGGTTGAACTTCCCTACAGTTTAGTATATAACTTATAGAACCTCCTCAAAAGTGGTTTTGTCATAGCTCTTCTATCTTTTCTAGCCTGTGACAAGCTCAAGAGTAAGTATATGGTTCTACCTTGACCCTTGAAAAATTTGCTTCTCTGAAAGACCCTTGCCTAGTATCAAAATTCTATTTTCTTCTTTCCAGGATAAACTAAGGCAGGAAACTCTAGGGAGGAATTATTTCAGAGAAGTTTGAGTTTCCATAAACCCATTCTGGAAGATATATAGAGTTTCCACATGCCTCTTTCTCTATGTTTCTCCTGTTATTACAACGTGTTATAATCTATACACCAATATCCATACAGTATCATTAACTAAAACTCATTTTATAACTTACATTAGAGTTTGTTTGTCTTTTCATTTCTATGGTGCATGTCATGTATATACCAATGAAGTATCACACAGAAGTATTTCACTGAGCTAGACTCTTTATGCTCCACCTTTCTCCCCCAGTCTCACATCCTAATCCCTTCAACTACTGTTTTTCTTAGTATCTCTGTAGTAGCTTCTTTCTGAAAGCCATAGTTGGAATAGTATAGAATAAAGTCTGTTCATGATGGCTTCTTTTACTTAGAAACATAGTCTTTAATTCTGTTTCTTATTTTCCATGTGGGGGCATGTAGTCGACATATATACCTGTATACCATGTTGGTGCCTCCAGTCCATGGAGGCCAAAAAGAGAGTGCTAGATCTTTAGAACTGGAACTACTTCTGTCTGTAAGCTGCTATGTGGATATTGGAAACTGAACATAGATCTTCTGGAAGAGCAAGCAGTACTCTTAAATCACTGAGCCATCTCTCTGGTCCGGCGATATAGCCTTTCAATTGCCTGGGAACTTAATTCTTTTTATTGATGAATAACACTTCATTACATGGATATATCATATTTCTCATTTACTATTGAAGAATATGCTGGTTACTAGCATTTTCAAGAAATTATAATAAAACTCATACCTTTGTGTGGACTTTTCTATAGAATTATTTTTTTTCATACTAAATTTCCCACATAGATTATAGGTCTTCTGTTCCTACTTGTTTTTTTTTTTTCCTAGTCCCTCCAATAAATTCTTTTTTTTTTTTTTTAATTTTAAAGCCTTACTCACTTGAAAGATGGGTGGTTAAATGGGAGATCTGTTTTTCATTTATTTAGCCTTCAGAATGATATTTACGCATGTACCAAGTTGTGATGATAGCACCAAATATAGAAGTCTCTGTGGAGATGATGGTGATGTCATAATGTTCAGCCAATAATTACTTATCTTCATTTCCTTAAATGTTGCATTTAGTATTCCTTCCTTCATGCCATGTTGCTTCGAAAGTCTGAAAAACAGACTATCAAGTATCTTCTGCTTGGATTCTTGCACATTCAAATTCAATATCTGATCATTTTAGCACCACCTTCATTTTTGTTCTTGATTAGTCAGGAATTGTAAATTCTGCCTCTGTGCTGATAGCTCAATTTTGTCTTTGGCGCTATGATTATGAGTGAAACTGGATTCATTCTAGGTGAGTCTTTGTTGAGTAGTAACAAGATTACAGCCCTCTGAGTTGTGGAAGGATCCTGTTGAGGGGCCAGTGTAGGAATGGCTAGTAAGAAGAAAAATTTAGAAGACCCTTCTAAAGAGAGATAAATATGCCCCACTAAGAGGGGGGAATAAATATGGTTCTTCATGGAGAGATATTGGTATATAAGAGATGCAGCAGTACCACCCAGTTTTTATGGTTCTTTTAATCAGTGATTCTCTTAAATCTGTGGCAACTTACCTTAAGATTAGATGGGCAAGTTTCAGATGTCATTTACCAGTGGGGACATTGGCAGAGGGATTTAGTTTCTTATTCATAACTTTTGGGAGTTTTGTCTACATACTACTGCCTTAAATGACAGAAAAATCAAAAACACTGGTCTCTGACTCAACTGTCTCACTGAATAAAAGGAAAGCTTTTCAAAATAGAATTTTATGAGCGAATTGACTAATAGTGATACAAACAATCTTTTGCAGAGAGGCTACCAAGATTGATAGTCAATAATAAAATGTCACTGAATAAGCATGAATTCCTTTACTCTCCTGGAGGAGATCAGTAGCTATTCATCATTTCCAGATCTCCTCCCCCTCTCTCACAGACACACACACACACACACACACACACACACACACACACACACAAACTGGATTAATATCCATGATAAAAATGGATGCAAATTTTCTCAATAAAATATTTGTAAACTGAATTCACAGACACCCAATGGAAGAGTTAGAGAAAGGACTGAAGGGAGCTAATGGAGTTTGCAATCCCATAGGAAGAACAACAATATCAACCAACCAGACAACCCTAGAGCTTCCAGGGACTAAACCACCAACCAAAGAATAGTCATGGAGGGACCCATGGCTCCAGCCGCATATATAGCAGAGGATGGCCTTGTTGGGCATCAATGGGAGAAGAGGACCTGGGTACTGTGAAGGCTCGATGCCCCAGTGTAGGGAAATACCAGAGTGGGGAGGTGGGAGTGGATGGGTGGGTAGGGGAGTACCTTCATAGAAGCAGGGAAGGGGGGATTGGATAGGGGATTTCTGGAGGGAAATCGGGAAATGGAATAACATTTGAAATGTAAATAAAAAAATCCAGTAAAAATTTTTTTCATAAGCCATCAAGGATTTTTCTGTTGTCTGTTACTACAATTTAACCCAGAAGTTGGAAAGTTACATTTTAATTTACAGATTTGTTTTCAATGGAGTTGCAAATATTTTTTGTATGCTACAAAATGCCTCCATCTGATTATACTAGTATGGTTTGTTTTTTTTTTCTAACATTCATTCTCAAAATGTTTATAAATACCCACTATGTTAAAAAAATATTATATATCTTGATCAAATTGATTTCATGCCAGGGATTCAGGAATGGTTCAACACATGTAAATCAATAAGCACAACTCATCACATAGACTCAAATAAAAGATGGCATGTTCATCTCAATAGGTGCAGAAAGGGCCTCAATAAAATCCAACATTCCTTCAAGATATGTTATGGAAAGTTTAGGGATGAGAGAAACATTCCTCACCTATTAAAATCTATATATCAAGAACACATAGACAGTATCTAGTAAATGGAGAAAAGCTTAAAGCATTCTCATTAAAAGGAGAAACCAGACAATAATGTCCCTCTCTCTATTTCTAATCAATATAGTAATTGAAGTCTAATTTAGAGCAATGAAGAAAAAAAGAGAAGAAATAAAATGGATATCAATTGAAAAGAAGCCAAAAAAATCCTCTTGTTTTCACAAATGATATCATCCTATATTCTAAGAGATGTTGAAGACTCCATAAAAACATTATAACGGATAAATACCTTCAACTAAGTTACAAAATTAATGTATAAAAATCAATCAGGAGGACTGTGTTCACCAAAAACTGTACCTAGAGGTTTTCATGTGAAAGTACCTCTGATATCGAGTCATGTTTATATGTTTCCCAGCTAAAGTCAGCTTTCAGGGGTTTGTCCTGGAATCTACTAGTTTTTGTTTACAAATTTCTCTTGTGGCTCCGGGAAGTCAAATATTTTTGGCTCAGTGGTTCTTCCATGTGTCCATACTGCACAGTCACATGGGAATTCCTGGGAAATAAATTTGAAGTGGTTGCTTTTAGTTTCTAGTTTTAGTTTTGGAGAGTTATTTGTCAATAAGTACTGATATGTCTTAGAATCAGCTATTCTCTGGGTCTGACTTGAAGGGATTCTTACCTATGGGGAGGCTGAAATGGCTCCCTGGAGATTAGGCTGGTCATTACTTGTGAGTAAGGTACTGAGAAGGAGGAACCTGAGATTGGTTCTGGGGACCCAAGTGGATGAGAAGTGCAGGAGAATAAAATTACCATGAAGGAGGGGAAGCGATGCTGATTTCAAACATGACTATCAGTAACCAACATTCTCAGTAGTATAAAGCTTGAATCTATCTGCCTGTGTTTCCTTGGCAAGATGACCACTGGTTTGCTTTGCTCAATGCATTGGCACAGTGATTACAACAG
Organism: Rhabdomys pumilio; assembly: GCA_030674055.1. Lineage (NCBI taxonomy): Eukaryota > Metazoa > Chordata > Mammalia > Rodentia > Muridae > Rhabdomys > Rhabdomys pumilio. Next base: position 43,013,160 of record JANHMN010000006.1, read on the forward strand.
TCTGTAAAAGCAACATAAACAGCCACACTTAGTTCAAATACACTTTTTGTTGTGTTCAGTGCATTGAAAGTAGGAAAGTGCTGCTGTGCAGTTTCTTACTCAGCAGCACATCATTGGAATTCCAGTACATGTGTGTACATGTCCTTTAGGTATGTGAGGGAAATGAGGCACAGGGTGGGTTTATTCATGTAGTATGTATATGGTCAAACCCATTTTAATTCAGGAGAAACATAGGACTATTAGGGAAATAGTTCATTACTTTGGGCCATAATCTTTTATTTCTTTGGTTTAACTAGCAAGTATTGAGAGCCGAGTCTGTGTTTGAAGCCAGGAACAGAAACTTAGCTGAGGGCCAGAGGAACCAGTGCAGCCCACATCCAGCTAATGAGAACTAATTGGGCCTCCCTGCCACCAGGCTGAAGATAATTGGATCCTTGGACATGCTGACCTTTTTATTTGCTCACCATTTAACATGTGCTCTTGGCTACTGGGCTTGGAACTTAAACAGTGGTACATTTAAGCCACCAGCCACTTTCTTCTTCATGTCCATCCATCCTTTCTGCTTCTTTCTTCCTTCCTTCTGTTTGCCCTTCAATCTGGCCTTTTGAGAAAGGTGGTGTGAGTGGCCTGGGTAGAGTCATCCTGCCAACTGAAGACAGGGGTTCCTTGTTGTCTGGTCCTCCCTCTAAGGATGAGGAGAAGCATCCCTTAATGAGGCCCCAGACTCAGAGATGGAATGGAGAATGGTAATAATATGGCTCTATCCTTCATTTGTTGTCCTAGCTGCTGCCTTCAAACCAAATGCAATTGGTCTGATCAGACTCCCCGTTTTACTGACTCATATGTTAGCTGACAAGTGAAGCAAGAACTTGTGCTCTTGGGGGTTAGTGACCCGGCCCTTGGTGACTTTTTTAGTTCTGCCAGCTGCTTGCTGGGCCAACTCAGTCTGGTCCTTTAGCCCTGTAGAGGGCTGAAGCACCTAATACACTGGGGCCAGAAAGGCTGATTCAAATTCATTGGACCTCTAGTAACCATGCTTTTCCAATTACTAAGATGAAAAGTCCTGAAGTCTGACTATTTGGGGTAACCAGATGGACTCCAGAAATCTAACTAAAGTTACATCAGGAGGATGCATGTTTATACTTTATCATTGACACTCATGATGGAACATGCTTGTTCCCAGAGCAGAGGGCTAGGACCTCTCATCTAGGACTCCTGACCTCCTTCCCTAAAGTAACACACACAATACCACCTACATGAATGCATGACTATGCACTTATGGTACTTAGAGGTTCCACTGTTCTCATTATACTCAGTGGGGTACTGGCCACAAAATCTATATTCTGACCTCTACACTCAGGTTCAGGGTGACCCCATTTAGTTGTGGGTGTGAAAGAGTGATTTATAAAGAAATCATCAATATTCTTTTATTTTTATGTCATGGGACAATTAAATACAAAATCAACATGACAAATATGTGGATTTCTAATTTGAGGCTAGATTTTTTTAGAAAGTGGTTGCTTTAAACAAAATGGCAACCAAATAGTTATATAGCAGCATGACTTCACATGGGAAATCAGGAAGCAGGAGATATTTGTTTCTTTGTTTAGGAAAACGCTCTAGCCTTTTAGTTGCCTGGCAACTCTATACACTGTGTACTTTCCACACTTTGTCTGGAAAACTACCCCTGCCTTCCATTTCCTCACCACAAAAAGTCTACTTTACAGAGCCCATCCAGAGGATCTGGCCATCTCATCTTTAGAAATATTCTTACCCAAAGTCCAGTGCTAGATGTCTATTAGTGACCCATACAGTCTTCTCTCATACCTATTCCAACAGATTCATGATTATTTTGTATAGGTGTCCATTTGTCCTGAGACTGAAAGATCTATTAGGGAAGGATCAAAGTCACCCACGAGTGAATACCGGTCACTTGCAGGGCTCATTGAAGATACTTTGAAAAATAAATGTTTGAATCCAGGCATGATAGCACACACTGTAATCCCATTACTAGGAAGGAGAGACAGGTGGATCTCTGCGAGTTCAAGGCCATGCTCATCTATACAGCAAGTTCCAGGGAAGGCCGGACTATACAGTAAAAGTGTGTCTCAAAAATCAATGTAGAAATAACAACAACAACCCTAACAAAACTACATGGGATGAGTGAACGAATGAGAAGATAAATGGATGGAAAGCTCCTATGTCTGCTTTCATCTAGAAAGAAATCTAGAGCACTATAAAATGTTTTTATTAAATACTTTGTAGAAAATTTTGTTTAATATTTGTCTGTATCGGGACCACATATTTAAAAACACAGTACAGAAATAAGAAGACAGATTGGGTCTAAATCAGTTTCTGTTACTAACTACTGTGGTGACTTTGGACAAGTAGCTTAACACTTATTTCCTCAGTTTTCTTGTTGTACACTAGAAGAAGTAACAATGAAAATAACACAATTCTTTGGGTTTGTAGAGTGTAGCATGGGTATCTTATATTTTATGGCTAATATCCACTTACAAGTAAGTAGATACCGTGCATGTCTTTTGGGGACTGGGTTACCTCACTCAGGATTCTATTCTCAAGTTCCATTGATTTTCCTGCAAAATCCATGAAGTCTTTGTTTTTAATAGATGAATCATAGTATTCTGTTGTATAGATTACCACATTTTCTTTATCCATTCTTCAGTTGAAGGACATCTAGGTTGTTTCAGTTTCTGGCTATTAAAAATAAATCTGCTATGATGTTACCTTTATGTGGGATATGTTCTTCTAGGTGGGCTGCCTTGAATGACCTCAGTGGCAGAGTCTTGAAGTGCCAGGATTGGGGAATACCCAAGGGTCTTCCATGGGAGCAGAGGAAAAGAGGAGCCGGAATAGGGGAAGGACTGTGGGAGGTGGTGATCAGGAGGGGGACAGTGAGAGGGATATAAAATAAGTAAGTAAAAATAAATAAATAAATAAATAAATAAATAAATAAATAAATAAAATAGTTTAAATTGTTATCTGTAAAAACAAAAAAAGGAAAGAACAACTCACACAGTTTCTGAGAAAGTTCTCCTATATCCCAAACTGTTTTCTAGGCTAGGGATATGACTTAGTGGTTTCATGTTCACCTAGCATGCATGAAGCTCTTTGTTTTCTCCACAATACTACTAAATGCATTAATGCCTGACATGGGAAGACCACAAGCAAATCTTTGCTTCATTATTTTTATTATTAACGTAATTTCTGTTTTCCCTTGCAGTGGGTACTGTACAATGCAAACTTTATTCAGTGCCCTCTCTAGAAGCATCTGCTATTGACCCACACTCCACATGCTGCCTTATCTATTGTCACCCTTCTGGTCCCCTTCCTTCACTGACACTGAGGAACAGTTATTATTTTGTCTGTTACCATACCAGCTACTACATTTTCTCACCTATGCATTTAAATACTTTTCCAGCAGTTTTCTCAGTAGCTTCACCTCTGTCACACACTATATCTCTTTACATTCTCCACATAGATTCTGGTCCTCCCTTTCACTGAACAGAAAAGGCAAGGAGAAGTAGCATCTGTGGCCTCAGAATATGTCTGTCAGAGTCCTCCCATATCCAGTACTAGCTTCTCTGTCATTCAGTCACTGTCTCTTTGCTTCTGAAGCCTTCCTTAACTAGCTTATGCTGAACCATCATCTTCACCATTGACATCCTCTTTCTGTATGTGAACTACCAAAACCTTCCCATCGTAAAACAGACTAACAAGTAAAGAAAAATTATATCTGCTTTGGCTCTTTGCTGCTCCTGAATGAGTGCTCAGTCTGTCTTCCAGTTTTCCAGTCAGGTTTCCTGTTTTGTTTTTGTAATGCTACTCTCCCTTTAACCAAACTTTATCCTAGTTTCATACGCAATGTTTTATTCTCTCTGTTCTCTGACCACCATCTCAGTGCCAAATCCAGTGACCATTATCCTGCCCATTTCCTAAAGCCTTCCCTCCTCTCTGTATTTCCATGGTCTTTGTGCTTTGATTCACATTGCTACCACACTAGCTGCTTCTGTTGACCATCTGATACTGGTCATTACACCAAGATTCTCATGTAGCTGTTGTTTTTCTTGCTGCACACAAGCCCAAGACAAGCTCACTTGCTCTCAGGGTGTGAATGAAATGCCTGGCTCCAAACTGTGCTTTACTACTTTTCTAACCTTAGGAATGTAGCTTGTAGCCTTTTCGCTTATCTCATTTGCCTCGCTTGTAACGTAGACACACATATCCAGTAAGAGCTATAATCATCCACATGCATATCAGAAATGCAATAATACCCGCCAAATCCATCCACAAAGCAAGCTCCTTCCCTGGGATTTCTATATTCACCTACCAGCCAAGGGCTTTTGCTTTGCTCACCCTTCTGAAGTACACCAATTGTTTTCCAAGGTATACGCTCTGTCCTTGAATCAGGAAGGATAAATGTGTGTGGATCTCTATCTGTGTGCTCTCTTGTCTTTACCTCAAACTCCTGAACTCCTGTGTTCTTACTGAATCTCAATTCTCACACCAGACATCCAGTAAACTTCAGGTGATTATAATAAAATAAGTGGAACAATTTTTGTTCATGTGTATTAAGTGTACATGTTATTAGGGCTCAGTGTGATATTTCTTTCCATAAATACAGCATGAACTAGTCAGATATGACATCTGTTTTAATTTCCCTCCTTACCTTCCATAATCCCTTAGTAACTAATGAAACTTTGAAAATTATATAGAAAGAAGATTTTAAAAGTGTACACTTAGATCACGTTTGTCTCAAAGTACCAACTTTCTGATAATTGAGTTTACTGAAAAGAGAACTGCACAATTGTCTCGACTAACCCTGGAAAGATCAGCAATTGAAGGAATTCTTGCAGCTTCAATCCCCAAAGCCTTGTGGAGTTTGGCAGATCCCTAGACAGCTCCTCCCATTCAACACACAAACCATGGAAATGTCTGAGCTCTCAGTTCACAGCCATGCACACTTTCTTTTATGGAAAGGTAGGTTTGAGTTGCCCTCCAAATTTTCTTGAGAAAAGCTGAAAAAATGGAAACTTTTTAAGTAATTGATTTAGCTTCCCTGAAGATCCTGGCTCTTGGCAAAACTGAGTGAGGTCAGAAACTGCAATAAGATTCCTTTTTTCTGTTGTGTTTTCAACATTTGGTTCTTAATCCATATAAAAGTGCAGTTGCTATGAGGAAATGTTGTTAGGGTCACTCAGAACACAGGAATAAAATTATAACACAACCACACCCTGTAAAAGAACAGGTCTTATCCGGCTTCTATTTTTCTTCCTAGGAAGGCCTTAAAACTGAGGGAAACAGGGTAGGACCTGTGAGCAGACTTGAAAAGCAGTCAGTGTTCTGAGATGGGCTAGGTAGAAGTTGAGGATGCCCATCTTTTTTCACCTCCTGCATGTCTTAGAGGATTCCCACAGGACTATTGAGACCTCCTGTTCATGCTCCCACTGGGCCTACCTGTCCCTTATTCTCTTTACCTCACTGAACCTGAGAAGTTAACTCCCATAGACAGCATTTGGCTAAAAGCCCACAGAAGGTTGCTACATGTCAAAGCTCATTCTATGTTTGAAATTATATGAGGGGGACCGATGATGCACGGAATAAACCAATAGTTATGGTTTACTCACTATGTGTCTGTCTCTGGTCAATACAGGTTTCAGAGGGGAAATAGGTTTCACTAACAGCAAGGAATCACCTTCTCATGTGACTGCCTCTTAAACCCAGCCTGAACTTCCTATAAGCTGGGCCTATGTGTAAAAGGAGAAAACATTAATCAAAGGAGGCCAAATCTCTGTCTCTCAGACCTCACTTCATAGTTTCCATATGAGCAAACATATCTTTCTCTTTTTCCTTCTGTTTATTATTAAGGATGTGACTCTTTTGTGAGAATAAGATCAAGATGGAAAAAAAGGAAAGTACATGGTAGTGGTGTGTGTGTGTGTGTGTGTGTGTGTGTGTGTGTATGTGTGTGTGTTGTGTACATATGCATGAGTATGTGTGCACATGTGTTTAGAGTTGAGATGAGAGAATAAGGGGGTTTGGGTGGGTAGGATCAATTTATAACACAAAGATTTCTTGGAAGGAGAGTTCATAGTGGTAATATCAGGGAATTCATGTGAAAGGAGGAAGGTTTGGGAGGTGTCTTGGGGAAGATAAATCACTTTTCTGCTTTCCACTGTTGCCTCAAGTAAGCCTACTAGGCCTTAAGAATATGAAGAAAGTTGGCTTGTAATCCTTGAGGTAATCTCTATAGGTATTTGCCCAGTACACTTGCCTTTTCTTCCCCTTATTAGCTTTGTCATTATGTCTGAACTCTAAGCATCCTTTCCTGTTGATTATATGTATTTTTTCAGAAAAGAAGAAATCTTCCATTATCCACTCTTACTCTCATATTTTGGATTAGAAGAGGTATTTGGAATTCTGTGTTTGTGTTCTTCAAGACTCTTAACTTTCTGCCACTAAGTTGAAGTAGACAGGGAACTACCTACCTTCCTTGACCAGTCAGGATCCTCTGTGTGTTCTGTATCTCCATTCTGTTGACGTGCTGACTTTGATCTGCTGCTCTTAGCTTCCTGATTTTGAGGATGTGAATATGGAATCACTTTCCATCTAGGACATCTCATTTAACAAAATGATTGGCTGGGACTTGGTGTTGCTGGAAAAGTAGAAAAAGGAGACAGTGTGAGACTGGCTCTAGAGTCAGTTGACCTTACTTATAAAGGGGTGGGTAGCATTCTCAGGTGCCTATTAACTACCATCTCCTTAAACTAGAGGAATGTTCTGGCTTCTTTCTGACTGCTTATAGGCAATTCACAGTTTAAACTACTTAATTTATTTCTGGGATTTGAATAACTTTCAATATTTATACACTTTAAAATGAAAAAGTGTTTAAGTAGTTATACTGACATCCAAAGATAAGAACTCAAAGTTTCATGCTCCCTAATTTTACTTGCAGAAAAGCTAATAAAATAGTGTGGTACTCACATAAGGACTGATATGTAGACCAGTTAAATGGAATAGAAAATACAGAAATAAAGTTTTACATATACAATTAAATAATTTTTAGCAAGGACGCAAAAGTCATCTATTGAGGAAAGATTCTGGGAAAAATATATATCCACATATTAAAAACAGAAGCTAAACCATTAACTTGTATAATATACAGAATGTACATCAAAATATATCAAAGACCTCAACATAAGAGCTAAATCTGTAAAACTCTTAGAAGATGAGAAGTGTCTTAGTTAGGGTTTTATTGCCATGGAGAGACATCATGTCTACCAGAACTCTTATCAAGGGAAACATTTATTTGGGGCTTGCTTATGGTTTCAGAGGTTTACTCCATTATCATCATGGCAGGAAACATAGTGGCATGCAGGCAGACATGGTAAGAGAAGGCTGGTGAGAGTACTACATCTTGGTCTTTAGGCAGTAGAAGGACAGTACCATACTAGGTTTAGCTTAAGCACATAAAACCTCAAGGCCCCCCTCCATAGTGACACACTTTCTCAAAGAAGGCAACAGTTCCTAAGAGTGTCACTCCTTATGGGCCAAAAATTTAAACACATGAGTCCATGGGGGCCGTTTTCATTTAAACCACTATTAGAGGAAATCTGAATGATATAGGACACAGCAGTGCTTTCTTAGACATAGTATCAAAATCTTAGAAAACTATAGAAAACATATTTTTAAATGGAATACATATTAACCATATCAGAAATAATCTGATTGAGTAATAGACCAAGGATCTGTACTGTTTCACCAAAAGATATTTGCAATCACTGCTCAGGATATGAAAAAGACTTAAAGAGCATGGATTTGATTGAGATATGAAGCATCTACTAAAGGTTCCTATGTTGAATATTTGGTCTCTAGTACAACAATGTTCAGAGTTTGAACTTTGGGAAGTAATTGGGTCATAAGATCTCTAACTCATCTGTGGTTTGACCAACTGATAAATTGATTTATAGTTTGATAGATTATTGGAAAGTAATGAAATTTGTGAAATAACTAGTTGACAGAAAAGATTCTTTCCATCCCCCAATGAGGACTGCTGAAGGCTATATCTTATCCTTGTTCATGTTCTCTCTTTAATTCTTACTTTTATTACTGATCTCTCATGCTCTCTCCTCTCTCTCTCTCTCTCTCTCTCTCTCTCTCTCTCTCTCTCTCTCTCTCAGATGGACAGCATGGTTATTATTCATGTTCTTCACTATAATGTTCTGCCTAATAAGACCACAAAGCCTTAAAATGGATCCAAAGAACCATAGACAGAAATCTATAAAATTGTGAGCCAAAATATATCCTCCCTCGTTTAAAGATGTTCAGGTGTTTTGTCACAGCAATGAAGAACAAACTAGCATGATACCTAAAATCTACAGAAATATGAGCTCAAACCACATTCCATATTACAATGGATACTGTAATTTAAAGAAAAAAGAAAATGAAAGAGAGAAAGAGGGAGAGAGAGAGAGAGAGAGAGAAAACAGGAAGTGTTGGTGACACTATGTTGATGCTAATAGTAAAACCATGTAGTAAGACAATACTGTACTTTTTAAAAATATTAAAAACCAAGGCAGCATATTGTCCATGCTCATAGAACTCAGCTTCAGGAAACACTGAAATTAGATGCTCAAAAATTTATCCTCATACCCATATTTATATCAACATTATTTATAGTAATTATAGCATGGAATAAGATGTAGTATCTTTCCATCAGTAGATAAACAAAAAATAAAACCTATGATATATGCACAGCATTGGAAAAGTACCAGGTGTTTGAATGGTGGGAGATCTCACATATTCTACTATGTCAGTGACCTTAAATCATAATGCTACATGAAATAAGCCAAACAAAGCAAAAGAAAAAAATAGTCCTGTATAATTCCACTTATAAGAATTATCTAGATTAGACCAATTCATGCAAAGTAAACTGATTTTCAGGGAATGGGTAAAGGAAAATGATCACTTTATATTCAAAGGATACAGAGTTTCTTTTTTTCAAAGTTACAATGTTCCTGTTCAACAATATGGGTATACTTCAAGGCTTCCTATTGGTTGACGTAATAAGGGTTATGATTGGCCTTGCGAGGTGGCTCAGTCAGTGTAGCACTTGTGTGCCAAATATGAAGACTTGAATTTGATGTCAAAGCCACTTATGATCATATATGCGTATAATCCTACAGTTAAAGAAACAGAGACACAAAGATTCCCCAGGGGTTTCTGCTCAACCGGCCTGGCCTACTCTATGAATTCTGGGACAGTGAGAGACCCTGCATCCAAAAATAAGATGGAGCAAATAGCGTCAGTGGTCCAGAGACACTGCACCACATTCATGCTTATCCTTTCACTTCACACTTAAACATGTGCATAGACATGTATGAACACATATACATACAAACATATACATACAAACATATATGTTTGTTTTTATAAGCACAGTTGTAATGTTCTATTATACTGTATACTTTATCACAGGAAGATTTAGAGCCCAGATCTTCTGATGAAAGTGGTGATTATACTCTGTTCTTTCCCAAACAAACCTATTTCTAATCCTGCTTTTATCATTAGCATTAAGTAAATCTTTCTCCTTTGATAAAAGCCACATTTATTCATCATTCATTACTTAATGTGTCCCTATTTTTCTATGTATTTACTGTGGGGACTAAATTAAAAGAAACATCATTTTTTTTATATATCTTGTACCAAATTTAGTTCATAAAACACTCAACAAATTTTGGTTTTCTTTATTTACGTATTCATGAGCAAACACTGGTGAGCACGACTGGATTATAACATAAATGTGATTTAGGTGGAGACTTTCTTGTCTAAAATCAAAAACATAATGCCTATGGTTTCCTCCTTACCATTTAAAGGGTCAGTGTGAAGTTAACCTGAGATTCGACTGGCCAGTGATGTTTTGTATTCGTTTTGTTGTTGTTTTTATTTCTCTGAGCATCTAATGAGCTTTGAATCTGTGCTAGCAAAAAACCCATTTTTTTTCCTACGCAGGTTTTTCTGACAAAATCAATTTATTTTTATTGTCACTAGTGGTAAGAGGTAGGTCAGATTTATTTACATATTCTACAGGACACTGCCATTTCTTTCTGTTGTGCTAAGCGTCATCTCATCTATAAAGCTTCCACTAGGCTGTCTTTTGTTGGAAAATGGATTGTTTTCAGAAAAATCTGGTTTCTTTCTCAGTCCTCACCCAGCACTCTCAGGATGCTCAAGCTGCAGACCTGAGAGTTGACACCAAAGTTGGCACACTCTGTGACTTATTACCATGATGTCATCTCATCTATATGCATGACTACTGTATTAGTACCAGAGACAGCACACAGTGTGACTGTGTGCTGTTCAGTGAAGGCAAATCAGAGGAGAAAAGAAGAATGGATAAAAATGAAACTGGATTTCTGTGATAGCTGTGAACCAGGCTGTGACAGGTAGTAGAAGCCTTTTGTAACACAATGTAAAAAGTTGGCTTATTAGCCTAGGAATTCTATTTTCCAAAGTCATCTTATCACAAAAATATATATGATTTCAAAATCATCTTCAAATTCTTCTGAATATTTCCCTCTTTGTGACTCAGGTGCTGAACTAGTTTCTACCATTTGACTTCTCCGGATTATATGAATTAGGATGCTGTATTAGTATGCATCATTAGGGTAGTGGAAATTTTTCTCTTGATGAGTTTATTAGTTCTCTGTAATTGCTAGAGGGCCTCAAAAGGAGCAGGTAAAAACTTGGAATCCTATGTCAAGTAATACAGCAGAGAAAGGCAGTATGGCCCTGTGTTCAAGCATCACAATGCCAGCAGCATCACCTGAGGATACTGTGCTCAGGTTCTCCTGAGACCCACATTCAGAACCACAGAGTCTGCCTTAGGACAGGAAGAGAGCAAAAGCTCGTCCCAAGCTGTAATGTGCATTATACTCATGCATCCTAATGAGGCAAGTGTGTTTTCCTACACCAACCCATGATCCTCACACTGTGCACCTGGCTAGACTTAAACTCTTTTAGCGTTATTAGTGTGTACTAAGTATAACATGTGTAGTGGTTTATTATGGCATCTTTTTTATATGAATACCATGTACTCTGGTCACCTAGACCCTTTATCACCCTTCTTAATTCACTCTACATCCTTTCCTCTCTGACCTTCATTTCATTAGGTTCTCATTATTTACATTATTTAATTTATTTATTCACTTTACATTCCAACTACAGTTCCTTTTCTCCTAGCTCCCTGTCCCCTCTTCAGATAGCTCTTCCCCCTACCTTCTCCTCTGAGAAGGGGGAGCCCTCCATTCCTGGTTATCACCCCACCCTGGCATATCAAGTCACTGCAGAACTAGGCATATTCTCTCCCACTGAGGTCAGACAAGGCAGTCCAGTTAGGGGAACAGGATCCAGAGGCAGGCAACAGAGTCAGGATAGGTCCCTGCTCCAGTTGTTGGGGGACCTTCATGAAAGCAAAGCTAAACATCTGCTATATATGTGCAGAGGGGCCTAGGTCCATCTCATTATCTTAGTTTGGTGGTTCAGTCTTTGGAAGCCCCCAAGTGTCCAGGTTAGTTTGGTCTTCTTATAGAGTCTCTATCCCCTCCTGATCCCTTAATCTCTCTCCCAACTCTTCTATAAGATTCCCTGAGCTCTGTCTAATGTTTAGTTCTGTGTCTCTGCTTCTGCTTTGGTCAGCTGCTGGGGAACACCTCTCAGATACTCTCATTTTCTATCAGATGATATGACAGATATTAGAGCTTGGTGGTATTACTAGTGCTGATTTGCAAATGATAAGTATGAAGATCAGAGAAACTCCACAAATTTTAGAGGATTAGTAGCTCTTCATTTCTCAGAACTAAGAAGCCTTGCTGACTATCTTTCCTACAAGAGGTAGAAGGACAGAAAAACACTAAAGAAGTGGCTTAAGATTTCCTTCTAGGTCCAAATACATATGATGAATGAACCCTAAGTGGTATATTCTCTGTTTCCTAATTATGCCACACAAGGTCCCAAAGTATGAGAACATAAGCAGTCTATTTGGCTTTTGTTCTTATTGACAACATATGGAGTTCAGAAGGGACTCAGTTAGCTCATGGCCATGACACCCTTGTTATACCTAAGTCCTCTAAGTACATCCCCACTCTATAAGGAAGGTAATCTCCTCTCTCTTATTTTCCAAGTACTGATATAGGCTATTCCCATCATCAAGTTCCTTATAACGAGTCTACGAGCACAAATAGATTTCATCTTGTTGCTGGAGAAACAGTCTCAGAGCCTTTGCTTCATCAAGCAAGTGGAGAGGCTTGAGTGATGTAAGCCACTCAGATGCCCTGTGGTCACCTTTCGTCCTCTGAAACTTTTTCCATTTGCCTTTTATTTACTTCATTGGTCTTATCTTTTCCTTACTAATCACTGTGAATTTATTGAAAACTTCCTCAATGGGCATTTATTAGTTACTTAAATGTGCCAGTTGTTTCCTTTATGGCTACAAGGTCAAAAGGTGTAAGAAAACTCAAAGACTCATTTACTGTATGCCATTGTTGGTCACCTGTCCAGAACACAAGAGCATCCCATCTCAGGAGCCTCCCCTTCGCCTGCAGGTGGCACTGACCACCTGTATTACGTCCCTGCACCATAACCTCAGATGCATACCTCAGTGCTACATTGTTGTCATTGCTTGCCCCTACTCCCTCCTATTTCCTGGCCAGTCACTAAGGAGTTGAGAATGTCTGTCACCTGTCATCCACTTTGGAGTGAATGAATAGATTGAGTAGAAGAAAGCTCTGGCTAATGAAAAGCAAGGCTGTCAATATTATCTCCCAGTTTCTGTTCGAAAATAGTGAATCTGAAGATGGTGAAAAGAAGAGATTCTTATTGACAATTTATTTGCTGAGTCTTTTTATTTTGATGACTGATCTTGAAATGAAATGATCTACAGAAATGTCAGGGTCTTGGGAAACTATTTTTGTAAAATGTTAATGTGATATGAGAATGGTCCAGTACATAGGCATGGATCATGAGGAAATGGTATTCTAGAAAGTACAAGGCAATGTACGTATTCTGGCAATGTACAAGGCTTGAATTTCATGTGTCAGTTGAGTCTTGGTTATAGTCCTCAGCCTTCTGAATGGAAGAGGGAACTTTAACATAATAACAGAGAGCCATGGGCCCAGGGAATGACTCACTTCCTCCTGCTAGCTCCTTGTGTGGTTGGGCTGAGGCTGGATTTGGAATGAATTTGGAGTGACCCCTGATGTGTTCTCACCCCCCACAAAGTAACCTTAAAAATATCTTTGTGTCTAACCGGACATGAGTTAAAGTCAAAATGACTCTGTCCTAGCCAATAGCATAGGTCATACTGTGTGTAGGGGCTGGGATGCAGCTGGAGAATGATGTTTGTGTTGCCTCACTTACCAAAAGTGCCTCTTGGGGAGAAGAGAAATGTCAAAGAAGCCATCCCAGGAAGGACAAGCTTAGCCTTGGACAAGAGTTTCCAAGCACAGCTACTGAATGAAGTCATGCCATTCCAGCGATTGCTAGAGTGGGACCCATGGGAAATGTGGAACCATTTGTGGAAGAGGAGCTATACACATACTAGAGAAAGAGAGTTGGAGGAGGGGCACATACATGAACACCCCAAGAGGATGCGAAAGTACAGGGATTCCTTTGCTGTTACCACCTGACAAAGACTAGAGTTTCAGATTAGTGGGGTCACCATGGCTGCTGACATTTCTGTGGATGAAAGGGACCGGATGGAAAAGCACCTGCCCCATAATTTCTGTGCTGACAACAAGCCTTGGTGACAATTCACAGGCTTCATAATCAGTTGCTGAGCGTATCTGTGGAATAAGCACCAAGAGAATCCTAGAGAAAAAGAAGCCAGAGGAAGAGAGAGCCAGCTCTGTTTTGCTAAAAGAGAGATTAAATTTCAACCCCTGGAGGAAAACAAAGAGTGAGAATGAAAAATGAGAAAAAAAAAGTACTAAGCCCAGAGCTCATTTCTGGTGCTTTTTCAATACTGTTTTCAATGTATACCTGTCCTTCGAACAGTTAAAAAATGACAGATGTGTGTTTCAACACCAACCCTCTTGGATGCTGCCAGGGGCAGCTGGGCATCTCTCTGACCTTTCTTTTTGGATAGAGTTGTGAAGGGGAAAGAAAAGCATTGCCCTCCACCTTCTGTCTGATCCAGCACAGCTGCATTTTCTCATTCCTGAGAACCGGACGAGTTTCCTGAGCCCTGGGTTGATATAGCGTACCATCTTCAGCGCAGCTGTAATTTTAACAAGGGGAAAGCTGACTTGAACCTCTCTAATCCTTACTCCAGACACCTTGAGCTCCTGAGACTGCTGTATGTATACATGTGTGTTTAAGGGCTGTAGTTCTGAGAATGTGGCTCAGTCCAAAGTTTAAAAAAGGGAGGAAGAAAAAGAAAGAAAGAAAGAAAGAAAGAAAGAAAGAAAGAAAGAAAGAAAGAAAAGGAAAGGGAAAAAGCAGGGCTTCAACAACACAATGCCTTATTCTGACCAAGAGATTTGGAGCTTTAGTGTTTAGAAAACAACATGAATGTGGTTATCCTATGTTTACTTCTATATGTCATACTATTCCTCTTTTCTTTTCTGGGGTCAAGTGATGGATGCTATTTCCCCCTCTTCTCCATGAACCGTAGAGGAACTGATCCAGAATTAAAAGTATGAGAAGCGTGGGGGTAAAGGCTTGAAAATCAATTGCAGCTAGTCTCAGAATTGCACAACCAACTTGAGGGTTTTTTTCAAGACTTATATTTTGGGAGGGAACTGTTTTATGAATGGATATAAGCCTGATACACAGAATGCGTGGGACTGGTCTGAGAGTCTTGTCTGGGTCAACTGTCACATCTGGCTCTTATGAATCTGGCACACTGTGAGTCATGGATACACAAATAGTAATCCTTGATAGTGACCACTTGTGACTCGACAAACAATGTCAAATGCCAGAAAACTGCTGTGGTTGCTTGGCTGAGCTAATCATGTTCTGATGTTAGGTGGGAAGTTAGGAAAGGTCTTTTCTGTTATCAGGAAGTGACCAAGCTCCAGGTTTTTACCCTTCTCTCTAGGACCTCAAGTAGCCCTGTTTGGCATTTTTTAGTTCTAGCATCTCTCTGTGCTGTCCGCTCAGAAGTGACAGTGGAGGGCATGAGGCTATATTGGCAGCGAGGCTGCGTTTTAAACCCAGCCTGGTAACATACTTCACTTAAAATGTGGCAAGTTATTTAACTTCTCTGTGCATCTATCCCGTCATCTCATGAAAAGGAAGTATAATTTAATGGAATTAAAATACTGAGCATGTATTAAAACTTCTCAGGAGCTCAGCACTCTCCTAACCAGGATACTAGAATGATTTTTGTTAGAATTTTAACAATATGACTTAAATAGTCCCCTTGCCTGTCAGGAAATTGACACGCAGTACATTGGTAGTAAGGGCTTGAGTCAGAAATTCCCAATTTCTTTCTCTAGACCATCAGTTCCCAACCAAGGGCACTATTGTTTCTAAAAAGATGCTTACTAATGTCTGGGGACATTGTTGCTTATCACTTAGGTAAGAGAAGGGCGCTACTGGTCTTTCAGAGGCTGAAGACAAAGGTACTGATTCATACTACAGCAAAAGATTATCCCACAAATAGTTATTAGTCAGCTTCAGATATCCATAGTGCTGGCACAGAGAAAGGTCAGCTCAGAGACTCTTTTGATTATGGTACTAACTCACCAGATACCACCACCAAAGACAAGGGTGGAGAACATGAATTTTGGTGACTTGTGGATAGGTCAAAGTACAATACAATGTGGAGCAGATGCATGAGCCCAGTAGAGTCAGTTTGCTAATGTTTCTATCAGCTTCTCTGTCTTGCTTGTCTCTTATTAGTGGTGTTTTAAGGGTTGTGTACATGTTTTTTTTTTTCAAAAACACCTCTTTGCAGAGTGGGAAAAGGGGTCTCCTCCCAGTTAGCTGCCCTGAACACAACCACTGCTTGTTTTCCTTTGGGTTCTAAGGCTCAGATCTCCATTGGGGTCTGTCCCTGGCCTCCTCCTGAGCTACAACCTAGTTGCTTTGTTGGGAGGATGCCTTTCTTCTTCCATGTAACACCAGAAGATGTGTGGGTAGGTGGTGATTGATTAGTGGCTCTCCCAGGTCCAAAGACAGAGAACTCTAACTCACATGAGAATGCTTCCTGCCAGTTGTTCAAAGGTTAGAAAATGTATCTCATAAATGAATAGTTAAGGAGGTTATCCATCCATTATAGGCCTTATTTTTGTGAGATTCTAGAATAGCTCAAAATTCTCCTCTTCTCTAGCAACTGAATGGACAAAGAGGCAGTACAAACAGTAAAACTTTGAAGGATTGACAAGCAGATACTAAAACCTAAAGGGAAAATGGAGGGACCATCACTTGATTTTGCTGTCTTATGTGACTTCTCAGTGC
This sequence comes from Rhabdomys pumilio, assembly GCA_030674055.1. Taxonomy (NCBI): domain Eukaryota; kingdom Metazoa; phylum Chordata; class Mammalia; order Rodentia; family Muridae; genus Rhabdomys; species Rhabdomys pumilio. Next base: position 43,029,642 of record JANHMN010000006.1, read on the forward strand.
AGTGGTAAGAGTAGTCTTGAAACCTGAGTATATTTGTAATTGCACAGAACTGCCCAGGGGGCTGGTTCTAAGAGGCTGTGTTCTGTGGGCAAAGACAACTGCTAGGCCAGCCTTACAGATTCCAGGTTCCTTGGGGCCACTTGATCATGTGGGAGTATGGGAAGCTGTTACTTAGGAAAGCAGGCACTAACAAGCCGACCACACATTCACCATGCATTTTTGATAGTTAACTGTGCTTGGCACTGTTCCATCTACATTACACATATTAATTATCATAATAACCAGTCTGGAGAAGTACCATTTTATTCCCATTTTGGATATGGGGAAACACAGAGTAGTAGATGTCAGGCCCAGTAAGCAAACTCAGAAGTGTAATCCAGAGGTTATATTCTTGACCATTGTGATTATCTACCTCCATGTATAGAAGGTCACAGGTCATAGGAAATAAAGATTCTGATGTTCAGCAAATCAAGAACAAGAAATGGTGGCAGTAACTGGGACATACACCTAAGGCTTCTGAATTTGTTGCGGACTTTGTTGGTGGCTAGTTTCAAATCATGGAAGAAGGGATTTTACACACATCTGACAAGAACTAACAAGCCACTCTTACGTTAACTAAGACATGCGGACTTATAACTATCTGAAGGATTAACCAATACCTGAGAACCAGAAAACAATTTGAGCCAGGCATTTGCAGGCAACAGTTTGCATAGGCTAACCATTGTAGCATTTCAGTACTGTGAGAGTTACATCAAGGCAGAAATATCACAGTTTCTAAAGGAAAACCTTTTTTGCACATTCCTTCAAGGTAAGAAGACAATTCATACAAATGTCTTCAAATAGAGAGTTACTGTCTAATTCTGTGATTGGTTAAAATTGTTTCATTTATTTAAACAGTTCATGGACAGGACGTGGGCTCAGTATACAAACTGAGAATTTGTTCTGTGATGAATCCATCGCACACAGGTAAAGCCCGAAGGCCCATCTCTGTCACTTCTGATAGAGGTTTTTTTTTTTTTTTTTTTTTCTCACTAAACTCTAGTTACCACATATGCAACCACCAACTTGCATCTCTCCCAGACTGAAAGGTTGATCAGCTAAGCAGTCAATTAGTAGTGAAAAACCACACACACAAGCATATTAGACCATTAAGTGTAAATGTGTATCAAACTATCCTCGGTTTGATAGTCCTTAAAATTCTTCCTTTCCCACATGGAAATGGATCCTAAGTTCTCTCATCTTCTTGGGCCATACATTTGGGACGAAGTGCTTTTTGTCTGACTGGATGAGGCTAGAGACTATGACATGACTGTGTTCCTCTGCACACTTGCTAGAACAACACACACATCTGTGGTCATTAAAGCTCAGCTGCCGCACCAATTTTATTCATAGTAACTTCTCTATCATTGTAGAACAATACCATAGGAGTCACATTCACACAACTTCTGCTGGTGGAAGCCCTCCAGTAAGTCTCAAGGCTTGTCATTTTTAATTTGCCACCCATGTCACTGAGGAGGTCTCTGGAAAGTCCTCCTACTTTGTCATTGTTTACTTTTCCAGATACTTGTACTCTCTGACATGGCTCTGCACTGGCTCTTAAGTCCATGTGCTTTTGCTACACAACTTTTCTCTGTGCTTTTCTCTGCTTCTCTGCCTGGTCAACCTACTGTATTCTGTATGCATCTTTATGCATTCTAAGAATGCTACCTCCTCTCGGCCTCAGACTTGTCTACTCAGCTAATTGTTGCCTGGACACAGACACCTAGGACACAGACACCCTGAAAGATCTCACAGTTAATATGTTCCTGACTTAAGCCACTGCGTTTCTACTTCCTGAGGCGTTGATCAGATATGAAGGGATAAGATGAGAGAAAAAACTCTCTATATCACCTTAAGCCCAGTGTGCAACTGAGTCTTACAAAACTACATTTGAAGACATCTATACACTGTTATCTTCCCTACCAGGCCAAAGACCTTTTGTCCAAGATCCCTAAAGTTTTATATTACCTATAGGGCACAATATGTAATCTGAATGACTTAGTGTAGATGCCTTTGTGTCTTTGTGTGTTGTTCTGTAGGCATGCATGTAAGGCAGACACACATGACTTACTTCAACTATATGGGATTTATGGTGTTGATTTGCAAGTTTTTGAAAGCATGTATTTGGGGGTGGGGAGTATATTCTACAGTAGAAATCAAGGAAATTAGACAGGCAGTTACATGGAAATTAAATTAAAATTAAATTACATTAGATTAAAATGTAAGCTCCTTTAAGTCAGCTGCTCATGGTCTCTTTTTATGCCTCACAACACTGTAGAAAATACCTTGTTTCATTCATGTGATTGAGTTCAGACCCAGGAAAGAAGGAGCTTGCATTAATCAAAAGCAGATGGTAGCAACCGAGGCTCAACAGGTTCTCCTCTATGCCAGTCTTTGAGGAGAAATGGAGTGGATTTCAGAAGCAAAATATTTGTGTGTGATGAGTTGGAGTTTGGGAAGGTTTTTATTTTTGAATGGAAAAAAAAGCCCCAAAGAGCCAAGAAGACACTAATGGATAAAATGTTTTGCACATATGGGGTGGAAAATTGTGCTCTCTTAAGTCAAAATGCAGCTTCTGGAGATCACAGTCACTTCGACTCACAGGTGCATGACCCGCAGGCCTCAGCACTGTTCCATGTATTTGGCCCTGGTCCTCTCCTCCAGTCAGCCATGGGAGAAGATTAGGTTTTGTAAGGCAGAAACTTCTAGAACTGCTTGAAAATGCTACTTATGCCAAAGAAGATTCCCCTCCTTTTCCTTCTCACCCTTTTATCCACACACAGGAGCATTAAAGAACTAAATAGCTCTCTTCCTAGCTTCCTCCTGGCTCAGTCTCTTGGCTCCTGCTCCTCAGAGCAGCAGCTGGTTTTCAGCTGACATTAGGTTTGCACACTCCACGTTAAATCACTCAGATTCTTCATAAAGAAAAGATGTCCTTTTATTTGTTTGTTTTCATTACTTTTAGATGTTGTCCCTACAGGGCTGCCTTGCTTTCTACACACGTAAAACCCTTTGCAGAGCACACCATTTATACATGAGCACCACACATGCACAGTGAATCAGGATTGAAATGCACCTGGAAGGAAGAATATAAGGAGAAGATGTGAGGAAATTTAATTTTTAAATTTTTTTCTTTTGCATGGAATCTTCTGATAATACAAATGATTATTTCTCCTTACTCTCTCGAAGATTCTACTTCTTCATTAGTTTAGGAAATTTTGATTGATAGGCATAGAAAAGTCTCAACATAGGACTCACACTAGGTCCCAGGCAGCAGTTTCTACCAATCAGTAGCCCCAGCATTGTGTGTCTCTTATGTGCTTTATGTAGTAGTATCACCTACATGTTATTAAACAAAAGTGTTAAAATTGGCATGTTCAAATCAACACCATGTCCTGTAAGTCATCATGTTGGGACTACCTAGAACATTCTGTATGTGTGCTCTGGATGCTGAGTTTTTGTTCGAGAATGGCACTGGAATAAACTGGGAAACCCGTGTTCACAGCATGGCTAGTTTGTGGACAGCCATGGTCCTGTGGCATGGTTGGAACCTTACTAGCAGATACTTTCCCATTAGCATCTTTCAGGCCTCAGTTGGTCACCCTTAATTTCACAGTGGCGCCCTGTTTCCTCAGCTCCTTGTCTTCATCTTTCCTATTCGTTAGTAACACTGGCAATTGCATTTCAACAATGGCATTATAAGTCACTCAGGGCTCTCACTGCTTTGAAGATTCCAGCTCACTTTACTGAGAATACTCCAAAGACCAAGTGTCTGGTCCTCAGCTTTATTTGACAGAAAAAGAAGCTCAGCACTAGAAGGTGCTGGCCATCCAGTGGCAGAACTGGATTTGGTGGCTTAACCTTCATTCACCTCATGCAGTGTAGACTGAAGGAAGAAATAATGTTTGACTTCTCGCATGACCTTGCTTTATGAAGTATCTTGGCATCTATAGATATTCTTTCAACAGTAACTGCTCACATTTATGTTGCACTTAGTGGTCTGAATGATGCTTTACTCTGTTCTTCTAGTTCTCCTTACAATACTTTAACCTCATTTATGAGGATAGGTCAGGTTCATAACTCACACAAGATCATGGATTCTCTAGTTGGTGAGGAAGGAGTTTGATCACAAAAGTCTGCACCATGGTGTACATAATCATGCTAAACAGAAAATAAGAAAAAAATTGGTTTTTCATTAAAGCAGTTTCAGAATAATGAGATGGAGAAGAGATTTTTGAGTGCAGGGTTAGAAGTTATAGTAAAAGTTACTCATTTTATTATATGAGTCAAGTCATTTTACTGGATCTACTCCCTACACCAACTCACACATAAATACGTACTTGTGTACACATATGTACCAGAACACATATAAGTTTAGGTACATAGACTATAAGAATGCTGCTTAAGGAGTTGGGGGGAGTATTGAGGGCCTCAATGAAGATAAGAACTCCATAGGAAGACTAACAGAGTCAAATAACCTGGACCCTTGGGGGCACTCAGAGACTGAGCTACCAATCAGAGAGCATACACAGGCTGAACTTAAGCTTGCTGTTCATATGCAGCAGATGTGTAGCTCAGTCTTCATGTGGGTCCTCAACAACTGGAGCAGCCACTGTCCCTAAAACTGTTGCCTGTATGTGGGTTATGTTCTTCTAGCTGGGCTGCCTTATCTTGTCTCAGTGGAAGAGGAAGTGCTTAGCCTCACAGAGACTTGATGCACCAGGATGGGAATACCCAGAGGGACCTTCCTCTCTCTCAGAGATGAAGAAGATGGGGGATTCAGGATGGGGGAAGAACTTGGTATGGGACACTGAGGGGACAGCAATTGGGATGTAAAGGAAAGAGAGAAAAGAAAGAAAGAACAAAAGAAAGAAAGAAAGAAAGAAAGAAAGAAAGAAAGAAGAATGCTGCTTCAGAAAGCAAGATGTATTTTCAATTAAATGCAGTAACCCAATAGTGAAATTTAAAGACAAGTGAACAAGTTCTACAATTCCCCCTGCCCCAAAAAAAGTTCTTTAAAACACCTCCACACAGATGTATTTTGCTAGCTTTGCTATTAGGAAACCATTCAAATCAACCCCCTACAGTCTGTTCCTAGAATTTTCAGTATCGATTTATCTCTTACAGACTTTCCAAGGCTTTTCATACTTTGTAAAAACACATTCCCAATGTCTTAATTTTTCACTGAGGTCATTCCAGTTTGTCACATGTACCATCTTTTTCTTGATGTCCCCCTTTGCTCACACCAGGCACTCAGCACTCATGGTGACTCAGATGAAGGTGAAACAATTCTTTGGCTCCTCTACCATGGATTCTGGCTATTCCTTTGGCTTCCATCATCTCTGGGGATATTAAGCTCCTATGCTTTTGGCCAGGGCTTGGCTTGTAAGTGCAGAGCTAAGAGGACTTCCCCAGTGTTTCATATAGATTATCATGTGCAGACCCCTTTAAATTAGAGAGTCACATAGCAGTAAGTATAGCATATTTCACATTGTCTGTTGCATAGCTTTCTTTATTCATTTTTGACTTACCGACTTTTTTTAGTCCAAGTTTCTGTTGCTGTGATAAAACACAAAGAAAAGCAACCTAGGGAAGAAAGTGTTTATTTGGCTTACAACTCTCAACTGACACTCCATTCCTGAGGTAAATCTGGGCAGAAATACGGAGGCAGGAACTGAGGCAGAAGCCATGGAGGAATGTTACTTTTTGACTGACTTTTTATAGTTTTCCCAGCCTGCTTTCCTATACAACTACTTGCCCAAGAGTAGAAGCCCTTGCCTTCCCCCACCCCCTAAACCATCATGGGCTGGGCCTGATTTAAAAAAAAAAATACCCTGCATTCTCACCTGCAGGCAACTAGAGGAAGGCATTTTCTCAATAGAGGTTTGTCTTTCCAAATAATTGTAGCTTTTGTCAAGTTGACAAAACAGTGACCAAAGCTTCAATGTTTTCAGTTCTACCAATAACCCTATCTTTACTTTTCAGATAAAGAAGCTGACACAGACAACAAATGAAGCATGTTCAAAACCATGAACTTGGTAGATGGCAGAGCCAGAACTACAGGAATGCTGAGTCAATCCTTCCCTTCCCCTTCTTTTCCTAAATGTCCACCAGTTGACTGTTTAGTTGAGGAGATCGTGAGGTGTTCCACGTTGCCTTGTAATGCCTTATAACTTGACTGCTCTGTATTTATGACTCAAGAAAGCTGAATTAATGTTTAGTATGAGTTTATTAAATAATTGAAGAAAATTTTTATAGTAAAAACGGTTTCATTCCAGTTTCTCTTGCCCTGGTAGGTAATACAAAACTGGAGAAAAACATGTTTTCACAAGACTTTCTGTATGACATTTACCTTAAATCGAATAGAAGACATTATTAGGAATAGGAATCTATATTCGAGTGTATCTAAGAGTTATTGTATTCATACTGGGGCTGATGCTAATATTCTCTCTCTCTCTCTCTCTCTCTCTCTCTCTCTCTCTCTCTCTCTCTCTC
>JANHMN010000006.1:43036185-43052317 GCA_030674055.1 Rhabdomys pumilio
CTCTCTCTCTCTCTCTCTCTCTCTCTCTCTCTCTCTCTCTCTCTCTCCTTTGCTATCTTTGAGGCAAAGTCTAGCTATACTAACTAGGCTTCTTTCAAACTCCCTCTCTAGCCCAGTTTGGCTTGGAATTACAATCCTGTATCACAAGCATCCTAAGTGCCAGGGTAACTGCCATGTGTTCCCCATACTCAGCTCAGACCTTGCTCTTTAATTTCAGTGTTGACTTCTCAAAGCTCCACTGGAGTGTGCTGTTAATTTTCTCACACTCAGGATGCTTATCTTTGCATATATAGCTGTCCTGAGTCACAGTCCAGGCTATAGGAGTCACCTGAGCTTTCTTGGGAGGTTTGAACTAAATTGGGATGTATAGGGGCACAGTATATGTGACTGAGGTGATAGTGGAAAAAGAGGAGAATTCATCAGGCTTTACTTCATTGCATAGGCATAATCAAGTCAGAATATTAATGTGGTAATTGCTTCCCCCTTTGTGTTTACAGAGAGAGAGAAACAGCTGGGGTGGTTGACATCTGAAACAGGAGTCGCTGATCGATCGTTACTTGCACAGCAGATGGGCTTGGGTTATGAATAAGCAGCAAATGTGAAAAAGAGATTCATGGGGTTGAGCCAGGCTTGCTTCATGCAGAAACATTTAACCCTTCCTGCTTGCCACTGGCCCAAGGTTCTGATGACTAGATGGCTTTTATTATGGTCAGAGACCTACAGTAACTGGATGTGGTAAAGAACAGAACAAGACTACACTGAGAAAATACACAAGCAGAGCTGAAGGATGTCTAATGATTCTTAGAGTGAAGCACAATTCTGACATATTATGAGACAATGGCAGTGGAATCCCCCTACCTATATTCATACTCTTAGCAAGTGCAGAAATCAAAGAAAAGTAATTCCTTAAGAGAAATAGGGAAACCATACGACGGAAACCAGCACGTGATGTAGTTTGAGTGAGAGCTATTCAAAAAACAAAAACAAACAAACAAAAAGCCTATGTATTCTCAGTATCTCTTGAACACTCTCCACTTTATTGCTTACAGTAGTGTATTTACGAGAGTTTTTCTTCATGTTATATAACTGATGGGAGCTCATTAAAATGCAGTGTCTTAGAGAGGAGTGATCTGTTGCCTGTTGAAATATTAGTGTGTAAGATTCTTTCTAGACTTCAGTTTCCAAGCTAGCAGAAAAGAAAAACAACTCTCAGAGATTTTGGCCAAATGATAAAGGAGAGTTTAAGGTGTGGAAAGAAGCAGGTGAGCTTAGACCACAGGCTCTGGCTTTCCTTGGCTCTCTTCTGTATGGTTTTGAGAATCTCCACCTTGCAGCATGCAATCTTGCCCAGGTGGTAGAGTCTCACTTATTTGAAATAAGACAAGGCAATATCAGGTATTATGATTAAGTCATAGTCAAGTATGCTATTTCCACTAGACGAAGGTTATGGAAGCATTTTAACAATTTTTAGACAATAACAAGCATAAGGTAGCAGTAATGATGGCAGGAGGAGAACTGGAGAATCAAAGTAGTTCTTTGATTGCAGTGGGAGGCATGTAACTTTTCAAAAGTTACACAGAGTACCAAGGAGAGGGGAAGTAGGACAAATGGGAGTCTCTGTGTAGGTAAGGAATCCAGAGCCTTACTATAGGAGGCATAGACCAAAGAACTGTGCCTATAGAGAGGGAGTCCTACCAATGTTACACAGGAAAGTCTATCAAATTTCTATCTCTGTGTAATTTTCTGGAATATTTTTTACTTCATCCCAGGGCCATCATTTGTTTCCTTCCATGGCTACTGGAGGTAAAGAATATTAAAAAGTTTGTCAGAGTTCAAATGGAGCAAAACACAAGAGGGAAAGCTGAAGGCAAGTGGAAAGATGTGCTAAGTCTCAGAATAGACAGTATTTCTAGGTAGGCAGAGGAGAAACATTGTAATTTGATTGTCATTATGGTAATTCTTGGGGGTGGAGCCTTTAAGAGGTGATTGTGCCATTCATTTAGAGGGGTTCATGTGTTTTAGGGATATGTTTTCCCCTCTCCTGTGAAGTCAATTGTTTATAAATCAAAGCTTTTGCTCATAATAGTATTTTACATCTCCTTACTTGCTTTTCTGTCTCCTGCTGTGAGTTAAAGCACTGTGAGGATTCTCTCTCTAGAAGTGAAATATGGAAGCCGAGGTCGTGACCTTCTAGCATTTCAAGCCATGGTCCAGCCAAAATCACGATACTTTGTTTGTCATAGTTTTGTGTATTCTGTTAACACCAATAGAAATGGGCCTAAAACAAGGTTTTAAACTCCTTACTTAATGGCACCTCAGAATTAACTTCTGATTTCTATAAATCCCAAAGCTACATTTTTTTAAAATTTATTTTTCCTTCTTTCCTTCTTTACTTTTGGCATTTTCTTTTCATGACAGTGCATAGCTGCATTTCTTCTTTTGTTTGCCAATGTAGTGCCAAAGACCCCTCAATCAGGCCTTTATATTATCTCAGGGTGTTTATGTGGCCTATAGATAACTCTTACTAGCCTCCACTTACCTAGTATCATCCCTCTTGTATTTTGGCCACTCTAGTGTCACTTCTGTGATTAGAGATGTTGTGTCACAACAACCAATTTTACCTCTAAGGTACTGGGAACTTTGGATTTCTAGATATGTAGTAAGTTTTACCAAAGAATTGGGTATCTGGAAGGGATTAAAAACAGTCTCCTCATCTTATTTTTAAACTACACTAAGATGAGCTAGACCAAAGACACACATTTGGTGATTTAATTATGTAGCAAGGGCCACGTTGGAAAGTGTCTCTTTAGAACTGGACAAAGCTTGATTTCTGGAATGCCAGTTCTGTAGTCCCCAAATGAATCCATGATACACAGAAGTCCCTCACTCATGAAACCCAAGGGTCACATCATGTGGTTACACTAGCAGCCCAAGGATATTTTGAGGATCCAAGAGAGTTCTCTTGGTGGTCATCCAACAGGAAGATTGAAGCAAAGATTTAATTAACAGAACAACATTTACTACATAGTAACTAACTCAGCCATCACATTTTTCTTTGAAAAGTTTAAATTGAGATACCTAATATCAGGCTCCAGAAATAGATAGGAGACACAATATCTCAATGGTAAGGTACACACTACACTCCTGAAATCCCCCAATTGGGAAAAATCAAGTGTTCACTGTACAGTGATCCCATACACTGTACAAGATGAACTGTACAGCGATGCTATCTCTACAAACACACAAACAAACAAATCAAGGAGCTAGACCTATGAGCAGAGATAATCCAATCCTTGACTTGGGGAATGTCAAATCTAAGTCACCAAGCTCTGGCTTTTCATATATACAGTGATGTTTCAACTCTGATATAATGTTCTCTTTACTTTGTATATTTAAAGCAATAATAACAAATAACACCTGTAAAGTACCACCTGGATCTTGTCATTTGAGAAAGCCCAAGACTTTTACTTAGGTTCCAGTATCAGTTGGAGAGAGTGGCTCACCTTTGCCCTCCTGAGTGAATGGCAGGATTAGCAGGTTGGCACATAGGTTGTCCTGGAAAGAGTCCCTTGTTTCCTTTTTGATATTGGGAATAGAGTTCACAATGGAAAGTAACTGCTCCTGGTAGACTGAATGCAAAGTAAGAGCTGGCTAAATGCTCCCTTACCTCCAGTATGCAGAGAAAACTCACACCAGTGCCAGGGAAACAGAAACTCTGTGCTTAAGGGATGGCTAAAGAATTGTTCCTTAGCTGAGAATGCTGTAGCCTTTGCATATCTACCCAGGTGAAGTGAACAGTAGCCCCAGGGTTACCTTAGATACAAACTCTGAACCATCTCGTGTGGGGAACGCCTTGACAAGCAGCCAGCAAGCATCCCTCATGGGCCCCTCCTCATCCCCACAAAGGACAAAGTACAGGCTGTTGCTTCAGGTGAGTACTGCTCTGGGAAAACAAGGAAAGCAAACAAATACTGCTGGTGTGGTTGACTGGTTCCCAGGCTCCATTTCAAAGGCAGTCCCCTATGGCATTGTTTGCTCCTGTTTTTCCCAGCATAGGTGTTTGGTATCATGCAGACCTATTCTGAGATCTCCGAGGAAAGAAGCATTTAGTTTACAGTGTGAAGCAGAGAACTCCATGTTTTTTTTTTTTTATGGAAAGATCTACCATATGTAAGAGTCCACAGTTGTGCTCATATCAAGGCACTGAGGGTACATGAGAAAAATCCACATGGGTGTTCCTTTAAAAAGAATGTATTTCAATGGCTTTTCTGAGGTAACTTAGAGGCATTATTTGTCTTTGATTCAGGTATAGCATCCTCTAAAGGACAACTGTTCTTTTTCCAAGCTTAGGATATAGAAGGAAAAGGGCAGGTCATTAGGGAATTGCTTATTAGGGGAGACTTAAGAACATGAATTAAATTTTAGAACAAATAAATATTATACTATTATACTGTCTGGCATCATTAGCAGGCATGTTGGAATTCTCAAAACTTCCCCAAACTTTTTATCAATCATGAACAAGGTCAGTTGGTCAGAAAGGCCTCTCTTTATTTCAGCAGGGGTGACTAGCAAATTAAGTGAGCTTACTCCATTGTGAAGGAAAGGAGAAAATCAGCCTTTAACAGTGAGATAGAAAATTGAAGGTAGAAAATTTGAACATGGGTAAAAAGCACATGAAGAAATGAAATGCAAATGATGCCTTCCAAAATGGAAAAGAGGGTGGAAGGAACCACATTCTGAGCTTTGGGCCCAGACAAAGTACCAGGATTGGGCCTCATTAGCTCAGCCTTAGTGTTCATGAAGAACCTCTCCTGTCTTCTGCCTCCATTATTGAAACTACTCCCTCACATCAGGAGGGTCTCAAGCATGGCTCAGAAATCATAGCCAGGAAGATTGGAACAAGATACAGAGCACAATACAGAGCAAGCACTGGCTCAATCTGAGGTCTTAAACAGGTCCTAGAGAAAAAAATCAACTCCATAGGCATTGGTACCTGTCTGATGATTAGCTAACCATAGACATGCAGCCCATAGGCTCTACAATGGCATCATAATCCATGTAAATATAGTAAAATTCTTTCTTCTTTTTAGTAGTTCCCTCTCTTAACCAACCCAACAGCACACTGGCCAAGACCCAAGCAATAGTACTCAGGTTAGTCTCAGAAATATGTTAGCAGCTTAGCACGGCAGAACAGTTTTTGAGATATGACTAGCAACAGGCACTAGGACATGGCTTCTCTTTATATGTACAGGACTTGCATTTTACCTGTGTATTCAGCATAGGAATGCTCACTTCTGTTGCTATCAATAAGTGATTCACAATCACAAAGGAATATGTTGCTAATTTAATGGCCAGTCAGAGAGTACCTTGGATGGAAGCCTCTGACCTGGGTATGTTCTGATCACTTTTTCTAGAGTGAATTACAATCTAGGAAGAGGAAAGATATTATCTGTACCATGGGTACAGTCATAGAGTTTGCAATATGTGCCTCCTATACCTGTGGCCCAGAGGGGACTCTGGATTTCAAGGATTCAAAGAGAATCAACAGAGCATATGTCTAGAGTGCTCTGGGTATATGGATTACCTTCTACCATGTCAGGAACTGTAACAGAGATGAAATTAAAAGAATTTTTTTTGCAAAGTCACATAAATTAATTTTTTCTGCCAAAAAATTTGCTAAAATAAGTTATCAAAAGACCCATGGAAGAAAAGAAATAATCTACCCTTTATCCTTCACATAGCTAAGACTACAAATGAAACTTCCTAAATACCCATGTACAATTATGGCAGGAGGCCCTGTTCTAAACATACCTAAAACTGTTCTTTGAATGTGTGTGCTAATTTTAGGTAATGCATATAAAATTAAAAGTGTGTATACACATAAGTTAGTATAATTCTATTAAAGAAAAGTGGGAATAATTACAATTAACATATTTATATGTAGTCAATGTATTGTTTAAAGATTTCAAAAGCCTTGGCAATTTTAGCTGTCTTATCAATAGCCAAAGGTTCAAATGGGTAGCTACAAACTTCCCTCCTACTTTTCTTTTGGCTCTTCATTAAAACACACACACACACACACACACACACACACACACACACACACACACACAAAGAGAGAGAGAGAGAGACAGACAGACAGACAGACAGAGAGACAGTCAGAGAGAGACAGAGAGACAGAGAGAGACAGAGAGACAGAGAGATAGAGAGACAGAGAAAAAATAATTCCTATAAATAGCAAAGAGAACTAATTCTATTGCCTATTTTTAATAAATAACACATAAAATTCATAAGTTTAAATTTGTCAGAAAATATTTCTGTGATTTTTAAAATACTGTTTTATAATTATTTCTTCATATATATGAAGGCTTTGACTGCATAGAGGTGTGCGTACAACATGAATACTATGTCTGCAGAACCCAGAAGAGGGAGCTGAATTTTTTTTTTTACTTCAGTCTATGGCACATAATTTTATCAAATGGCTCAATAAATTGTAATTCATTCCTGTTACAAGAATTTTATTTGGTGGCATAATACTACTAGTTGGGGTATTGTGTCTACCTTGACATTGTGACTTTGTTTACATTCCTTCCGTGTGTGTGTGTGTGTGTGTGTGTGTGTGTGTGTGTGTGTGTATAGGTTAGGAAGCTTCTTTAGTAGTAGGATTCTATATGGCTTTTCAAATGGCCTTCAGTGTTAGTTGTCCCTCTCTATAGTCCCTCCTTTAGTCTTCTTTCCTTTTTTAATTCTTCTTATAACACTATGTTCTAATTCCCCTTCCTAGTCACTCACCAGATACCTACCCTTCATGGCTATATGGATTGTAGTACATGTAGTAAAAGCTTAAGAGCTAACATCCACATTAAGTGAAAAGATGCAATACTTGTCTTTTTGGACCTAGTTTACCTCAAGTACAATGATTGTTTCTAGTTACATCTCTTTATTGGCAAATTTCTTTTTTATTTTTTTAAATCTTTTTTTTATTATTGAATATTTTCTTTATTTGCATTTCAAATGTTATCCCCTTTCCTGGTTTCCCCCTGCCCTTGAAATTTTTGGAGATGCAGTTACAAATAGTTGTGAGTAGTTTTGTAGGTGCAGAAAACCAAACCAGGTACTTTGCAAGAACAACAAATGTTCTTAACTATAGAGTTATCTCTCTAGTCCTTCACTGATTAATTCTTAAGCCGGTGTTAAATTATTTGTATTTTTGCTATGTTAAATATATAATTAGACTTTAAGAATAAGTCTTTGCTGTTTGCATGTGCATTTTTGTCTGTAAACTTTAGAGCTATTTCCCCAAATGCCAATAACAAAAGAAAAGTGATCATGTCAGGAATTTGAGCTTGCATCAAAGTGTCAAATCTATAAAGTATCTACTCAACTGCTTATTGAGTTTTGTGGCTTGTTTTAATGAGAATTCCTGGAGTGTTCTATCACCAAGTACACCCTCTGTCATAGATGCTTCCGATTGTGATAAGAAAGCAGCCATTCATCTTGCTTAGGTCTCTGGCGTTGGAGTCTGTCCAATGCATTTTCAACATCCATTGAGATGATTGTATGGTTTTCTCATTACTGTCTTATGTGGACTCTCACTCCAGTTAAATTAAACTGTTTGCTCATTTCAAAAATTTATGCTTTGTTTAAATCACTCTCTTTTACTGGATAGCGTTCTGCATCAAGCAGGATTTCTATGGGAAAATGAAAGAAATACTTAAGTGCAACATCTGAAACAGAAGAGGAAATACCAAAGGCCATTTCATTGAGAAATCCAGGGGCATTGGTCCAGATTCCCAGTGGGTATCACAGGACACAGTTCTGTGTTCCTTCTTTCTGAAAACTTAGCATTTGTCCTTAAGACATTCTCCCTTATCATCCCTGACAGCCTGGTTGCTAGCAGGTATGATCTCTGCATCTTACCTTGTTAGAATTGCACTTTTAGACAATGGCATGTGTTTCCCAGAAGATCAGGGTTCAACTGGTGACCCTAACATGCACATGAGGACAGTAGGATCAAGTGGAAGTTACACTGCTTCCAGGTTTTGTGATGTCATTGCCAGTATGGCTTCGACTATCTATAGAGCACTGATTTTCTAACATAGATAATTGGGTGCAGTCTTCGTTTTCTTTGTGAGCTGTGACAATCCCCAGAGAACTCTGCCAGTATTTCTCTACCTCCACCATTTCTCATGGTGGTCCCACTTCTTAAACAAACTCCAAACAGGCAGTAGAGAGTGAAGAGGCTTACAGCACAAAGTAATAATACTATTAATACTGTGCATTAACAGGATTCTCTGTCTGGAGACATTCTCGTTAAAGTGTAACCATTCTGGAAGGCATGACAATATTGTAAGGAGACACTGTGCCTCCCTGTGACTATTGGACTATTGAGACAACAGTCTCTGGGGAAGTAAATTTTCCCCAGGAACCCCACTATGGTTTTACCCAGAGTAGAAATTTGTCTCCCATTTCACAGAGTTTTACTTGTCAAAACAAACTGAAGACAAGAAAAAGAAAGAAAGAAAGAAAGAAAGAAAGAGAGAGAGAAAGAAAGAAAAAAGAGGAGAAGAAAGAAAGAAAAAGGACCATTTCTTGACAGGGACCCTTAGTTATGCAGACTTCTTGCCTTCTATTAATATAAACATTATTATGATCGCCCCTCCCCCAATAGGCTTGAGTAGTCACTGTGCCTCTTTGTTCATCTTTCCAATATGACCACATTAAATACGTAACTTTTATGTACTTTTCACTTTTCTGTGTTTCTTTAGTTTGTCTATTAGGACAGGTGAACAAGCTGAGTAATTTTACGGCCCACTCTCATATGCCAACCACTCCAATATCAATTTCATAGAGTCATGGCCAGCAGAGATCCATCTTTGCATGTCAGCCACATAGAAGCTGACCCTGGATGAAGCAGAAAGATTGCCTGGTGCCATGTGTCTGTTGAAATCATTTCATTCTATGGGCTTTTTCTTACCTCCCATTTCAGCCTCTATCAGCTGCTTTTTTAGCCTGTCTGGTGAAGGGGATAAAGGAGCATTTGGATTTGGTTTGGACTCTCACAGAATTTCTTCATCATCATTTGTCCCCCTTAGGCTTTACAATCCTTTTAGCTTAGAGGCTTCTTTGAGTTTTAGAGTTCTTTTTGGAACACTCCAGCAACTGCCATTCCTTGAGCAGCTTGGTTTTTTAGAATCTTCTGAGCCCTTTTGGTTTTTTGCTAAGCTATGCTGATGTTCATCCCACTTGTACAGCAGGCATTTTAGGTTGAGAAGCTCTTTGTAGGAAATTTCATCCTGTTGAATTGTCTGACTATTCACCATGTGTCAGAGAAGACTGTAATGGATTGTTCTTTTCGGATTCTGTTGAAACTGTCAGGGTTCTATGGGACCATAGCTTGTTGATATCACTATTGTGAATGTATAGCCATTAAAATATGACGTCTGTCTGTAATGGTGCCTTCTAGGGGGACCTGCACGGAGGAGTCTTTTGTAAATTTATATTCCCCAAAGTAGCACAGGACAACAGTGATCTGCGCTGAGGATCCCTGGAAAGCTGGTACAAGCCGCTGGCCACTTCCTCCTCGTTTTATTGTGCTTTTGATCTTACTGTACTTTGATACTCCTATTCTTAGCATGAGGAGCTGCTTGTGTGTGTGAGGGTGTGAATGTGTCTAGGGGGTAACTTTTAAACTCCATTAATTTACAAGAGCTGTTGTTTCTGTGTCTTTTTCCCCCCTCTAAAGCAAATAAAGCAGTTAAAGGAAAATATAGGAATGTTATAGTTAATAACAACAACTGAGACTGAAAATAAAAGTTACACAGCCTAACTTTCATCTAGACCTAACTGCTGAGCCGCCTTTTGGGCAGAATGCTCTGGCCCTGGAACTTACAAATATTAATTCTGTAAATTGAGGCTTAAAAAAAGAAAAGAAAAAATGGAAGAAAGTAAAACAACAACAACAAAAATAAACTCTTGTTAAATGATTTGGGAGAGATACTTGGTCACCTAAATAATGTATTTTAAGCATCTTAAAGACTGTCGTGAAAGTACAGTTTGTTTATATGAAACAACATTCATATCACACAGAAGAGAAAAGTTTTCCTAAATTATAAAGTTCTGTATTTCCTATAAATTTTAATAATTTTCAACCAAAAGAGGTTTTAGAAAAATTTTTACATTCTGTTTATCTTTAACAGTCAGCTATAATAGAAAACGAAGACCCAAATGTGATTTTGTTAATGCTCAAAAATTTCTCAGCTGGGAGTGGCAAGATGGCTCAGTGAGTGTGGATGCCACCAAGGCCAGAACCCTAGTTCAATCCCACTGGCCCACACAATGTAAATATTATACAAACCCGTAACACTGCACTCCAAGCCATGTCTCTGAGTATTAAAACATACTGGATATTTCTCACCTAAACAGTATGTCCATAAATAAATATATAATTCTCTATTTTTACTAACTTTTTGCTATTTTTGGAAGTATTGTATACCCCTTTGTAAGTGTTGCCTGTTAACATTATGTAGACCCACCACTACTGACCTAAGTACCGAGTCAAGACATTATGGAGAAATGGCTTTCACACATGGTTCCTTGACAAGGATTGTCATTTATGCTTAGCTTCTACTTACATTTGGTTTGTGTCACCTGCATCAAAACAAAGAGTGGGGCAATGTAAATGTGCCTGCAGGAATGAAGATATTTTAAGAGGCACCTGTGCCCTCTCTTGGAGGCTATTCAGACTATTGAAACTGTCTCTAAGAAATTAAAATTTCCCAAAGAATCTTTATGGTAGGAAAAAGAAAGGGCTAAAACCTTACAACAATTGGAGAAGGTACTTATCTCCCAGAAAGAGACTTCATACAGTTCCCAAGATGTGTCTGGCCACCTTCAGAGACAGGCTGGAATAAAAATTAAGAATCATGGGTAGAATAATGCCTTGAACAGGATTGCTTACTTCTGCATACTCTTTTGATTTAATCCTAAACTTCACATCAGGACCCCAGAGATAGACTTGCAAGGTACCTTGACCTCTTCATTCTTCTTTCGGACATTCCACATTTAATCAGTCCTTTCTCTTCTTTATAACGTTGCCTGTCTCTTTAATTGGCTTGTCGAGGATAAGAACCTGAACCCAACTTGTTAATGCTGCTGTAGCCTAGACTCATTCCCTAGTACAACAGATAACAAAAGGGCCTCTTTTGTGTTGAGTCATTCCCCTTAGGCATCTCTGAGGATTATAAAAGAAACCCACCCCAGGGTGAATAGGACCACTGTCAGCCATGTGTAGATTATTAGGAAAGTCAGTCCTGGTTAAGATTTTAGAACCCCATGCAGAAATTTTGTAAAGTACATCCAGTTAGTAGCATTTTTGATAGGTAAGTAAGCAAAACAGCTCAACAGACCAAGGGAAGAAGGCCTTATATAGTAAAGCTGAAACCACCCTTTGAAGGTAATGAGTTTGTCATCGCAGCTGTGACTCCCCAGGAAGGACTTGCCAGTGAGATGTGGATGGTGAGAAAGTTGGAGTTTTGTGGCTTTAGGCAGGGCTGAGACTAGCCATTCAGAAGCAGTTTGATGCCTAGAGGCTGTGAGTAAGGAACAAGGGCAGGGCAGGGAGAGTTACCCTGCTAAGTTTGTCATGGTTCCCAGCAGGGTTTGGCTGCTCAGGTTAAAACTGCCTCAGTCTGGTGCTTTTCAAACCAGCTTGTGAGAAGAACCAGAAGAATCATTCCTTCCTTGTTTGTTTTGCACTGAAATCAGGAGAGGGATTTGGTGGCTTCTACAATGAAGGAAACCAGCAAATCTTCTGAACTCACTTGGTTTTCTTCTTCATCTTTTGCCTGCCTTCCTTTCCTGAACTCTAGTTGCACCTCCAGAGATCGCCTCACCCAGCATTTAGGCTTGTTGGCCCATTGTACTTGCCAGCAAATTTAGTCCTTGGTCTTCCAAACAGTGAGAATGCTTAGTGAAGGAAAATGGGCATCGTGTTCACCATGTTTTGATACTTTACAAGGAGAACTAGTACTAATTCTGTACTGTTTCGAAACTGTTTGTTTTTCCTTTTTACAACTATACATAATCTTTTCCCATAGAAGAGAAGAATGCAATGTAATTTTTCTTCCCAAGTAAAAAATAAATGATCTTTTAAACTAGAAGGACATGCATTTTAAAAAGACAATTCTATATTTTATTATCTATTTGACTGATTAATTTTCTTCCCTCACATTTGTTAACGAATAAATATCATAATTGTTATTTAATTCTTTGGTTAAGAGGTAGTAGGAGATTATTATCCAAGCCATCTTACTTCTTAATTATGAGCTACCTGCCTACCAATAATTGTGAATCGAGTATGTGCAGATGCCTGAATCTCATATGATGAATCACTGTTCATATCCCTCTATCTCCCTCATTCTCTCCCTCCCTCTGTGTAACATGATCATAATGTCTGAGACGTGTTTGGAAATTAGATTCCCACAGGTACTTTGAGGTATCAGGTGCCATTGGCACAAAAATTTTCAGATGTGAAAATAGACAGTGGATGTCCTCTTCTTTACTTCGGAAGGCTCCAAGACATAGTATTAAAAACACATATTGCACTGGAAGGTGATGTTTGATTAACAATATGTAGAAAGTGGCCCTCTTTTAAATCAATAAACTTACGTTCTGTCTTCATTGAGGCAAATGTATTACTACAATTCCAAATGGAGAACACTAAGACTCATAGCCCTCAGAGCATAGCTACTAAGGATAGCAAACAAATCTCAGATGAGGAGAGATTAATTTTTTTTAAATCTTACTTAGCAATACAGTATTATCATATATGTGCAAAAATGGCATTTTAGCAATGCAAACTTGGTACAGTTAGGCGAAGCTGTCCCATGGATCAGTGAAACCCAGCAGGCACAGGGATTCCCAGGCTGTGACCTAGCCGACCTCATGGTTATTAGGTAATAATTATATAAAAAGATATACAGAAAGAAGCAGAGAGAGTCTATCCGAACTTTTAAAGTACGGAACTAAGTAGCAGGTTTTATTTCCTTCTTAGAGTTGTTAACTTTTCTGGAGCTGGCAGCAAGAAAGACTGTGTGTTATGATGTTTTACTGTTAAGAGACGTGTATTGAAGGTTTGTGCATCTGTGTGTGCCCTGAACAGTTTGCAAGTGGTTTGTTTTGCTATGACAGCATTACAGAGTAAGTTACGGCTAAAGGATTATTTACAGGCAGTGGCTGGACCTGAGGGTTTCTTTTCCTTGTCTAGGTGATGGACCCTTGGATATCAAATTTCCTGTCTGTCCTGTTGTCCCATGAAACTGCTTGCCGCTAGTAAATGCAGAGTTTGGCAGGCCTTGATGAAGCATATTTATGAGTTAAGTCCAAATGAATCCCAAACATATGGATAAAATTTCCCTTGGAATATCTAAATTAAAGGTGGAAAGCACTTCAAAAAATGTGCTGGGGACTTACTGCTCCTCAGGCCAGCGTTAAAGTTAGAGTGATCCTCACAGAATCAGAACTCCAAATTTTCCTGTGCTGTATCATACTTGAAGGTCACCATTTTGGCTTTCATGGTTTTTATACCCCTAGGAAGGTCACCTTGAATCCTAGAAGTGGACACATCCAACCTCAGGGAGCCACCGATCAAGTTGAAAGCACTTTATGTGTAACACCCTCATTGTCTCCTCCAAGTTCCTGCCTTCTCCAAACCCCAAGCACAACTAGTGCCAAAGTGCATAGGAATAAATGAGACCTAGGAAGCCATCCAAACAGAAGCCTTTCTCAGGCAGAACAAGCATGACATTGGCTTTCACTCCCACAATGCAGAGCCATAATGGATTTATTGACATAATTTCTAAAAGGAAAAACAAACATGGAAAACTGTCTGTCACTACAGTGTCTTCATTTTACAGATAAACAAATCTGGAACGATTATATGATCTTGACATTTTTGTACTTACCGTGTTGACATTCTCAGAGAAATAATTTCAAAGGGACTCCTGAAGTTGTACACTCTTCACTTCTGTCTGCTTCTTTCTTTCCATGAGGTATATATCTTTTATAGCCTCTCAAACAATTATGGATATGAAGAAGGTTACTTTTTAAGCCACCACACATTTTCTGCCTTGGCTAGAAAGAAAATCTTTCCTTATACTCACAGTGATTGTAATAGTTTACTTCCCCCCTCTCCGAAAAATTGCAGCAACTGTCCCTTTAATTTTGACCTTAATATTTAAGTGAACCTCAGGCCTCCATACCAGGGAGTTGAAAATTTGGGACTGGTATCTGCTAACACACTATGTACATCACCAAAGAGACTAGTTGTGTCATCACCAGTAAGAGTTTTCTTCAGCCCAGTACCTTCTGTATTCAGTCCACCGTGCCCTCATAAGCTAATATTGTAGGGGTCTGATCATGCATATACTTATGAGAATTCAAACCTGTTACAGTGTCACTGGAATCATAATGTTCTTTCTTGTTAATGCTTTGATTAAGGACTGCAAGTGTAACAGGATTGATTGTGATATTCCTGATGCTATAAATTGTTCTCTCTCATTTATTGTTTTCAATATAGTCACAAAGGACATTGACATTTATTCTTTTATAATCAGTATATATCACACAGAAATATAGTCACCTAGACAATCTTTCAACAAGCTTTGTGGGTTGTCATAGGGCGATAATTCTAGCACTGATGGTAGAGGCAGCAAGACTGAGTTCTAGGTCAACCTCAGCTAATAGTGAGATTTTGTTTCAGAAACAAAAATAAACCAGAGAGAAGTCAGAGCTTCCAAGACTGAAAGAACTCCAGTCAAATCAAACCCAGTTGTCCAGCATTATGGGATGGCATTCTTTACTTTTTTGCTGTTGGTTTAGTTTTTTAAACTCTAATCTTGACACTTTAAAGCCTTTGCAATTCTACAAACATGAATTTTGATAAGTATGTTTTCAATAGACTGTAATTATAAAAAAATTAAAAATCAAGATCAAACAGCATCTCATTGTTCCCTTCTGTGTCCCCCTTACTTCTGTCTAGATTTTATCCTGGCCAACCCTGCATGGAGGGAGCTAGGAACATTGGAACAGATGACGTCTTTGTGGTGTGTTCTCAATGATCCTCAAGTAACAGTTCAGACTTCAGTCTGGAACAAAGCAATACCTCTCCCAAGTCAGTGAGATTCCCCAGAGACTGGGTTAGCAGGAAGAAGTCCATTTAAATAGAGATGCTAAATGAATGGTGCCTGTTTCAAGCATATCTGTTCTGTGCAGCTATCTCCTCCCTCTGTCTCTAGCCTCCCTGTGTCTTGAATCCCTGGCTCACTCTCCTAGGCCTTAAATCTGGTCTGATCATGCTCTCTGACTGGAAGGAGCAGTGCAAATCACCATTGTGTACTAAATGTGCGAGCTCAGGTTGCTCAGCCATGTCTCCCCATTAGGCAGTGGACGCCAACTGTTAGTGGCAACCTGTTCTCAACAGGTTAGTGTTTCTGCTTCTTCCACAATCTTGTCCCATGAAAGGAAGCAAAATAAAAGTAAGTTTTCTTAACATAGGACTATTTTCCTATTTTTTTAAATATTAAATGGTACTGCAGTCCCATTGAAGTATGAATTTTACTTCCCTTTGTCTAAGAACATAGTATGTGTGTGTCTATATATAACATTTGAGTAGTCCAAAATGGCCTTAATTTTCTCAGCATGTGAATGATTATTAATCACATTTTAGAGTTTATTTATGATTATTAATTCTGTTCTGTGTGCTCACGCACAAAGTATGCCCAAATGTCAAAGTCAGTGTCTTCCATAATTGTCCACCTCCTTTCCTTAATAGACAGGGCCTCTCACTGAAGCTAGAACACACCAACTGGCCTAGACAGGCTTGTCAGTGATCTCCAGGGACCTTCCTCTTTCCACATGCCCACAGCTGCAGCTCCAGCTATATGTCACTGCATTTGGATTTTACACATGTGCTGGGGATTCAAACTCCAGTCCTCATGATTGTACTTGAGGCACTGTCCTGCAGTTATCATCTCCCTAGTTTCAAACTCATTTTATTTAAAGAAGTAGGTCTCATGAACCAAGTCATATATATATATATATATATATATATATATATATATATATATATATA
>JANHMN010000006.1:43056365-43071780 GCA_030674055.1 Rhabdomys pumilio
CTCATCCTCCCTCTCCCCCTCCCTTTCCCCCTTACCCCTACCCCTCCTCCCCCCTCTCTGTTTGTGTGTGTGTGTGTGTGTGTGTGTGCCCGTGTGTGGATGTGTGTCCTGAAGTGTCTCTATTATATAACTTAAATCACTCTCCAGTACCAGAGCTCTTCACCCTCAGTAGAGGGTGAAGGCTCTAGGTTGGCACCAACTCAGTCACTTCACCTTCAGGAGTTGTGTAGATATTTACATGTAAAAGGTGATTTAAATGAAGTTGTCTAATGACAAAGGAAACCTAGCCCCAACTGGACATCTCTCATCACCAAATGAAACTTTCACTTTCAGAAATGGTTACAACTAGTCAAGTTGTTGGCCATAGGGATCCACAGGAATTCCAAAACAACCAGGCTATAGCTAAGGTTATTGGTTGCTTTCCACAAATTGACTGTAAGACCTTATTGTTGAAGACAGCACCTATTCAAGACACTGAATGTGAAGAAGTTGAGTTGGTACCTACTTAAAGTCCTCACCCCTACTGACTAGAGTTCATGGTACTTGAAGGTACTCCGCACACTACCAAAAAAGAAAGGTAAATATTAACTCACCTTCATACCCTTATGTTTACAGTGGTGATGAGCCTGTGAATACACAGGTACAATAGTGACACAAAGCTTGCGAAGGCAGCTAACCAATATCTGATTTTAGTCAAGGCCCATGCCCTGAGATGGAACCCATACCCAAAGCTGCTTGTGTGGCCAAGAACCTGTAACTAGATAGGTCACAAACTGAGAAGAAATCTAAATACTACCATTTTGTAGCCATAAAATTAATCTTAATGATGTTTCCTATACTCAGATTGTGCCTTGTTCAATCATCATCAGAGAAGCTTCCCTCTGCTGCAGATGGAGACAAACACAGAGACTCACAGCCAGGCAATATGCTGCAGACACCTATACATCTTACTGAACATAGAAAAGTCAATCTGATGCTTGCCTAGCACCTTCAGCCCTACAGACTAGTTTAGTGTCCATGGTACAGGAAGGTACTCTGCATACTACGGTACAAACACCAGCCCAGCTACATAGCATCAAACCTCTCCCCTCAAGGATCAGGAAAGTCTGTAGAAGAGGAAAGAGAAAGATTGTAGGAGCCAGAGAGGATGGAGAACACCAAGGAAATAAGGCCTAATTACAGCAGGAGAGATACACATGGGAAGTTACCAAGATGGTGGCAGCATGCAACAGGGCCTGCATGGGCCTGTGGCAGATAGTTCCAGAGCTGAGAGAAGTGAAGACACTTTCACATCTCTAACCCAGAGGCTATCACCAACTGGTAACCATATGCAAAGCAGAAAATAGTTGTGTCCAACTGGGTCTTGCTGGGGAAAAAGTAGTCTCAACTGGGTCTTGCCAGGGAAAAAGTAGTCTCGAGGGAAGGCATTGTACCCAGAAAAGTAATGAATGGTATGTTTAGAGGTCCTTTGTCCCATGTTTTTCCAAGGCATTCTTTTTTTTTTTTTTTTTTTTTTTTTTTAGCTTTCCAGATCATTCAGCTTCCAGTTTTGTGTTCTTTATGTGATTGATTCCTTTGTGTATGAATGTGTGTATTTTTTCTTTGTCTCTTTCTCTTCATGTTTTGTTGTTTTCTTGTTTGGTTTGGTTTCATCTTAATTTCAATATCATTATTTATACATCTGCTTGTTTCCCAAGAGAGATGAGTTTGGAATTAATTGAGATGAGAGGTGGGGAGTTCTCAGAGAAAGTCGGGGAGAAAAACTGTAATCAAATATACTGTATTAAAAATCTATTTTAAATAAAAGAAAAATTGAGAGAAAAAAGAATTCCTAAGTTTATCAGACTAGGCAGAAGCAGGAGAGATTAGACACTTCACAGAGTAAATAAGGCATTCCACTGGGATGATGCTTAACGCTGCGGAGAGCTTAACAACAGAAAATGGATTTTCAGAGTGTCAGCTTGAAGAGAACTGTGCTGTATTAGGCAGCAAGGCTTGGAAGCTGGCAAACTCACTAACAAGTGCATTTGAAACTGTGAGTGAGCACTCAGTTCTTGTGTCTGTCAGAGGGAAAATGCTTCTAGACAGGGAAGAGAAAGTACAAAGTTCTAAAAGTAGAAGAAGAAATGGGTATCCAGAAATACCTATCAGGCTACAGAGTTAGGATGAAAAAAGGAAATCAGTATGTAGGACATAACAGCCATAGTCAGGGCTGACCCATGCAATGGTCCTTGGCTCTCTCACTGTCCTGTGGCCATCATAGGTCCAAAACTTTCAGCTGAATGAGATGCAGTGAGGAACTGGAGATACACACTGACTATGCTCACACAATTTAATCATTTCAATACTTAAAACATGAAATTTGATTTATTTATATTACAGTCTCAAGTACTTTTTTTGCTAGGAAAATTATGGTAGATTTCATTTAGTAATACTTAGCTTTCAAAATGATTTTTAAAGGAAAGAAGTAGGATCAGTCAAATAAGACATCATCCACAACAGAGTTATTAACTAGTGAATTCTGACATGGTAGTAGATCTGTACATTTCAGAATCTGATGGTTTTTGTTATTCTAGATCAAGGTTGAAAAGATAAACTACTCAGTAAATGTTGTTGCAAACCAGCTAACTATTTGATAGATAGATAGAATTCTTCAAAATAGGTTTGAAGTCTTAAAATAAAATATTTTTTTCTGATCTTTAAAAATCTATACATAAAAATAAATTTCCCAAAGAAGTAGAAATCAATAAGGAGGAAATGTGTGTCTGCACGTGTGTTTGTATAACTTAGTAGCCTACGTGTCCAAACTTAATGTGTAAAGACTTCATATTCAGTGGGATCAGGAAGATATGGTATTAACTTTTAGAGGTGGAGACTAGTGAAAGCCTTCAGGTCATTGCAGGCATATCCTTGAAAGGACCCAGCTGCATATCCGTCTATCACTCTTAGTAGCCATGCCTGTAAGAAGGCTGTTTTCTTGTCATGCTTTCTCTTTATGATGTGTTGCCACAAGGACAAATCCATGTAGCTAATCAATCACAAACTGAAACCTCTACAACTTCATGTCAAAAATAACAGTTGCTGTCTACATTGACTTTTCATATGAGAAAACACCAACAAAAACACAGTGTGTCTATTCACTATAGTGCAGAAGTCTATGAAAGCATTCACTGTCCTCACAACTCTTTTAAGGGAAAGAGTAAACACTGAGTCAGATAAATATATTGTACAAGTATTAGAAAAGCAATTAAAGGTAAATTTTGAAATAAATCTTACAATAAATAGGATTCTTAGTTGGAAGCTAACTTATTTGAAAGAAAACTATTGTTAAGATCATAAAAAACTAACTTGATGAAAACCAGAATTTAAAGAAAATATAAATATGCAAAAGCTTATCTAATTATATGAATGAATTAAAATATATGAATGAAAAAGACAGTAATATTGCTTTTCCAAATAATAGATTACCAAAATGACTGAAAATATCTAAAGCTGGGAGGTTAAGGGAGTAAAAGTGTTATTTATTATTCTAGCATTTCTATGGCATGCATTTCTCATACACTTCCACAAAGAGGTTAAATCTGTTTTTACTTGGTACATTTGAGATCCAAGTGGTGTGCATGAATGTCGTTAGAATAGAATATAAACTAGGAAGAGACTCTTTTAATCCAATGAGTTAAAATATATTTCATTCAATCAATAATGTTTAAAAATGTCAAAATATGGCTTAGTTCACAACATATCAAAGTTAAATTCTAAATAGATTTGTTTCAAATAATTATGAGTAATTTAAAAATATTCTCTTTGATCCTGTGGTGGATAGAAGTTTACCGTTTGAGTATATTAGCCAAAAATTTTCAAGCATTATCTAAAGTAGGAAAAAAAATAGAAGCTCCAAATGCTAGTCAAGATGAGTTTAGTTGAAATTTTAAATGTTTATTCATAAAGTAAAATTTATGTGACTATTAAAGAAATTGAGGCAGATCTGAAACTACATGGAAAGACTTTATAACCATTTTTAACCTACCAGAAGGGAAAGGGAAAGTTAAAATTAATGGGGTATGTTGTACATTTTTGTTGTTTTCAAGAGGAAGCATACAAAAATAATAATTACATTAATTATAGTAATTACAAAAATCATTATTTGTTACTGTGAGTCAGGTAGTATTTTATATGCCTTACCTCTCTTAACAGCTCCAGTAGGCTCACAATCTATGGAATCCCTGTGTTAGAAAGTCTCCATTGTCTGTAGTACTAGTCAATGGAGACAGTCTGACCTCAAATTCTGTACCAATGATTTCTGTAGGCTGTTGATACCCATAGCATACACTCTTGAATATTTTCTGGGTACAAATCAAAATAAAAATTTGTAGTTACCAGTGGTATAGGAATAATAATTATATGGTGGAATATATGAACCATAACGTCATTTTATATCAATCTTACAAATTTGTTTGAATTTACTTTTTTGATGTACAGGTTCTCACTTTTTTTTACATGATTAATCAAAGAGGTTCTCTCTTTTTGTTTTTTACACAATTAATCAAATAAAAATAAAGAAAAATTAAGAGATCTCAAGTGGCCTAAGAGAAAACAGATGCCATCTGGTCCAACTATCTCTCTAGGGTACAGATCAATGAAAACTGAAGTTGCTGAACCTAAGAGCAAACAGCAGGCCATTTGCCACTGAGGTCCTTTCTTGAACCAGTGGATGAGATTAGTCTGCTGGGCAGAACCAGGGCGCCAATGTCTTCCCTATCAGCAGAGATCAGAGTGGGTTACTGTCCTTCTTATCAACTCTTCTATCTATTGATCATCTCCTCTCCTCTTCTGTGTGCCTGACACTATAATACCCAGGAGCTCAGAATGTTGCTGGACTCAGAACAGACAACAATGCTGGGGGCTGCTCACTTACCCTCCCCTGGGAAAGGAGGTCTGGGAGTCAGCACTGGTTGGCTCAGTCCCTGGCAGAGGGGCTTGGTTTCTTTGGCAAGGAAGAAGTCACCGTATGTCTCCAGATAGTGGCAAATTTGCCACCTTCAAAGGAAAGTTAACCATGTGCTTTGAGGGAGGACTCAGGTGTCAAGCATACTGGCAAGGCCCTGGCTGTTACCTGAAACCTCTGGAATGCTGCATTGTTCTTACTAGGCTTCTGAGGGTGAAAGAGATCTAACCATTTTTATGTGGATGCAGAACTAAAATCGGTCTTTTTGTGGTTTATAGTTGGTGGGAACTGATAAAGTTCCTGACGGTGAAAAACAAAACAAAACAAAACAAAAAAAAAAACAAGACACAATCAGACTTGACAATTGCCAAATCATCTTGCCCATGTCCAGCTGAGGAGACATTTCTTAGTGTTTTGTCTCAATTTCTTTAGATAGTGTGAAGAATGGGTACAAATCCAGATTATCAGTGTGCCTGTTACTCAAATTCTTATCACCAGGAAAAGCTACAAAGAGAGAATTTTCAACAGTGTTTATTAAATACAAAGAAGTTCTCCTCTTATCTTCTAAGAGTGAATTATCAGGGTGAAAATGTTTATTTACAAGACCAGAATATGAGAATAAAGTTCAAAGGCAGATGACATGAAGAAATATTTTGGAAAAAGTAATGGACATAACATTTGTATATAATTTTTCTGGTTGCTTCGTGAGTTGTGTTTCTCTTTTGGAAATCAAGGTTAATCTCTTTTATAAGAAAGTACTGATATTTGTCTAGGACATTGGTGCTAAATTGTTTGGTCTCAGAACTACTTTGCTGATTAAAAATTACTGAAGACCTTGAAGGGTCTTTACTTATATGAGTCTGTCTATCTAAATTTAATCACAACCAAAATGTAGTTTAAACTTAGAATTAATTAAAAGGCACTAATAACACTCACTTCAATAATACTAATAATACTAACTTCAACATAACTGACAGCAAATGGCTTTATATACAATCTCACAATTAAGAAAAGGTAGGAGACATCATGGGCATCTTTCCTATGCGTGATGGAAAGGAAGACGAAGGGTACGGTGATAAGCAGCTGTGTTCTAGGGTGCTATGCAACCTAAGGAAAATCCAGTATACACTCTTAAGAAAATGAAATTTTTAACATAAGAGTATCTTGTTATTATTAATCTGTACATAAATTTGACTGTAAGGACCTACCCCCTGAGAACCCCTGAGGGCTTTAGGTACCTACAGGTATCTTCAGGCCATACATAGAGAACTGCCAGCCTGATAACTAAGCAAGCCAGCCAATAAATGAGGTGAGTGAGATAAGGGAAAAACCACTAGGGTACTTGATCAAATAGGACAACAGCATATTATTTCCATGAAAAAGCTACTCACTGGAAGATGAATAGGACCTTACTTTAAATGAGGTAAATTATGATTTTGAGACTCAAACCATGTGAAGGTCTGTTTTGAGAAAAATCAGGTGGAAAAAACATACTTCAGTATCACTGATAGCCAGATGCCTTCACGCACAAGCTCACAGTTAATTTTGAGGCAATCTGGGAACTTCTGGTGAATTAGATAATTAAGAGTTTATGAGCTGTTCAAAATTAGAAGTCTAATGACATTTTTCTTCAAATATGTGCTGTATTTAGAGCAATGTGTCAAGATTATTTGCATAAACAACATCCCACTTTTAATTCATCTACAGGTTGGATTGGACAGATCAAGTCTCTGGGCAAAAGGGTATTTTTATCTCTCAAGGATGTATGGCAAAATGACAAGGAAATAGATGGAAAGGGCCAGTGTGAAACTAGTGCAGTTAAGCGCAAAATTTATTTGCTTATTTTTGGGTTTGGCTCATGTTTGGAAGTATCTTTGTGGACTAGCTGTAATGTTAATGTCCAAGATCTGACCTTCAGGGGATATATGGACCACACAGGGATCCAACCTTCAGGGAATATATGTACCACACAGAGAGTTGAAAACAGGAATAAGTAGTAAGAGTTTTAATACATTAAGATCCAACAGTTTCTCACAAGGCCATGCATCTGAAATACAAATTGGCTTATGGCAAATAAACCCAAATGAACTTTATAAAATACTAGATTATTTGTAATAGCAAATTTCTCCCTGGTAACTAAAGAGCAGTGAGTCAGCTGCACAATCATCTCAAATAATAAGAACACACACATGCAGACACATATGTACATATATGGATAATTACATAAACATGCAAATGCACATATTCAGGTACACATATATTTACATATGCATACATAAAGTGCATGCACATGCATGTACAAATATACTTACATATATAAACTAAAAAGAGTGTTGTAGAAAAGAGAGCAGTGAGTTTTCAGCACAATAATTGCAAATAATAAAATACACATACATACTTACACATGCACATATGGACAATCAGACAATCTCAAACAATATCATATAAGTACATAAATATTAATACACACATATATGTATACATGTATACATATACAAACACATACACATTCACATATATACAAACACACACATACATACACATATATACACATACTTACACACACACACTAACCAAAACCCTACATATAGTTCTTTAAGGAGTGTGTGTTTGTCCAAAACTAGACTTATTAAAGCTTCTAAATCCTTAAAAGACTTCATGTTGATGTAATACCATAAATATTTCTGATCTTTACTAATAAATACCATTTCATTAGTTATAAAACTTTTGAAAAGTTTAGTAACCCCAAAGCATAAATCATAAATAAATATGATATATTTCTTGTAGATTTTGGTGCTTTTGGTGTGACTACATGTGCTGAGATTCAAGCTTATTGCTTAATGCTTAGAAGTACACCAGGAATCTGCTCCATCTACATCCTCCCCTTCTGCTTCAAAGACCACAACAGTCTTTAGTCCTGAGGACCTGAGGATTCTGACTCCTGACTCCACCGAAATAAAAAGATGATACTGACAAGAGTTCTCTGACATGTGCGATGTGGGTTTGCAAGGTAGAAGAGGAGATAAGTTTTTAGGATTGAGAGTGGAATCAAGAGAAATCACTAAGAGAAATACAGAACTGTTGTTCAGCTGAGGATGCCAAGGTACTGTAAATGGACATAACTGCAGTTTTCTTTTTTCTGAAAGAACTCAGATGTGAAGGTAGATCAAGACAGTCTAGATTTGCAGACTTCAGGTTTATTTTAAGTGAAGCTTTCAAGATAATAACAGAGATAAATGATGCTTAACACACACACACACACACACACACACACACACACACACACACACACACACATTCACAAATTCCTCAATATTTCTCATTTGTTCGAGAAGAGACCTTAAAGATGGACAACACTGTTTCATAAAAGGTTGTGAGCCAGGCAGTCTGGACTTTCTGTAACTTTCTGACACTGGGATAACCACTACAGAGAACTGCTCATGACACTGAGGAAGACAGGGACAGAAATGTGAATTGTCTTGCAGTTGCCTCTAGGAAGCAAGTATGCAGAACATTACCCCAAATCACAATGAGCTTTAGCAGTGTGCATAGATTATCTGGTTTCTTAGCATCTTGAGAGCTGCTCAGGGAAGTAGGACTTGTATCTCTGGCTTCTGTGTCTCTATGTTTCCTATAATAAATCTTGATAATCTTAATTAAAACATGCTTAGGATTTGGTGAGCGAGATTAATGCTTATTCCAGTAGGCATACAACGTTTTCTAGGTTTTAAAGTACAGTGGGCTATTAATCTTTCTCAAAGGAAGGAAGTTAACAAGCCTGTTTCTGCGTCAGGAGTTCTGTAGCTCTTGTCTATGTTCCCATTTCAACTCAAGGTTTGCTTTGACTCTCTAGGTTGTGCAACAGGGACCCATTATCTTAAAACCACAAGAATGAAAAACAAGGGCTGAGAGAATGTTTCTGTGCTACACATAAGCCTCTTGTTTTATATAAGACACACTATTATCTGTAGTTTTGCTGGGTTTATTTGAATAGAATGAGAAAAGTTCATAGTTATTTTGTGCATCTCAGCTCTGGTTAAAATAGCTGTAAAATTTCAAACTTCTCAGTTCATCACAATTCTGCGTTTCTGGGTTTTACCATACAAAAATAATCAGTTAGAAAACACAAGAACGTAATCATCTCAAGTGAATAAAGTTTAGGGGTTATCAAAACTTCTAGACTAACAACCATATCTCTTATCCCCTGAAATCTAGTAGGATAGAATTATGGGGTCAGGCTGTTCAGGCGTGTGCAGGCTAGTCAGTCTCTAAGGTCTGTCAGCAAACCGTGTTCCAGAGGCTCAGCACTATACCTAGGGTTGACAACGAATAATTCTAGACCCTTTAACTGCTAGGTCAGAAATAAACATTCCTTTTCTGGAAATACAAAGAACTAGACTGTATATCATAAAGAAATAGATTGTATGTCATCCATTGGCAAAAGTATTTTATTTTCTGTATGAGCTTAGTTAAATCACATTAAATGTTCATCTTTCACTAGCTGCAACAGGATTTAGTATTTTCACTTTTGATTTTGAATGTTCTTTGCTTTCTTTCCCAAGGTGGAGAGAAAAGGCAGCCATTTAAATAAAACAAAGTCCTTGAATGTTGGATAGAGAACCTGTAGATGAAGAACCAAAAGCAATCTCCAGACTTGTTTTTTCCAATGTGGTCCCTTCTGCTCATTAGTAATAAGGAAGACTTCATGAGAGCTAAAATGTTGTTATGTGGTTTGATACTGGTCACAGGAGAGCTTTGGGTTAAGGAATAGAGCAGATTGACAATTGTGTTTCTCGACACAGGTTAATAGACACTCTATGTAGCTGTGCTAGTCTGCTTTCTGCTACTGTGATAAATACCATGACCAAAAGCAATAGTTGAGGAAAGTTTGTTTTAGCTCACAGGTTACAGTCCATCATTAATAGAAGCCAAGGTAAGATCTTGAAGCAGAAACCACAGACACGGGCTGCTTGCTTGCTTTCTCTTTTGTTGCATGAACTCTCTGAGCATTCTGCATGGAGACACACAGTAGGAGTCTTCTGATGAGCTCAACATATTCAATGAAGATGTTCAATCTGGTTGTATAAACATGGACTGATGCATGATAATACGGGGTTTTAGTCTGTTCTCTTTCCTCTAAGAGTAGAGAAGACAACTTCATAAATATTTCCCAGCAATGCCCAAGTTAATACTTTCTGCTATGCTGGAGGCTATAACCACTAGTGAGTCATCATAGGAAGAGTGGCCAAACAAATTCAGACCACACAAGACTTCAACCTGGGCCCTGAGTAGGTCAAAGAATCACCATGCATTTAAATTTCCTCATGAATAAATTGATTGTTGAATTATACTCTAGAATTGTAATTGGAAAATTGATAAAGCTCACTTCATAGTGATGATTTTTCCATCATGTGTGATTCAGCTAGAGACACACAATTGCTAATACTTGCAGCCCAGTTGTTTTAAAAGCAATTTTTAACGTTTTTCTTTTTCTTAAAAAGTTTAGTATTAAAGCTTAAACTTTACATTTGTTGTGTTTCATCTTTTTATTAAAAATTATTTAAAGATTGAATATCCTATGAGAAAAATGCACAATAAAATATATACATAGTTACAGCATTTACAGCTTTCTTAAATGAGGAACTGAGCTGCTAAGATCTCAGGGATTGTGTGCCAAGGAATGTAAGGGCTATCCCCACAATTCAGAGTGCATTTACCCTATCTAGAAGACACTGTTTACAAAAGGGTATGCTAAAAATATTTAGATTAATTTACATCTTAATTAAGGGTTTATGAATAAGATAAGTGAGTGTAATAAATCATATAGCTTGACTCTACTTGTCCTTTGGTCTAATCATGGCTTGTTATTGCTGTTCACTGCTGTTTTTCCATGCTGCCCTTCTCCAGGGAACTGTGCTTCAAATTTCACAATAGGGTAAGTGTACACTGCCTGGCTTCAAGAAGCTATGGCTAGCATTTCTTCTGACGTTGTAAATACCCTTCTTCATCAAATAAGCATGACTATTTAAGAGAAATTATCTATTAAAAGGGTAGACATAGATTTGACATGTATTCTCTATCTGCTCCCAGTCTTCTTTGTCAATAGTGTCCCATCCCAGAATGGCACAATCTATCATGAGTCTAATCAAGATATTTCTATCACTTAGAAAACATGCATCATATTAGAATTCTCTCTTAGTGCTGTACATCCTATGAATTTTAACAACTGCAAAATGATATGATTTCTTCCTTGTAGTATTTTATAGAGTTGTTCCATTTCTTCAAATGTCTCATGTATTCTGTTTGTTCATTCTGTTCTCCATTTTCAATCTCTAGGATCCTCTAGAATCCATTAATCCTTTCACTGCATTAATAGTGTCATGGTTTGAATGAAAATGGGCCTTTTAGGCTCATATATTTGCATGTTAATTCCAAATTGATGAATTAGGATGCTTCGTAGGATTAGGAGGCGTGGTCTTATTGGAGTAGCTGTATAATTGTTGGAGAAGGTGAGTTTCTGGAGGTGGATTTTGAGGTTTCAAAACCCCAGGCAGGATGACCTAAATATCTGAGCATACATCTCTGGGATAGGGAGTTTCTAGGGAGGGGAAATGGGGAAAGGGGATGACATCTGAAATGTAAATAAATAAAATATCCAATTAAAAAAATCAGGCAGATCAGGCTCAAGTTATCTCTCTTGGCTTGCCACCTGTGGATCAGGATGTAAAGCTCCCAAGTACTTCTCTAGTGCCTGTCAGTTTCTTACCATGAAGATAATGGACTAACCCTTTGAAACTGTAAGCACGTCACCAGTTAAATGCTTTTCTGGTATAAGTTGCCTTGCTCATGACTCATTACAGCAACAGAAAAGTAACTAAAACACGTAGTTTTTCACATGTTTTCCACAAAGTTATATTTCATTGAGAAACTCATTAGCCATTTTAGATTGACTTCTTTCATTTAACAATGAACACTTAAGGTTTATCTATAGATTTCATGGTTTGCAAGCTCATTTCTCTTTAATGCTGACAGATATTCCATTGTCTAGATGTTGATCAATTTATTGAACTAACTAAAGATTTCTTGGTTTTGTCTTAATTTTTTTATAAAGTAATTATGAAAGAACTATTCTTTACATTATGTCTTCTACTTCCTCACTAGCTAAGTACAGTGTTAGCCATAAGATCTATGTATGGACAAAACTAACTTTATGGGATTTTTTTGTTTGTGATTTTTGTTTTGTTTTGTTGGCATTTTTATCATTTTTTTGTTGTTTGTTTTGATTTTCAATTTTTTTTTGTTTTGGGGGATTTTTTTAAAAAAGAAAAAAGAGATAGAGAAAGACAGATATAAAGAGATAATATTTAGATAATAGGTAGACAGATTAGACAGACAGACAGACAGTACATGAGGTTGGGAAGTAGAGATGATATGGGAGAAGTCAGGAAAAGGAAAGAAAGTTATTGAAACATATTGTATAAAAATAAACACAATTTTAAAAAGATTTACATTTGTGGAAGGGTGGACTTCTTCATAAAACTCATGACATTACCAACTACTTCTAATTTTCTGAAACTATTTGATATAAGTAGGTACTATATTTTGCAATTGTGTTCTGTTGCATTTGAGATGATGTGTGGTATGGCTTCTCATTAACCAGCTGGATATGATAATTAGATAATATTTCAGAGCATAAAACGCTACACTGGTATGTTTTTAATCAATCCTAATTTAAGTTTTATAATGTTTACATTCATTTTCAGTCTCCCTTTTAAACTTCTTATCTATATTACTAATAGGTTTGACTGTGACTTTTTCATGCATTTACATAACATATTTTGATCATATTCACCACCTGTCACCTGCTCTTG
The DNA here is from genome assembly GCA_030674055.1 of Rhabdomys pumilio. Classification (NCBI taxonomy): domain Eukaryota; kingdom Metazoa; phylum Chordata; class Mammalia; order Rodentia; family Muridae; genus Rhabdomys; species Rhabdomys pumilio. The sequence continues at coordinate 43,069,182 of JANHMN010000006.1, forward strand.
TCTGTCTTTTAACTTCAGTTAAATTTCTTCTTCTTCATAACTAACCTCCTTTTTTCTTCATGTCTTTTGTGTATGTAGGAGACCCAGTAAATTTCCTGGCTTAGACAATCTATGTTAGTCAGTGTTCTTAGGAAGAACAGAACTAATTGAATGAACAGGATGAATATCTGTATTTATAAAGGAGATTTATTAGAGCACTTACAGGCTGTGGTCCAGCTAGCCCAACAATGGTTGTCTCCTAACAGAAAGGTAAAGAATATGGTAGATGTTTGCTCCACAAAACTTCATGTTTCAGCTGCTCTTTAGTCTCCATTAGAATTGTGAACCAAATATCAATGAATAACAGAAAAAGATGAATTTGCCACAAGAGCTACACAAAAACCAAAACCTTCTCTTTTTCATGTTCTTTTTCCTGGGCCATTGCATGAGTAGCAGCATTTTTACAGGATGATGTATACTTTTCCAGTAGCTATGCTGTTGTATAAAATCCTTCTCCTCCCACATCAAACTGTACCTGTATATAAATCCTCAGAGATGGGTAAGGCTCCATAAGCTCCATACCTCCACCACAGGCTCAATTTTGTGAAGTTCTTGTACAAGAATCATGGATGCTATAGATTCAACGGTGCATCAGCTATGCTGTGCTAGTGTTTGATTCACATCCCTTCCTCTGGCTCTTAAATTCTCCCTGTTCCTTTTTTTATGACGTTGCTTGAGCCTTGGAAGGAGTATTTATTATTAATGTCTAATTTATGGACAAACCTGCTACACTATGAACATTTAGTATGCCCGAAATAATAGCTTCCATTTTGACCTGATTTACAGCATAAAACATGAATTGGACCCTGAGAAGTCTTCATCAAATCCATGCAGGAAATGGTTGGTTATCCCAGTAACCAGTCATCACTCATCATTGCACCAATGGGCTCATCTTTCCAGGCCAATTCAGATGTTTGCACACAGAATCCATAGCTGAGCAAGATTAGTGATGACATCTATTGTTCAGCAATCTACACACAACCTTTGGCACTATGAGGACTGAGTTAGCAAGAAGCTAGGCAGTTTCCAGTCTAATTCTAGCTTGATCTCCTGATAACCTGCTGGGACCTCAGAGACTTCCCGAGCCAGCATATAGACTGATAGTTTACTCTCGGCATTGGTGTTTTTATTTAATAGCCAATGGTTTCTGTAATGTTTTTGTCACTGTCTTTTTGCTACTGTGGTTTCTTAAGAGATCATATACGACTTATATCTTTATAAATGAACAAAGTGGAATTTATTTTTATGCTGGAATATTTCAAGTATTTACACCAATTCTCCATGAAGTCTTCAATTAGTTTATATTTTCATACTGTAGCACTGATTCATGTGGAGAAGAGTGTTCATAGATTTCTCCTGTGGTAATTTGAGAGTCTCAGTATCTTCATATTTCTCTCTTCAGTTTCAGAAGTTTTTCTCCATGAAATTTGACATTGGAGAGATCTAAGAACTGATGTGATAGATGTTTTCTTAGTTTCTTTACTAAGTGACTTAATAGCTTCCAATTCTTTCTGTGATGGGACAGAGAACAGAAGCCTCGTGTATTTGGAACTATGTCTCACACAGTGAAGATGTTTGCTTTGATCTATAATGGGGAAGAAGTATCTACATTTAATTGAAATGATGACAGGGTCTGGAAATTAGACTAGTTTACCACTTAGGCTCATAGATTAATACTGCTCAGTTTTGTTTTGTTATTCCCTTTAAAATTTGTTCTTTATCCTTCCCTATTATAGTGTCTTATGCTATGAACTGTACCAGTTCTTGGACAGTTGGTAAAATTTGGGAAATGAAACACCCTATCAAGGCATCAGAAGATGACAAAAGAGTTTATCATCTTCTTGGGTTTGTGTGGGATAGCTCTTTTCAACTCTTTCTCTGCTTTGATGCTTGAATTCTATATTTAGGTGGCTGTGATTTCACATGCTGGCCCAAGAACTAGCATCATCATCACTATTATTATTATTATTATTATTATTATTATCATTATTATTATATTTTTTTGCTATGTTGTTTCACCTAATGGGAGGTAATGGCTTTTTTCAGTGACAGTTCATGAATAACTCAACATCCTGGCTTCCTTTACTCATCCTGAAAACAGTTTCTTCACAAGCTTCTATTTAATAATGGAATGCACATTAAATTACCGACAAGTCAAAACTATCTGTATGTATCATGTCTGTCCTCTAGAGCTTCAGTGTGTACTAAATCGCTCCTTTTCTGTTTTATCGAAGTAGCTCATACATGTGGCGTTACACATCTACACATTCAAATGTTAATTTAAAAGATATTCACTTACAAATGGTGTTTGAAGTTATCATGTCAGATGAAATTACTAAGAAAGACACTGACAATAGAAAATAAGGGTGCTGGAGGGAGGACCCAAAAGTTAGAAGTACTTGCTGTTCTGGCAAAGGACCCAAGTTCAGCTCCGAGCACCCACACCAGGTAGCAGACAATGACCTATGACTTCAGCTCCAGGGAATTTAATGCTGTCTTCCAACCTCTGCAGGCACACACACACACACACACACACACACACACACACACACACACACAC
>JANHMN010000006.1:43071790-43113862 GCA_030674055.1 Rhabdomys pumilio
CACACACACACACACACACACACACACACACACACACACACACACACGGTCCCCACATCATTATACACACACAAGAAAAATGTAAATATAATAAAGGTCTAAGCCTCAAACTCCATCAATGAAATCAGGTGGTGAAAAGTAATCAACAAAAAAATTAAGAAAGAATATCCAGGAGGAGACAGCAAATCTCAAAGGGTATGGTGTTAAAGAAGCCACAGTTAGAGCTAAGGGAAACAGTGCCAGGAGCTGGGCGAGAGAGTATGGAGATAGGAAGCATCAGAGCTTTCCCCAGGCCAATTACTGCATTTACACTGATGCAAAGTCAAGGCCACTAAAGAAGTATAATATTGAAAAGATAGTCATGATAAAACGTGTGAGGGGAGTCATTTGTATTGATGAACTTTACAAAACTAGCATTTACAGACCATCCTTTGAATCTTGATCTCTAAAAGAATTGTGCCAGACGTTTGTAGGCACATTTAAGGAGAGATCTGTACATTGCCAACGAGTATACATGGTGTGGTCTTCTGCCTTTGAAGACAGTTAAATTTTCTGTTGAGTTGTTTTAATATAGGGAAAAAAGATGGAAGATGATGGCTGGGAAGAAAAGAAGCATTTAAAACTGGATTCCTTCTGAATACTTTTATAAAAGTACAATAAAGGACATTTGTAGGAAGGTGATGAAAGTACAGAATTAATTCTCCACATAAAAGACCAGTGATGAAATTTAGGATGCTATGAAAAAAAAAAAAAAACAAACAAATGGAATTGTACCCTGATCACTAGTTAATTAAATTCCATGTGAAGAAATGTCAAATAATGAGGATAGAATTAAACTTCTAGAAGAAACTATATAAAGTCTAGCTACATTATGACTGGTAAAATAACCCCCCTAGTCTCTAGCACAGATTGATAAAAAATAGTTTAAAGAAAAGATGAGGAATCAGAAAATCTGAATGAACATAAATGAAAGAAAAATACTGCAGGTATTTATAAGACATTAATGAGGTACATATAAATTGTGGACTATGTTTCTTGTCACAATTTGATAAGAAATTTGTGGAGATGGAAAAGAGTGAAAAATGGGCCTGAGATCTATGAAGCATTCAGTCAGGTCAGAAAGAGTCCAGCATCCCCTTGCTGTGAATGCTGCCAAAGAATGATGTCATCCACAGCACACAGCACGTGGAGGTGGGAAGGGGGTCAGAAGACCATGTAATTACAATGCCTGAGGTGAAAGGCTGAGGTGATTGGTTTTAATTGGGATTGCTGATCTTTTTAGAACTTCTGTGGCATTTTGTTTCATGCCCCCTGTCAAACTTCCCCCACCCCTTCCCGCCGCCCCGTACCCATCTCAGGGCTAGAGTTTAATATCTGGATTTTGTTTCAGTAATCATCTATGATGTATTTACCCTGTTCCATGAGCAAAGAGTCTGTATTAGTCATCTTAATGTTCACCACGTCATTCCCCAGGCTCTTAAATGTGGAAGAAAATCAGTAGACACTCAAGGCTAATCCTTCACCAAAATACAAGTAGCTTTTCACCCAAACAGGGTTTTGGACAGCCTGGAAAAAGCCACTTGAGGTTTGGAATGTGCTGAATCTACATTCTTTGAATGCCAAAAAAGGTGTAAGATCAGACTATTTTGGTCACTGCTCAACATGTAGTTATTATTATAAGACATCCATTTATAAAGACTTTCTAAATTTTCATTTTGACTATCTACTTTAGAGGTGTGTGTCATTGTGGCTAACCGGTATTCCTATGACTGATGACTACTGCTATTCTGTGTGTGTCTTTGTGTGACTGCGGAGACCAGCCCACAGACTGCCTCTTGGGTGCATTTAAAAAGTAATTCCTCTGAAGACAAGAAAGAACTTGTTCAAATTGCAATGAAATGGTATCCTAATGCAAACACACCTCTCGTGTTTTAAAGCTCTTTAAAAATAACCACAAAGAAATCATTTATTGTATTCTCTACACACAGTTCCCAGAGTTGCTGACATATAATAAGCCAAAGAATCTTGAATTGTTCTCAAACAACATGAAAATTATTAAATTTTTAGAAGTTAATTTTCTTAGTATAAAACTAAAAGTTAGATAAGAGAGAGCTGGTATCCAAAGCGAAGTTTTATGATTTCAAACTATCTACTGTATTCATCCGTTTATAACAATGTTTATAGTAAATATTTGATAAAGTATCATTTAAATAAATTCAATAATCCAAATGAAAATTAATATGTGAAAATTTTGACCCAAAATGAGACAAAACACAAAATGTAGACAAAACCTACTTTATTTTGTCTCCTGCCTTTTTAGGATATGTAGTGTTAGTAGATTGGTTTTCTGATTATCTACACTTTTCTACTCAACTTTACGTCACAGATAGGCAGCTCTAAGAAAAAATTAAAGTGCAAACCTGTCAATTGATAAAGTAGCATGTCCAAAAGCAGATAATAGATATCATTTAAATTTTCATTTCAAGGGTAGATTACTCCATTCCTTCTTAGTCAAGGCCTATTTTGGGAAGGCACCCACCATCTGGGAAGAGGTATGTTTAGCTTTTCTCCTTCTCCCCAAGTTTTTATTTCACTAGTGTGCTCTAGCCAGCTGGCCCGTTCCCACTTACTGTTCTCAGATAGTCTTTTCCATGTCCAGTTTCTTTTGATGGATTCCCTTTCTTCTGAGTACCCTCTTTCTTGAGATAGATGTAAATGGCTCTAGATTTTTTTCTCTATATAATCTATGGAAAAGGACCCCCACCCCATGCTTTGTCATGGATAAAAGAATAATTACTTTTTAATGCAGTACACTAGTCTCTGTCCTGCCACAGACCACATCAAACCTTCTGAGACATGAATAAGCCTCTGATCCAAGATAAGCCCACATTCCACGAGCAAACTTGAGCTGTCCATATGGCTCCATACTTGAAAGCAGAGTAGATAGCAACAACCCACTCTCTGTCCTACCACCCAACATATCCTTTAAAGTTTGGGAGTGACTCACTGACATGGCAGAGACCTGTAATTCTTTTCAAAGACCATTTAACTCCTTCTTGCATATTGTGATTTGATTATGACTTTTATTTGAAGAATGGTGTGAAGATATTGGTCTTTCACTAATTTCTCTGTGAATTCTGTCCACGTTTTGATAAGTGGATCAAATGTTGTAGGCTGGAGATGGGATAAAATGTTGCCATTCCCTTCCCACTGATATGGTTGAGATTCATGTTTCCAGTTATTTTTCTGGGATGATAGTTTATTGACCTTTCTGAAGGACCCTTTGATGTTCTAGGAAACAAGACCAAATATAAAATTAGTGTGAGGCTTATTTTTGATGAAGCTTATTAGTTGGCAATTTCCTACTTAGGAATATAATATAAGTACTTAGGAATATAGTAAGTAATATATGTACTTAGGAATATAGTAAGATTGTATTTATGCCACAAACACTTATTCCACTCTGAAACTTATAGTAAGAAACTTATTGTTTTTCACATATGAGTAAGATGAATGGGAAATCCCCAAAATCAGTAAGTATTTTTCCAAACTTCTTGTATTTCACGCAAGCATTATCTGTCACATTTCTGTCAAGGAAGAAAATAGGGTTGGAGGCTATGCCTGCCTACAAGTCCACTCTTCCTCCTTTAATATAGTATAAAAGTCATTTGCTGAGTAAGACTGAGTAAACAGTGCTGACTGGGTGAGTGATAGTCAGCAGTGACTGGTGTGGATATCAAAAGCCAAATTCATAAAGTACAAGAATCCAGGCAACAGCGTGACCTTGTTTAATTTGAAGGGTTAGTAAGTTAATAATATTTGGCTACTTAAAGGAACAAAATTTTTGATCTTCTAATAGTTCCAAAGATTTCCACAAATACACTACTCAATGGTGAAAAGAATAGAAATTATTAAAGTAAAAGGACAAAGATGAGAACATTGTGATATTTATATTGGCAGGGTAAAGGGATTGGTTTGGGAAAGTTGAAGGTAAATAAGTTGAAGATAGAAAGAGTTGGTTTGGTAAAAGTTGAAGATAGAAAGAGTTGTCAGTTCATCTAACTCAGGTAACTTTAATATTGAGAGAGTGATTAATTAGCATGGGGAATTGTATGATCTTGAATATGTAGCAGTGGACACTTTAAGTTGAGACATAATGAATGTCAGGAAATACAGAGATGAAAATTCAACCCTGAAAAGTTAAAAGGAAGTATAAATTTCAGAGTCCCAATGCAAAAGTAAGACTTGAAGCCATTGCTTGGGTTACTGATAAAATACAAATTAAGAAACCAAAGGAAGATCCCCAGAAACTAAGGGGATGACGAAAAGAAAGGACCTGAGGAAAGAGGGCAACTAAGTAGACAGCAGCTAGCACCTTCCAGAAATAAAAAACACAGTAATGATCCTTTTTGTCTGAGTAACAATAATTTTAAACTTCTACACAACCAAATTTTCAGCAATACTAAGAGTTATATGACAACTATAATCAGATGTATAAGTACCATTCAGTTAAATTGGTACCCAGGACAAAATGGCTTACTGAAAATCATTCATGTTTGTACCGTTTCATTAAGAGTTCTGGTTATGTTATGACCCACAATTGATTTATTAAGATTTTTCACACCGAATCCATAGCCTTGCAAGATTAGTTATAACAGCTCTTGCTAGCAGTATACACACAACCTTTGTCACTATGAGGACTGAGTTAGCAAGAAGCTAGTCAGTTTCCAGTCTAATTCTAGGTTGATCTTCTGATAACCTGCTGGGACCTCTCAGGGATCTCCCTCCCAGCATATAGACTGATAGTTTACTCTTGGCAATGGTGTTTTTATTTAATAGCCAATGGTTTCTGTAAACTGTCTTTTTGCTACTGTGGTTTCTGAAGACACCATATATGATTTATATCTTTGTAAATAGGCAAGGTGGCTTTTTAATGTTGGAATCTTTCAAGTATTTACACTGATTCTCCATGAAGTCTTTAATTAGACTTTATATTTTCATACTGCAGCACTGATTCATGTGGAGAAGAGTGTTCATAGATTTCTCCTATGGTAATTTGAGAGTCTCAGTATCTTCTTACTTTTCTTTTTAGTTATGGCAGTGTTGCTATAATCATATTAGTGATAAACATACTGAGAAAGAAATCAAAATCCCATTCAAAATAGCTTCACAAATAAAATACTTTGAAATTAACATACACAAAGGAGAAACGAAAAATATCCACACCAAAAAATTCAAAACAGAAGAGTAAAATTCAAGATACTAGACAGTGAAACTAACTCCATGCTCATTGATCAGTAAGAATATTATTGTGAAAATGGCCATTCACAAAATGTAATATACAGATTCATTGCAATTACAATAAAGATATTAGTGCATATTCTTCATAGTAGTTAAAATGGAAGCTTACAAGACCTTGGATAAAGAAAGCAATCCTGAACATAGGGGCTGCTATTGAAATTATCACCATTCCTACTTTTGTAGGGCAGAATTCTTCAATAAATGATGCTGGCAAGACCGGATAGTTACATGTAGAATGTTGAAACTGGATACTTCGATCCCACCCTGTACAAAAATCAACTCCAAATGAATCCCGAATCTCAACTTAATACCTAAAACTCTGAAACTACTAGGTAGAAGAATAAGGAATTTATTTCAAAATACAGGCAACAAGAAAGACTTTCTGAATACAACCCTGGTCAAGTGTGAAATAAGAGCAAGAATTGAAAACATGTGACCTAATTAAATTAAAAGAAAATTGTTACATAAATAAAGATACAGAGTATAGAATGGTAGACAATCTTTTTACAGCTATAATCTGAAATAGGGTTGAAGAATTAAAATGGGAATCTACACATCAAGAACACAAAACAGCTCAATAAAAATGTATGGAGTTGAACAAATACATAACGAATTTTTTTAAACGGTCCATTTCCTTGGCCATTAGAGAAATGCAAATTGAAGCTACTTTGTAATTCCATTTAACCTCAGTCAAAATAACTCATACCAAGGAAATGACAGTAAATTCTGGTGAGGTAGTGGAAAGGGAAACATTTACTCATCCTATTGATGGAACTATAAATTGGCAGAAACACTTGGCAATCACTGTGGAGGCTTCACCAAAAGCTAAAAATGTATCTGCCATATGACTCAGCTATACCACTCCTATAGATTCCCAAAGGTCTCTATATCCTACTCCAAGACACAAGCACAGTCATGTCCACTGCTACTTTGTTTGCAATCGGCAGGAAATGTAGCCAGCCTAGATATTCATCAAATGATGAATGGATGATGAAATTGTACATGTACACAAAAAGACTTTATTCATTTATTAAGAATAGACTTTATGGAATTTACAGGAAAATAGATTAAACTAGAATAATTAGACTGTAAGGAATCCCAGCCCTAGGTAGATGGTGCTGCATGTTCGTTATCATATATAGATTCTAGCTATGATTTATTAAATTGCATTTGGAACTCTCAGTGCATGTAGGACATGGAGGTAGAAAAGGAATATTTGATGAGATGGAAAAATGAAGCCATTGAGGGAGAAAATAGAACATCTGCAAAATGAACATAGAGAGTTGAAAATGCTGATATTAAAAATGTTTAAGATAGAATGGGGATGGAGGAATGGAGAGGAAAAAGGCAGGATTATCTAAAGATAAAGGCCATTAAAGGTGTCTTATAGAGGTCTCTAGTTTGTAAGTCTGATAAAATACCATTATCATCACCCATGACTTCCACCACCACTTCCACTACTCCATCATCATAAAGTGCTTAAAGGTATGATGCATGGTCATTGCTGCTCCTCCCAGAACCATGGTTTATGAAACAAAAATTCCTGGACCAGGTGTGGAATAGCTTTCAACTGAAGTTCCTGAAGACCAAAAGCAAGACTTAACCATTTCCAGTGCTCTTGGCTATCCACCACAAAGGGACTTTAAGATGTTGAAGACATCAAAAACAGAGATAAAATTTCTTGCAACAACCTTTGGCTTGCCTCTCTGCTGGATAGCTTTCACAGTGTTGAGAAGCTCTGTGCAAGGTGCTGGGAGACAAACCCATCAAGATCCTGCCCAGCTGTGAACTCCACAGTTTACAATCATGATTTGGCTGCCGAGATATGCCCACTTGTCCAATAGTGGCATGACTATTATAAAGGCAGCAAATAACCTTTCTTTTTTAAAAAATATGTATTTACTTTAATAAATATTGAATAAAGCTTTTGAGAAATTCATGAAATATATTTTAATCACACAAAAGATGCATTTACTATATATATATAATTAAAGATTCTCTCTCTCTCTCTCTATATATATATATATATATATATATATATATTAATTATACATGGGCACATACATTCACATAGACCATATTCAATGGCTCTATACCTCATGTGTATATACAGTTGATTCTTATTATTTTCCACTATTCATGTCCTATAATGTTACTCTGATGTTTAAGAGAACACCAACCCACTGCTTCAAAAAAAAAAAAAAACCACATGATTTATTTCTTATGACACTCTGATAACATTTTAATCAACTTATTGATATACAGTCATCAAAACCCATCCTCAGGACTCTGACAAACAAGCTTCAAATAGATCACTAAAATGAAGTTTACTATTGTGAGTGCTGAGAGGAGAGGGCACACAGGCACACATTAATTTGTTTGAGTTTCACAGTAGATGTCTGTAGAAGATGATGCAAAGTTACAATCATTCAACACAATTCTATGAATGATTATTAGGTTCCGGTAGCGAATCCATGGAAAAGAAAGATCAATTGCGCGCGCGCGCGCGCACACACACACACACACACACACACACACACACACACACACTACAAAGAGAAAGAAGTGGGTTTTTCTTTATTTTTAAAGGTTTTTAAAGTATTGTTTACTCTCAAGATTATAAAATTCATTAGACTGAGAAGACAGTATTCATAAAATAAAACCCACTATGATACATGAGCATTTTTTAAACATAATGAGAAATCCTCCCCCCTTTACCCCCCCCAAAGTAAAAGCCAGTTTTTTGAAGTTTAAATAATATACATAACAAAAAGAAAATTTCAGTTTTGAGAAAAATGAAGCAAAATAACTCCGTTAGAAAAAAAAGTAAGAAGAGACCGAAAGTGAGATAAAAATGATTTAACAGAGTAAAGGAAAAGAACCAGAAGGCCCTATAGCTGAATTATTTTCATCTCCATTGCATCCATACAATACAATAGTTATTCTTTCTACAAGTAAATATACAACCAAATAAATATACACTAATCCATATATATATATTAATATATATTTATGCATATATATGTTTATGATTTTTAAATAGCGGGATGAAATCCAAATTTTCAAGATGAAGCTGAAAGCATAAAGCCAATGGATCAATGCCTTTTTTATGAGCAAAAAACTTCTGTGAAGCAATTACATATCTAGCAAGGATAAAAATAAGAATAACTTCAAACATGTAATATCTCAACTATTGTGCCTCTCCTCCACATCTGGGGAAGCCACTAGCTGTTCTTAACAAACAGAATAGATTCCAGTTTACAAAGTGCAAGGACAGAGGATTAAGAAAAAGTGCATCAAATGTGAAATGAACAATGATGAACAAGGGGATTTCCTGGGTGATTTAACACCATAGGCAAAGGCATTCCAGACGCAAACTTTGTGATTCAAAAATAAAAACAAATAGCCAGACATGTTGAGGTATGTTATTACAATAATTTTATTCAATGGCATATAATGGCATATTTTAAATCTTTCATAATGAGTAGGTGAGTCAGTGATTCAAAACAAACTAGTACATTATTAAGGAAAAGTCATAATACAGGGAGAATCCAAACAAGGAATAAACAAAGGGAATTTTAAGGATGATGAACTGAGGAAAATCCCAAGATTACAGTTGTAGAACAAGACTAGAGATCTACCAAAACCAAACCAAACCAAACCAAACCAAACCAAACCAAACCAAACCAAACCAAACCAATCCAAACCAAACCAAAAAGTGCCATGGAATTGAAGTACTATGAATTTATCTTCTGAAAATTAACCCAATACATTTTTGGAAGAAACCTGAATATGTAAGAGTGCCTAAAAATGAAATAACCAAACATGGGATTATTAACCTTAGTAAAATGTAAGAAAGACAGGAAACAGAATCATAACACGTATAATTCTAAGTTCTAAATAATATTTTAATTGGCAAAATAATGCTAACCATCAACATTGATTCAGTTTCAAGATCCTACACTATGTGAGTACAGAAGAGAACACATGGAGGAAAATTACTACTGAAGAGCCGAAACATAGTATACCAATGCAGGAAGTCATCAGATAGTGGACTGAAATGTGAGAAATATGAAGCTGTATAAATTCTGAAAGCAAACAACATTAAGACTCCGAAGAGGCTACAAGGGCCTCCAACAGGGCATAACATAGCAAACTTTCTGGATCCACTCTGCAGCAATCCAGACCTCCAAGGATTCTGGCTAAGAACACTCTTCATTTAACAAGAATTATGATTTGCAAAATATCTCTATGCTAGTCTTTTAGTGTAATTTACCTTTAAAACTTTGCTATAGTTATTATTAAGTGAAACAATTAACAGTGAACTTGAAAATATTGACCAGTACACACTCTTCCAGAAAAGTCATCATTTTTGACTCCTAGGCAAGCAAGCATGGAGGTCTGTGTCAGTGTGCTCTTCTGGTCCATTGGTCCCAATCATGTGGATTGCTTACTTTCCAGGTACTGCAGTTATGCCTCCACCAGGGTATTACAAAGCAAGCTTTCTGGAACTGGACTGCAGCTACCCAGACCTCCCAGGATTCTGGCTAAGAATACCGTCCATTTAACAAAGAATTATGACTAGGATTGTATTGCAATAAGTTAACCTTTCATTTAATTTAATTCTCAATGTTGGATTGGTACTGAAATCTATTTATGGACTTTTTCCTTCTTCTCCTCTTCCAGGAACATTATCTGGCATTCTAAACTTGGGGAAAGTCTGTATAAGGAGCCTCTAAATCTTGGCAGAAAGTATAAATTTTTAGAGATCTCATGAGTAAGACCAAACTGTGGGATGTCTCAGAATTGACCTTCATGATTATCGTTTCCAACCCCCTCATTTTACATGCTACAAGAAAATGCAGCCAAAAAAGGCTGAGTGATTTATCCAAGGCTGTACAGCTTATTAATGGCATAGAAAAGATGAAAATTCAATTGTCCTGACTTCTAGCTCAATAGTCTATTTTTTTCTGCATTACATGAGAATGCACTGAAGCAAAATGAGTGCAATGTGGAGCATAGCAGACACTATCCTCATTCCTCCATGCTCTGCTATCTAAAAGCTCCCCATGACCTATACGACACTACACTAAACTTAACTGGCCCTCATCATATATACTACACAGTGCCCTGTATTAAAGTATTCTTCACTGAGCCACACCATACTACCAGACACCACGTCACTCTAGACTTCATGGCATAAATTCCATATTACCAAATAAAAAACCTGGAGGGAATTTTAGTTTCTAATCTGTGCCTAACCATCAGGATTCCACTAATCTCTTCCTTGTAAGCCCAGCTTCAACTCCTAAACAGGAGTTGTTTCTGTCCTTGCCCACATTCTCTAAGATTGCTGCAGCATCTCAGTTATCTTGAGATTCAATCACCTTGCACGTACCATGGAGTCATGTTTCCTTGATTTTCAAGATTCAAGAAAATAATATTTCAGACCAAGATCTGGCTCTGGGACCCTTCATTGCTATCTCCCAATGTGTAAAGTGCTTTGCCTTCAAGTCAAAATTCCATGGATTGTTCTGCTGTTGGTTTGATCTGGGCTCTGGTCTACAGGAATTATCAGTTTTAGTGCCCTATCTAACAAACCAAGGAAACCCTCAGTGGGACCTTATAACTGAGAAGACCTTAACCTTTCTCTCATCTAACACTGTCCTTTAAGAATCAAGGCTGTCATCAATAATCAGGGCTTGAGAACATCATTCTCACTCCTTACTAGCAATAGTAACTACTGCCTCGGGGGCCCCAAATATGGCAGCATCACTGTTTAAGGAATGGTTGGAGTTTTCAAAGTAATTAGCATGTAGCTACACTGTAGGCCCATAAAGTCAGATCTGGATTTATCATCACCAGCTGGTGGCCTGAGAATCAATTTCCCCATATATGAAATGCAGATAGAAGGATAAAATCTATCCTACTGGATTCAAAAGCATTGTTTAGCATATAGTGAGTACTGAAAGTATCAGAGATTATTCTCATTTCACGCCTTCCTTTAAAAAGTTTTAAAGACATCTGCTTGAATAACTTGCCCACAATCTCATAGTTAAACCCGGTGGGCATCAGACCAGAAGCCAATGTCCTTACCATTTGTATATTCTGCCTTTTAGATAAGCAAGTCCCTAGACAGACTGATTTTCTGAGCAATTCTCTGCCCACCTGTTGGGTGGATCCAGCTTGGATTCCCCCTAGTGCCAGGCGGCTGCCTGAATCGTGACGAGAACATGTTGATCACTGTTGGACCTGTGCCTAGCCCACCCAGCAGAAACTTCCCCACCAGCCTCTGCAGCAAGGACAGCTCTCTGCTCAGTTCCAACCTAAAGAGTAAGGCTTGTGTCAGCTGTATTCCCTGGGCCAGGCCTGTCTGGCTTCAGGTAGGATCATATGACTCAGGAGAGAATTCAGAGTTCCCATAATTTTTTATCTAATGTCTGTTGCAGGGTCAACATTATAATCTCACAAAGAAGAGGATAAAGGAATAAAGAAAGGAGGAAAGGAAAGCTTGTATTTACCATCCCCTTTATGAAGCTAACAGGAAATGGCTCAGGGCATATTAACCACCTTCCTACCCTGAGTAAGAGGGAGTGATGACCTCCCCGAGTGACTAAAGAGTTAATCATGCCCCAGGTGAGAGTTTATTGACTAGTTTCATATTGAGTTTTGAAGAATTCCCTTTGTTTCACTACAGCAAACCACTTCTGTGCTTGTGTCTATTTTTAATATCCTGGAATGCAAGGCTTTGCCCATTATTCTCTTTAACTGTGGGTTTTTCCGACCCTCGGGGTAGATTTATACTTCTAGCTGAATGATTACTCAGTGAGTCTTCACTGAGGGATGTTCTGTTCCAAGAATGACACATTTCTTTGGGGATGACTTTCTACCTAACAGAGGTGGGTGGGAGGTCAGGGGAAGCCCCTACCCAGGAGAAAATAGCTTCTTTGTGTGCTTGAAGAAAAAAACAGTCGGATGATGAACAGCCTGATTTGGGGGCTGTGTGTGGGTGAGCCACTCCAGTGAAGTTGTCCTCAACGCTCCCTCATAAGAAGAGATGATGAATTTAATGAGCAGAATTCTGACAAGCCTTAAAGCCAAAGACAATCAGAAAAAGAATAACTTGAATTTTTACAAGTTATGAAATCAATTTCATTTTGAAGGATATTATACATGCATATACCTTTGCAGTATATTTTATTTAGATCACCATCTTATATGAAACCACACTGCAATTTGCATACATAAGCTAAGAGATGCTGCCTGAAGGCAGAAGGCTGTAAATATCCTTTTCTAGAGTACCACTATGGTTGTTCACAAAAGACACTGGAGTATTTTCAACTCTAAGAAATCCTACAACAAGAATGTTTTCAGCTTTATTGATCTCAGTAGTCCAAATGCAAACATGATCTCTTTCTTCCCAAATGAAGACTTACAGAAATCCCCAGGTTTCAGGGCTCCAATGATCATTGGTGATATGCTCTAATGTAAGAGGATCCTAGTAATACCAATGCCTAAATGTTTTGTTTTTATTTAAGAAGTGCATTAAAGTACTCTCTGGTACTCCTTATAGCACCCTAAATGACACTAAAACTGTGGTTTCAAAGGAGGTTATTTAAGAAGTGCCTTCACTAAAATCTATGTCAGCTGAATGTGGTCAATGACAGGTTATATCAAGTCACATCAAGGTTACATCATTGAGTCAATAGCAAAATAGGCTTGGATGCCTGGAAGAAATGAATTTTAAAGATGTTTTTAACCTTCTAACTGGAGTGTTATACTAAGCTCTGGCTGCATTCCCCAGCTCTACACTTTCTCTGCTGCATTCCACATGTGACCCACCTTTCTAGTTTCCACAATAATGGGTCTCCATCGGTCCAACCTCATTTTCTTTGACTTACTAACACACTGTTTTTACCATTACACAAGTTTCTTAGGCCTTTATTGTTCCATGGCAACTGCTGGAAGTATTCAACTTTTTCCCTGATACTAATGTATAATAGTCCAAGATCCTAAATACTTATCTACACTCTTAGAAATTAGTGAAGATACCCATCATCAATTAAAAAATATAAGCATTTCCAGCCCTGTCAGTGATCTAATTTTTAATGCCACATCAAACTGTTTATTCTCAAAAAATATCCAGAATTATACACAATACTCTCAGATATCATTTCACGTGGCACAAATTAACAATAATATTTTCCCCTTCAATTTAATGGGACAATTGCTTTGTACCAACAACTCTCAATAACATTTCAAGTTCAATAAGAGACAGGCAGGCAGTTTTTCTCCTTCCAACTCCCTCATCCACAGAATACAAGCAAGTCCCTTACTTTTTTTTTCGATAATGAAAATGAATAAAAGCTAAATTGCAACTCATTTCTAATAATGTATTAGTCGTCTAACATTTTGGAGTGACACTTGGTATGATAGAATTAAGCAGTTTCTGCTTAGATTGTTTTTCACGTTTTTCCATTCTAATATTCTATCATGAAATGAAACTCTGCCTCCATTTGTGTCATCCATTAGGAACGAACAAAGAATGTCTTAGGTAATGTAGATATCCACTAAATGGTACTTTCCATAATGATGAACCAGATGATCTAAAGACTCAGGAATGCATAGCCTGAGTCCCTGTGAGTTTCCATGCCTGCTAGAGCATTCTACACGTCACCAGATTTTTTTTTTTGAAGGTATGAACTATAAGTCCTTTCTGGAAAAAAAAATACCATTATGTGATGTGTGATTGAGCCTCTGATAAAGAGTACTGATGTGATATTAGTCCTACCTTCAGTAAGGGAGGTGAAATAGCTGTATCGCACCAAAAAGTAAAACACTATGGATTATAAAATGACAGTTCTGGCCTCGCTTTGGTCTACATTAACACTGTTAACCAGATAGTTAATTAGCAATAATTATTATAAGACCTGGACAGACTGATTTGCCTTACACATATAAAACATTTCAAAGTAGGAATATATTTATCTAACAATAGTTCTTTATTAGTCCCACAGTTTACATTGAGGATGGGAAGATACAGAATGTGATTGACTTCATTGAGTCAAAAGAAATTCAGGTGTTCATACCTTATAAAAAGTCTGCATACATGTTAAGAATAGAAAAAACATTTTAAAATATGTAATATTTAATAATAACATTATAAAATATTTTTTTTGTTTTTGTAAATTGTTAGGGTGACTATAATATCCTAGTAAGTTTTAGTGACCTATAAAACTTTTTTGTGGTGAATGATTTCTCCAGTGTCTGCTCAGTCTTCAATCATTATTCAGAAGGCTAGACACAGAGTTGGAGATGAGGTAGGCAGTGGACTGCCACTGTACTAATCACCTCAGCTATCTCCAAGATGCAAGCAACTGAAGGCCAAAAAGCAAAAGCCTTGATGTTTGTCTCTAATGAAGAGTAAAGAGATCATAGCTCGCTGGTCTCCCAAGAGCATCACCAAACTAGTTCACCCATTATTAGGTCAATTTGTACAGAAAACATTACCAAAAGAAAAATGATGCCTAATATTAAACAGAAACGTGAGTATACTTTGGATCACTAACTACCTTATCTTCCAAATGAGAGTGTGCTGCTCGCATGTGTAATGCTGAAAGGATATAAAGACACTGTTTAAGTTGGAATTTGGAGGGTAGCTTAAAAAGATATTTTGAGGGCACTTAAAAGAAAGCCTGGGATACAGCAAGATGTGCAAAAATAAAATGAAGAACATATCCTTAGAAGGAGTGATCAGTATCATATATTAAAAATTACCACCTTCCCTTGAATTCCAGCCAGGGTTGAGAAAGATAGCCCAGCGACAAGTCTTCCCTGTCCACACGACTGAAGCAGCCTGGCTCTTTTCACACATGTGTTACAGGGAAAACCTGACTTTGCCTCCACCAGGCCTTTCCTTTCCTCCCCAACTGTGATTAGTCACTCGCTGTTTAAAACTGAAACGTTCATTTTAAATACTACAAAAATGTGGCACAGAGCACAGGCAAGGCATCTGTTCCAGCAAAATGTTATGTTTTGATCATTTTCAAAAATGATTTTTCTGTTTTTAAAGAAAGTGTGTGGACATGGGGATGAGTCAGTCAATGTGAGGGGTACTGTATGCTGGGTTATTTTGAAAGCTGCAAAATTTAAAAATACATGGAAAAAAATAATTTTCCTTAAATATTATTTCAAATTTATTCTTTGACTTAGTATTTTTTTTTCTTTTTTTAATCTATCCATAGCATCAGACTCATTGCCAGAGTAAAAATGTATCCTCCCTGAAGGCTTCTGTAGAATCTTCATCATATGGAACCTGCGATATGGGCCTCCAATAGTATTTGTGGATTTAAGTAGTCTACAAGAGAAAGAACTGTATACAAAGTTGGTTTATTCAGATAAATATTTCCATTTCTTCTTAAAACAGTACTAGGTCACCTGATATTTCCAAAAAGCAATCTGTTTCTTCAGTAGTGCCTTCACCTATTGTAAGTACATCTTTTACTTAAGTAAAATTTTACAACAAAAGAAGAGAAAAAAAGAAAGTAAAAAAGAAAGAAGAAATAAACAAGCAAGTATCAGAAAGTCAATATTTCATACCCTGCTTTATATGTCCTTTCATTTTCTAAAATAAAGTGCACTTGGTTTCTTAACATTGGATGATATCCTTCCCAGTGTGTGGTTTTTCTCCAGAATTAGAATACTTGTAAGCTTGCTGTCATACATATAGTAAGGCTAGATTTTGGTACCATTTCTCTTCTGCTTTTATTTAATGTACCTCTCCTTTAGTCTTGCAGTATTGTCTCTGTGTGGATTCTCACACGTAAACTGTAGTAGCTGCTCTCTGTAAATATGCATGTGTAACTTTGTTCTCACTTGGTCATTTTGATATACTACTTAGCAAGAAACACCAAGTTCCTGTAGAAAATAGATAAGAATTTGCTGGGCTTTTCAAAGCAAATCACCTGAAATGGGTATCTATCTTCATCTGAAAAGAGAAGGGTGAAGATCATCAACTCACTCATGGTTTACTGAATTCTGTGATGTCAGAAATTATCTGCATTTGTATAGCAAGTATGAGTTAGAGTTTATAATTTCATCGTATTGATCAAAGAAGATCAGAACAGTCACTCCACCAACTATTTTTATGTTGATCTGTTCATTTTGGCCATCCAAAGTAGCATGATCAATTGGGCTAACCATTTGAGATACAATTTGGCTAGTAAGAAAGCCAAAACACCAGATTGGCTTCTTTTTTTAATTGGTGTTTTTCACGATATGAAAATATTGGGTGAAAATGGAAAAACTGAGTCAAAGATCCAGATGTTTGATCTGCCTGTTGCCAAATAGCCACACATTTTGTAGCATTCACATTTGCAACTGAATTTCTCAGTTTTCACCAGAAAGGCTGTCATCATATAGATATAGTCTAAGAGGAACTGTAAACATGTAACGGATATGGTCCCAAGAAAAGGATCTCTTTTACCCAAGATGACAGTTGCTTGTACATCTGCTGTTTTCTTCTCACTAGGCAGCTTTCTGGACAGAAAGAGGACAGAGTCCATTGTTCAAAATTCTATAGCATTTTCTTTATCTAGACTCCATTCTACCTTGAAAGAACTTAAATAATAGTCATGACAAGAACGGTTTCATTCCTGAACTGGTCCACTAAGTAACTCAGATTAATATTCAAAAGCGGTCCCTCCAAAAAATGACATGGTCGAACCCAGAACTATGTCTTCCTCTGTGTCAGCTGTTTCATTATGCTCTGACCAGAGCTTCTTCTAGGCTATGGAATAGTGTGTGTAATGCTCTTTTGTATATTTTAAATCCAGCTGTTAATAGAGTACATTACAAATGAGCTTATCAAAAAAAAAAGAATGTTGTCTTTGGGGTAGATGCTGGGAGTAAAATCTTTAAATTAGAAATGCTGCTATTTTTCTACTTTTTGGTGACTGGTATTTGTTTACTTAGCTTTTTCTGCATCTAGGAACACATTAATTCAAAGCCACAACTGTAGAGTGTATTTGCTGTGATTTTTCTTTACTTCTGCTTGGATTCACTCCTCTTGAAATATCACATTTTAATTATGTGCATAGCAATGACTTCATTGCTTCTTAACTCAGCAGCCGACTCATTTTCCCCCAATGGTATGATGACCTGTCCTGTGGGAGAAACCCATCTGTTTATATTCTTTAAGCTTTATCTACACAGGGAACAGGTTTTATGTTTTGAAACCATCTTTCCTCATTTCATTGCTTGCTGCTTGCCTAGAAAGGCAAAATGAGGGAAGCAGAAAGAAATCTCTGCATGCAATAGGCGTTTATATCAAGCCCAACAAGCAAACGCCCTAGTATAAATAGCATCTCCTAATATTTGCCAAAGGTCATGCATTTTATTCCATGTAATTATTATTTCTCATTGCAAAATACATTTATATACTAATGCATCACATAGATACATGTATAATTTAGCAAAGGCTTCAGTATATGACATTATAAATATAGTTGTATTTTCTTTAGAGTCATGTATGAAAAGAAAAAGAAATTAAATATTTGGCTCTTGATGATGTGTGAGTATAACTAGTATTCTTATAGTATTCATTCTTAGAGACTAGTTTTCTGTCTGATGCTAACAATAGATTACACAAGGAAGTGATCCTACCTGTCTGGAATGAATTCTGTCTTGACAGTAAACATTGGTTGAAATGTGCTTAATGTCTTTTTTAAAAAGTTCTGTACTGTCAACTTTTACAAGTAATCAGGAGAGATCTCTATCACCTGTCATCATTTCCCCCTAAGAGGAAAATTTGTTCCAGAAAGAATGCATTACTCTTCTACAGACTGTTTTGCTCATCTACATAGTTTCTGGAATGTTCTAACATAAGTGGCTGGATTTCATTGATGATACCCCATTTCACTGGAGAGTGGAGGATAATATACAATGGTGAAACATTTCTGATTTGTACCCAAAGAAAATATAAATTTTGAACCTAGAATATAGCCGGAGAAGGCCTAAAGAAGCACCCTTCTCAGTCTGTAGGGGAGGCAAATTTCCACAGGGACAAGTGGCAAGAATTGGTCTACAAACCGTAACATATTAAACAGTTAGGTAGAGATTCAATCAGATGCCAAGTGTTGACTCTAATTATTGTCATTCTAGTAATGTCATTCTAGTATTGTCACACTAGTAATTCCTAGTGTGGTGGTTTAGTTGTTTAAAAGTTACCATGAGAAAGAACAAGGGTTGGATTTTTCTCTTTCTGGTCCCAAGCTTGAAAGTCCCAAGAAATGGCTTTTTTAGTAGAACTTTAAGAAGAACCCTTTGCTGTTCCAGTAAAAAATGAATTATTATGGGGAAAAATACACATTATCTCAGCTTGTATTAAAGGGTTTTTCCCCCCAAGGACTGCTGATGCCTGGTGTGGGGAATCTGAATCTTGAGGTTAAAGTGGAGAAAGAATTTCCCAGCAGAAGCTTGTATGCCAGCCTAGCCTTGTCCACATGCTAACACCTCCTTGCTATATACTGTGTCTACTGTGAACCACAGTAAGACACATGCACACACTTTTATAGAAATACACTTCTAATCATAGTAAGTAACATGCATGAGTTGTTTGGGTAAGTGGCTAGTCCTATGAACAGTGGATTTTGCAAGAGCTTCTTTTTATGGTATTATTTTTTATAATAAATATTTCGGGGTAAATAATCTGAAACTAGTTAAGAAGTATCAAGGAATCAATTAGGCAGGTCTCAAATGATAATGGTCTTACAGTCACTATATTTTGGTCAACTCTGACATTCTATAGGGCAGACAGGTGTATTTTAAAATAAATGAGTATTAAACCTGTGTCTGAGGAACTGGATTTTAAGTTTGGAAAATATTGTATGTAGTCCACACAATGACTTTGAACTGGATGCAATCATTATTTATAGAAGAGGAAATTAAGGCTAAGTGAGAATAGAAATTTATAAAAACTGATGAAATTAATGTGATAGTTTTGGGATTATGAACTCAACTTCGTTTTATTTTAAGTATATCAGGGTTTTCCTCACTGAACTCTGTCAATTGCAGTGCTTGACTGATTCTCAGGGGCCATTGGTTATGCTAGCCAGCTGGCCTCCTGTGTTTGACTTCACCTTGCTCCTTGCCTCTGCATCAGATGGTACCTTTTCTTTTTCACAGTGACATTCACTCAGGACTCTTCTTGATGCTTTCTTTAAAATAAATGACATCATGAGCTACAATAATTTCAGCATCTCTACCTTTGTTCACTAGGTGCCAGGAGTGCCATTAGCCTAGCAATGACTATCAGACATATCTCAAACTGCAAATGTCCCCTAGATGGAAAATTCTCCTTCATTTGAAAATACTACAACTCACCTCACACTTCATACAAAAGTCAATGTTTCTGGTAGTTGTTTTTCAATACTTTAAGTGGCCTCCACCCCCCTTAAAAATAGAATCAGAATGTCAAGATTTTACTAAAACTTCAGTTAGGTCACACATTTTTCACAGCCTTAAAATGGTATACCAAACACTGAGCAGTCATCTCAGAAATTGAGACATTTACTTTCACTTGTGGCACTTGCTGTAGAGCAGCACGACTACCTTTGCTTGTTTAGAGAGTCTGAGTAGATCATCAGTGGAGTAAATGTGACAAGGTGATTGACAGCGCTGCTCTACTTACCCACAAATCACAATTCAAATCATTTAAGCCAGCAAGATGCCTCAATCTGTGAGAGCACTTGCTGCCTAGCTTAAAAACATGAGTTGGATCCCTCGAGCATGCTCCAGCAAATTGTAGCAAATTGTCCTCTAACCTTCATATACACACCAAGGTACACATGCACACACACACACACACACACACACACACACACACACACACACGCATGCACACACACACATACACAAATACACAGACACAAAGAGAGAGAGTAAGTAAAGAATAAAGTACAATGAATAAAGAAAAATAAGTTTTGAGATCATGGAATTATGGACACTACTACTGAATTCTATTCCTTAAAAGTATAAAATAAGCATACATATAATTAGCAAAATGCCTCCAGACCCTTATCAATGGTGCCTGCCTTTGCTTTTGTAAGTTTATACATGTGTAAGTATAGAACTCCTATTTAGTGTGCCCATGTGTTTACTTAAATAGCTCTCAGGATCATTACCATATGCTGAGAATAGCTGTCACCTGGAAATCTGAATATTACGCCTATGTGTTCTGACTTTATTTAATCATGTCACTGATTATTGGTCTTGGAAAGGGTTGAACATCAATTTGATACATCTGTTTAAACTTGGTTGAGGAGTATGTGTGGAGTTGACAGAGTATGAGCTGAAAGATTTCCTTCAATTCTTGTCAGTATTTCTGTCATCTTGTGATTATGTCCTATTTTCTTCTCTTGAAGAAATTTTGAGCTCACTTGTGGTGAATTTGAATGTCATTGGATACCTACAATAAGAAAACTCTTGTGTGTGTGTGTGTGTGTGTGTGTGTGTGTGTGTGTGTGTGTGAATAATATATGGAATAAGAATGAAAGGGTTTTGGAGACTGAATTGTTAAGATTGTATGAATACATAGTATTGAGTCATGAGAATTGAATAAAATACTGTTTTGAGAGTTTGTCTAGGTGACACTAGTGGCTGTGCTGGGTCTCTCTTTTGGCCTTGTTCTCCTTGATCTATCTGTCATTGTCATGATTCTTAATGTGCATACCAAAGCGCTTTCGTTATCCTATTCCATCCAGGGTTGCCTTTCTCCAGTCCATGTTTTTCTGAAGCTTATATTCTTCCTTCACTGTAAATTAATTCAGATTTCTCATGCTCATACTCCATGACGACAAATGTTCCCTTAGGATATTCCAGCAGCACCCAAATCACTGTGCACACTCTTACCATTCACCTTTGGAATACTGACTCTCTTGGACTTTAAAAGAAAAATTCTCTCATGGTCTTCTTTATTTTTTTATGAACTACACACTCATAATTTATTCAACAAATATCTAAGCGATTTCTACTCTGTGTCATTTCTGAGAGGTGGCATGTAATAGTGAACACCATTGACAAAGACCCTATCCTCCTGGTGCTTGACATACAAAATTTATAGGAAAATTTGTAGGAGGTACTGGATGCTAAAGATAATATTAGCAACATGCAGACATGTGAAGGGTTCCCTTTTGAGAAGAGAGATTGGGAAGACCTTCATGCCCAATGTTACGAACATGCCTGCATCATTTGAGGACTAGCAAGGGAGGTCTCGGTGATAAAGAAGGGGAGAGGAAGGCAACGTTAGGGGATCTGATATGAGTGATAAGAAAGAAAATCTGGAATTTACCAGGATTTATTATAAATAAAGGTACAAATCTATGAAAACATCAGAGTATATGTATGAGAGAATCTAAAATATCTCACAGAATCATGCTGGTTTAAGATGAGGAGACTTCTTCGACTACAATAGTATAAGCAAGAAGCTGGGTTATGTTTTCAATTATTGATAGAGGGTGGCATGTAGATTATGAAACTGCATGGAGGTACAGATTATAGCATTTGTTGGATAGGGAATAGACAGAGATTCTGACTCTATGATTTCAGTGGTACAAATGATGGACCTGTATTAACTGAGACGTACCTGAATTGGGATAAGTCAATTGGAGTTTTGGTTATAGAGATGCTGTAATACTATAATTGATTATTTGAGCTTGAGGAGATAGTACCTATACAAACATCTATTTTAAAGAAATTGGTGCATGAATGAATAATTTTGAAGGCCATGTAACTGGATACAACCATAGAAAAACTATGTCCAGAAAATAAGAGAACTTTGAGCCAAAGTACAGCAATCTACCCAAGGAGAGACTATCATAGGAACAACTGGCATTGTCAAGGGAATAAAATCAGATATGGCTCAATGTTGGTAGAGCGGGGAAGATGTAAGACCTGTGTCTAATAATGACACAGACAGAGGCCTTCACTTTCTCAGGATAGTGTTCCATATTATTAATTATTGCAATAGTTATTAATAGTACCATTCTTCATTCTCATGAACAACACAGCAAAGCTACTGATGAGTCTATTTCTTGAAAATTGGCCATCATGCTTAGAAACATTTAATTGCTTTTGTGCACATAGTTGTGCTAGAGGGTTTGAAGGCAAAACCCTGAGTAGCGGGATGGTTCAGAGAAGTATTGGTGGCTGTATCTTAACCAAAAACCCTGCTAAAAAGGGGAGCCAGAATAAAAGTGATAACCGTAAAGCAAATTGCTATCATTCAAGAGTGGCAAGTTTTGTTGAAATATTTAATTTGGGGATTAATAGGGTCTCTTCATTTTTATTTCAGTTCCCACTCCTTTATCTGCTAAATGTTGATCTTGGTTAGAGTGTGATATCCAGCTTTCTATCACTGTGACTTTCCTGAGAAAAATGACACTTAAAAAATGGAGGTTTACTGGATAATATTTTCAGAGGATTCAGGGTTGTTGGGCCTCACTGCTCTTGAACCTTTGGTACCATAGTACATTGTGGCAGAAATATGCAGTGGAGAAAACATGTTAATCTCATAGTAGATGGGAAACAACTACACAAAGGGGAAGGCTGATTGCTTTTAAGATCACCATTCTAGTGATGCAATTTCCTTCAGTAAACCTTGTCTTTTAAAGACTGCAGCAAGCCTCAATAGCACCACAAGCTGTTGCCTCTGGGATGTGTACAATCCAGGTAGATGTGAGAGGTGTTTTCCAAGCCCTTCCACTTAATGAGGAACTATTGATAGTTGACAGCTGCTGAGGAAGAATAATCATTTTTATTTTGAGCATGTTCCCACTGGTAGGTTTCCCAACCTCCAGTGGATGGTCTCATACTCATGTACATATGGATAACATTAACTTATTGGGCTACCAAGAAAAAAGGACAAAAAGTTAGAAGGCATATATTTTTGGAAGATATGGGAGAAATTAGATGAGGAAAAATAGGGTAGTAGATATGATATTTCATTGTATATATCTGAAGGGCTCAAAACTAAAGAACAACTATAATGAAACAAAAAACAATCCAGATTATAACAGGGATAAGACTTAAGTATTGTATTCATTTCAAATTCTTCTACTTAGCAACTTCACTGATCCTTGTGATTGCAAATAAATCAGACTTCAGAAAATACTGATTCAAAGGATTTGTTTTGTGAACCAAAGGCAAATGATGCATATACGCAGATAGCTAGCAGAATACACACAGAAGCATGGCCTTTCACTTAACACTGCCCAAACCCAATCTGTGTATTCTACCTCACCGAATTTATTTTAGTTCACTGTCCTCTCTTTGAATATGACACTGATCTATGGCTATTTAAGCCAGAACCTTAGAGATAACTCTTACTGTTTCTTTTCGTCTCAACTTTCCCCATTCCACTTGTTACTAAAAGTATACCAAAGCTACTGTAAAACCCAGTTGTCTATAGCTCTGCTCCATTTTGTTAAGATGTAGTCATCATCTTGTACCTTCTCTGAATGCTGTAGTCCCAGGATCCCAGGTCAGCTATTTCCTGGCTGTTTTACTCATGGAAGACAATGCTAAAATACTGGGGAAGCAGAAAGCAGGAACTGGGTGTTTTAATCTCTAGGTCATTTCTCTTTCTATCTGCTTCTTAGCCCTTTCCCTGAGTAGTAACTGCATAGAACAAACCTCTTTTCCTCCATTTTAAGCACAATGTTTCCTCATAATTTTCTAACAAACTGGATTCCCAGAAACAGGCACACTCATCTGATTTTGCCCTCTTTATGATCATCTGAGAAAGCACTGTTTCTTCCGTGGACTGTGTGAGTCTTTTAAATCTTTTATCTTTCTTTCCTCTGACCCATTCACACAATAGTTAAAGTCATCTTTAAAAGCCTTAAATCATTCCATTTAGTGGCTTTCAGTCTGCAGAAAAAGACAGATTTACCCATCACTGTGTCCCCAAGACAATATGTACTTTGGCTTTAGTTTTTTCAGTATCATCTCACTCAGTCTATACTATATTTTCTTCCTGATCTCTTGCAGATCTTGCCCTTTCCCTAAGACTGCTGTTCAATATCACATAAAAATGTTCCACTCTTTCTATTCTTGTTTTTTTCTATTTTGGCTTTCTGGTCTTTTATTTGACATAATAAAATTTCTAGTTATGATTTATTTACATGGTTAGTATCTCTCTCTCTTTCTTTCTTTCTTTCTTCCTTTCTTTCTTCTTCCTTCCTTTTTTCTTTTTTTGTTTGTTTGTTTGTTTGTTTGTTTGTTTGTTTTACCAAGAGCTTCAATAGGTCAGGGAAAAAGACTGAAATGTCTTTTATCATTTCACAGAGGCGGCTTGACTTACAGGTTGTATTCCCAGAGGATAGCAGACAAATGTTTGGAAATGATGAATGAATGCACAATAATTACTCACACAGTTTGGTTACAGTGACATTTTTTCAGAGGTATAACAACCAACCAAATCAAGCTGTTCACATCTGGAGTTATATCTGGCCTAAGCATATAGACCAGCTTCCAAAAATAGAGAAGGCCTCATTTGATTAGCTACAGTTTTAATAGCTAGCGATCCTACCTCCTCTCCATTAATCATACTTCTTCTGAACGCTTTCCATTGTGCCATCTTTCAATGGAAAACCCAAAGGTCTTAGCATGGCATGAAATGCATTGTTTAATCTCTGCTGTCAGTGGGTAAGCAGTTTCTGCCCCACAGGCTGTTCTCAATCAGTCTGAGTGACTCAGAAATACTATGGTCATACATGCAGGCAGGCTTTTCCAGCCCACCATCCATGTAATTGTCCAATCAGCTGTCTTCACTGAGCTGCTGATACCTCCAAAACTGCAGCCAAGTTTCTGATCTGACAGAAGCCACTCCCTTCTTGGATCATCCCCTAACTCCCACCAATCAGTCCCTCTGTGTTACACCCTCCTCCAATATTCTCCAGTAGGTGAATTGTCTCTGCCTTCGCTCTTCTAAAAAAGCTCACCGTGTACTAGACTATGAACAGGAAGCTCATCTTGTTCCCATTTGTATTTCAGAACCTGTGTAAGGTCTGAAAGGTACTTTGCAAGCTTGAGCTGAATGAATGGCTGAGGCGTCATTTGCACACTTTTATCATCTCAAGAAATGAATTTGCCACAATAAACTCCTATTTGTTTCCTTTCTGCTTGTAGTTGCCAAATTGCATTTCTTAGTGGGTTGTTCCCCATTCCTTCAACTCTTCCTTTTGTAGCTTTGGGCTCAGCCAAGGCCCATCTGCTCCCCCTGCCACCTGGCCTACTGATTCTGCCTCCTGTTCCCTTTCCTTCCCTCCTTCTTCAGTGACAAATTGATCCCTAGAGCTGCTTTTCTGCAGGGACAAAGGGTCTCTTTGGACTGTGGTCTTTCTTGAAGTTGGTGAGGGACAGAATGGCTCTACCACTCTCACCTACTTCCCACAATGCTAAGAACAGCTCCAAACCTAGTGAGTTAATCCATTTGACCTCAACTCTGGGGGTGAAGTGGGAGGAGACAGTCTCTAAATCAAAGAAATAATCAGAGACTCATTTGCATGCTCTATTGGTTTTGGCTCCAGGAAATGTTAATAGCAGAGGGAGTGGGGCCTTCATGCCTCTTTATGCTGAAATACAACTCTATGCCTTTTGCATCCCAATAGTCCCACTAGAGAAGGAATGACATTTGGTTAGTGAGAATAGGTCCATCTGAACTCCTTTTTGAGAAGGAAGGATGATACACTCTTAACCTTTCCTGATGAGACAGCCTCCTAGCTTCTTCAAAATTATTTGTCTTATAAGAGCAGACACAAAGCAAAGCTATTCTGTGTGTGAGTATTGTACTCTTTCTATGACTGGCACCAAGAATTACCTGGCTTTCCCTCACACAGCCCTCTTCCTCTGTTGAAAGGACTAGGAGAAAGCCCTGCAACCCCGTGAGTCCGCCTGTTTGTTGAAATCAGTTCAAGATCATCCAGGTCTGCAAAATTCGGCTGAAGCAGCTTGTTGCATAATTTACCAGAGAAGAGAGGGCCATCTGGAGAGCCAATCTGGAGAACTCCAGCAAAGGCAGAGTCTCCCCCCCCACACCCCTCTTAAGTCATCCTGATTGACTCCCTGCCTATATTAGGCTTCCACACTCCTTGGCTTGTACACTGAAACATGATGGTCCAGGTCAAAGGCCTTGGCCTCCTGGCACGGAACCCTGGCCAAGTACTACCTGGCCTACAAATGCCAGGAGCCCCACCTACTGTAGCTGTTTAAGGTTCTCAGTCAACTCCCACATGTCTTATCCTCTGACATTGTGGGGGCCTGTGTCATTCCAAAGGACAGCTGGTTTACACATATGCAGAGGAGGCAGCTACCCACAAAGGGATGTGGGAAAGCTCTGCCAAATGAAAAAATAAATAAATAAAATAAATAAAAGAACAAATACGCCTTAACCTTTAGTCAAGAAATAAGTCACTGCTTCCTTGGAGAGTAAATCCTTTGTGTTAGAAGCATCGAGTTCTTTTTAGTGCGGCACCTGTAAATGATTCGATAGGAATCTTATCAGAACATAGCATTTTCTCAAGCATTCATATGATCTTTTAAAGGCATTAAGGAGTTCCTACAGAATTGCTCCTCAATCCATCAAGCCTGGGGAGGAAGCTAAGAAATCAGGGAGGAAGGAGATCTCTTTGAGCCAGCCCCTGCCTGCCTCTTCCAGAGTCCTCCTCTCTTCCCTGCACCTGGCCTCCCTGGGGCTCCAGGTGCTGCCTCTGTACTGACTCCAGTTGATTTGTGTGATTTCCTGAAATGTTCAGCCGCTCTCTGGGCTGGGAAGGAAACTGTGCAGACATCAGTTTACATCTGCCACAGGTATGGGATGAGAGGATGTGATAGGAATTTTCTAATCCTATGCTAGGCACCATTCTTAATTTGCCTATTCAGATGGGACCGTACATAAATGAAGGCTATGTTTATTGTACAATTAAATCAGTTTAAAAATCAAATTATGTTAGAGTCTAACATTAAAAACAACATTCTAGGATTAATTTCTTACCAATACAGTACAAATAATACTTATAAGATTAGATCTTTAAAAGACTGATGTAAATTTAAGTCCTGCCATATAACTCTACATCCCATTAAAAATAATCTTTTCTTCCTAATGTGTGCTAAATGGTTTCCTCAAAACTAGCCTTCCTGTTTCAGCAGTGTAGCATTCTTCTGTGTGTCTCTAGTTCTCCCTACAAGGGCTCTGCTTCTGGAATAGTAAGACACCTTCAGTTTCCTTTCTTGCCAAACCCGGACCTTGGATGTTTAGGAAGATGATTTACGCAGTTTCGCATGGATGTCTATAGTGCTCCGTGAGCAATGTTTGGTTTGTAGGTTTCCATTCTGAACTGCACTAGACATTTCACTATCAGACTGTGTCCCCTCCTTCACTGCTTTAATTTGGAACTGCACCTTTTTTCCCCCCAATTGAGTATTGACTCAAAAAGCTCAAAGCTCATGGGTTCAGATTAGATCTCTTTCCGATAAAATTGAAGTCTGAGTGTTTCAAGGAAGCTCATTCAAACAATCTTCATCCTGGTTAATCCCATTAAACCATAAGCAAACTGTCTTTCTTACAACTCTCATTAGTTTGTTATGTGCTAATGAAACCATACCAGTAGCTCACGTGTCTGGAGGTTTTTTTGGTACAGTTGTCTGGTAATGTGCTTTGAGATCCTAGAAAGGTAATTCTGAGTACATAAAAAATACAAAATTTCCTGTACCCTTTGTAATGTGACGGTGGCAGTCTGATGAGGTCCATGAACTCCCTTCAGTAAATGCATGAAATCAGGTAAGATTTAAAAAACAAACACTTATGTTGAAGTATCGTTTCCTCTGGGACAAAATATAGTCCTCTTGGAATTAAAAAATATCAAAAAAGTAGAAAATTACTATACTTTCATTATTAGAATACATGTTCATCTTGGTTAAGATGTAATATTTGGAAATTATAACACAAATATAGGTTTTAAAAACATTTATATTCATATATACTAAATGTGAGAGATGATAAGTTTCACTGTGACATTTCATTATATGCAAGACAAAGTTTTTAAGTTACCTACAGCTTCAATTTTAAAAGAATCTTTTGGAACATTTTACTCATTTGTAACAGGTGGTCAGTTTGCTTTTAAAAAAAATCATAAAGCATAGTATGTACAATGAACAGTGAGCCCAAGCTTCGAAATCTTTTACTTCACAAATAGTCCTGGAGATGTTTCATTGAACAGAACTCAGCCAGTTAGGAGACCAGAACCAGGAGAGGTACTCATTTCATCTGGAGCAACTTTTTAAACATTTAGGAAATTAGGTTCTGTTTTAGGACTCCTGCCCAGGAACCTCCAGAAACAGAAATAGAGATTTTGTACTTTTCAAGGCTCTTTTGAAACTTAGGACTCTCAGCAACCACTGGCAATTCACCCCATCCTCTCCATCCAGAAGGCTTTCAAAGGAGAACTCGAACCATTTCTTTCAAACAATGCTTGAGTTTGCAAAGTCACCTCAAATGTCCCAACCCAGACTAACCCATACTGGTATCCTCATGAGCTGTGATCAGAATAGGGTATTTAAAAAAAAAAAAAAGAAAGAAAGAAAGAAAAAGAAAAAAAAGGGGGGGGGAGCACTTGATTTCTGTTTAATTGTGTCCTCATGAGATAGCTTTCTGTTTCCCTTGCTCGGGCGCACAGAATGAAGGCGGGGGCTCCAGCCTTAGGCTGGACAAAGCAAGGGCTCTACTTTCAGGAGATTGGAGTATGTGTGTGGGGGGCGATTCTTGGAGTGACTCTCTGGATCTGGATCGTGGGCTTTTTCATCCTCGTGAAGTCAGCGTGCTGTGCTTTATTCATTAGCACCTACAAGGGACTAATTGCCATCAGGCGTGTAGGTGGAATTCCTGGCAGGGAGCAAGATATGGAATAGGTTTGATGACAACCAATGATCTGCCAAAGCCCTGTCAGAAGGAGAACAGAGCCTTGCTGTCACTCATCCACCCCTTTAAATTCAAATGAAGATGCTTCAGGGTAGGGAGGGGGAGGGGGCTGGCACGTGTCCAACTTTGCATTGATGATACTGTATATTTTTTTTTTACTGTATATGTGAAAGTCCCTGCTCTTGGCTGTGCTGTTGCTAAAAATGAGTAAAAGAAAGTAAAAGAAATAGAAAACCTGAAGCTTTTGTATCGGGCTAGAATTTGCTCCTTTAAGTAATGTCAGTGTTAAGAGGTGACTGATTTCATCTATGATGGGCATCAAGGAGTTTTCTCACTTCCTGTAACTGTCAGCACAGTCACATATAAATTATGTACACATTTCTGTGGGGTTCCTCAGTGTCTCAAGCAGTCTATGATCCACAAAAGGCAAAAGCTGCTTAGCACTATCATGAAACACTCAGAGATCAGTCATGCAAACTAGAACAAGATCCCCAGGCAGGAAGCACTTTAAGTTTTGCACATAACAGTAGTTTTATGTAGTTAGACACACAAGGCATGAGCTGCATCACCCAGGGACAGCGAGTAGCATTATCAGTGGTCAGCAATGTTCTCATATTTAAGTCAGAACTACTTCCTGATAAATGACACAAGCATGTTTGGAACTCATCCAAGTAACATACATGTCCAACCTCAGGCTTTTCCATGGGCGATAGAACCACCTTTCCTTCCCATTCTTGTGACCATTCACCTTCTCTCTACTATTTTCTGTGGCAGGCAGGGAGAGTAACAAGTTCCAGACTCGGCTGTGCCAGATCAGTCCTTACTCAGTAAAGTGAAGGCATGACTCACTGCCTCATGCTGGTTTACTGCAGAATCCCTGCTCCCAAATACACTCAGCCAATGACAGAAAATGAACCGTCCTGAGTAGTTCTATGGATGAAGAGATGCCCCCACAACAGCTTTTTGAAGTCAAGAAGGTCACAACTGTTTAAAATCATGACAGTCTATACAACATTTTTTCCCTGTAAATGTTTTCAAGAAACTTACCCATCTGAAGTCCTTGCTATTTGTTTCACAAGCGCTTTATTTTTGTTTTTCTATGGTTGGAATGACTACATTTTCTTGAGATGACTACAAATGTTATGCCAATGACATTTGTAGGTGGAATCAAAACAGCATTAATTAGTTTTATTGAACAGTTCCATGACACTTTAGACTATTAGTAACAAATACACAGTATAGTTTCCTAAGCTGTTGAGCACCAAGTCCTTCATAGCTCATCATGTAACCTTAAAGTACCTTTACCTTGTCCTGTAGGCTTGCATAAATTACACAGATTCTATAGGTGTCTTACTTGGAGAATTGGTGGTCAACAATCAATCATGCATATTTATATCCTGTTGCTTTGATTTAGTGATAAAACAGTGACAAAAAAAATTTACCTACATTTTCAAGAAGAGGAATTTCATGATCAAATGTTAGTGGGCCCAATTATAGAAACGAGATGAGTTAATACAGATAGATAAATAATTCCAGTTGTGAATGTAGGAGAGGGCAAAGGGTTTTGTCATTGCCCTTTCATGCTCCACAAAAAGAACACAGCTTAATGTTCTGTGTTTTGTGTGTAGAGAGACACATTCACACATTGTGCAACAGGAGACGGAGTGAGGAAGAGAAACACAGAAAAGAGAATAGAGGAACAATGCAGTTCAACACGGCAAAAATCAACAACCTGGCTAGAGTCAAGGTTCCTCTGACAGACCTCAGGCTTAACTTCTTAAGAATGAACCATCAAACATCTCCTCTTGGATTTGTGTATTAACCCTTTTCCACTGAGCTGCATGACCGGTTCTGATGGTGTTTAAAATAATAAATGGTAGGCTGGTGTTTGAGCTGAGCCTCCTACATAAGGGTAGAATGTAGTTAAGAAAGAGTTTGTTCTGGAACTTAGGTTCAGCTTTCACATTCAATCAGGAAAAGTAAATAAACAAACAAATAACTCAGAGAAAGGTTTGATTTGGACCCAGTGTTAGTGTGTACTGGATATTAAGACGAGTCAAGACTTTCAAGGATGGACAACTCCTGAGGCAAGCTTTTGTATAGAGTGTTCTGGTGTAGTCTGTGTGGTGGTACTTGGAAGTCTAACTCTAGATATCTACTCCATAAGGAGTTGGAAAAAACATTTTTTACAACACTTAAAATAAAGGTGGAAACATTCTTACAAAAGAACGAGTATTTTCATAGGTTTGACTTTTTTTTTAAAAATTATTAGGTATTTTATTTCAAATATTTTTTGCTTGTAAAAAGTATTTTGAAACGTTTTACTATGTAAAGTATTAATGTTTTCTTGAGCAATTATGCTATTAATCTCAAATTGGTGTACATAGAAAGGGAATTCCTTTAGGCATTTTTATACATCTGTGCCATGAGACTTTGCTCAGTGCATCTCCTTTGCCCACTGTCCTCTTGAGGATGTTTTGAAGAAGTGGGAAGATGAATTTCAGTCAGCCTTTGCTTCATGTTAAGTCCTGCTTCACTAGAAGCTTATCACATGACCAGGCTGCCTTGCAAACCACTATCAGAATTTATGTCATTCTGGCTCATATAAAATGCTGGGAGCTCAAATCAATCTGTATGTCTAAATTATGAAAGCTCAGTTCTGTTTAAGAAACTTTCAAACTAACTCTATGATAGTTATAATATTAATAGGATTATTATATAATAGGATTAGACATATATTTCTAATGTATCAAACTAGCATTTTCTTGTATATGTTTGTGGATAGAGTCTATGCAAATTGGTTGGTTGCATTGAAATTACACAGATAATTCAATCAATACGGTCCCAGAGGTTGTTATTGCCTTTTCTCCACTAAACATTAGTTTCTTTCCTGATCTCACTGCTCACACACATGCAGGATAAAGTCACTTGTTGATCATACCCTTAATACAGTGGCAAAGCTCAAGAATGGGAGGGTAGAAATGAGGAGAAAATTCACTTCAAAAATTCAGAAGTGCTAAGTAATCTGAGAAACAGTTTGCCTTGTTCAAATTAGGAGGTAAATACAAACTGACTTTCAATTTGCCAATTATGATGCCAAAATATCCTATAAAAAGTCTAGTCTTCTGAACTCATTCCTGTTCAATAGTTTGGTTCAGACTCTTCCCTCATCTTGGACTATGTGAACTTCTGTCATCCAAGATGGCCTCATCCCTAGGTCACTGGGAAATCCCTCTGCCCCCTCTCCCACCTTCAGTGATGCCTGAAATACTTTAAGTAGGAGACCAATCAATCAATTTTGCCTCCACAATATGAGTAACAGTTAGACCTAAATTCATACAAGATGAAAACTGAAATCAGACATTTCCTAAGGCTGCAAGTATGTATGGGACCGTGAACGGGAAGAGTGGAGTGCACAGGTGTTCTCTAGGCCAGAAGGCATGCCAGCTGCACCAAATTTCGAGACATGAAAAGAAGTTACATTCCAAAGCCACATGTCATCTATGCCAGTTTATCCATAATTTGTGTTAATGGAACTACATCAGTGAGCTCATGGTACAAAGAAAGTTACACTCTGACACTTCGTACTGTTGTAGAGGCATTAAAGTTACAATCAAATGTGAATTTCATAAATATGCAACTCCCTGCTACATGTGTGTCATGTTTCCTAGGTTTGCCACTAGCAACCTATGTAGATAAGCATTACCCTGAACTCCTAGGCTGTCGTGAGTACAGGAATCATAGGAATGCTAGTTTCCTTGGTACTGGTGATCCACCCAGGGTTTAATGCCTAGAAGACAGGCACTCTACCAAGTGAGCACCATCCCTGGGCCAAATCTTATAAGAATTCTAAGAAAAAATTCAATATATTCCTTGTAATCTAACTTAAATTATCCCCCCAAATCACTTGTAAATGCCTGGAAACATCTTTCTACCTGACCCCAAATCCCACAGACAAAAAAGCATACAAGAATAAGAATTATAATAAAAATCATCTTTCAGAGTGCTGCAGACAATTGGTGTTAAAATTCAAACAATTCTTGGTGTTTTTTCCAAGACTACTAAAAATGACAATGACAAAAAACATAGCTAACATACTTACTGCTTAAACATAAATGGTTTGTCTGAAGATTCTTATAAAGGAGCAAGTAAGTAAATAATTAGTATGTGGAATGCTACTAACAGCTAAAATTCAGTAAGAGATCAAATGTGCTTTGCATACATATTTTTCATATCTTGAGGAAGGACAGTTTTAAATTTACAAATCAAAAGATTACTGTGTTAGCCAATGCTCATCTGTGTTATAACGTTGAGTAGCAATCCCAGGAAAGAAAGTGCTATGTTGCTACAATATAAAAATACTTGTGAAAATCTATAGTGATGATATGATTACTATCAGTACTACGTCTCAGTGCCTCACTTGTCTGCCTTGCCTTGTCCTTGAAATTCATGCAGTACTATTTGTGGTGATGCACATGAGTAGGAGTTAAATATACGTGTATATGTTTGTAATAGACTTCACAAATTAATTTCTGTTGATTGATCAAGCAAAAAAAAATGGTCATCACATACCTATTGTGGTGGCTTTAGCATAAGCATTACATGCACAAAAGACAAATCCATAACCAAATTAACTATGTACACTAGTCAGGACAGAGGGTTGTCCTTTCAATGGAAGTGTACAATATAGTCAACTTGGCACCAGGTCCCTGGCTGGTTACCACTTGGAATGGTACCATATCTGGTCTCTGCATTGGTCTCTGCTTTGGCAGACCTAGCACTCAGCAACAACTATATCATACCAACCTTGGTGAGTGACAGTTTATGTCGTCCAGCCCATTTATAATCTCCCTCTCTGCCACCATGGCCACTTTGTTCATGGGCCCATTGGGTAATAACAGGGATGACTGGGGAAAGGAACTGACTATCCAGAGAACAGGACACCATATATCTACTTTACTAGTAAACTTTTCCTTGGCTGAAGTCACCTTTTGATGTGGATTTACATGGAGACGAGTATCTTCACATCCTTTGCCCATTTGGAGAGGTCTATCCACAGACTTCTTCCCCTCACCTGTTTTCCAACAGTGCTTTTTTTCAAGTTCCTGACTACCATCCAATCCATGAATCAGTGGACAACTGTGCATCTGGCTATTTCTCCTTTTTTAAAAAATGTATGTACATTTTTATTTTTCCCATATCCTGCCCACTGTGAAGGTTTTCCCAGAAATGGGTGTAATGGTGCAGCTTTGGGGTAGTGTATCCATAACATGCAAAATCATTGGTAAACCAGACTTTCGTCTTTTCTTCCTCAGTCTACTGATCATGGGACATACCCAATCAGACTATAGATACATGACATGGAATAAAGGTGTGGCCCAGATTAAAGGTGAATTTCGCACTTCAACAGATCTCTTTTAAATGTGCATTTTCTCATCTCAAGATCTGGATTAGAAGTGAGTTTTCCTGCTCAAATGATTTAATTAAGAAAAATAAATCCCAGACTGGGTATTAGGATTATCTTGTACCTCACTGGTACAAATAGGAATAATTATGCTCTAATTGTATTTTGAGAGAAAAGTGTTAGGAAGCAGAAGGAGGGAAGTATTGGTGCTCAGTTCCCTTTCTCTCCTTTATTCCATCTGGTGGTTCCAACTTCAACTCTCCTAGTGGAGAGAGCTCTTCATAGAGAAGACTAGAAGCTCACCCCCTGGGAGAGTCTAGTTCTCAACAAGGGCAATCAATGTTAACTATCACAAAAGGCATGGCTAGAGCTTACAGACCAAGCTTCCTTTCCAACCCATTTTGTTTGCTTTTCTATCAAGCAAGGACAAAGTTCAAAAAGAATAATGAAAAGGTCCTAATGACTATATGTATGTCACAAAATAATGAAGGCAGTGGAGGGGAAGGTCTACCTTCCACTTTTTCTTTGGGGACACTGAAAATAGATGCAATTTTAAATTTATCAAGGACTTTTGCTAAAGGACCCCTGCACACAGTATAACTGAAATTTATTAGAGCCAAATGTGACATAGCTCTTGCCCCTTCACTTTCACTCTTAGAAAGGATTGATCTGTTGGGAAATACTTGGATGAATATGTTTTGTGGTGTTTACAGGTGAGAATTGTAGATACAATAAATAACACTGTAAAGAAGCAGCTACTGAATAATTCAAATCTGAAATGTCCCCCAGAGCTCTATGTACTAAAGGCTTACTCCTGAGCTGCTGGCACTGTTGGGATTTGGTGTAGCAATATGGAAGTGGGACTCGGTTGTGGAAGTAGATTTTTGAGGGACAATATACAATTGAGTTGAGTCTTAAAGTCCTGGACTCTTTTCCCTCTTTCCAGGCAGCTGTGGGGTGAGCACATCCTCTGACTATACAATTCCACCATGGTACACTTTGCTGCTTCCACAAAACAAGAGAAAACAGGCCAACTGAGCACAGAGTAAAATCTCTGCAATGTGAGCCAAATCTTTCTTCCCTATAAATTGATTTACTCATGTATTTTTGTCACAATGGTAGAAAGCTGATTGTCACTTCTAAGATTAATTTCTTTAAACTGCCTCCCCCAGCATTTTAAACTAGTAAATCTGTTCTAAACAGGTCAAATCTATTTTTGATGACTCATAGAAACAACATGATGTGTTTGTGAAATGTGCAGTTACTTAGAACTAATCCCCAGATACCCAGACTCTTTTGAGTCACTCTGTCAGGTGACACTCTGACAGTAGCTGTCTTCTGGCTCTGCTTTTCTATAATACATGATTCTAATAGTATGGGACAAATTGTCAGGGTCTTAAATTTTGGAATTTGATTTAGAACAGTAATAGAGAAGTGTTCAGCGAGGAGCTAAAGAAAAGCATCTAGACATTGCTCTCAGTATTGTCTGCCACTTAGATTCATTTCAGGCTTATAATCATAGAGCAGAGATATAGCTGTTAAACAGAAGACCCACAGCTGAGTTACATAGGAAAGAGGCTTTCTTATGATATGGTTAGGCACTCAGATTTTTTTAAAAATAACAATTCATTCAAGTTTTATGTGTAAAAGATATGCTCAACTGTAATGGTCTGTTGGGTATCATGAACAAATAATTAAATCCCAGGAATTTACCAGACTGGCTTTCTACAAAGATGAACTATATCTAAGGATACAATAGCTCTTTCAAATGCCGGAAGAAGGTAAAGGAAAGAACTGTACTTGAATCTGCTAATGCTATTTATTTTCTCTGTATTAGAATTTCTTCATAATTGCTCAGAGGGATTATTATGACTTAAAAAAAATGAAAATAGTATTTAGTTGTAATGAAAGGGAATAAGAAAATATCTGACAGCATCTCTGAGGTTAATAAGGTGGGATGGTGATGCCCATCTTCAGGCCACAGACACATGGAGGAATGAAGATGTGATAGGGTTTCTGACAGAATTGAACTCTGAAAATAGTCCACTTTTCTATGTTGATGTTGATTGTAAAGTAAGATTGCAGAGACATGCATCTGAATGCTTACACACAAGCACATAGGTAGAGGCTATATAAAATTTAAAAACTCTACATTTCTATAACTGTTTTTTAAATCGCTGCTGGGAAAAATCTGTTTGAATTGCCAGAGGACACTTGATTTATAGACTTGATTTATAAACAGAGCACCAAAATAATTTTAACTTTCCAAGTTTCTATGTATACATAATAAAATAACTAAAACAATAGATGTATATTCGAGCTGATTATTATGAATTAGGCACCAACATTTTAAGATCCTTTTAATCCCTGCAAAACTATGAGTTTCCAGAGAGCAGACAGTTCAGTTACTTCCATTATATTCTTGATTAGCTTTACTGTGCCAGTGGCCTCCTGAGATTTCCTTACCTTTAACAAGCACATCAGTAGTACTATGTGTAGGAGAGATTATTCCAAGATCATAATAAGTATGAATTTATCCTATCCTTATAACAACCCTAGATATTATATAATACCAGTAACTGGGTACTCAATTGAAGCAAAGAGAAATATGTTAAGTGAGTTTTGTAACCATAGTTTCACGCATAACTATGTATGTAAACTCTGCATATACTGATTAATACATGTTTTCTAATTAATATACACTTGTATATAGCTAAGTCATTGTTGCATAAATTACCTATTATTCTAACCTTATAGGTCATAGGAGGCATCAGGACTCAATCACGTGTTGGATACATATCAACTCTCCACAGTGAGGAAGCTAGGCTTGGCATGCTTATCTTTCATAATAAAGTTCCTGTTTGTCATGCTTGCTGTTGCGAAGTTCTGTAGCACACACAAAATATTGATTTTATTTCCTGCTCCTGAATTATATATCAGTCATCCAAAATCCTCTACAAGATATCTGTGATCTGAAAATTCTAAATAAAGGTAGTACTAATGTCAATCCATTTATATCTGAAACATCTC
The DNA here is from genome assembly GCA_030674055.1 of Rhabdomys pumilio. Lineage (NCBI taxonomy): Eukaryota > Metazoa > Chordata > Mammalia > Rodentia > Muridae > Rhabdomys > Rhabdomys pumilio. Next base: position 43,109,500 of record JANHMN010000006.1, read on the forward strand.
TTGGTCCCTATGTAACTTCATACCCACCTTTCCCTAGCAACCAGCTCTTGTGACAGTGGCACAGAGATGGATACCACTTTTTTTTAGATATAAAATTTGTAATACTATATCTGTCCCAAATCAGTGCATAACAAATTTAGCTTTGATCTTATTTTCAACTTAGAAAAGCCCCTCAAGTGATGCTTTTAACTTAGATTGCACATTAACAAATTATGCATAATTTTCAATCAATCAGTGATATCCATTTCAAAATGAAATTACTAATGCTGAATTCTCTTCATTTCCAAAGCCATTTGTTACTGAGTCAATAAAAACACACACTGAATTTAAATGTTAATGTGTGTGTGTGTGTGTGTGTGTGTGTGTGTATGTGTATGTGTAAGAGACGGAGACAGTGTATTCATATTATTTTTTCATTGATATAGTATCATTAAGTAATCCTTAAAGGGCCACTGTAGGAAGATAACAAAAATAATGAATTTGATTTGAGATATTTTGATTCTAAAGTGTCTCTAAGAGACACTCATGGTCTCTTATGAATTTAAAATACCTCTAATGCATTTTAAAATGTTAGCCTTGTATTCACAAAATGAAGTAAATGGGAAATACACTTCAGAGTTTTTGTATTACACTAAAAAACTTATCAGACAGAGGTACCATGTGCCTAGGTTGATATGGTTCTTAGGGACTAATATTAACAGTATATTTATCTTACAAAAGAGGATTTTGAACCATTTTCCAAATCCAGGAGCCAAGGCCTATACCTAATCTTTAGAAGAGATCTGGTGATAATCAAAGAATATAAAGTAGTGGTTATAAGAAGAGATGAGACTGGCAGAAATGAAAATTGATGCATGGGAGAGGTCAGAAAAAAGAGGAATGTGAATGTTATTATAAGAAAGTAGAAGTGATCTTTTTAGAAAGCTTTGCTTGTGTCTTTAATTGCTTCTGGAAACAGAAGCCAGCATAACACAGCAGGATGCTAAACTGAATTTGACGAAATGGGAAATTATAAGCATGTGAGTATATCTGAAACAATCACTTTTATATAGTTTATATTCTTCTTATGTCAATGCAGTGGATTTAAGTTTGTGGTTGTGTTTTGAATGGAAATGAAAGAAGTGGACTATTTTGATACAAAAAGACATACTTGATATGTGAACGATAATCCATCAATCCAACTAAAGCAGCACAATTCATGGTCCTTCTGCACAAGGCTGAGAGTTTGAGTTAGCTGTATTATGTCAATCAAAGGACAGATTTTCTTGCAATTCTAGAGCTTCTTGTGTTGGAAGCAGTAGAACAGTGCACTCTTAGCTCAGGCAAGAGGAAAAAAGCATATATTTTACCACAGCTTCATGGGTTTCATAAACTGAACAATAGTTTAAAATTGTAAACTGGAATGCCAGCTGAGTATATAAACAGCAGGTAACATCTTCACCTTTATACACAACAAATAAAAGGCTCAAACACGGGCATTTATCAGCCCTTGGCAAACCTTTGTTCCCCTTCACCAATCCTCAGGTTGTAGCGCAACATTTACAGGAGCACTTCAGTGGACTTATTATTCACTCAAGAGATATAGAGCAAATAACCTACAGTCCTCATTCCTCTGAGGCATTTGGGCTGCTGAAAGAACACTGTTTTTTTTCATGTACCTATAGAGAAGTACAGTACTGAAGATATGAGCCAATAACATGCCTCCAGGAAATGAAAACTGGACTCTCTGGAGTGTCCCTATAACGTTTACTCCCCCCTCAGCCTCCCAAGAACTCAGCTCCTAACTTGAGTCAAGACATGATATTTATGGTTTCTGAAATTGAAAATACCATCTGTCTGTAGAGTTGAATGTTTCTGTAGAATATTAATGTAAGAATAGTAATTCCTTGGAAGAAAAGGGGAATGCAGTATTTGGGTACATACCTTGGGTGTTTTAGGCAAATCAATGACATAACAGTCAAGGTACAAAACTATGCAAGGCCCACTTCACCTCTTACTTCTCCCATTAGATCTTAGTCTTCCAGTGGAATTGTACTTCTCCATTTCATGAGGTAGGATTTACACAGTAATTTTTGACTTAAATACATAAAAAATGAGTTAGTATATACACAAATATATGAACAAAGCTTCATTAGTTATTAGATTAATTACATTTTAAATCACAATGAGATGCTACTACATACAATGAATGTCAAAGGAAAGAAAAGGCACATAAGAAAACTCTGAGAAAGTACAGATAAAGAATTAGACTGGCATGCTTAGACCTTGCCAGTGGGAACTCAGCAGTGGTTTGTCTCTGTTTGAAGAGTTTGGCAGTTTATTCTGATGGTAAACGTAAGTGCACAGCCAGGATTTCATTTCTAAACATTTTTTCCTATAGGTAATTGGAAATATTTTAAGTGCATGCATCCTTGTAGCAACACTCACAACAGCTTTCTAAAACTAACAACTTGAAACTATACAAACTGGGTAGCAAGTCTATGCACTAAGACAACACTTCAAAGTATTGAGAGAATGATGCAATAATATGGGGAACCTCAAGTTCGTCATGAAGAATGAAAGACAGCAAACAAAACGGGGTATGCATTGTGCTTTCATTTATATGGCTTAGAAAGGCAAAAACTGTGGGGCAGATGTTGAATTAGTATTTACTAGTACTAGGGATGAGAGACGAGAATTGGTTCCTTGTATGAAACACAAAAAACATTGTAGAATGATTGAAATATTCTGTATCTTAATTTTAAGGTGGCTACATGAGTTTATAAAATCTAGTACTATGCTATAGATATGAATATATTTTAGTTTATGTAAGGTACAGATTATTGTATCATGTATAGCATGATACAACTTTAGAAAATGGTTTCTTTATATATGTTTACTTCAAGAATTTTTTGTAATATACACATACACATAGAGAGACAGGGAGAGACAAACACCTTTGTTTCTAGAAAAGTGTATTTTAATAGAAAACTGAGTATTGATGTTTAAATGTCTTTGAGCAATTCCTGGTTTGCCCTTTTAACAAATCCCACCCACAAGGTACCACAAGATTGTGTAATGTGAGAGAGGATACCAGAAAACAATACTCTAGTAATTTGTTCCATCTCCCATCACCCTGTTACAGATGCAGACAAAGCCTCTGAGTGTGAAAGGATTTGAGCCTATTACCAAGATTAATGGAAACACAGATGGGGTCTCATGAAGAACTAACAGCTTCATATGAATTGCAGTGGAAACAATTGTCTTAGAGTCATGTGAACTGCTATAAAGACTAAGTTACATGCAGTCTCACTGCCCTCCAGCACAGCTTGACAGCCTTTGGGGTCTGAGAGCAGAGGACTCAGAACAGAGATTTATGCCATAAATTAAGCTCTCAAAGGCCCCAGTGGAATAACTTGAGAACCCTTTGGCCATATGTAAGTATACTGCTGTCATTACAAGAGAGCATTCTAAAAATGAGGTGGAATGGGGTACAGAACAGAGAGGATTTAATAAAACAACAACAAAAAAACTTGTAAAAATAAAAATAAAAATTTAAGAGCTGTTTCGAAATTCTAAAACTTGCTTCATGTTCCAGTGGTGTCTGAACATGCTTGGGTCCATCCTTTAAATTTTTTTCCAACAAGTGGGGTGTACTTTTTAAATTACTGAAGATGGCTAAACATAGTCAAGCTTCTCATCTGTAAAAAGTGTAAGTTTTGTTTTGTCTTGAAATTTTCTGCTTAACATACCTATTATTCATTTTATAAACCAGCTGAGACCTTTGAGAAGAAGTAGTATAAATGACATCAATGATGACACTAAGAAATCTTAAAATGAAGAACAGGTCTGAATCAGAAATTCTGCTTTAAATTTGTCTCAACAAACCACACAAGGTATTAAAAATGACCAAGCAATTCCTGCATTTTCAAAGGATTTCAATTTCAGTGTTTTTCTCTGTGCTCACGTTTTTCAAGGTCCTGCAAGCCAGCTAGCAGAAAGACTTACGTGAGACCCTCTGACATTGGAAGAATCATGAAAACCAACAAACAGGCAGAGGCAGGCATGATAGAGGCTTCTGTGCATTTTAGAGCTTCTACCGGTATGAACAAAGCTTTCTTTCTAATCCCAGGAGCAGAATTTCAAAATACAGGCTTTGCTGGAATATTTATCTAGTTTCTCAACATCTGACTAAAGCCAAGTCCTAACCTCAGCAAATAACTGGTTCTTTAAAAGCTGTAATTCTAGTATCCTTAACAGGTGAATCGTTGAGATATGTGCACACACATTTGGGCCCCACTCAGTCACACATAAATAAGCCAAAAAGAGAGAGAGAGAGAGAGAGAGAGAGAGAGAGAGAGAGAGAGAGAGAGAGAGAGAGAGA
>JANHMN010000006.1:43113872-43132381 GCA_030674055.1 Rhabdomys pumilio
AGAGAGAGAGAGAGAGAGAGAGAGAGAGAGAGAGAGAGAGAGAGAGAAAATAGAATGTGATAATGGTCTGCAACACTGCCTCTCTTCCTTGGTACATACAGGCAGATAAACCCATGTAAACAGCTATACAAAGAGCTTAATATGTCAGCGCCCGATTCCACACAGATACTAACATTTCTTCTTTTGGAGTATAAGTGAAGAATTTGAGAGGAAACTGGGAGAGGTGCTTTTCTTTGAATGGTTTGTTTCCTGAGTTAACTCTACTGTTTATTTTGGCCTTGGAGGCATGTTCAACTTGTAGTGTAATTTAGCCTTTCAGTCACTGTAACATCTCCAATTATTCTTGACTATATCTCATTGTGTGTACTGCAGGTTTTGTCCAAGAAGCACCAAGTTCTTCTCGTTCACTGATACTCATGAGCTTTGGAAGAACTTTCAAAGAGGAAAACAGATATCAGTCCATTGCCAGCTGCTGAGTTCAACTGTTGGGTGGTCTTTCTGTCAACATTGTCTGGTGACTTCCATGATACTTCTGCCTACCTTTTAAATCTCAGATTATGGAAGAGTTTCCTGAAGGAACCAGAGATAGAGAAAAATATTTCTTCACATCCTTTTGGACCATAACAGGAACAAGACGGGGACTAGCACCTGTTCTATGGCTCATAGCTATTTGCTGTCTGTATTTGCTATCAGAGATTTCCACAGCCACCCCCAAAAGGCACTACAGAAAGTGTGCTCCAAGCTATTAAGACCTGCCATGTCTCTTCCCACTGAGATCTCAGCTGGCAAGATTTGTCTGGAGCCTTGGTGGAAAAACTGTCCCTATGGGATCTGAAGCCAAGAATTTCCTCCCAGAAAGGCAGGAGACTTGGCCTGAGTGAACTCTGGCTTTTCCAGTGTCTGGACACAAAGAGCAATGGCCTGGCCCACATGCTCCTCTGATCCCCTGCAAGCTTTGCTACTAGTTCTGCTTCTTAGTTCTTACTCTAAGAAGGAGTTATTGAGTATTTCCTGTGCTTTCCAGTTTCTAGTTTCTGGTTTGCAGAGAATGTTTGCCCCCTCTGTCTTGTGGGGATATTTCACCCTCTGGGCTCATTCAATTGTCCTGTAGATAGGGAATGATCCCCCTTTGTGGAAGAGAATATAAAAAACAAAGGCTCCTTCTTCTTCTTTAAAATTTATTTATTTTTATTTTATGTGCATTGGTGTTTTGCCAGCATATAGGTCTGTGGGTGTCAGATCTTGTAGTTGTGAATTGCGACATGGGTGATGTGATTTGAACCCAGGTCTTCTGGAAGAGCAGTCAGTGTCCTCACCTATGAGCCATCACTCCAACCTCAAACACGGTCTTCTTAAAATTTGAAAAACTGAAATTGATCTTTCTCCACTTTTGGGAATTTGGCTATGGTCTACCAACTTGGCTTTTACAGATTTTTCTCACTTCCTGTTCTCTTTACATTCACTTGTATCTCAAAATCTTGACTTTAGTCAAGTAATATCCAATTTAATGTAATGCCTCAAAATGACATAGCTAATAATTCTTTATCTGGACTAGAGCAAAAATTAGACCTTGCTTTTCTTCCACCACCAAAGAAATGCTGTTTTGCCCAGGGATGAATTAACTATCAGACCTAATCATTCATTATGCCTACATAGAAAAGCAGTTTCCACCAGTATAGGTGGAAATATAGAGAATGCTTCCGAGGCTTTGATTGGTAATCTGTGTGCGAGTGCTGAAGGTCCTGTTCCCCGATCAGTTCTTGATTGATCAATAAAGATGCTAAGAGCTAATGGCTGAGCAGAAGAGGCAGGACTTTTAGGTTTCCACAGGCAGAAGATGCAAGAGGAGGAAAGAAATTTTGCCATGCTTTGGAGGGAGAGAGAACCACCAGGCATGTGATATCTTGGGTGGTGTAGCCATTGACTGCTTCCTCTACTGGGCCTGGAGTAGCAGGCAGTAGATAGGAACCAAACTAAACTGAGGGCAGATTTAGGTTGCTGGGCAAGGAGAAGATAATCAGACAACTAAGTTGAGGACAGAGATTTAGAGGTGTTGAGCCAGAAGTGAGATAGGGGCACCCCAACAAAGGGAAGCTTAGAAGGGTGTGTGAGAGAGTGTGTGTGTGTGTGTATGTGTGTGTGTGTGTGTGTGTGTGTGTGTACCTTTCATCTGTGGAAACAAGGGAACCTGAGTGGGGCTGATAGTAAGGTCTGCCCAGAGCTTAAATCTGGGTAGAAGAAACTACAAGCTACATGAGAAGATGGCTATAAGATAATGTATTTTATTAAACAATCATTTTCCTTTGTGGGAAGGAAAACAAATATACTGTATCTGATATGACTCGCAATGCAAAGATTAAGATCGAAAACAGAGAGGAAATATAATGAATGACTGGTTACCAGGAATCAAATAGCTTCTTAGCGCAAGATCTGGTTTATCTTGAAGGCATCAGTAGCCTCAGGGATGACATTGAACTGTATAGAAGTGAGAAAAAAGGCTTGCTAAATCTTGCAAGATATTCGACTTTTTTGGATAGAGCAGACACCTGTATTGCCAATGAGAAATTCCCCTAACTCTCTCAACACATTCATTCATTCACTTTTTACCAACTTTCCCTTCTCATATATCACAAAATAAATCTATTTTTGCCACAAGAGAATATTTCAAGGATGGATATTACTTAACAGTTCTTCTTTTAGTATCTAATAAAATTTGTGGATGATCCAGAATGGATTTTAGTTGAAAAGTAATCTTAAGATCATTTACCACCCTGATATTTTTCACTTCCTTACAGATTCCATAAAAGAAATAAAAAGTTTACAAAATCCTTTAGGTGAGAATTAGAACTCCAGTTCTATTTCCAGGGCAAGACATTTATATCAATACAGGCAGTAACTGCCTTTGTGTTCACTTTCTTAACAATTGCACCGTATCGCCAGCACTCAACTATGCCACATCACCAGCTCACAATGGGAATGAAAAGAGCTATGTGAGGCTGGAGGTTTCCTACATTGATCAAGTGGGTAATAAATTAGAAATTCTTGAAGGAAGATGAATTATAACACAGGAAGTTGAATGGGATATTTTAGGTCAGTGCACAGAAACGGTAGGGAGAGCAGTAGCTCCAGAGCAGTGTCCGTCACTTCAGTCGCACTAGGATAAGGCTGTGCTTCAAAGCAGTTGGCTGAGCTGGGAGGAAGTTAGGTGGCTACTTCAGAAAACACCTGATTTGTCTAGTGAGCTCTACTTGTTTTGCTTTTTGTGTTTCTGCTTTCCTTCAGATTTCACAGGTTTTTGTGTTCCTGGTGTCTGAGGATAGTACCAATTCATCCTTATGATCTCTTTTTAGACTGGATAATTTAGCTGTTCAGTCTTCTATTTATATTAAAATATGTACTCCTTATTCTTCTACCAACACTTCTCCACTTGTCTTAATCTCGTCTGATAACAGACCCATATAAGAGTAACAATGCAATTCTGTCTCATTGTCTTGCTCTCTCTCCCTCCCTCCCTCCCTCCCTCCCTCCCTGTCCCTCCCTCCCTCTCTCTTCTCTCCCTCTCTCTCTCCCTCTCTCTCTCTCTCTCTCTCTCTCTCTCTCTCTCTCTCTCTCTCTCTGTCTCATTATCTGGCGATTCTGCACACCAGAAATCGGGCCCTTTTTCACTGCATTATCAATGCTAATAGACAGAAGGTTAGCAGAGCACTGGGTAGATGAGTGAAAACAACAAAAAAAAAAAAAAAAAAAAAAAACCCTTACCTTAGCTTTAATTGACCAGTAGACTCTAGTCATATCAACCCACTGCCAGAGTAGTGATACTGAGTCTCAGGTTTGGAGGGATATGAAGTCTCACAGTCACAGATAAGAACCAAGGTAACTGAGGTAAAGGTTTCTAAAACAAATGTCTCTAATAACTTGAGAAGTTGTGTAATCAGGAAGTCTATTTGTATATATTTTCATAAGAAAATCTTGGTGCATGTAGTTATTTCAACTATTTTTCCTGTTAAAATTGTCTAACACATCCTGAACAATTGTAATTTTAAAAAAATTGACCTGAAAAGTTATTGTTTCTGTAATTAAATTTCTTTTTAATACTTAATATTTTACTTTAATGCCATTGAGCCATAATGAAAGGATAAAATTTTATCATTTGCTGGAAAATGAACAAAATTTGAGGACATTATGTTAAGCGAAGTAGGCCAGGCACAGAAGAACAAATACATTCTGTAAACAGTTGAGAATATAGAAGTCTAGAGAATAAGGCATTGGGGCTGGGAAAACTGACATATGGAGAACTTAGAGAACTTGTTCTGAAATAGCTTTAAATGTAGAAATTAGTTTTAATGTTCTGTTGCAAAGTCAGGTAAGTATCCACTCCAAAAACCAACTGGAAGAAGCCAAGCAGGTTCTTAGTACATAAGCCTGGGAATATTTGATCTGGACATACTAATTAATCCTATAGTCATGATGACTTACATTCATTTTTGAATTATTATTCTGTAACCTATAGGTAAGCACAAATATGTCAAAAAGTATAAACTTTAAAGAAGGTACAAAAAAGAACAGCATGATAATGCTACTGATGATTATAAATAACTTAATATATTTATTACAAATATTAATATATTTGTAAATACAATATTTACAAATATAATGATAAATTAAAACTAGTACAGTCCTTAATAAGTAACAATGTGTCATTTATAACACTTATGAAACTTTATACAAAAGAATTTTGTTATTAAAAACCTCCAAATTTCTTTTCTCTCTCTCTCTCTCTCTCTCTCTCTCTCTCTCTCTCTCTCTTTCTTTGTGTGTGTGTGTGTGTGTGTGTGTGTGTGTGTGTGTGGTTGTGTGGGGGTGTTTGTGCATTTTTGTGTGGGTATGTCCATGTGTATACAGGTGCATGTCGAGACCAGAAGTCAACACGGAGTGTATTTCTCTACTGTTCTTGAATTTATTTTTGAGATGTAGTTTTCCATTTAACCTGTTTCTCATCAATGCAGCTAAGCTGGCTTGTTAAGTAGCTTCAGGAAATCTGTCTTTACCCCATGAGGGTTTAGGATTAGGGTTATAGACACAGGTCACTGCACCCAGATATGGTGTAGATTTGAAGATCCAATTTCAGGTCTTGATGCTGCCGAAAACAAGCACTTCTCTAGGTCAGCCAGTTCTGCAGTCCCACATTTTACAATTTCTAATACACAGCTTCTTTCATAAGACAGAAAAAAAAAGAAAAAAAAATTCAGCATTAACAGAACATGAGTGGTACTTTAAGAAGAATATCATAGCCTCACAATAATAATTGCAGTTCACACTGAATTTGAGAAATAAAATGCAACAAGATAACTGCATGCATACACATGAGTTGTAGTGATTTTCCAAAACCTTGATCTAATCTCCATTCTAGCAAGAGGGTGAATTGCTTTGTGACTCATTGTTTTTTCCTGCTTTTAATTTTCTGGACTCATGGAAGCTCTACTGTTCCGGTGGTCATGCAAGAAAACATCCACCCAGAAAGTGATCCCAAAAGACTTTCCCACGAGTTCTTGGTTCATTTCATTTTGGTTTGCTTTTCTCATGTACTTGCCTCAAAAGAAAGTACAAATGACTGTATGACGCTATTGTTTGTATAGAACAACTGTCACTTGAAGATTAGGAAACAATGTAATTTTTTGCTTCTAGAATACACAACTAAATATAATTCCAAAAGTATATTCTAAATTTGTGAAATTAGGTATTCCTTTCTTTTTAACTAAAGCCATTACCAATATAATATTTATTCTCAATGAGAACAAATTTGATTTTATCAAAGTGAATAATTGTTCACTCTAAGCTTCGTATGGATAAAATGATATGAATTTTCTATTTTTAAGGTCAAAATAATTTAGATATTGAAAATTTTATGTTAGATGTTAAAATTAGATGTTAAAATGTACTGATAGGTTTATTATTTACTCTTTATATTAATTAAGTATTTTTAGGATCTTCTAATAAGCAAACATATCTTTCTTTTATTCCTAAAAGAATACGTAAAAATTTTGAATATTATTCCATATTTACAAACACATTTAAATACAAATGTTAAGTATTACCATGAATGCATACATATATATGCAAACAGAAGTAAGAAAGAAATTTCACTGTGTTAAAGAATGGATATGCTATCAATGTGACTAGAGAAGTATGTTCAAGTGCTTATATTTATTAAGGTATTTTATACAATATAAGTTTACAGTTTTTATTAGAATTTAAAGCAGAGAGGAGGTTAAAAAAGAATTATTTCCCATAGTTTAGTAAAGTATTCCTAGTAACAAAGATATCTGAGTATGTCCTGGAGGGGCTGGAGAGAAGATTCAGCTAGTAAAGTGCTAACCTTACAAGCATGAATACCTGAGTTTAGATAAGTAGCATTCATATAAAAGCTAGGCATGGCAGTGTATGTCTGTAAATACAACATGGGGGTGGTTCAGGAGACCTGCTGGTCATTCTGTCTAGTCTAAACAGAGTGTTCTAGGTTGAGTGAGAGACACTGTCTCAACTGATAAACTAAGGAAGTGATTAAAGAGGATAGGGAAGTAAGACTCTGGCTTCCACATGGCTGCACACAGGTGAATGCACCTATGCGTGTGCATATGCATACTGTGCACACATATAAACAAGACAAATGGGTATGTAAATAAATAGAGACTATCATATATTATCCTATATAATTACTGTATATGGCTTGAAAACGGGATATATATTTCTATAAACATCAGTTTGTATAAAAGATTAGGATAGAAAATTACTTTTGTACTTACTTGTTTTTGTAAACGAGACACTAGTTCTTATAAACTAGTAATCAAAGTTATCTATAGTTGAGAAATACTAAATAATTTCAATATGGAGAAAAATTATACCATGTATGTCTAGGCATAGTATAGCCCATGCAAAATAGTGAGCTACCATGACACTCTACTACGTTTTCCAGCTAGCAATAGGTGCCCTATATGTGCATGCCATAGAAACAGTACATTACATGTTAGGAGAACCCTGTAGAAGAGAAGGCGAAGTCTAAGGTAGTATAAGAGAGCAGCCTAGAGGAGAATCCTTGGGTTTGAAAAATGAATGAGAGCTCTTGGTGGTATGCATTTTTGTTCGTGTTTGAAATTGTCCTCTTAGCATCACACTGAATGAGCTGTTGGCAAGTAGCATCATATATTGATGGTCAATAAATGATAAATATATTTAACTGATAGACAGAGAAACGTATATTGAACAAATAGGGGTTTGCATTGCTCGTGGTGTGTTTGAACATAGGGCTCCCATGGTCACTCAAATACACAGACCATGTACCAAACAAACTCCAGAGAGGCAAACACATTCAGCTGATTTTCTTACCTGGTATGTAGAAATCTACTATCAATAGCAGAATGAAAACAAAGAAGCATGTGAGTAACATTTGTGTTGATGAAACTCTAGAAAATAACAGAATTCTTTGAACTGAATAGTAAAGCATAGCAGAATGTCTAAAGAACAGCTACTAAAGCAAATAAATCTGAAAGCACATTTATGAAAAGCCAAGAAAGTAGAAAACAAATGAGCACTTTGAGATGAGGTGGAGAAAAAACTTTCCATGTAATCCCTGACATAAAGAAAGTACTTTAAAGGATAATGAAGAAATAAGATAATGAGAACAATAGCGATTAATTAAGCAACATCTCTATGAAAGAAATGAAAAGAAATGGCACTGATATATTATAAAGTAGGAAAGGCTAATGAAATGTCTCAGTGGATAAAGGCGTTAGCTGTGCAGATCTACTGACCTGACTGTGAAGAGCCGGAGGACAGAACTGACTCTGGAAAGTTGTCCTTTTATCACCACATGTGTATGCCTGTCATGTGTGTGTGTGTGTGCGCGCACACACACACACACACACACACACACACACACACACACGCACGCACGCATGCACGCACGCACGCACACAAAAGCACATGCACACTACAGTTAAGAAAATACAAATAAAACAATAAGAAGACAGGACAAAGAGTGATGTAAATGAAATTACTTACATTTATCTGCGACTTTAAAATGAGAGTATATAACTATTTCAGAATACTTTAAAAGTTCTTTATTTCTCTCTATTGTAAATTACTTAAATGGCACACTAAACAGAAAGTCTGTTAAATAAATTAAAGTAGAATTCAAACTTTGTTCCTAAGAAGCACAAGTAGTGTTTAATATTTTCTTTTAAATTTCCAAGAACAGAAAAATTTTTATCTCATAAAGTGTATTAAAACTAACACAAATAGGAAAAATTCCTAACTTATTTTACATGCCTTGCATACCTTTGAAACCAGCAATTAAATTAATATTAGTAAACAGTACCTCACCATTAAAATTGTTGCCAATTCTTATGTAAATGTTATATGCTATAATAAATCATTCTCAAACCCATCATAATGGAGTAAATATAGCTAGTCATGAGAAAATAATTCAGTACTATCTACAATATTAATGAGGTATGAGATAGGAAACAAGTGATTATCTTAAAAATTTATGAAACAACTTAGTTAAACCCAATCTATAATCATAACAAAATTAAAATTACATCTCCAAGTTAAAAATTGAGACTGAGAATCAGGGTGAATCTACTTTTAGATTATAAATGGGAAAAAGCTTCCTACCACAACTGTGGTCATTTAAATCAAAAACAAACAAACAAAAAACCCCAAACAATGCAATAAGATGAGAAAAAGAAACTGAAGATAAAATCTGAACAGGCATTGTAAAATTTTACTTTATTTTTTAAAGATTAAGTGATCATTTGCCCAACCGAATGCCTCTAAAGTGGCAGAAAACTTTTTGGGTATTCCAAAGAGGTCAGTAAAGTAGGTGTGTCCTATTTCTCCTGTGTGGCTTTCTATTTTCAACAGCATAAATTATGATAAAATATCATAACAAGCCTGTAAAAATAATCAAGCCACAAAAGAATATACAGAGAGAGAGAGAGAGAGAGAGAGAGAGAGAGAGAGAGAGAGAGAGAGAGACTACTGGCATGAAGAAATAGCACTTGTCTCCTGAGTCACAGAAATTTGTATAAAAAGAATCTTTCTAAGATGACAAGTTCTGTAAATTACCATGGCTAACTATAGAATCAGAACTAGCTAAATCAACTCTGAAATTGGGGAATAAATAAAAGAGATTTGCTTTAGCAGAGAAAGAAAAGTAAAACTGTGTTAATCTACAATGTAATGCTGGCACAGAAAGGTTCAATTCAATGAAATAAACCTGGGTACATGAGAGACATTAATATAGATAATATATAATTTTATAAAAACACAGTTTATTGGATGATTTTAGAAAAGCTTACATTATAGTGTAAATCAAGATTGACTACTCTCGAAAGATATAAAAGGACAGGGATATTAAAAGATTTAAATTGTATGCAAAACTGGAAATTTGTTTGCTGGGCTTTATAATAAGGGTCCTTCAAAGGTCTCTGTGTCAAAATATTGTTCCCCAGCCTGTGGCAATGATAATGGATCTGTAAAATAATAGGCGCCTTGTGGGAGGGATTCCTGTCAGGAGAACACAGCTTGAAGGGAATACCAGGCCTCCCTCACCCCCTCTTTTTTAATATTTCTCTTTCTGCTCACTAGAAACTAAACACCTCTCTTCTCCACTTTTTCCCATAGATCTGAAGCCACAGGACCAACCAACATGGATGACAGCCTTAGAAAATGAGTCAAACTAGACCTTTTCTCATTAAGTTATTGATGCCATGTATTTTGGTACAGAAATAAAAAGTCTACTCATAGTACTAGAGTCTGTAGATAAACGACTTTGTAGGCGTTTTTTAAACTACTAAAGGCATCTAAACACTCAAAAAAATGAGATCATAGGATGTATCTGACATAGCCTTCAGAATTTCTAATAAAATGATTGCAGGCAAAATAAATAGAAGTAACATATTGTGAACAGTTTTCAAAACATGAAATTAGCAACTTTATGCAGACAAAATGACTCAGAAATTTTAAAGGGTAGTAAGTCCATATAAAATGTTCCTTTAGCATGATGCATGATTTATAACAGAGTAACTAGCAGGTAAATGGAGAAGGGGGTGGCCTCATTTGATCATAGATTTGTATGTGATCCATGTATCCAGTTGAGAGGAAAATCTTGTAAATCTGAGTTCATGTAAGTCTGAGTAATATTCTCTCATCAGCACACTTACTAGTTTTGGTCATTAATAGTTGGGTAGTGAACTGCTGTAAACAAAAATCCCAGTTGCTTAACTGTTTAAAAAAATATAACGGAATGGAAATGATCAAAAATGAGTCTATATGATAAACTTATGAAATTTAAAAGGCGATAAATGTTCACATCATGTTCTATAATAGAATATTAAATAATGTGAAAGTGGAGCCAGGATTTCTCCAACAGGAAAGGAAAACTTCCAATCAAGAAGAACTTTTCATAGCTCAATATTACTGAACACTCAAGACAGTCAAACACTCAGCCTTTTGCTTTGAACTCCCTTTCCAAAAGCATTTATCAGAAGAGCTTTCTAAAACAGAAATTGCATTTGTTTTTTCCACCCTTGTCAGGTTTTGATTAAACTCAGAGATGAGGGGTTCATAAAAGTTCTCCAAGTGATTCTGGTTACTACCCTCAGGCTGCTATGTTGTCCAAGGGATTGTGTAGGCTTTGGAGCTAGTGAAGGACCAGAGTCAAAGATTTCCAGCATCCATTTGATTGCTTTAGAGGGTTCTCGGGAATCTGAAAGTTTGAAAAGCTCACCACACTGGTCTGACACAGGCGGTTCCTGGATAGCATTGTGGTAAGAACCACCTCAGTACCTTGCAAGTTAGATTTCTGAAAAGAGGATACTATCAGCAAGAAAAAGATTTGTTTATTTTTACAGTCTGTATGTGTGTATGTGTTTGAGACAGGATCTCTCATTGGCCTAGGACTTCCCAAGTATCCTAGGCTAAATGACTAGTGAGCCCCAAGGATCTGCCTGTCTACCATTACAAATGTTTACTACCATATGTGGGCTCTGACACTTGTTCTTGGCTCTTCATGAGCAGGGGGAGCATGTTTTTACTGGTTCTAATTTTTAGTTGATGTTTAATGTACAACTTACATGCAATGTGTAATGATAAAATTGGAGTAATTGCTTTTATATTTTTAAGAATTTATTATTTTGTTTGTATTGAAAACTTTGAATTTTTCTGGTTCTTTATAAAAACAATTATAGAAAGAGGAATAATGAAACAGGAACGGTTAAATGGAGTGGGGAATGGGAGGGCAAGGTAGAGATAGAAGTATGAAGAAAGATAACCAACACTAAAGAGCTTTGAAAAAAATGCCACATGGAAACCTACTACTCTAGAGACTTGCCCAAACATATACTCATATAAAGAGGTCTAAACAGAATCACCCCTTTATGGGAGCAAGAATAATATCATAAGCCATAAAATCCCATAGATGTACATCCCTAAACATACACATAATTACAAACTGTTGCTAAAGACACTACATACTATCATAGGATGTGGAGAAATCAAGCTGATACTGACCAAATGTCATGCCTACCGGATAGCTTTCAGATTAATAAAAGAGAAAAATAGCTTTCATGTTTACCCAGCTTTGAATTCTGTGAGCTATAATAACAGGCCTGGTAAGATATGCCCAGTGGTGCAACAGTAATGGGAATATTATGGGAAGAACCAACCATTTTGTATTGATTTTAAACCTTTCTCTTTAAGATAGAACTGATTCCTGGTACTATTGACTGATACCCCACCTCCCCAAACAAAACAGAACAAAAATATTGCTGGCTAGGTTGTTGGCCCTAGGGGGAGAACATAGTAATATTATTTTACTAAATAAAGATAGTAATAAATCTCCCCCAAGTTAATAATTTAAACCCATAAATTGATTATAGTTCTCAATCCTCCCCAGAGAAGCTTTTTATATTAGAGGGCAATTAATGCTCACCAACATGCAGAGATTTAAGTCTGTGGAGTGCTTGGCTTAAATGGCACAGCTATATAGCACGACTTCTGTCCAAAGCTTAGGGACAACCTCCTAAAATGGGGCAGAAAGAATGTAGGAGCCAGAGGGAGTCAACATTTTAAGTAAAACAATAGTTACTAGATACGACAGTGTCTTTTTACATATGATCTCTGCGTGAACATGACAAAACCTGCCTTCCCAGGTCACAACATTTATTGGGATAGGATCAGTAAATCATAGGCTCCAGTAGGTTGTCCTACACTTTTGTAGGTTGAGGCAACCAGAAATTGATTAAAAAAAAAATATATATATATATATATATATATACATATATATACATATATGTACATATATACAACATATATACACATATAAATACATTATATAGATATACTCATAAATAAATAAAAACATCATATATATGTAAACCATGCACATACACATATATTATAATATAATCTCATTCTTTTAAGTTTCAAAGGACTAACTAAATAAGAAAATTCAAAAGAGCACATGAAGTTGGAAGCAAGTTTTGAAAAGAGAGCAAAGGACTGAAGTGGGGAAAGGATTTCATCAGAGTGCATTAAATTAATGCAGGAACTTTTCATTCAATACAAATAGGTAAACTATTATCACAAGTGTAGGCCGAAGAGAATGAGAATTTATTCTTCCTATAACTGCGTCTCTGTGTATGTTGTCTTTGTGTTCTTAGAGCTACTTATCTTTCCTCACCACCAAGGTCTACTTTTCTATCTACTATGAAATCAAATATTTTACTCTCCATAAATGCTTGCCATCAATTTATTTTTATTTTACTTAACATGCTACCATTTTGTTCCACCCATGCTGCTACAAACAATAAAACTGTGTTTTATCAGTAAGTAATATGAAATGTATATAGACATATGTATGTACACACTGTGTTTTCTTCAATCCATCTGTCCTTGAATGGGCATTCCAATAAGCTCTGTGTCTGAAATATTGGTAAATGATGATGTAATAGATATGGAAGTACAAATACATTTTTGAGAGACTGATATCTTTCCATTTTGTTATGTACTTAGTTATGGGATTGCTGTAGTAAATGATAGGCAGCCTTGAGGTGGGGGAGGGGTGCCATGCTGCTTTCCAGAATGCATGTTCCAATTTTCAGTCACGTTAGCCTTATAAGTGCTCCTCTGTCTTCACCTCTTTAGTAGCATTTGTTATTTTTGTTTTATTTCTGACTACACTGACAAACTCCATTTGTTTGAATTCACATTTCCATAATGAATAAAGACATTGAACATCTTTTCATATACTTGTTGACTACTTATGTATCTTTTGAGGAATGTCTATTTATAGCATTTGCCATTTTAAATCAAATTATTTGTTCTTTTCCCATTCTATTTTATGCAAACCCCCGATAAATTCTGGATATTATTAGTACCTCCTCAGATGAGTTGTTTACAATTATCTTCTCCAGTTTTTCTGCCTGCCTCATCTCTATTGACTTATTACTTCGCTGAGCAGAAGCTTATTAGTCTGATATGATCTCATATGTCTATTTTTGCTTTTGTTGCCTATGATTTGGGGAATTTAATAAGTATAATATCATACTTATATCGTGGATCTTTCCACTATATTTTAACAGCTTAATTTGATCCATTTTATTGATTTTTATATAGTATAAATTTTAAATATAATTTTACAGATGGATTCTCATTTTCCCATTCAGCTTTTAAAATGTCTGTCAATTGCATGATTTTGCTACTATTTTGTAATGTTTTAATTTTTGTAGTAAATTCATAAGTATTTAAACCATTATTTTGAACTCAAACATCAGAAAGAAACAGATATCATACTATTGCTACGCTAAAACATACAAAAAAAGTTTTATAATGGGCTCAACTTCAGTCTCTTGGGTTGTATTTGGGACAAAGATAATACTGAAAATTCACCTCCTGGGGTCATAGTCTATTGCACTCTCCAAAGACATGTAAAAATACTATTATATCTTCTAGAGGGCTTTCCGACTACAACACATTTGGTGAACGATTAGTAGTAGAATAAATGGCTTAATGAGTAAGTCCATGGTAGTTTTGATGATTTGAATAAGAATAGCCTCCATAGGCTCACGAATTTTTGAATGTTTAGTCAACATGGAGTGGCACTACTTGGGAGGTATTAGGAGTGTAGCCTTGTTGGAAGAAGCATGTCACTGGTGGTCTGTTTTGAGAACTTAAAAGCTCAATCCAAGCCCAGTGTCTTTCTCCTTTCACTCCCTGTAAATTCAGTGTAGAACTCAATGCTACTTGTCCAGTAACATGTCTGCCTGAATGTCATTATGCTCCCTGCAGTGATGAAAAGGAACTAAATCTTTTAAACTGTAAGCAAGCTCCATAGTTGCTTTCTTTTAATAAGAGTTGCTATGATCATGGTGTCTCTTCATACCAATAGAAAATAGACATTAATATGATAGCTCCCAAATGAAATTATTCATCTATTTCCAAACATCATTCATCATATAGTAGCATTCTTAAAACATGGGTCAGGGGTTTGGAGTGATGATTCAGTAGCTAAAAGCATTTGTTGTTCTTACAGGGTCAGAATTCACACCGGATGGCTTATAGATATTTGCATCCTTAGTTCAAGGGTCTGATGCCTTTTCCTAGCCTCTGCAGTCACTGAATATGGTGTAATTAATATATTTAGGCAAATAGACAAACACGAGGATTTTTTGTTTTTATTTTTTTGGGTTTTTTTTTTGTTTGTTTTACAGAAGACCAGAATAACCTAGGATGTCTATTAAAACTTAGATTGAAGCCTGACCCTACATATAAAAAGTCATAATTGCTTTAACTAAAAGGTAAACAAATATGTGTTTATTCAAGAATTACTTGTACTATTTTGGTGGAAAAACTAACATTTGAGAGAGCAACTACTCAATGGAAAATATACAGTGCAATGGAAAGATCAAAAACCAGACAGTTAAAAATAAATGTGAGACTGTAGGGGGGAGCCAGGAAAAAATCCCTAACAATATAACAATCCCATATTATTATCTATTCACAGAGTGAAAATTGTAAAAAATTATGTGTGCTACTTTGGGGCTCATAGTAGTTATTTGATGGATAGATACTTTACAGACAAGTCATGGGTTGGTAACTCATTTGTTGAAGAATCATTGCATTGTTAGTTTGTATTTGTAGTTGTTACTTGCTTGGGTGGCAAGAAATACTTCCTAGAGAAATATGGGTAGATAGTGTTAAAAAGAACTATTTCACAGAACAACTGGGATACTTCAGGCTCAAAATGCTGTTATTTTGTGTTACTTGATGCAAAGATGATTCCAAATATTAATTAGAAAGAAATCTTCTTATTTTCTTTGGAGATTGGCTTTAGAATTATAATAGAAGAGAACACCTTGGACAGTCACCCAGACATTCTTTGGGAGGCATTTGTAAGACACTGTTGGGCAAAGCAAGGTGGCCATGAAAGGAGACTATTCCTAGTACAGTATTTCAACAAAGTGAATAGCAGATACAACTAAAGGCATTCCTGACAGGGGTCATTAGAAAAATAAGAAAAACTCGTTCTCCTGTCTATATTTATGGTTACAGATTTTCAGGCACCATTGATAGCAAATAGTATATGTCTTTCTAGTATCACCTGTCGCAAGCTAACAGTGCATGGGGAGGAGTAAGTGCTGTCTTTCTTTCACACAACAGAATGGGTATAGTCGGTTACCATGTACATGTACTAAAAGTGCACAACAAATAGCACGATTGATGTTTACATTAACCAGATTTCATTATTCTACAACACACACATACACACAAAACAAGAGAAAGAGAGAGAGATTTTTATTATACCCACAAATATATAATTATAATTATAATTTTTCAAAAAATAAATGAAACAAAATATAAAGAAAAATGCGTAAGAGAAAAGCTTACCGAAAGCAAAATTATAATTAAAGAAATAGAGGACATGGGCTGAAGATAATAAGCAGTTGAGCTCTTTCTGTTCTTACAGGATCAGGATTTGATTCCCAGCACCCACACTGGGTGGCTTACAGTTGATGGAAATGCCAGAAAATAGAGCCAGTGAGATTGTGGAGGTGTTGAGTTAAGATCCAGGATATGAGTGTACTCATGGGAGGATGATAGGTGTGAGAGCTGAGGGTCAGATAAGTGGAGTAGATGAGTTATGATGAGTCAACATAATTGCTGCAATGTTTAAGTCACTCATGATGCTATAAAGAGGACAGTGATTCAGGCACAGAAATCATAGAAGATGAAAATGATGATCTGTGGAAGATGATACCCAGTGAAGAATCTAATGGGAATAAAAAGAAATTAAATAATGTGAGATAGTCCAAGTTCACCAATATTTAGAAACCAGACCTATGGGCAAAAGCCTATATATTTAGTATATCAGATAAGGAATGTGAAAATCTATAATGGACGTGGAGGATAGGCTTCACTATGCAGGTGATCATTTGAAGAGGGGCAATCACAATATATTTATAGATACATTGCTTTCTCATAAATAAGCATTATCCTCAAGAAATTTGATGAAAGAATCTAGATATCGGAGCCCTAAGAAGAAGAAGTTAGCATCTACTATTGAATTTGGTTGGAATGATGGTAAAGTGTGTTTGGTTGTTTGTTAGAAGGTGGTTAGTGGTTAGACAGAGCCCTGACATGACCACAAGAGGAGGATTAGGAAGCTAAGGGCCTTGAAGGAGGCAGTTGAATGCCTAGAGAGCTGATAACATGAGTGGTGTGTGACATCTTTTAAAGTGTAAAGTCAGGTCTTTATTCCAAAGAAAAGGTTTTAAAATGCATTGATCCTCTAACACCCAATACCACATCCCTTCTAGGCATCAACCATTTTCTTTTTAAATTTTTATTTTAAATTAAGATATAGTTAAATCATTTCTCTTCTCCATGTCTTTCTGCCAATTTCTCCCATGCCTTTTCTCCCCATTTCATCTCAAATTAATAGCCCATTATTCTTTAAATGTATATATAACTCTGTTTGTATGTGTATGTTTTAAGGAAGACCATTTGCTATTTGATAACAATTGAAAGGTTCACCCCTGAGGAAAAGTGTTCCTTCCCTCAGACATTAAGTGCCTGTCTTGTCCAGATATGTAATAGAAGCCACACCCATGAAATTTAACAAATTGCCTGTCCATATAAAACCTGAACAATGACAACATGAATTGACACACCAGAATGGATGAGTAAAATTTCATTTGGTTTCAATCCTAGATGAAGATTGAGTGATTTTTTTCTTCTTGTTAATATTAACTATTTACTTATACATGGAAAACGTTTGCTTTCCTAGTTTAAAAAATCATGCTAAAATTGAAAGAAAATCAGAATTCCCAGGAATCATAATAGACAGATTTTTATACATAAAATTTCCGAGGAGTAGTTTCACAGGAGCTGACATTTGGCAACTTATGCTGGTTTAGAAGAATGTTGTTACAGAGCTACCTGTTCATTCCTCTTATTTTCCGTTTGTTTCTCATAGATTGATTCAGTAAACAGATCTTTACTGAATACCTACTTAATTTTTGTTTAACAATACCTCATTAGGCAATGCTGGCGGGTTTCAAACTCACCATGTACAACAAGCTGGCCTTGAAGTCACAGAGCTATGTTTACATCTATATTCCAACTGCTGGAATTAAATGGGTGTGCCCCATATCTTGCCTAAGTACCTGTTTTATATACCAGGAGCCATGCTAGTGAGCATTTGTTAAGAAAATAGATTGTTGATTTTAATTAGCTAGGCATAGACATTGAATAAAAGACTGAAAATCTGTTAAGAGCACATATCTTATGTCAAGTGCCTTTAACACAACAAAAAATATATAAGTATAGGTGTATGTGTGTATATATGTACATGCACTTACTATTTATTCATAAATTGTCTAAAATACAATAGAAACAAAATAAAATACTATGGAGTAGAACTTACATGAAGGGTTAATAAGAGACAAATTCTTTAATACATTAGTGCCTCAGAAGAAAATGGAAATGAAGAATGAGCAGCGAAAGTTAACACAGGAAGTGTTCTAGGCACAGGTGATGCTTCCAGATAAGAAAATACCTAGAGAATTTAAGGAACACATATGAGACAAGTCTAGCTTCAGCGCGAAAGTACTGAGAGAAGTGTGAAAAACCAAACTATACAGTGCCTTATTGATATGTGATTCTCAAAAGCAAGATTTAGAAAGCATACATCCACAGCACACATGCACAGATATGGTCTCATTCATCTGTCTTTTTCTGTGATACACAAAAATACATATACACACATAGTCAAACACTCTAGAACCTATAGACACACATATACAGTTTCATACACATGTCTCTCTGTCACTGTTACATACTTACATACCTACATATGCATTCCCTCTCTCTCTCTCTCTCTCTCTCTCTCTCTCTCTCTCTCACACACACACACACACACACACACACACACACACACACACACACAC
>JANHMN010000006.1:43138995-43178995 GCA_030674055.1 Rhabdomys pumilio
ACACACACACACACACACACACACACACACACACACACACACACTTTCTCAGTGAATGAGAAAATCTATCAAAAATATAGAGCATAGGGATATTTTTATTGAAATATAGATCAGAATATTTGTACTGAATTAGATTTTAATTTTGTTTCATTCATAGTGACAGTCACCATGGCAAACTAAAGTATCTGTCTCTAGCTATGGATTTAAGGAGTAAATCTCAATTACTCCTAAAAGGAAAATAAATGAGTCCAAGTATAATTAATGAAAGATTAAAGAAAATGATATTCCAAAGGTAGGGCAAAGGAGACTGGGAGAGTAGAAGAGAAGCGTGTCAACATTGATGATGATGAAATCGGGCCAATGAGAGCTGTAACATTTGTAGATGACCTCAGTGCTTTCCGAGCTTTTGAATATTCAGCAACGTACTGAAGTCATTATAACAATCCAGGGAAGAAGGCTAGTTAGATATTTTAAAGCATAGTTCACTATTTAAATAAGGCCTGACCCAGTAGACTGTAGTAACTAAGTCTAGCATATCAACACACCCTGGTCGCTCATTTTATTCTAATTTAATCCTATGCTGGTGCTAGTACAAGTAGAAATGTGCCAGGAGAGGGATGGATTTACAGTGTTCATAACATCTGAAGTTGACATTTTTTTTTCTGCTGCCGAAGTATCTCTTTGTTTTCTGTTTTTCTGACTCTTCTCTGTAATGTTTTTCTAACCTATTTCTTTTTCGTGTTTTCTCAACTGCTTCTTCCTTCCTCTTTAACTTCATCTGCATCATGGATTCAAACTTTCTCCACCTTTCTTGTGGTTACCTACCTCCACTCCAACCTTACAGAGACTCTGTGGTTCAGCTATCTGTTCTACCTCCTCCTCTCCACCTGGCCCAACCACTGCTTCGCCAGGATTCCCTCTTTTGCCATAAGTTGTTATGGCAACCGACAGTCAGTGGGCTCAGGAGACACCAGGCCGAGCCAAAACTGGCAGGAAGAGACTCTGAGCAGCATCTGCGGAGGTTGATAAGGCCAAAGTGTTGAGTTGGCCCCTCCTATAAGGGAAGACAGACAGAGGCAGTGAGAGATTACCACAGATGATTCTCAACTGGACAGAAGGTCTGAAAACTGCTTTCAGATTTTGCTGGAGATACATGAGGCCTTCTCTTTGGACTTCCAGGTCCATCCTTTAGAATCAATAACTTTATCCCTTGTCCTAACCTCACATACCTCAGGATAAAATGAAAACTTATCCCAGGTACTAGTAGAAAACTGCATAATATTATTGATTTTAGAATTATTTTGAGAAACTATTTGCCTTCATGGATGAAGAATATAAAGTATATTTTGAGATAACTGAAGTGAAAAACTTTCAGTCTGAAGATTTCTTTGTGACTTTCTTCATCATTTTCAGAGCGTCCTGGCTTTGGAGTTTTAAGAACACAGTTCTTTGTTTGTTTGTTTGTTTGTTTGTTTCTGTTGCATAAGCATTTTTTTCTAATATAAAATTATTACATAACCAATGACCACAGTCTGGAAATATAGACATATTTTGAAAAGAAATGAAAATGGCAGACACTTCTTGTCCTTTAGGGAGACACTCTTGATTTCCTGAATTTGGACCAGGTCCTTCACGTATAGTCTATTTTTAGTTGAAATCAGACTGTGTCACAATTTGATAATGTAATGTCATCCACTCAATGTGTCAAGTTCTTGAAAATTTGGAGTTAGTGAGTTATAAGAAATAAAAATGATGACACAAAATTACAAGTCTGTGGGAATTTGGAAATATTTTTGAGTGCTGTCTTTATGCACATTTTTATGAGGTGACTGATGGCATCTTTGAATTTTTTCTTTTGTTCTCTTGAGGAATAGAGAGAAAGGGAGCAAAAGACATAGAGAGATAGACACAGGGAAGAAAAGAGTAAAGAACAAAGAAAGAAAGCAGATGCATGTGCCTCAGGATACATAGGCAGTAAGGACAAACTTCAGGAGTCATTGTGTGGATTCAGGTCAACAGAGTTGGCGGTAAGTAACTTTACCCATTGAAGTATTTCAGTCCCTCTCACCCTTTGAAAATATATTTGCTTTTACACAGGTGACATAATATTATCTTTATCCCTTTGTATCATAGGCTCTGAATTTTTGGTTCAGCTATCCATTACTTAAAAATATTTTTAAAATTGTAGTTCATTGAGAAGGCACAGTTTTTCCTTGCCATTAATGCTTAAGTGATAAATTATGGCTGCTACATAAATAGTATTTAATTTTTATTAATAATCATAAGTAATTATGAGGTGACTTACAGTACTTGGGAGGATGTGGGTTTTGTTCAAACACAAACACCATCTTATGTAGACACTTGAGCATAATGTGCTTCGATGTTGGCATTTGCAGGTGAGTCTGGAAACAATCCCTTGCTGATATGCTGATACAGGGCAACTTTCTGCTTCCCTGGATAATAGTTTCTTGCATACCTTAGAGAATCTGTATATTATGACATGTTTTCAGAAGACATTTTAATTGTTGCATGATGGGAATACACAATTTCGTAAATTCTTTGTAACTTAAATTTTTAATAGTTGGTATTGTTTACATACAAATAAACTTGAAGATACTTTGATTCATTTTTGTCTGTTTAAAATGGAAGTTCTTGAGGAGACAAATGGGTAGAGGGTAGACCAAATGACTAAAGGATGCTCTGGAGGCCAGGCCAGGTAGCCATGTGTGAAGAGAGGACAGCTGGAGCTAGTGGAAAGGGAGCACTTGAGTCTGTCCAGTACAGTGAACTGCTACAGGACTCCAATCTGTCTTCCAAGGGCTCTTTTGCCAACTAGCTACATAAAGCTGAGTAAGAGAGCTTAGAATTGCAGTATTCATTTTCAAATGCAATTTTGTAATACAAAAGATTATATTGGAAAGCTGAGCATACTGAGTGTCCCACAGTAATTTAATAAATTGGCATGGTGCAGAATAGGAAACTTGAAAGCTATTTTGGTATTTTTCATAACTAATTTAACATAAGGTTGCTGAAAGGTATAGGTAGACTTTCATTTGTTGTGAATTTGGCAGGTGAATTGGATAGATTGAAGAGTTTATATTAAATATGAAATCATACAAAATATAATAAATTTATTTTTATTGTTTTAAGGTTTTTCTTTAAATCATTTAGGGTTACATATGTGGTTTGCCTACTTTTATTAAACTTTAATGACTTAGAAAAGTTAACCATTAAAAATTTTTTATATTGGCATTTCATAGCCTTTGTCTAAGTAATTCTCACCACTTCCCTAAAGCTATTTTTATTTTTTCTTTCCTATCTTAATTTCTTTTCTTGAAGAATCAAGTAATAAAATGTTCATGTCTAAAGATAATGGTACTTGAATAGTAAGAGTAATACAGAAATATAGACTTGAAATCCAATATAATAATTGAATGTACACGTTTAATGTGTTTTTAAATATTTTCATTGAAATTTCAAATTACAAGAGAAAACAAAGAACAGGAAGCACATGCAAACACACAGTCAGATACACACACACACACACAATCACACACAGGCACACAGGTAGACACTCATGCATATGTATGTGCATGTAAACACACACACACACACACACACACACACACACACACACACACACACACAGTCCAGAAAGAGTAAAAGAGTGCTTGGTATTTGTAACAGAGATATTTAATGGTACTCTCATTCCATCTTCAATGCCCAGACGCAATTAGTCAACAGTTGTGGGGAGCTGACAGAAGGTGGCTATCATCCTTGCAGCCATCTTGAGCCATATACCCTGACAAGAGACTTGCTTACAATAGTCTACAACAGCTGAGCACACTCTGATAACATCTTGTTTTAGATACCAAGGATCTTCCCTTGGGTGTGTGAGACTTAAAGGTGTGATTTAGAGCTGAAACTTAAGGGCATGACTTAAGGTGTGATTTAGAGATAAGATCTAAGGGTGTGAATTAAGGGCATGACTTAGAGGCGTGGCTTAGAAGTGAGACATAAAAGGCAAGAGGCAGACAGAAGAAATTATTAGGTATTAGGCACTTGGCACTTGGAGGAAGAACTTGGAAGTAGTCATTAGACACTTGAGACTTGGAAAGAGAACAGAAAGTTAGAAACAGACATTAGACACTAGATACTTGGAGTAGGCAATTGAGATTAGACACTCAAGACTTGGAAAGACAACTAGGATTAGACACAGGCACTTGGATGAGACTCGAGACTAGAACTTGGAACTGGAAACTTGGAGCTTGGAGGCACTAGGGACTAGGAACTCAAGACTAGGGACTAGGAACTCAAGACTAAGGACTTGGAGAGAAGAAGAGAGACTGAAGAATAAACGGGATTGAATCACACTCTGTCTGGTCTCCATTACTTGTATCTACCCTCACTCTCTCTCTTGCTGAACCCCGACCTGTGGACCGGAGCAGCCAGGGGCAGTGAGGGTTCTAACAATTTAGCCCCCAAGGCTTTTGGCAGTGCAGGTTCCAACATTGATAGAGTGGTCCGTGATATTTTGGCCCCCAAGCGTGGTGGGCTATTGCAGTTCCCTACATTTCTGGCACCCAACGTGGGGCAGCTCCAGCTGCAACAAACGGTTTTTCTTTTTTTCTTTCTTTTTTTTTTTCTGTAGAAAGGGGAAGATCTTGTGTGAGACACTTAAAAAGACAGAAACTCACATGCACTCTACGAATGAGAGAGGTGAGAGGGTGGATCAGACAGTAGGCAAACAATGGTAGGAAAGAATGGGAAGTGAGAAAAACAGTAGCTCACTTCACAGTGGCCATATTCAGACATGAGGTTTAGGGTCTTTTCCCTGCCTTCTGTGTGGGTAATATCTACAAAACAAGGATGTTGAGCAGGTGAATTCTATTTGAGTGTAGTTGTTGCTACTTGGAGAAAGATCTTGTTAAAAAAATAGTACATATAAGTAATTGTAACCTTATCCAGATGAAATTAGAGGACATGAAAAAATTTTTTTTGTTTGTTTCATAGGACAATGAAAATGAAAATTATATTGATTAGACAAGTGGATGATGCCAAGCTAACTCTGGAACCTGTACATAAAGTTCTGTTCACTCAGTACAAATGATAAGTGAAAATGGCCAAGAATAAAGAAAAGATTTTAAAAGTGAATGAGGTGCCTATGTTTGTGTGTAACATACACAATATGTACAGGGAGATACAGGCTCTGGAACAAGTCCTTTTAAGTAACATAACTGCATAAACCTGGATTGCACTGCTCAGGGTGAGTGAATGTCATAGGGAGAAGTGCTGCTGTTTGAAAATATGTACTAGTACCACACACCAGCACTAATGAAGGGAAGTCTCTCAAAAATGTGAAAGTGTGTTTCACACTTCACTACTCTCAATAAATATCAAAATCTTGCCATTTGATTGAAAAAATCCCCTCAAAGTAAATATAATAGGAGCAGTAAAAAGAGGACTATGTTATTGCAAGAGAACAAATTAGTGAGATAAAAATCCAATCTCAAAAATTTCCCATTACTCAGAGGAAAAGTATGAGAAAATTATGATGGGGTAAAGATAAAAGATAGGGGGGAGATAAAGGATAGGAGAAAAACATGCCTGCGACAGAAATTCATATTATCTGTAAGTATCCCAAGAGGAAAACAATGGAGTTACTGAGCAACTAAGGAAAAGATTGGATCAACATCAAACATTCCAATAATATTAGATGACATTGAAGAGAAGGATTTCAGCCGGAAGTTTTCCATGAAAAGGAAATATTCTGAACCTACAATTCTATATCCACTAGAATTATCATTCCTGTATGAAAGCCAACATAGACCTCAGTGAAGAGGCTGTTTCAGAACAATGTATGTATGCTATGTGACCACAGGGCAAGTGCTCCAAGACAAGTTTTTGGCTTCATTGCAATCCAATAGAAAACTAAAATAGAAACCTTTACTAAGCAATGAAAAATAAATATAAGACAATTATATATATATATATCAGAAAAAAATGAGTGGTAAGTACACCATAGTAATGTCTTTTCACTAAATACAGTCACATGTTTCTTAATGGTGAGGACCCATTAATTATGTGTGTGTGGGTGTGTGGGGGGGGGTGTGTGCGCGTGCACGCACGCACACACGCGCGCTCACGCACGTGCACACACACACCACATCAATACCACAAATGGAATGCCTGCAGAAACCTGAAGAGTCTGGAATAACTCTCTGGAGCTGAACTTATAAGAGGATGGGAAATGCTATATGTGACTGCTGAGAGCTGAACTCTAGTCTTCTGGAAGCTCAGCATGTGTATTTAACCACTGAGCAATTTCTCTAGCACCTAGTGAGACATATTCAGAACAATACTTTATTAGGGGTGTTGTCATTGTGAAAACATCAGTGTGTACTCATATTGAGATTGTTTTTATGTTACTATGTGTCTTTACCTTCTACCCCCTGGTCCCCATAGTCTAGTAGCCATATAATAATGCAAAATGCATTTAGTCTAATTTCAAAAATCTTCATAGTCTATCACAGTATCAGCACTGCTTAAAAAGTCCAAAGTTCAACGTCTTTTCTAAAACTTTTCAAATCTCTTAACCCTTATAAAATCAAAATGAAAAACCAGATCACATTCTTCCAGCACACCATGGCACAGAGTATACACTACCATTCAAAAAGAGTGGACAGAACATAATGAGGAAATACTGGACCAAAGCAAGGCTGAAAGCAATTTTGACAGACGTCAAACATTTTATCTCCATGTGTGCTGTCAAAATGCTCTTCAGACTGCCAACTCCCCTCAGGTTTGTTGACTGTAACAGGCTCCTTTCTCATGGGCTAGTTTCACACCCCAGTAGCAGCCTTCCTCAGCAGGTATTCCATGGCTCTGGTACTGCCAACATTTTAGCATCTCCATGGCAATACAGGCTTCACCTTCACAGGTTCACATGACAGCCTTTTTGGATCTCCATGCAGGGACACCCTTGATGCATGCTTGGCCTCAGCAGCATTTTTTAGCCACAAAGGGAGATTCCATAGCCTCTTTCTTCTATCCTTGACTTTAAAGCCAGAATCATGTGGTCAAAGTTGCCAAGTTCTGCTATATGCTAGAGCTGGAACATGGTCCCATAATTCAGTTATATCTCCACCAGCTTCCTGGTTTTGATGGTTTCCTTCACAGCCTAATTTTGGCTGTCCCAGAAATTGCTCTGTAGATCCTGTTGGCCTGGAATTTAGAGATTCTCTTGTTAAAAAAACATACTCTACCATACCTGGACCTAGTTTTCTTTAAGTTCTTTTCATGAGTTGAAAGTTTATTTGAGGTCTTGCCTTGAGGTCATCACTCCTTTTATTCCATTTAACATCAAGTTTTCCTTTACACTGCTCATCCCCTTGGACACAGAATTTAGCTCCTTTCCATTTCCTGGTGACCCTTTTATAAATAACCTTAAATCTTATATTTTTTTCTTGCTCAATTTGCTCTTTTTTATTATAGGTCTTCTATAGATCTTAGAGGGAACACTAATAACCACAAGACAGAGTCAATAATAGGCTGTTTTGAAATTTCCTATGCCAATGTAATTAGTACAAAACACTTCAATTTAGCTTCAGGCTGATTTTTAAACAAGGGCAAAAGTAGCCACATTATTGACCAAAATATCACAAGAATGGTCTCCAGGTCACATATTAATATTATTCTCTTAAATCTCTTGAGCCATAACAACACAGTTCAAATCACCCTCAGCATCACTGTCTTTCATGGTCCTAGTAGTATGTCCCATTAGTCAGTCCTGAAAGCAGTCCATCACCCAAAGTCCCTAAGTCCACATTTCTCTACATAATTAAACATAGTCTTACCTATCATAGCAGTACCCCAGTCTCTGGCACCAACTTCTGTTTTAGTTACAGAAAAAGAGAGAGCTGTTTCTATTACTGTGAGGAGACACCATAGATATGTCAAATCTTATAAAGAAAATCATTTAATTAGAACTAGCTTACAATTCAGAAGTTTGAGCCACCAAATCATCATGGTGGGAAGCATAGTGTCATGCTGGCAGATATGCTAATAGAAATGTAGCAGAGAGTTCTACATCTGGATACATAGAGATGGCAGAAAAAAAATGTGAGCCAAGAAGCCTGAATTAAGCTCCTGAGATTTCAAAGTCTATTCCCAGGGACACATTCCTTACAACAAGCCACACTGACTCTAAGATAACCACACAGCCTAATAGTGCCACTCTCTGTTGTCCTATAGGGGCCATTTTATTTAACCAACCACATTAAACAACGTAATCCCGATGAACTACTGTCTAGTACATTCAGTCCTTTATTGGCACAAACATCCCTGTAAGCAGAAAGCGTGACAACTTAAGTATCTTAGAATTTCACCTATGTCCTCTAAATACCACCTTATTGTTTTGCACAGTTCAAATTATTGCTAGGATACTGCTGCTTAAGCTGCCACATTTTCAAAATCTTGAGACTAGAAAAGGTATTCCAATAGGAAAAACATGTCAAGGACTTAAGCCAGAGCCAAAATGAACTTGGAGTTTCAGTTTTCCTCCTATCTGTCAACTGAAGGCACAAATGTCTAGACTACTATTTGGCCTTAAGATTTGGATCTTTAAGAGCTAGGTCTAAAACCTCTAAATGATGTACAGGAAGAACCCAGGGTTTAACTATACCATTTACTACAGTTCAGAGATAAGGTGGAATGAATACTTAGCACATCATTTGTATCACTAGTTTATTTCCAAATGTCTACCTATAGAGAGGGAAAGGCGTAAATTATGCTGTAGTCGTGGATAAGCAATCATGATCACTACAAGTAAAAACTTCTAGCCATTTTTTTAAAATTATTATTATTTTAAAACTTTGAAACAGAATCTCATGTAGCTTAGACTGGTTTTGAACTTGTGATATTCTGTTATCTGCCTTTCAAGTGCTATGATTATGTGATTTGGGTTCTGCACCCATCCCAGCCAACCAGAATTGAAAGGAAAACTAAGACAGAACCAGAAATATTTTGTACATCTGTTTAATGCTTAATTTTAATTAAACATTAAATGTTTAATTTTCAAATAAATTTGCAAATTACTCTTTCTAACTCTATGAAGAATTGCATTGAAATTAAGTTGGGGATTGCATTGAATCTGTAGATTGCTTTCAGCAAGATGGACATTTTTACTATATTAATCCGGACAATCCATGAGCATGAGAGATCTTTTCATTTTCTGAGTATATCTTCAATTTCTTTCTTCAGAGACTTGAGGTTCTTGTCATACAGATTTTTCAGTTGTCTAGTTAGAGTCACACCAATGTATTTTGTAATATTTGTGACTATTGTGGAGAGTATTGTTTCCCTAATTTTTTTTCTCATTCTGTTTTTCCTTTGAATAGAGGAAAGATACTTGTTAGTTTGAGTTAATTTTACATCCAGCCATTTTGGTGAAGTTATTTATCAGGTTTAGAAGTTCTCTGGTAGAATTTTTGGGATCATTTAAGTATACTATTATATCATCTGAAAATAGTGATATTTTGACTTCTTCCTTTCCAATTTCTATCCCTTTGACCTCCTTTTGTTGTCTAATTCCTCTGGCTAAGACTTTGAGTACTGTATTGCATAGGTAGGGAGAGAGTGGCCAGCCTTGTCTAGTCCCTCATTTTAATGGAATTGCTTCAAGTTTCTCTCCATTTAGTTTAATGTTGGATACTGGTTTGCTGTATATTGCTATTACTATGTTTAGGTATGGACCTTGAATTCCTGATCTTTCCAAGACTTCCAATGTGAAGGGGTGTTGAACTTTGTCAACTGTTTTCTCAGAATCTAATGAGATGATCATGTGTTTTTTTCTTTGAGTTTGTTTATATAGAGGATTGCATTGATAGATTTTCATATATTGAACCATCCCTGCATTTCTGGGATGAAGCCTACTTGATCATGATGAATGATTGTTTTGATGTGTTCTTGAATTTGGTTAGCAAGAATTTTATTAAATATTTTTGCATCAATATTCATAAGTGAAATTGGTCTGAAGTTCTCTTCTTTGTTTGGTCTTTGTGTGGTTTAGATGTAAGCATAATTATAGCTTCATAGGACCAAATGGGTAGCATTCCTTCTGTTTCTATTTTGTGGAATAATTTGAAGATTATTAGATCTGATTATTAGATTTATTATTAGATTTGTACGTATTAGATCTTCTTTTAAAGTGTGAGAATTCTGCACTAAACCCATCTGGCCCTGGGCTTTATTTGGTGGAGAGACTTTTAATGACTGCTTCTATTTCTTTGGGGTATACGGAACTGTTTAAATGGTTTATCTGATCCTGATTTAACTAATATCCAATATATACAAAGAACTTAAGAATTTAGAATCCAGAGAATCAAATAACCCTATTTAAAAAATGGGGGATAGAGAATTCTCAACTGAGGAATATCACCTGGCTGAGGAGCACCTAAAGAAATGTTCAACATCCTTAGTCATCAGAGAAATGAAAATCAAAACAACCTTGAGGTTCTATCTCACACCAGTCAGAGTGGCCAAAATAAAAAACTCAGATGACAGCAGATGCTGGTGAAGATGTGGGCAAAGAGGAACACTGCTCCATTGATGGTGGGATTATAAGCTGGTACAATTACTCTGGAAATCAGTCTTCCACTTTCTTAGAAAATTGAACGTTGTATTACCTGAGGACCCACCTATACCACTCCTGGGCATATACACAAAAGATGCTCCAACATATAACAAGGACACATGCTCCACTATGTTCATAGAAGCCTTATTTATAATAACCAGAAGCTTCAAAGAATCTAGATGTCCTTCAACAGAGGACTAGATACAGAAAATGTGGTACATTTACACAATGGAGTACTACTCAGCTATTAAAAACAATGACTTCATGAAATTCTTAGGCAAATGGATGAAACTAGAAAATATCCTCCTGATTGAGGTAACCCAATCCCAAAAGAACACACATGGTATGCACTCACTGATAAGTGGATATTAGCCCCAAAACTCAGAATACCCAAGACACAATTCATAGATGACATGAAGCTCAAGAACAAGAAAGACCAAAGTGTGGATACTTCTGCCCTTCTCAGAAGAGGGAACAAAATACTCATGGGAGGAAAAATGGAGACAAAGTGTGGAGAAGAGACTAAAGGAAAGGCCATCCAGAGACTATACTAGCTGGGGATCCATCCCATATACAGTCAACAAACACACATGCCATTGTGGATGACAAGAAGTGCTTGCTGACAAATAGCTGTCTCCTGAGAAGCTCTGCCATAACCTGTCAAATACAGAGGAGGATGCTAATAGCCAACTATTGGACTGAGTATGAAGTCCCCAATGGAGAAGATAAAGGACCAAAGGAGCTGAAGGGTTTTGCAATCCATAGGAAGAAAAATAATATCAATCAACCAGACATCACAGAGCTCCCAGGGGCTAAAACACCAACTGAAGAGTACATACCGAGGGAGCCATGGCTCCAGCTGCATATGTAGCAGAGGATGGCCTTGTTGGGTATCAATGGGAGGAGAGGCCCTTGGCCTTGGGAAGGCTCGATTCCCTATTGTAGGGGAATACCTAAGGGGGGGGGGTTGGATTGGGTGAGTGGGAAGCAGGGGGAGAGGAGATGGGATAGGACATTTCCAGGGGGAAAACTGGGAAAGGGCATAACATTTTAAATGTAAATAAAAGAAAATCTAGTACAAAAAGGAAGAACTGTTAATTTTTTTTTCAAAATGTG
Source organism: Rhabdomys pumilio (assembly GCA_030674055.1). NCBI lineage: Eukaryota > Metazoa > Chordata > Mammalia > Rodentia > Muridae > Rhabdomys > Rhabdomys pumilio. The sequence continues at coordinate 43,150,745 of JANHMN010000006.1, forward strand.
TTCTTCCCCCCACTTGTTATGGGGAAGTGAGTTAACCTGGGAAGGAAAATAGCCCACATCAAGATTCATGCCCTACTCTGTTCTGCTTTGCTTTTCTTCTGCTGCCTTTTTGGGCAAATGAGGCACTGATGATGTGGGCCTGGCACAAGGACGACAGGAAGAGTTTAAGTAATAGTTGCCATATCACAGAGAGGGTACAAATTCAGTACTGTGTGCTTTGACAAACGAACTTGCTGATAGATTAAAAATTACTTCTTGATATTCATGCATATTCATAAAATTTCCTGTTTTGGAACATTGAAATTGAGGGTAAAAGAAAGAATATCAATAAAACAAACAATCTGACTTATGCATGATCTTTGCTTTCTAGGTTTAGTGGAACAACTTGAAGACGTACTCCCTCTACAGTGGATCTGGACGTTGCCTTCTCTTTCTTCCAGAGCCTGGTTTCAGTGTGACTCCTGCTTTGAGCTCAGTAAAGGACACTAACATAGTGAGGTGGGTTTGGATAAGCGCTGATGGGGGAAGGGCTAAGATCAGGGTCAAGGTGTCTTCTTTCTTAGACAAGCCTCTCAAAATCATTTGTATTTTACTTGCTCATATGCTGATGAATATCTGGTTCTATTTCAGAAATGGGTGGTCACATTGAATTGAGGTAATTTCTGGAATGTTCCTACATATATCAAATCTATATTTCTTTGTGGCTGTATAAGAATTCATCTAAAATTCATGATAGAAAACATTAGAAACAGTGACCCAACTATTTCCTTCTAAACATGCACATGCACACACAGGAAAAAAGTTATCAAGGAGACTGAAAGCACAGCCAGAAAGTCACTGCATTTCTTGTCTAAATCTCATTGGGTCTAGCAACCATTTTAAACTGTTTTCCATTTAGTATGCCCACATGATTTACCTATACAATGCAACATTAATCATCCATATTCCAAGTTCAAACTCACCCTTATATTGTCACACCCCAGTAAGGTGTAGCTTCTCAGTCTCCATTAGTGGATATAGTCCTTTAAGCACCATGTGCATGGTGTCTTCTTACCTGGGCATCAAGCATTGGGGAAGCCAGTATCTCCCCAGCCTAGCAATCACCACTCCCCTTTCTTGATCTTGTTCCATCTTATTACTGGGCTCTTGGTTTCAGTGCTCCTCTTCCTGGAAAAGTCACTGATCTATCCTTTTAGTTTCCTCACCAAGTGCTGCAAAATATCTCTTAGTTCTCTGTAAGCCTCTGCAGAGTATTTATCAAGGTCCCCCAGCGTGTCCACAGAACTTGGCAGATGGTGACTATGCAGTAAATACTGCTGAATAAATAAATAAATAAACTATAGCAAGAACAATGATTGCATTAAAGTTTATCTCCCCTTTTCCCCTTTGTCCCCAGGAGACCCCATCCTCCAGAATTCAAAGAAGCAAGTTGAACCCTTCTCACATTAAGCCTATCTTAAATGCTGCTTTTAGAAACTTCAGTGCACACTCACACACCATTATATGTTATTTCAGGCTGGTGTAATAATAAAACTGTCAATCCTATGAATAAGAACTGTGTCTTTACTTGGATTCTTGCTCATGTTCTTGTATATTTATGTATTACTAGAAAAGCAGCATTCTTAAGATTTCTTAGATTGTTTTGATAAGATATGACTCTACTTTTCCCAGCCTTTCTTATTATAAGAATCCTTAACAAGCATGCACATGCTACCTCACATTTTTAAGGGATGTAAAGCATAGTAAAATTTGATTTTTAAAGTCTTCCTTAGTATATTGTTTAAATAATGATACTGTTTCTGCTTATGTAACATGTGTGCAAATGAAGTTAATGTTTATACATGGGAAACATGCTTTAGATTGTGATGAGAAGCACTTATCAATGGTTACTATTTAGAACACAAGTAATGTTTTAAATCACATACCTTCAACTTAATATTCTTCTATATGTAGGTGTTTTGTAGTTGTTGTTGTTATTGGTCACATAAAAGGGTTTTGATGTTTGTAAATCCAACAATTTATTTAAGACCTCGATCCATGTGACATTCGCAAACATCAATTTGAAACTATATGTGACAATGGGGGACTTTAAAGGCAGTGGTTATGCACATAAAACAATGGAAGCAGGCAATTTTCTCAGGAACCAGCCTCTTCTCTATGACCAAAACTGCATCTTGATTTTAGCTAGAAAGTTAGAACAAAGGGAGCACCGGCAGCCAATGAAGCGGATTGTTGACAAGGTGTATAGACTGCTTCTCTACTATGCAGAAACACACAGACAGTAGGAAGATAGACAAGGAAGAACAAGGAGAGCTTCAGAAAATAGTTTAGTCTGGGGTTGCCCCTTTCCACTTCAACATCTATCTTGTGTTCTCTCACTAACCATTCTGACCTTTGGTCCTTTGGGGTTTTTTTTGTTTGTTTGTTTTAGAGTTGTTTTGTGTGTGTGTGTGTGTGTGTGTGTGTGTGTGTGTGTGTGTGTGTGTGTTTGTGTACATGTGTATATTTGTTGGCATATTTGTGTTTGTGCCTACATGTTTATTTTTGTTTATTTTACTGTTTGAAAAATTTTATATTTAAATATTGTATTTCCATCAGGTCTCAATCCCTTGTCCTTTTTTACTATGCACCTTCTTCCTCTCAAACTCATGACTTCTTATTTTTAGTTATTATTGCTACATAGATGCACATAAATATATAGATGCCATCTATTGACTCCACATACATTTTTAGATGCCATCTATTGAGTCTCTTTAGTGTTATTAGTAGTCGTATATGTTCAATTCTGACCACCAGGGTTCGGGTAATCTATCGAACAAGACTGGATAAAACTGATCATTCCATCTTTAGGGTTTTTTTTTCTTTCTCTCTTTTTTTTTCCATGATTTTATTTATTTATTCACTTTATAATTCAGTTGCTGACCCACCTCCTGGTACCCATCTCACACAGTCCCTCCCCCTATAACTTCTCTTCTTTTCCTCTGAAAGTGTGGAGCCCCCTCCCCCCCAAGTACCCCCACCTTGTCACATCAAGTATCTGCAAGGCTAGGCACAACCTTATACCTAGGCCAAACAAACCATCCCATTCAGAGGAACATAATTCATAGACAGGCAACAGCTTTTGGGATAGCCCCTGCTTTAGTTGTTGGGGGACTCACATAAAGACTGAGCTTCATATCTGTTAAATATGTGCAGAGGACCTAGGTCCAGACTGTGAATACTTTTTGGCTTGTGGTTACATTTCTGAGAGCCCCCAAGGGTCTAGGTAAGTTGACTTCTGTTGGTCTTGCTGTGGAGTTTCTATCCTTTTCAGGACCCTCAATCATTCCTCTATTTCTTCCATAGGAGTCCCCAAACTCCCTCCAATATTTGACTATGGGTCTCTTCATCTGTTTCAATCACATGTTGGGTGGAGCCATAAAGTCTTGTCTTCTGGTTTTTAAGTACTTATAAGAGGGACAGTGTAACATGTGGAGGAGTTTCTTATTGCACACTTGCTGTATCAATCAGGAGACCCTCAGATGCCCTATTCTAATGGATCCATGATATACCAGCTTATCACACATTTAGGATAAAGTTAAATATGTTGATTGTAGGACTGAGTGGAGGTACTGACTGTCCCAAGAGGCCACACTTCTGTTCAACTATAAAGGCAACAAAATCAATCAAGACTCATTAGTCCTATCCTTTCTTAGTCCTTTTAGTTTCCTCTAAAACTTCTATTGTAAATCATTCCCTCCAATGATGGATTTGGAAATGAGCTTCTAGGAAGTGATTAGTATTAAGTGAGATAATGAGGTTGGGGTTTTCATGGCATGATACCCTCATAAGACAACACCAATGAGTACTCCCCTTGTTCCTTATCTTTGTCAGCATGAGTTGTAGCTTGTTTTTACAAATCTTTACCATTCTGATAGGTGTAAGATAGAGTCTCAGTTCTTTTGATTTGCATTTCCCTGATGGCTAAGGCGGTTGAGCATTTAAGTGTTCCTCAGCTGTTTGAGATTCTTCTTTTGAGAATTCTGTTTAGTTCTTTACCCTATTTTTATTTTTTAAATAATACTAATTATTTTATTCCTTTGTATTTCAAATGATATTCCCCTTCCCAGTTATTCCTCCACAAAGCCCTCATCCTATCCTCCCTTTTCCCTCACCCCTTTTCCTTTATGAGGGTACTCCTCCACCTACTCATCCATTCCTGCCTCACCCCTCTAGCATCCCCCTATGCTGGGGCATCAAGCTTCCCTCTCTTCCCATTGATGTCAGATAAGGCTATCCTCTGCTACATATGTATCCGGAGTCTTGGCTCTCTCCATGCAAACTCTTTGGTTGGTAGTTTAATCCCTGGGAGCTCTGGGTAGTCCAGTTGGTTGATACAGTTCTTCCTATAGAGTTGCAATCCCCTTCAATTCCTTTGGTCCATCCGATTTTGGGGTAATCCCTGGGCTCAGTCAGAAGGATGGCTATGAGTATCTGTATCTATATTGGTCAGGTGCTGTGTACCCCATTTTTAAATTGCATTATTTGGTCTTATGATATCTAGTTTCTTGAATTATTTATATATTTTGGATATGAAGTCCTCTATTGGATACGACGTTGATACAATTTTTTTTTCACTCTGTAAGCTGCTGCTTTGTTTGATTGACTATGTCCTTTACCAAACAGAAGCTTTTCAGTTTTATGAGGTCACATTTATTAATTTTTTTATCTTAGTGGCTGTTCTTTCAGTATTCTATTCAGGATGTCTTCTGTGACAAAAAGTTCAAGACTATTGCCCTACTTCATTTTCTATCAGGCTTAGTGTGTCTTGTTTTAAGTGTTTCTCAGCGGTTTGCGATTCCTCTTTTGACAATTCTGTTTAGTTCTGTACCCTATTTTTAAAATAATATTAATTATTTTATTCCTTTACATTTCAAATGGTATTCCTGTGAGATCAAGTGGGGTCTTTGATCCACTTGAACTTGAGTTTTGTTCAGGTTTTGAGTATGGATTTATTTACATTTTTCTAAATGTAGACATCCAGTTTGACCAGTGCCATTTTTTGAAGATTCCTTATTTTTCTCCAGTGCATATTTCTGGATTTTTTATTAAAACATAAAGCATTCATAGGTGTGTAGATTTACGTCTGGGTCTTCCATTCAATTCCATTGATCAATGTATCTGTTTTTATAGTAATAACATGCAGTTTATTTTTATAACTTATTGCTCTGTAGTGCAACTTGAAATCAGGAATGGTGATACTTCCAAGGGTTCTTTTATTATTCAGGATTGTTTTAGCTATTCTAGACTTTTGTTTTTCAACATGAATTTGAGAATTTTCCTTCCAAGGTATGTAAAGAATTGAGTTCTAATCTTGATAGGGATTCTGTTGCATCTGTAGAGTGCTTTTGTAGGATGGCTATTTTTTATTATATTAATTCTACCAATCTATGAACATGGGAGATCATTCCATTTTCTGATATCTTCAATTTCTTTCTTCAAAGGCCTGAAGTTTTTGTCATTCAAGTCTTTCATTTGCTTGCTTAGAGTTACCCCAAGATATATTATATATTTGAGGATATTATAAAAGGTCGATGTTTCTCTGATTTATTTCTCTGTTTATTTGTCATTTGTATATAGGAGGGTTACTGTTTTGCTTTGTTTTTTTTTTCTTTTTTTTTTAAATTTAATCTTGTATCCAGCCACTTTGCTGAAACTGTTTATCAGTTGTAGGAACTGGTAGAATTTTTGAGGTCCCTTATATATACTATCTTATCTTCTGTAAATAATGATACTTTGACTTCTTTCTTTCCAATTTGCATTCCCTTGATCACCTTCAATGGTCTTATTGCTGCAGCTAACACTTTAACTATTATATTGAATACATAAGGAGAGAGTGCACAACCTGAGCTTGTTTCTGATTTTAGAGGAATTGTTTTCAGTTTCTTGCTACTTAATTTGGCATTATTTATAGGCTTGCAGTAAATATTTTGATATATACCTTGAATCTCTAAACTCTAGGATTTTTACCGTGAAGAAGTGTTAGATTTTGTCAAAGACCTTTTCTATATCCAAATGTGATGGTTATGTGGATCTTTTCTTTGTGTTGGTGTATGTGGTAGATTATCTTTTCTAGTTTTATATATTGTACCATCCCTACATCTCTGGGATGAGGCTTATGTGATCATGATGTAATCTTTTTGATGTGTTCTTGGATTGCATTTGAAAACATTTTATTGAGTATTTTTTGTATCTACGTTTATAAACAAAATTATCCGGTAATTCTCTTTCATTGTTGAGTATTTATGTGGTTTGGGTATCAAGGTAACTCTGGCCTCACAAAATGAATTAGGTAATATTTCTTCTGTGTCAATTTTCTGGAATAATGTGAACAGCATTAGCATCAACTCTTCTCTGAAAATCTGGTAGAATTCTGAGCTAAAACCACCTGTCCCTATTTTTGTTTGTTTGGTGGTTTGGTTTTCTTGTTATTGTTTGTTTGGCTGGTTGGTTGGTTTTTTGTGGGAGATTTTTATGATTGTATCTGTTTTTTTATGGGTTGTACACATGTTTAAATTGTTTGTCTGGTTTTTATTTAACTTTAGTAAATAGTACCTATCAATAAAATTATACTTTTCATTTAGATTATCCAATTTGGTGGAATACAGGTTTTTTTTTAAGTATATCCTTATGCTTTTCTGGATTTCCTTGGTGTCTATTGTTAACGTCTCCAATTTTGGCTCTGATTTTGTTAATTTAAATATTCTTTCTGCTTTTTAGTTAGTTTGGATAGGAGTTTGTTTATCTTGTTGATTTTCTCATAGAACTAACTCTTTGTTTCATTGATTTTTTTATTTTTAATTTTGTTATTATTTTATTGATTATAGCCCTCAGTTTGAATATTTCTTGCCATCGACCCTCTTGAGTATGATTGCTTTTTGTTCTAAAAATTTCAGATATGCTGTTTAGTTGCTCGTATGAGATCTGTCTTTGTCGTTGTTTGAGATCTTTTGTGTAGTTACTTATTGCTGTGAACTCTTAGCACTACTGTTATTATATGCCTCAAGTTTGAGTATGCTGTGTATTTATTTTCATTGAATTCTAGAAAGTTTTGTTTTGACACATTTTTTTCATTTAATAAAAAGTTATTCAGTTTCAATGAGGTTGTAAATTTTCTGTTGTTTCTTTTGTAGGTATCCAGCTTTAATCTATGTGATCCGATAGGATGGAGAGAGTTATGTCAGTTTTCTTGTATCTGCTGAGACTTCCATTCTGTCTGAGTATGTGGTCAGTTTTGGAGAAAGTTCCGTAAGATACAGCAAAGAAAGTATATTCTTTTGTGTTTGAGAGAAATGTTCTAACAAGATCGGTTAGGGCCTTTTGGTTTGTGTGTATTAGGTTCAATATTTTCTCTGTTTAGTTTTGTCTGGATGGCCTTCCATTGGTGAGAGTAGGATATTGACATCTTTCTCTCTCAGTGTGAGAGGATCAATATGCGATTTAAGTTGTAGTACTGTCTCTTTTAAAAATTTGGGTGCCTTATTATTTGGGATATAGAATTTAAATGTTAAGAATTTAAATGTCATTTTCCCTATCTCTTTTGATTAGTTTTATTTCAAAGTCTATTTTGTTAGATATTAAAATGAGTATACCAGCTTGCTTCTTAGGTTCATTTTCTTGGACCATCTTTTCTAACTCTTTACCCTGAGATAATATAATATATTTTGTGGAGGTAACAGAATGATGTATTCTGTTTTTTTTTTTTTATGTATTCTGTTAGTCTGTGTTTTATTATTGGGAAATATATATATATATATATATATTATATATATATATATATATATATATCCAATAACTGTTGATTTTTATTATTTTTTTATTGGTCTTGGTGATGGTAGTGCTGCTGCTGTAATGTGTGTGTGTGTGTGTGTGTGTGTGTGTGTATGTGTGTGTGTGTGTGTGTGTGCACTGTTTTCTTCCTTTTGATTTTTCTGTGGTGAGATTATTTAGCTACCGTTTTAGATTTCTCTGTGCCAGATGCCAGAGTAGCAAGAATACACAGAGTCCTACCATGCTGGTACTATGAACTTGGGCATTCTAGGCTTCAAAGCATAGCAACAAACGTGTGCTGTGTAAACCATCCAGACTGTAATATTCTGTTAAAGAAACTCCAGCTGAAGAACCCATAAGTGGATGTAGCTCATGCTTCTGAGGGAGAAACATAAAACCAAATAACCATAAAGTACAAACCAAATACACAAAACACTATAGAAGGTGCTGTAAAAGAAAAGAGAACTAAACAAAAATGAACGAGTCACCAAAGAAAAGTGAGGAAACAATTTATTTAGAGCAGAAGAATTGTGCTTATTTAGCAAACAGCCCTGTAGCCAGAAGGATCAACAGGTGTGTAAGTCTTTAGACTTGAGACCTCTGGCAGGAGGCCTGAATGTATACACCATGGGAGGACTGGGTGATCATTTGGTTCTCCAATCTTAAATTTTGTGTTATCTTAGTTCTTTCATATAACTGTGATTGTATTTGATAGGTTACATCTTAGTGAAGTATAGTCATCATAACTGCAGGATTACAAACCGTAAGACAAATATACCAATTGTAAAAACCTAGTAAAACCTCTACTCTTGCTGAAAATTTGTGGTAAGTTAATTTTCTTGCTCATTTTATTTTTAACACATATAAAATATTAGTCATATGATTCATGTTCTATAATAAATTAATTGGGGCTAGGCACCTTTCAAAGAAAATATGAATCAGTAGGTCAGAATTTCAGAGGTTGGAAACAATGACATTAGAATTTTCTTAGTTCTGGAGAGGGTCTTATGAAAGATTCTAGAACAAAGGCAAGGAGACATGGCAAGGAGAAAAGAACATAGGGATAGATGACATTTTAAAGTGTGCATGTCATAAATCTTAATAGCAAATATCAGTTAATAACTGAAAAGCTGACTATTCCGTGTAAATGAAACAGCTCTTCTATCCCATATAATTGAAACAGCTACGATGTTCCACATTAATGAAACAGCATCACCACTGCTCATGGTGACTGAAACTGTCACTATTCACACAGTGGAAACAGCATCTTCATTCTGAAACTTTATGCATACTCTTGTTGAAATGGGTGTTATCAGGTTTGGTGAGGAACCCAATACCGATCATTGCTTTTGATCTATCAGGCAAATGAGGTACAGGAAGTTTATCAGAAGCGAGAGATTTATCTAGTGTAGGTCCTAAGTATTTTATGTGCAAAGTAAAAGACAGATTCCTTCGCTTCAAAACTTCATGGAACCTTCAACAGTCCATCTGTCTGGGCATTTAGCACATATTTCCTGACTATGAACATGTGCTAGATACTGTTTTTAGTATATCATTTTGAAGTTTACCTTATCATTCCAAAAGAAGTCCCAGTTGTTTGAGGCAACTCTAGTCTATCTTGGCAACTACTAACCCAGGTGCTGTTAAAAGGTATGTATTATGTTCTTGATAACTGTTGATGACTGAGCCAAGGAAAAACAAGAGAGCATAGAAGCTATATTTCTGGTTCAGCGTTTAAAAGCTGGCCTATACATATTAATATACTGTTATGCAAATTTATTCTTGTTATGTTAGTTTTTGTCTCACTATAACAAAAGTCCTGATCAAATTTAACTTGAGGAAAGAAAGATTTATTTCTAATCACAGTTCAGAGGGCCACAATTCATCATGATCAGGAGACACGGTGACTGTTCAGTATATCTGAAGTCAGGAAACAGAGAGAGATGAATTCTGGGGCTCTGCTTCCTGCTTTTCCCCTGATGTCTTAAATTGCCCTTCTAGTGTTGTGACAAAATGGCATAGTCGAATCAACATATAAGATATAGTGTTTTATTGCACTTATGGTTTTAGAGGGTTAAGTCTGATGGCAGCGTAAGAACAGAGTAGAAAGGAATAACTGAGAACTTACACCTTTATACTCAGGCACAAAGCAGAGACAGGGAACACTGCAAATGCTGAGAATCTTTTTAAACCTCAAAGCCTACCCCAAGTGACACATTTCTTCCAACAAAGACACACCTCCAAATAACTCCCAAAGATCTCCACCAAGTATTCAAACATGTGAGCCTACATGGACTATTCAGACCAACAAAGCTGTTAATTCAGTCTAGAAACTCAGCTGTGGTGATGCTATACATGTCTTTGCCTCAGTTAAATCTCCAAAGATGCCCTTAAATATACTAGGGAATGGGTCTTGCAGGTGATTAATAATCACATAATTTAAGTTTTATATTCTAACATTGGCATGAACTAATGCTTGCACATGCCCAGGATATGTTTCTTACACTTGCCAGACTGGCAAACACTTCCTTCTACTGGAGTAAATTTTGTCTCATCCATACTACTCATTCTGTCTCAATAGGGCTAGAAAATCATACCAAATTAATCATACAAAATGATGGTCTCCTTTATGGATATTATCATGCTATACTACTTAAACTGGAAGCCTGTTCAGGACTATGACCCTATTGCCTCCACATGGAAGGGTGTAATAATGTTCAGTGAATAAAAATATGTAGAAAAGGAATGAATAATTTAGTCACCATTAAATGGGCACTGCATATACCTAAGTAAGTTCCAAATACTCAAACATTTATAACTGATGATTTGTTTCTAAGCATACAATTCTTCCACTAATTAATTATACCTAAATTTATAGAAGTTAAAAAAAATTATCAAAATAAGACACTTTTGTAAAGGAACCAATGTGTTTTATAAACAAAACTTAAATAACCTGAAAGAAAAATTGAGACCATTAACATCAAATTCTTTAAGGAAAGTTTGCAAATGAAATCTTTAGATGAAACTCAGATGGCATGAGAGTTTTATTGCTATTGTGGTTGCCCTTGCTTAGCTGGTACAGGTAGGATTAAATGCATCCAGTGGCAATATTTTTTTAAGGCCATGAATTTGACAGAGAGCAAGGAAGGATAAATCGAAGGGTTTTCAGCGAGGAAATGGAAGAGAAAAATGTTGGAATTATAATCTCAGAAATTAAAATAAAAAGCTAAAAGAAGTTCATTTAGGAGGTGGTACTTGCAGGCTTAGCTACAAGTTCTGCCTATGTCTGTTGCCTTAACCTCTGCATTTATGTTGCTGTAACTTCACTTTTTCAAAAAAATAATCTATTTTTAATGATGGTTCTTAAATACTTTAATGTCCCTTGTAGCCCACTACCTACAAGAGGTAGTAGAAAAGAAAGGATACTGGGTGGGGGAAGTGAACCTGTTTAGAAAGGTTCTTTGGAGCAACTCCTGTCTGTATCGAATGGAAATTTGCAATTCTTCAAAGATTAGCAGGCCATGTCGCTCTATTCACTCGCAAACGCTTCACTGATACACCAGCAATCCAGTTCAGTAGAGTCAGAATAGTAAACAGGATTCAGAAGAGGTGGCACTGCTTAGCAGAGACAGCCAGGACTCAACCTTAGCACAAGTCAGCAGGAGGGACCAGGAAGGAATGCCAGGAGAAGCTCTCCACTCTGCCTCTCTCAGTGAGGTGAAGATCACTGAAGAGCAAAAGCATTGCATTGCTCCCTCTACTAGCCAGCCAAGACCAGCTCTGTCACTGTCTGTGGAATCCTTTTATACTCCCTTCAAACATCATGTCCTTTCACATGCTTGCTTTAGCAAAACATTCTTTCACCCATGTCTGCATCACCGAAATGTTCCTTCATGAGTTTGACCCAGCAAAACATTATCCAGTACAACTCACTTTCCAAAGAACCCTTAAGTTTTCACTTCATGTTGTTGTGCAGTTACTGAAGTCGTTTGCTTTGCTACCTTGTACCTTACAAGTTACTCTCTGCCTTAGCCCAAAGGCTAAGACATTTCATGGAATATACCACATTAATTCCAAAACATTATGATTAAAATCCAGCTAATTATATTAAAGAAATTTTGTGACATGGTTGGCATTGGAATTTAGAAAAAAAGAACATACATGTACAAGTCTTCCTTGCCATCAAATGGGCAAAGGAAGTCTAATGGCTAAAAACAGTAGTTCCTTGTATTTTTAAGCTCTTAATAAAATAGTCATGCATAGTAATAAACACTTAGAATCCCCAATACGTAGGAGGCATTTTTTTTCCCTTTTCTTTTGTTACTGGTAATTGTATTCATTTACATTTTAAATGTTGTCCCTCTTCCAGGTTTCCCCTCCACTACCCCCCTAACCCATTCTCCCTTCCCCCTGTTTCTATGAGGGTGCTCACCCACCCACCCACTCCCACCTCACTGCCTTAGCATATTCCGACATTTGGGGCACTGAGCCTCTTAGGAGGTATTTTATTTAGGGATTTTACCACTGTAATAAAACACAAACATTTTGGGGAGCAGGACATTAGGAAGACAGGAATGGCACTGTGATTAAGCAACTTATGTGTGGGGAGGGAACCTTTATTTCAGGTTACAACTTTCAGGTCACATTCTATCACTGAAGGAAGTCAGGGAAGGAACTGAAGCAGAGGCCACAGAGGAACTCTGCTTACTGGCATATTCCTCATGATTGGTTCAGCCTGTTTTCTTCTATATCTCAGGACCTCCTGTCCAGCTTTGCCATCATCCACAGTGGCATGGACCCTCCAATATCAATCATTAAATAAGAAAATAACACACAGTTTTCCATATAGGATAGTCTGACAGAGAGCAGACTCTCAGTTGAGGGTCCTTTTCCCCAGATGAATCTAACTTGTATCAAACTGACAAAACGCTAAACAAGACAGGAGATACAACAGGCTAAGTGAAGGCACACCTGAGCTCCATAGTAAGAATGTTTGCAAACAATCAAATAAACAAAAGAATAAAACTAAAATCTGTGATTTAGGATTGAATGTTACTGTCTTAATTACTGTTATATTACTGTGAAGAGGCACCATTACCATTAGGAGATAAAGCATTTAGTTGAGGACTTGCTTATTGTTTCAGAGAATGAATCCATGACCATCATGTTGAGGAGCAGGGCATTAGGGAGGCAGAGATGGCACTGGAGCAGTTGCTGAGAGCTTATATCTTATACAGACGTATGAGGTGGAAGACAGTGGGGAAAAGTGGAGAGGGGAGCTACTGGAAATGCTGTGGACTTCTGAGACCTCCAAGCCCACCCTCAGTAATACAACTCCAAAGGGCACACCGCCTAATCCTTCCCTAACAGTTTCACCAAGCAGAAACCAAACATTCATATATAGGAGCCTATGGGTTCCATTCTCATTCAAACTATCACAGTACCTTAGTGGTAGAGGACTGCCTTAGCATTTGAGAGGTTGTTAGTCAATTCTCAAAATTCCAATAAGTAAATAAGTAAATAACCCAAGTAGAATAAAAAGGACAGCTTATTGTTTTTAAATTGAGGGTTGTAATAGAGACTTTCCTGTTTACCAAAGCACTTGGAAGAAAAACTTAAGGTAGACAGGGTTTATTTTGGTTCAAGACTTTAAAGTTTCAGTCGATATTTGGGACAAATACTGTGGACCAGCAGAGTCATGCAGCAGGGGACTGGAAAGCTAGTTGTTCACATATTATGGGTCAGGTAGCAGAAAATAGTATCAGGGCCAGAGCCATGCAGTAGCAGTCAGATGCACAATCATAAAGACCAACTTTGACTAGCTTGTACCTGCTAAAATTTGCACAGCTTCCCCAGAGAGCACTAGTTGCTGATAAACAAGTACTTGGAAGAGCCCTTGAAGAATATTTCTGATCCAGGGCCTAAGAAACACCTACTAAGGGTTGACTTCTATGCTTGACTGTTTCATTTTATACATCACATTTTCAAACAGATAAAAAGGGGGTTCTATGAAAGCAAGTTTACAATTCCAACTTCTGGAAGAAGAAATGCTCATAGAAAGCTGGGCAGAAATATTGACCTGAACCCTATTCATCATTAGCTTCCCAAAGCTTTCCCAGTTCCATTTCCAATTGGTAAAATGGATAAAGAAAATGTTTACCTCGTTATGATCCTCAAATCAGAAAGATGGGACAAACAAAAATAAAGGAAAAGAAGGAAGGTAGGATAGAGGGCAAGGTGGGCATCTGGGAGCAGATTTCACAAAAATAGAAATGCAATTAAGTTGATGTCTTCCAAAATGGTCTGGACTCACACACCTACAACCCTGCCTGTTCTGCTTTATCTCATTAAATGCTTGGTTATGGATGGGCAGGCTTGCCATCTGTTTAAATAATAGTTTTCTGTTCTCCATGAGCACTACAGTGTTGGAGACAATTAAAGCATCCCCTCCACTGCCATCCATCTCCCTCTCAGCAGGAGCTCTGATATGCAGGACCATCCTGCCACCTCCACACTGGCATCTGCTCCCAGCTAGAGTCTCACTGCTTTCCCATCTAACCTCCCCTCCAGAGGTAAACCTTCCTGGCCGCGATGCAGGCTATGTGAGTGTGAACACCCACACACAAAGGAACAGAAGACAGATTAGGAAAAGTTCCAGCACTCTTCTTCTTGGCAATCCCAGAGTGACGGATGTGACTTCCTGTGAATTCTAACCATAAGCTATTTTCAAAACTCAGTTTTAAATTAGTGGGCAATGATGGAGTTTCTTTCAAAAGTGGCATGTTTAAAGCTAGATTTGGAAGAGGAGACATCGAGTTGCCCCTCTGACAGAAAAGGATCGAGGATGAACCCACAGGGAGGATTGGTGAGAAAGGCAGAGACATGTGCTAGGGAGAGTATGGGTATTCCACTTATGGGAGGGAAGATAGACTTTCAGGCTGTTTTAAATCAGGAAAACATGTCAAGGTATTTCAAATAACAATTTATATTTATTTACGTGTGAAGCAGTAGTTTTAATAGACTATTAATCAATATATGTAATTTGTACCACTATCTGATAGAGATTTTATTTTTCTGATTCTGTTTTATAAATGGAAAAAAAACAAAGGCTTAGAATTTGATTGACCTACTTGATGTGCTGAAGGAATAAACCTACAATTTTTCTTCAGATTGTTCCCATTGAGTAATCAGTAATTGACTGGACCAGGACACTTTCAGACATACAGCACCGAGCTCTGGAGAATTACTCTAGGATTTAGGGTTCTGCTAGAGAAACTGGGATATATAGCCTTCCTGATCAAAGTGTTTTCTTAATAAATATATTTAAAGAATATGTCTTAAAGTACTTTGAGAAAACAAACCACCAGAATTCTCATAGATATATGATGAAAGAACTTATTGTGGGGGTTGGTTGATTGTTGGGAAACCCTACTGCTAAGGTCGAAATCTGACATTACCAGAAAGCTCTGAGCTTGGTGCAAAATGGTGAACTCCCTTTGTCAGTGGGGCTTCCTCTTGTCTACCTCGGGATCCTGGACCGCACACTGCCTACCTGAGGGACATCAGATAATTCTGCACCTGAGATTCCTGGAATGCCTCCCCATGCTAATGAGGCATCTCAATACTTTAGCCTTCAGCCAATAACCTTTGCTAATCCTGGATTTTCTCATCCACTTCTTCTAAACTATATGACCCTTGATCCACCCAGAATAAAGTGTATGCACAGAAGCTATTTTGTTGAATACAGTCCAAGAGAGCTGCTTCACTGAACATCCTCTAAAAGAGCTGTAACATTCAAGAGATGTCACACTGAGATATCCAGGGAAAACATCTGCCCTCACCCCTAGCCCCACTCCCATGGACCAAGGAGCTCAGTTCTGCTCCATCTTTCCCTGTTTGGTGTGAAGTCGCACCTGGACACCACAAGGAAAGAAGCAGAAAAATGAAGCCACAACTGATATAATTATTGATGCTGAGAAATATCAAGGTGGAGAGTACTAAGTGGTTCACAAGACTGGACATCATGGAAGCTGATTGTGTAAGTCCAAGTATATGGTCTAACCACTAAGAAATGGGTCCTGTTCATGGGCCAGGAAAGCCCAAGAACCTAGAGCTCTTATATCACAGGACAAAAGAAGATGAATGGATGTTAGAGCTCCAGAAGAAAGTATGGACTCATTTGCCCTTGAGTGCTGCCTTAATTGGTAGCACTGGTAAGCACCTAGCCACACTATTAAGACCTAGCTTCTTTAATCTGTTTGCTAATCCAACTGTGTATCTCCTTCAGAATTGTCTTCACACAAACCCAGAAATGGTGCTTTACTGACCCTCTATTTCTTAGCCCACCCAGAAGATGCATAAAATTAAATTGTTACACTGCATGTGACAACACCTTGGAGTACTTCACATTTACTGTTCCCTAGCACACTTCAATAACGTCAGTCAGTTCTTAGTACATAACTCTTGTCAAAGATCCAACCTGTAACACAGTTGGTCTAAGCCTACAATCTAGACCTTCTGAAGAAGTCTATACCAGTAGAAGCAGGCATAGAAATTCTGCTAAAACTGAGATAAAGAAGTACACATGTTGGCTCCATTTGTGTGATTTCAGAGAAAAAGCACTTTTGACTCCACGGGTATGTGCGTGTGTGTGTGAAAGTTAGTTTTATGTCATCCTGATAATACAGGCTATAGAGTAAATTGGGGAGAGAGAGCATCAGTTTAGAAATTGCCCCCACCAAACTGGCCCATGGGCAAGCCTGTGAGGGCAGTTTTGGATTAGTGGTTGATGTGGGAAGGCCAAGGTCCCTGTGGCATTGGCATGTCATCATAAGTCTCTTTTTACCTGGGGGTATATATGAAATCAGGCTGAGCAAATCATGAGGATCAAGCCAGAAGTTGTACTCCTCCACAGCCTTTGCATCCGTTCCTGCCTCGGGTTCCTGACCTGCCTGAGTTACTGCCTTGATCTCCATTAGTGACGGAGTGTGATGGGGAGCTGCAGAAATCACTTTCTCTTCATTACTTTTGTTCATTTTGTTTTATGACAGCAATAGAAATCCCAACTAAGAAAGAAAATAATGCCAAGAGTTAGTATTGCTGAGACCAGTTCATGTGTTTTGGGGAGAATTATAGCAGTAATTTGAATTATGGGTTATAAAAGTCACTGAGTGCTTAGTAATCACTGATCAGTGCTCAGAGGATTGTTCTATGGGATCTTGGGAGACAATATTGAGAGAAATTTAGACAACAAAGTCCTGGCTTATGATGTTCCAGAGAAAAACAACAACTCTACTTGGGCAATTCATATTCAATTTTTAAACTAAGAATCTATCCAGGTGTAGTGGCAAATGTCTTTAATCCCAGCCCTTAGGAGCAAGAGGTAGGTAGTTCTGTGAGATCAAGGCCAACCTGGTCTACCTATTAAGTTCAGGATATCTGGGGTTAAATAGGCACTGTCTCAAAAATAAGCAAACAAACACCAATAGGTAGACAAACAGACTGGGTGACTGACAGACAGATAGAATCTGTGGTTCTGGTCAGCTGGAGCTGAAAACAGCCCTAAAATGTCTACAGGTGAATGTGTAACCCAATTACAGCAAGAGACCCAAATATTTTGCTAATGCTAATATCATGGAACAACCAACAAGAACAACAGTAGCTATGGAGTGAAACCAACCCAAGTCTCTAGGACAAGCTACATGACTGTGAATTATAGGGCCACAGAAGTGCTGTGACCAAGCCCTTTAGATCTAGACAACAGGGAATCCCAGAAGTCTGATGTTACACAGCTGGACTTTAGTTTTGCTTTGATTGTATTTTGAGTAGGCCCTGGTTCTCTTCTCTTGAAAAAAATGTATAACTCAATTTTTATTTTACAGGATTAAAATTGAGAGACTGAAATTTTCAAGAGATTTTAGAACTTTGGTGAAACTGGATATTTTTTATATGCTCTGATCTTTGAAAGAATTCAGATAACTAAAGAGACTGAACATATAGTGTTTGAATTTTTAAGCACTATGGGACTTTTAAAAATTACATCTTGGGGATCAACAGAAAAGGAAAGGTTATGGTTTAACAGTGACAGTGTGACGAGTTGACAATGGGTCAATTTTTTTTTTTTGTTGTTATCAACTTGACACAGATTGGAGTCTTTTGGGAAGAGAGGACCTCTACTGAGAAAATTCATGAATATGATTGGCCTATGGGAAATGTTATGGTATTAGTGATTGATGTGTAATGGCCAGGCCATTGTAGGTAGTTCTGGGGCACATAAGAAAGCAAGAAGGGTCAGCCATGTGGAACACTCCACTAAGCAGCTTTCCTCCATGGCGCCTCTCTCTCTCTCTCTCTCTCTCTCTCTCTCTCTCTCTCTCTCTCTCTGTCCTCTCTCTCTGTCCTCTCTTTCCTGTAAATTAGTTTCTTCCTTAAGATTCTGCTATGTTTAAATTTTTACCCTGACATCCTTCAGTAACAGACTGTGATATGTATCTACATGCTGAAATAATCCCTTTTCTTCACAAGTTTCTTTTGGTCAGAGTATTTTATCACATTAATAGAAACCCTAACAAAGACAGAATGTATGCTGGGTGTATAAAATCCACACTACATGTACAGAAACTCACATACATTTATTTTGAGGTCTTTGCTTTTATAAAGTTTACCATGATGATACTTCTAATTGTTAGTACATTTCAAAGATAATTTGGGATATACATAACTCTTTTAACCAATTATCTAATTCTGTTGCCTATTGGAATTTAGAATTATGGTGATGATATTGACTATCTTGAATCATTTTTTATATATTTTCAAGGCTTTCAAAATAATAGTTGAAAAGCTCTCAATTCTAAGTTCTGTCCTGATAGTCACTGGATCAGTCATTTTGCCATTTCTGCAATTAATCCCTAAACATTCAGAATCAACTTATAATGAGAATTCTTTGTTGGTGCTTTACGTCATAGTTTTTTTTAAATGTTTATTCCATGATCACTTGGTTCAAAATGACGTTATATGACAATAACGTGTGACTTGTTAATAAAAGACTTGTCTACTTTCTGTTAACACCAACTTGGAAAAGATGAAAAGGACTCCAGGTTTACATTGTGTGGGAAGCTTTAAGCCAGAGAAACAGTATCTAACAGTTTATTAAATGAAATAACAGTGATTTTTCTCATTTTCTCCCTTCTAGGCCCGAGGGTGGCCACCTGCTTTGCCATGCGTCTCTCTAGCATTTCACACAATCTAGCATCAATTCTTTGGGTTGCAGAGCCATGAAGGTGATAATCATACAATTCAAATGGAAGCTGCATATTTGTAAACTCAGTGCAATTACTGGGGATTATGACACCATAATTTCAATAATGTGCCCAGAATTGTGTCCTCTCCATAGTCAAAACTCAATCTGTTCGCTTCGTCCTTGTTGTTCTCAGCACCACAAAGGAGGCAGAATATACCCCAGCTCCACGATTAGAAGGCCTGGCCTCTTAACTTCTCTAAAACTAAGTGCTGAATTCCATTTCACATTATTGCTATGAGGATAAAATAAAATAAATGAGTTTGTGAGTTTCAAAGTACTATATCAAGGAAGACATTCCCAACAAATTTATTAGGTCTGACTAACTGTACAATGTGAGTGCTGACTGCTGAGACAAGGAACCTATAGTCTACAAAATGGAGATTAACTCTAATTTATTAAATCATATCATACGTCTGTCACACTCCTAGCCCTTGACTTCAAAGAGAAATGCGTATTTATTTCAACTCCATTTCTTATTTGAATCCTCTACATATACAGACAAAGAATTCTTTATCTATTATTTTATTCTCTGATTTTATATTTTTTTTTCATTTCTACTGGAGCAATCTGAGATTTAATTTTAGATAAGACAACAAAATTTTAATTTTGCTGTTCATTTTCTTGTTTAATTTTCTTGCTTATGTAGCCTCAATTTTTATACTTTATAAGCTTTTGAGAAGGAGAACATAATAATAATGTTATTTTATAACATTCATTTGTATGAATACGAGTGTATGTGAGGTTATCTATGTGATAGGTATATGTGCCTACGCATATATACAGTTGTGTGTATATATGTATACGTGCGTGTTTGGTACCTATGTAGGGGATCTGAGGATAACGGATAATGTGCTCCTATAACTCAGTGCTATACTTCTAGCATTTGTGTCCCAGTGACCAAATTCACGTTGACTGTCTTGGTGGCAAATGAACCATTTTACTATCCCAAGAGTATAGTCATTTCAAATGAAAGTATACTCACTTAGAAGAAACTTTAAAGGCTGTAGTGGTTTGAATGAGAGTATCCCATTAGCTCATGTATTTGAGAACTTGGTCCCCAGTTGTTGGGGCTCTTTGTAAGGCTGTGGGACCTTAGAGATACAGATTTATTGAAATAAGTATGTTACTATACTTGGAAATGAAGAGTTTGTGGCCTTTTCCCACTTTCAGTTCTATCTCTACCTCCAGGTATTGAAATATGCTAACTCTCAGCTTCCTGCTCCAGTTCCCCAAAGCGATGTCGCTCCTGACATTATGAATCTCTTGCTCTGGAACTGTAAGTCCAAAGCAACCCTTTCTTCTATAAGTTTCCTTGGTCATGTGTTTTATCACAGCAACAGAAAGTAATAATACCAATTAGTATCGCATAATAAGGCCAAGTAGTGTCTCATTGATCATAAAGGTAAAGAATGAATGAATTTCTCCAATTTTCTGCAAATGGGCAAAGTATACTTTTTTGGTGGCATATGTTTATACACACTCAGAAGGAGGTTATTTCAGACAACCTTTTACTTCTGTGAAAACAACAAATGATATATGTGGGATATTTGATTTATCTTCTCCATGTATTGTGTTACTTAGTCAGAGACATAATACTCTGTAGGATTTTTTCCACCAATTTTTTCTTATTTTTTTTTAGATTGAATTATTCAGGAATATTTAAGGAATGGTACTTTTTAGGTTTCAGGTTTTTGGTACCAAAAAAAAAAAAAAAAAAACCCAGCAAAATAAAAGATGAGAAAACTCTAGACTCAGTCTAAGAAAGCGCATGCATACTGCTGACTATGTCACCATATAAGACAAAAATGGATTCCTTCATAAATGGAATCTCACTAAACAGAGAGCCAGGTTGGAACTGAGGACAATGAAAGTTGAGTTGCAATCCTAACTCAACCCTAAAGGCCAATGTTCCATCTGAGTCATTGTTGTCATAGTGACCAGGGCCCCATCAGAACCACTGTTGCAACAGCAACCAGTGTCCCATCTGTACAACAGTCATTATAGTGACTTTGTCTCCATTTGAGCCACAGTTGTCACAGTGACAGTAACCAATCAGAGTCACAGGTGTTACAGTGATCATGGCCCTATCTGAGCACAGTGACAATGTCCCATGCGAGTCACAGTTGCTAGAAAAACAGCCAGAGTTCCATGCAAGCTATGGTCATTACACTTACAGTACCCCATGTGAGATATGGTTGTTACAGTGGCAGTGCCACATTTGAGCCATGGTTATCAGAGTGACAGTGCCTCATCTGAGTGACAGCAGTCACAAGGACTGTCTTGATCTATAGATTTTGTTCCTTTGGACTCTTACTAACTACAAATCAAAAGTATTAGGAAAGACATACCTATACTGAATGTGTACAGACATCTTATAATTACTAAACGATACAGTATCACATCTACTTTTATATGATATTTTATCAGGAATTATAAGTAGACATGATTTAAAGTCTCTGATGGAGTTATACAGGGTCTATGTGCTCTACACCCTTACCGTGACTACTTATATAAGGGACTAGAGCCTTAGACAGAAGTCCCTGTTGATAGAGGTATTAATACTATATTGATAATACATAGTATGCTGAAAAGTTCTCTCCCATTCAGCACTTTAGGTTCAAGCCTATGTAGGCATGTGAAGTGACATTCTTCTCAACCTGATATTTTATACTTTTGTATGGAATTGATATATTCACTTACGTCTGCTACCAAATCTTTAAAATAAGATCAGAAAGGCTGTCAGTTGCAAACATGTTTAAGAAATGTCTGATAGAAAATGTAAAAAAAAAATGATTTGATATTCATATCTCGCATGAAAATAGTGTAAACTTAGTTATCTTAATTTGGGCTCTAGATACACACTATAGAAAAGTGAATTTTAAATTCAACTTTTCTATTTCTATAAGCATATTATTGTTATATATGTTAAATATATCAGTGATTATAATACTTAGCAAAATAATGATAACTTTTTATAACTAGGTATCACAATTGTTTGATCAGTAACACTAATTCACTATATCCACAAACTGACATAGCCTGAGGATTGCAAGTACTGCAATTATCTTTAAAATATTTTGTGTTAGCCAAGTGTGGCAATGCATGACTAATTCTCACATGTAAGTGACTTAGGCAAGAAGATCCTGACTTAAGGCCAGTCTAGCTATAGATTGTACTTCTTTTTAAAATAAATAAATAACAGAATATTTGCTGGTTAGCACCCCTCCCGATTATGGAAGGCCCTTGAACACACACTTTCCACAACTCTGAGATACTGTTGTAAAGTTACAAAGTATGTGGTTATCTGTGGTCTGTATATGCATCTGCCTGTGCATTTCTGGGATAATAAATGTTATAAATAGTAGTGAATAGTAAAGGTGTGTCATGACAACCCTTTACTAAATGCATTACCACCCAAATCTCTTGTGGTTTGCTCCTTGATAATGATAGATAATAAGACTTCCTCAAGGACAATCCTTCCTTCTTTCAGAATTTATTTGCTTCAAGACAAGAGATATCCCAGACTCTTCCACCACCCATTCAGTATCCATTAAACAATTCCTCCTCCTGCACTGTTTAACTCCATTTGAAGACTTAAAGGAAACCTTAACAAAGTAAAGCAGAAGTTCTTTCTTAGGATAAGGTTTGATTAAACACCTCCTCTTAGGTAGAAGTGATGTTGACCTCAAGCCACCTAATGATTTGTGGGAGGAAAGAGGTGCATCTCACTCAGGATCTGTGAAATAATCACCACGAATACCGATCAAGGTGCTACTATGCTGCTTCTACTAGATAGTGACAAATGACTAATGACTAAGACAGATCGTATGCAAGAGTGTGTGGGTGAAAGGAGGGGCGTGTGAAGGATTAATTGGGAGGTGAGCGAATGGGAGTTGAAGCAGAGTGAAAAAGAGATACTATGCTTTTGAGATATTCTGCAACCTTCAGCTTTCCCCCACTTTTTCTTCCGAGAATAATTTGGATATAATACAACAAATTCAGAACTTCTTCTAAGGATTGAATGCCACACTAAGTCCATACCTAGAGAAGAATTTCTGCACCATAGATTAAACACAAGTAGAAAGAATCATAATTACAATAGGGGCGCTCTGAATTTTCCTTATTTCAATAACCACTGTGCATGTACAATCTTGCAAAGAAAATGAACTTGGTTTCACAGTAAAAAAAAAAAAAAAAAAAAAAAAAAAAGAGCTCAGTTGTAAAAATGTGCAGTTTTTACTAATTAAAAACACAGATATGCACTCTTCAAAGACAGCTAAGAAATATGAATTGATACATTGAAATTAAAGGACTAAGTATTTAACCATGCAGGCAAATAAAGCCACACAGAATTTTTTCTGTATGAATGCAAAAATACATAGCTCATTTTGGTGCCATTTTCTATTCTTAGAGTCAAAGCTGTTACCAAGTTGGAAATTAGGAGAAGAGAGAAGATGTGCTCAGAAAAAAAAAGTTTCAAGTATCTCTTTAAAGAGTGTCAATCAGGTTAACAGCTCAATGACTAAATTATGATACCTAGTTACAAGGGTCAAATCAGACAGGAAAGTTTGTTAACAGTATTTTTTGATGTCTTTCTTGTTTTGTATAAGAAAAGATAATATAAGAATTAATAAATGGCTAAAAGTCACACAACAATAGAAACAGTAGCTTGGGAGGCATGTGTTTCAGTTCACTCCTTCAGCACCAGTTGTCCAATATACACTATCTTCTGTCAAAAAATGATGCTGGTTACAACTCTTCGTTGTTTCTGACTTGCTCCTGACATCTAGTCTACCCTAACCAGAGCTTTTATTATTCATAGCTGCAAGTCATTATGAGGGTTTGATCTATGTTATCAATCATATTTTTTAGTGTTTTATTCTTTTTAGATGCAGAATTTTAAAACAGAGGTTATTATATTCATAGCCAATAGAGAATAAGATAATTTGCAAAAATTTGTTAATAACAGTCCTTGAATCTTTGAGGTAAGCAAGGTATAAACATGTGTGTTTTTGTAAAATTTCATTAAGCTTTACTAGTAACTATATCTGAGGAATTATGTCCATCGAAACTCATATTTCAATTCAACTGAATACACTGCCTGATTTAGTCAGATCTGCAAGGGACAACCATTTGCTATCTCCCCAACGTACTCTCTATGCTAAGCTACTGATGAATTCCAGAGAAGGAGGAGAAACACTGAGAAAAAGATACATTGACCAAGATGGAAAACCACTGGCTAGGAATGCCTTTACTCCAACTCATCAGTCAGTTCTGACAGGGATAATTTTCTGGTAGAGAACTGGGAAAAGAAAAGAATTATATACAAAAATGACTAGGTATCACAGAGTGTATCCTCTAGGACAGTAGGTAAATATGGCATTCTATCCAGAGACATGAGAAATGCCCTGAAGAGAATGCTCTGTTGAAGGACCCTACTATGTGTTCTCAGAAGAGTTTGATGGCTCAGACTTTGACAACTAGAGTGTAGGAGACCTTCCTTGGGTGAAGAAATGAAGAACATTTTCCTGAATAAATTCATACATGATAGCATCACCGCTTCTTTCCTTCTTTTATTAATTCATAAAAGACTTTCTACATGACTGTATTTTTCTCACAGGATGTGAGAAAACTTGCAAATATGATAGAAGAAGTTGTCTTAGAGTTTCTACTACTGTGATCAAACACCATGACTGAAAGCACTTTGAGAAAGAAAGTGTTTATTTCACCTTTTCTTTTAAGTTCATCACTGATGAAAGCCAGGGCAGGGACTTAAGGCAGAAATTAAGTAGAATCCATGAAGGAGTTTCCTTATCAGCTTGCTCTCATATATTGAACATCCTGCTTTCTTTTATCATCCAGGATCACCCACCCATGGGTGGCATAACACACAGTGGCAAAAGCCCTCCCACACCAAATATAATCAATAAAATGCCCTGTAGATTTGCCTACAAGCCAATATCAAGAAAGCATTTTCTCTATTAAGATTCTTTTTTTCCCAGATGATGCTAGCTTGTGTCAAATTGACATAAAAAATAACCAGCACAATTGACCCCTTGTCATCTTGACACACACATCATTTTTAAGTCACAATATTGCCTTTCATTTTGTACCCAACCTATCATGTTAATATTAATAAGACAATGTAAAACATTCCAAATTTAAAACACTCCAACTTTAAAACACACTCTTTAAAAATTTCAACACTTGAAAAGTTCAGTCTCTTTAAAACATCCAAGGCCTCTTTTAAAGTTCAAAGTTTCTCTAAAATAGCCATAAGTCCTTCTAAAACTCCCAAGTCCCTTTAAAAGTTCAAAGTCTCTCAACTGTGGGTTCCTGTAAAATCAAAATAAGTTAAATACTTTCTTATCCCAAGAGGAATAACCAGGGTCTGATCAAAATCAAAGAAAAGCAAGGGTCAAATCTAATAGTATAAAGCTCAAAGTCAGATTTTCTGGAAATCATGATCTTCTGGTTTCCAAAGGGACTGGTTTACTCCAGCTCTCCATCTCTGATATCCGCAGCACATACAAACTGTCTTAGAGTCAGGTTCACACTGCTATTGTCCTTAGTGATCATCCCATGGCATTGGCATCTCCAAAGTGCTGGAATCTCCACTATAACTGGGCTGCATCTTCACCAATAACATCTCTTGGTCTCTCTTTATAAACTCTTGGTACTTGAAACATGGTACCAAGCCTCAGCTTCTCTCAATGATTCTTTCATGTTTTCAAAACAAGTACAACCTGGGTGACTTTTACCGAGTTCTGCTGCCAACTGGAAATACAGTTTTGTCCCTGTCTAGACCACAGCTTTTATGTGATAAACCCAAAGAAGCACTTCTTGCAGGATTTTTCTCAAAAATGCTTTTCCCCCTTAATTATCACTAATTTCTCAGCTCTAATTAGAATTTGTTGTCCCAGCAAACAAAAGATTTTTTTTTTAGTAGTTCTTAGTTCAAAATATTGGACAGCCTCAACAAAGTCATTTGTGGACTTTCACAACTTCTGAAACTTCCCAAGCCGGATTTACACAGCACTGCTCTTGCATTGTGTTCTAAGTTCCTATAACAGCTCAGTAATCGCTGGACACTCAATGACTTTTTCAGCATAAACTTTGAAAATCCTTCCACTGTCCTCTCCAAAACACATGGTTTAGTTCTGTCACAGCAATACCTTACTCCAGTTTCTGTCATAGGATTTCTACTGATGTGATAGAGTATCACGACCAAAAGCAACTTGGAGAGAAAAGATTTGTTTTACATACGTTTTCACATCACCATGTGCCACTACGGGAAGCCAGGCAGAAACCTGGAGACAGGAATGGATTCATAGGCCATAGAGAAATACTTCTTGCTTGTTTTCGTCCCATGGCTTACTTGGTTTACTTTTTATAGTAGTAAAGGGCACCAGGATAGAGATGGCATTGCCCATACTGAACTGGATTCTTCCACATCAATCATCAATCAAGAAAATGCACCATCAGCTTACCTACAGGCCAATCTTACATGGTCATTTTCTCAACTGAAGCTCCCATTTTTGAAATGACAATACATTATATATAAAGTTGACATAAAACTAGCCTATACATGAGAACATAAGGTCAGAAATGGAAAGGCCAGAGAGATCAGAAGCTTTAAAACTGTAACAAAACTAAAGATACTAGTACAGCTAAGTGTACAAAATATTTGGTACTTTGGAGGCATTAAACACTTCATACTTTTTACTTTTATTCATCCTGTAAAGCGATCTTATGACTGATTTGCTATCACTATCCCGTTTTGTAGATAGAGGAAACGACACACAGAGAAGTCTCAGATCCAGTGCATAGCAGAACTGGGATTCAAAACAACTGTAGCCTCCTTCAGCCCCATGTTCAGTAACCAGCTTCTGTAACACTCTTTGAAAGAAGTGTGTATTTTAGCCATAATATGTTCTAAATCTTTCTTGTCTTGCATAGGTAAGTCTGAAATTTTGTTCCTTTTAACTGGGACTAAAAGCAATAGAACCTTGAAGAGTAGCAACCAGAAGACCTTCCTCCTTATATTTATGTAAGAGGTGAATTGTGTTAGAATGTGGCAAGGTGCAGATTTTGGGGATGAACAAACTCAGAAACCCAGCTGATCCTTCTGGTAGGTGAGTGGGATCTCCCATTTGCAGCCCTGCTGAAGCACACCAGCCTACTGCTGTGAGCAAGAATGCGAGTCACGCCTGCTCAGGCGCCGTTTCTTCCATCCCACTAAGGAATCTGACGGGTCAATGCAGAGTGTAGGCTGTCAGAAAAGTTATGTGTGATTCAAGCAAATGACAAAGAACATAAGTGACATAATTCATCCTCTCAGCTTTCAGGCTGACTTCATGACAAAATACAAACTATGTTTTAACAAGACTTATTTCTTAAAATTTAAACAGTTACAAAAGTAGTCTAATGGAAATATTTGTAAGTTTAGAATGCTGGAGGATTCTTTTTAAGTTGTATTCTTTTAAAAGTTTCTTGTCCACATATAAAATGTCCCTTAATCACATCTACACTGCCAACCCTCACTCCAGTTTCTAATCGATCCTTTCAACACATCTCACTCTTAACTTCAGATCCTCATTAACGATATACATTTTCACATACCATGTGAGGTTGTCCACAGAGGCACAATCCCCCACTATCCTCCACCAAGAAAACTGACTCTCCCCAATGCAGGACCCAATTGTCAATAGCTCCTCAGCTAAGGGTGAGGCTTCTATAGTTCCTTCCCCAGTCATGTTGGACAGTTTAACAGGCTTGATTTTCTTTATGTGTTGCACCCACAACCCCAACTGCTGTAAGATTATGTGTGTCGCAGCCATTTCCTGTCCAGAGGACAGGGTTGTAAAGTATTTCTCCTCATGCTTCATCTCTTACTCTCTTTTCACTGCATCTCGCTGACCATCAAAGGTGGGGGTTTGATATACACGGCACTTCTATGGCTGATAACACATTCGCAGGACATTGCATTATACTGCATTATCCAGTATTGATAGCAATCAGAAGCTTCTCTGACCAAAGTTGAAACAGTGAAAAACATCTATTGATTTAAATAACTTAGATGGAGCTTGACAACCTGACTGTTTAGCAAAACACTAGCAATTAATTCTCTTTGGGGGCCTCTG
>JANHMN010000006.1:43180008-43255223 GCA_030674055.1 Rhabdomys pumilio
ACAGATTCAGAGACAAAGGCAGAGAGACACATCAAAAGAGACAGAGATAGTCAGCAAAAGACAGATGGAGACAGAGAGAGACAGAAAGAGTAGAAAATTAAGGAAAACCAATGACTACATTGCAAATGGTGAAACTTATGAAAGCAAGTTAAAATTTGTACTTAATTTAGAAAGTAAATTAAAAAAAAAAAGATACACCAAGAAGGAAGAAAATACATATAACTTGTTATACAAATACGATTACATAAAATTAATACAATCAAATCTATCTCAAATTATATTTAAACACGTAATCTAATAATACATATTTTATGAAATTGAAAGCAATTAGCAGCAAGCACTAAATGGTAGTATTAACATTAAAATTGTTTAAATAATAAATTACAAAGAAAAAAGCTCCTTTTCAAATAATGAAATGCAGTGTTTTACATTGTTCTACAACTCATTCACACTAGTAATTTTTTCAGCAAACTTCCAAGAGGAAAAATACTTTTTGGCCATACTGAACATGACTGACTTGATTAGTAGTTTAATTCTTCTATCTCTGGGCATATGTATGTGTAGGTATGTGAGAAATTGTTTTTTAAACATCTTTTAAAAACATAATCATTCCAACAGTCACAGAAAACAGGCTGTGTATCAGCAATCCGAAGCTTTCTTACTTTGATTTATATTTGTAATTGGTGAAAATATTTAAATATTATACATCTATTTTTAAAGTAACTGTTAAACTTTTATTAACTCTATCATAGGTATACTTTCCTGAAAATAGTTTTATATTCAAGAGCACAGGAAAGAGTTATAAATTTGACTAAGCAGTGTAATCAAAAGAAAATTCCAATGTTCCCAGATAAACAGTACTCAAACATAGTCTCAGCATTCCCTGGTCCTCCAATGTACATTCAAAAGTCAAATTCATTTTCAGTATAGTAATTATGTCATTTGAATATTCTGTTATCTTCTGTGTGGATATGATAGAGTCTTCTGGAAGCCTTATGGCTTGCTACTCAGCAGCTGAATCCAAAGACCGACCTAGAAATCCACTGCACTCTAGATTCAGGGGAACAGCAAAAGAGAAATTGTAATACCTTTTTCCTATCTCATGTTTGCTTTAGAAGACATGATTTTTCATGTTTACTTCCTAGATTTACTTCCAGCTTTTAGAGAAATCTCCACACTGACTTTCACAGTGGCTCCACCAGTTTGTATGCCCACCAGCTTTTCACACATCCAGTTGTCAACATTTGTTGTCTTTATTTTTTGTTTTGTTTAGGCTTGTTTGTGATCTTAGCCATTCTAACTGGGATAAGATAAAAATCTCAAAGTAGTTTTGATTTGTATTTCTTTTTTGATTCAGAATCTTAAATTTTTTTTAATGTTTCTCACTCTTCTGTATTCTGTCTTTTGTCCTTTGGATCTATGCCTCATTTTTGACTCTATGACTTGTTTTTGTATTGGTGTTAACTTTTTTTTTTTTTTAGTTCATTTATGTTCTAGATAAAATCCTTCCAAAAAGCTATGACATTACTGGACTCTACATCTCAGTATCTCCTCATCAAGTTCATTTTAGTTACATTCTTAATAATCAGGAAATTGAAACAGTATACATGACCATGAACTGATGAATAGATAATGAAATTGTGGCATATTTATACAATGGAATATTAGTCAGCTGTTAAAAAAAGTTTAATAATGAAATTCCAAGGTATATTGATGATACTGGAAACAATCACCCTGAATGAGGCAACCCAGACCTAGAAAAACAAACATCTCATGTCTTTTCTCATTTGTGGGTATAAACATTGAATCTTCAGATATGTGCACTTCATTTAGAATGCTCATGAAGGTCTAAAAATTGTTAAGGTGACATGGGGGTTTGCGTCTATAAATGGGGAAATAGAGACCATTTGTATAAAGAGTTAAAAGGAAAAAATTGTACCTAATGGATTAATTTGGGGGAGATAATAAGAGTTCTGGATGAAAGAGGAAATAAAGGAAGGGATAAATAACCTTAGCATCCTTTTCAAAAATCAGATTTAACCTATTACTATAGAAGCTTAGACAAACAAAAATCAACCCCCCCAAAAAAAAACAAAAAATAAAACACAACATAACAACAAACAACAACAAAAATAATTAAGCAAGCAAGAAAACAAAAAACAACAACAAAAATCAGAATCAGGAACACAAATTAAAAGAAAGAGAGTCCTGCTCAAAAAGTACCCTTCTTCCACCAATGAGTTTGAGTCTGTTTCCCGATTCTCCTTTTCTGTTTTCCAGTGTTGTTTTGGCTATCTTGTGACTTTTGAGTTTTCTTATAAAATTTAAGATTTAGCACATTACAATTTTAATGGAGATTGCATTGACTGTATATTGTTTTTGCTGGGATGGACATTTTCACTCTATCCTGGCAATTCATGATCATGGGAGGTCTTTTCATCTTCTAATATAATATTGAAATGTTTTTACAGTGTCTTTCTTAAATTCTTTATTGTTAAAGCATTTTAATTGTCTCATTAGGTTTATTTCAAGATCTTCCTTCCTTCTTTCCTTTCTCTTGTTCTTCTTTTTTCTCCCTTTTCCTTTTTGCTTTCTCATTCTAAACTATTATGAGTATTGTTTCCCTGATTTTTTTCCAGTGTGTTTGTCATTTGCACAGGAAGGCTACTACTCGTTTGTGCTAATTTTTTGTTCTGCCACTTTTGTGAATGCATTAATCAACTGTAAGAATTTTCTGGTGCAGTTGTTAGGGTTTTTCATGTATATTATTATCTTATCTACAAATAAAGATGCTTTGACTTCTTTCAAATTAGTATACAATTTGCCTTCTTCACTCTTGTATTGACTTAGCTAAGACTTCAAGTACAATGTTAAGCAGAAGAGGCAAGACTGAACATCTTTGGTTGTTCCTGATTTTAGTGGGAATAGTTTGAGAATTTTTCTCTTCTTCTAATGAGGTTAGCTATGAGTTTCTTGCATATAGTCTTTATTATAGTGAGATGTATCCTGTATCACTGCTTTTTCCAGAATATTTATAGTGAATGGATACCGGATATTGTCAAAGGCCTAAGTATATTAGTACCCTCCAGGAGTTTAGTAACAATTCCTTAAATATGTAGAAATTTTCTTTAGCAATATTGCTTAAATATTTATAGCAACTGCTAAAAGTATTGAAGATACTTAATGCACAGCTAACTCTCCAGGCTGTGAGACACCTGAAAACAACCTACCACATTCACCAGGACTGAATGGGAAAGCCCACTTTCACCAGGACTGAATGGGAAAGCCCACTTTCACCAGGACTGAATGGGAAAGCCCACATTCACCAGGACTGAATGGGAAAGCTCTATCTTGTTCTCAGCTTTAAAGCTGGGGTTAACTTTCTATGGGGAGAATGAGCTGTGGAAAGAGGAATGTATTCTTGCCAAGAATAAATAAGCAATAAATTAAATTTAACATTTACTAATTAGCTCATAAAATAATAAACATATTTAAAAAATAAGACAACTTTTGGATTATTTCTGTCCTCTTAGCAATCTAAATAATGAGAAAGATTTCAAATTCTGAAAAGTTAATTTGAGCAGTCTTTTAAGCTTATGTGTAAAGGATATAGAAATTTCTAATGGCTTACATAATTTAAAGATATTCTGACATTTGATTCATTTAATTATTAGTATTTTAATTGAATATTTCAACACTTGTTAAAAATAGCCTAAGGTCAAATGTCACTTCATGTTATTTCTCATTTAAGAAATCCCAAAGATATTTGGTTAATGAATAAAAGAGCTATTAAGACAAAGAAAAATGTAATCATATAAATTACAATAAATCATATAAATTATGTGAATCATATAGGTATGTGTTGTACTACTCCTCTGGAAATTTTATAGGTGTAATTTATAGTTTTTTTCATGAAATTTCAGACTGTAAATAAAAGCATGCCAGAGTATTAAAAACAACAAACAGTGTCTGCCTTTGCATTGGAAGGCTTGTGCACAAGGAGGAGTAGAGACAAGGAACACTAAAAGGAAGACCTCTCAGAAAAGGTAATCTCATTTCATTTCCTTTATGACTACCAACTTAATGACAAGAAGTTACTTTAATATTTAGTGTGACATGCTTAGTTGTCAATAAGATGCTACCATGTGAATAGATAGACAGCAGTTTGCTGGCGCTATAAACAATATGATGAGGAACCTGCTTCGTCACTGACTAGGTGAGATGAGGATTTAAATGTCCTCCCAGAAACTACTCTAAGTCTATCAATAGATACAGTTTGTATAAACAACATTGACTTATTCTCATATGTGGATCAATAATGAGAATAATACATCATTGTAGGTATCACAACTCATCAGCATGTGAGGATATCAGAATTAAACCAACAAAGACTTTTACAGTACTTATGTCAATACCAAATGATCATTAGTTAAAGTCTTAAGATCATGACATTTTAGAGGATTATGAACTGCACTATATTGTTAAGGACTATATTTGGGAGGGATTGGTTCTACCACAGATACCAAATTTCACACATAAAATGCTATAATATTTTAATATATCCTATACACATCTTCATGTATATTTTACTTATGTCTAGGTTACTTACAAGGATTCATACACTGTGAGTTCTATATAAACCCTTGTTGTGGGCAATGAGCTAGCTCAAGAGGTAAAGGCTCTGGTTGCCAAGGCTGATGAATCAGTTTATCAAAAGAATCCGTTTATCCTCTGATGAACATATGCAATACAAACACATACGCAAATGAATGTCATAAAACTTTAAGTATTAATTAAGAAATTTTTTTAGGGCTTAATGGTTGAATAAAGGTGTTTTTTGCATTTTCCCAAGCATACTGACCCATAGTTGGTAATGTCTGTAAATATAGATCCTGAATATATGGCAAGATATTTCATAGTTTTATCCAGGTTGTACACACACACACACACACACACACACACACACACACACACACACTATATATATATATATGTATATATATATATATATTTGTATTTTGTATATGTATATAGAATATTTGAATATAATATATACATAATTTAATTTTATATTTATATGTAATATATAATATTATACATTATATTTATATAATGGCTACATTAAAATATATTAACAGAATTTCAGATATTTATAGTATAAATAAATATCTTAATGAATTCTTCCTCATCTTAATCCTCTATCATTTTACACACACTCACTATGAAAGTATCTGCTATATGTAAGGGAAAAATATTTTGAATAGTTAATTTTTTAATGTTATAATATGTAAATAAAGAATTATCTCACTTTCTTTATTTTCATTCCTAGTGTGATTCAAAGATGGGCTAATATTCACTCCATTATCATTCTTCTTGGAAGAATAAACATCGAGGAGAATGGTCTGCAAAGGTGGTGCATACTCAGGAACTTCTGACCTGCACCTATAAGTGTTCTGCATAAAGCCCCTTAGTTAACATTTAAAAGGTGACTCAGTAGATTCAGTAGATAGTAAACATCCTACAACACAAGACACAAGCACACAGAAACAGCTAAACCCAGAGATGTGAGTGGAGAGCACTGAGCACTGAACAACAGGGAAAGGCAAGTTTTGTCTTAATGTACAGCTCTTTTCTGGAGATGTGAACCCAAGCTAAAGTCTTCTGTTGGTCTCAAGGTAAGAAAGAGGACAAGCTTCTTGTGGATCAGAATCCTTTCAAGGGAACGCAACCTGTTCCACAGTGACAGCTTTGTCTATGACGTGAGGAAGCAAACACAAATCACATCTGGGGAAACATTCACAGTTCAGACTTCAGGAACACAAATGGTGAAATAGAACACTGCTGACATCAGCAGAAACCGCAAATCATGGGTACAAACTTCATCAGTTATTTTGAGTTGTCACATGTGAAATTTAAAACAGTGACTGCATATCAAATAAAATTACAAAACAGACTGTATTATGAAATACAATATTCAAAGTTATTATGGTAAATCGAATTAATTAAATCTTTGAATTTGAAACCGAGCAAGAAAGAAAAAAGCAGCTTCTAGGAAATGCCCAAACAGACTTGGAAAAAAGAAAGACATTTTTAAATAAAATATTCATTAAACAATACATTGTTTAATGGAACCAGATTACACATAGTTTGAGAGAGAACTAGAGAACTATGCAACAAAATGTCACAGATTACTGTAAGTGAAGCAAAAGTAGATAAGACTGTAAGCCTTATGGAGGATGAAGGTGGCCATTAAGGAGAGAATGAGAAGGTTTTAAAAGAGTTTTTGTTATTCTTCTAAACAAATGACATGAAGAATTGATATGTAAAAGGAAAATGACTACGACTTTTTCCTATGGTAACAATAGACAAAATTTACAGAGAACTTGAGATAGAAATACAAAGGAATCTGTCTATGCCTGTGTGTATTCTTGTCAATACCCAGAGAATATCTTAAAATCAACCTGTGAGGGGGTAAAGAAATAAATGAAAATTGTCATTTACCTTGTTTTTACAACACTCCAGAGAGAGAATAAAACCCATTCAAGATGAGGTACATCGAGGAGGAAATATCTCTCATCTTGCGATTGTGTTTTCAAAGGAAAAAAAATCAAAGCATAGATGCTAAATGACATTTTTAAATAATAATCTAATCATTAACCCTTTTCCATATTTAATGTTACCTTTTTATTTTGTTCTGTATCTTTTCCTTAATCTGTCTTCTCTTTGCCTTTGGAATCATCATTCTACAGTCTACAACTGTGATGTTTTGTAAATGCTCGGTCCATCTAATGGCACTAATGGAGGTGTGGCCTCATTGGAGTAGGTGTGGCCTTGTTGGAAAAAAATGTGCCATTGTGGGCTTGGGCTTTAAAACACTTGTTCTGATTTCAGTGTATCAGGTTTTATGTGGAGATTCTTGATCCACTTGGACTTGAAAGTAGAAAAGAGCTTAGAACACATGGGCACTGGGAAAAATTTCCTGAACAGAACACCAAAGACTTATGCTCTAAGATCAACAATTAACAAATGGGACCTCATGAAATTGCAAAGCTTCTGTAAGGCAAAGGACACTGTCAATAGGACAAAACAGCAACCAACAGATTGTAAAAGATCTTTACCAACCCTACATCCTACAGAGGGCTAATATCCAATATATACAAAGAACTTAAGAATTTAGACTCCAGAGAAACAATTAATCCTATTTAAAAATGCGGTACAGAACTAAACAAAGAATTCTCAACAGAGGAATACCAAATGGCTGAGAAGCACCTAAAGAAATGTTTAAAATCCTTAGTCATCAGAGATATGCAACTCAAAACAATCCTGAGATTTCACCTCATTCAATGAGATGAAGTCAGAATGGCTAAGATCAAAAAACTCAGTTGACAGCAGATGCTGGCAAGGATGTGGAGAAAGAGGAACACTGCTCCACTGTTGGTGAGATTACAAGCTGGTACAACCACTCTGGGAATCAGTCTTGTGGTTCCTCAGAAAATTGGACATAGTACTACTTGAGGACGCAGCTATACCATTCCTGAGCCTATACCCAAAAGATAATCTAACATAAAACAAGGACACATGCTCCACTATGTTCATAGCAGCCTTACTTAGAATAGCCAGAAGCTAGAATGAACATAGATATCTTTCAACAGAGGAATGGACTCAGAAAATGTGGTACATTTACACAGTGGAGTACTACTTCATCATTAAAAACAATGACTTCATGAAATTATTAGGCAAATGGATGGAATCAGAAAATAATTGTCCTGAGTGAAGCAACCCAGTCACAAAAAACACACACATGGTATGCATTCACTGCTAAGTGAACATTAGCCCAAAAGCTCAGAATACACAAGATACAATTCACAGACCACATGAGCTCATGAAGAAGGAAGACCAAAGTGTGGATGTGTCGGTTCTTCTTAGAAGGGGGAACAAAATACTCAAGGGAGAAATTAGGTGACAAAGGGTGGAGCAGAGACTGAAGGAAAGGC
Organism: Rhabdomys pumilio; assembly: GCA_030674055.1. Taxonomy (NCBI): domain Eukaryota; kingdom Metazoa; phylum Chordata; class Mammalia; order Rodentia; family Muridae; genus Rhabdomys; species Rhabdomys pumilio. Next base: position 43,188,003 of record JANHMN010000006.1, read on the forward strand.
CATTCAGAGACTGCCACACCTGGGGATCCATCCTGTATACAAACACCAAACCAGACACTCTTGTGCATGCCAAGAAGTGCTTGCTGACAGGAACCTGATATAGCTGTCTCTTGAGAGGCTCTGCCACAGCCTGACAAATACAGAGGTGGATACTCAAAGCCAACCACTGGACTGAGCATGGAATTCCCAATGGAGGAGTTAGAAAAAGAACTGAAGAAGACGAAGGGTTTTTCAATCCCATAGAAACAACAACAATATCAACCAACCAGACCACCCAGAGCTCTCAAGGACTAAACCACCAACCATAGAGTACACATGGAGGGACCCAAGGCTCTAACCTTATATGTAGCAGAGAATGGCCTTTCAGATATCAATGGGAGGAGAAGCCCTTGGTCCTGGGAAGGCTCTATACCCCAGTGTAGGGGGATGCCAGGGCAGGGAGGCAGGAATGTGTCAGTGGGTGGGTGAGCACCCTAGTAGAAGCAAGGAGAAGGAGGATGGGATGGAGGTTTCCTGGGGGGAAACTGAGAAAGAGGATAATATGTAAAATGTAAATAAATAAAATATCCATTTTTTTTAAACCCTAGCTGCCTGGAAGTCAGTCTTCTTTTAGCAGCCTTCAGATAAAGATGTAGACCTTTCAGCTCCCCCTGCACCATGCCCACCTGGATGCTGCCATGCTTCTGCCATGATGATAATGGACTTTGTATCCAAAGAGAAGGGCCAAAGACTAATTTTCGACTTGTCAGAAATTCAAGAGTTGGGAGCAAGGATCTATGACATATGCACGTCAGAAATAATGGAGTCGAGAGACAGGGTGACATTCACCAGGAAAATATTGTGAGCAGGGATGGAAGAGGATATGGAAAGAAATTGAGAATAACCTAAAGGTTGTAGGGTAGCATCCCATGGCAGCTAGGAACACAGAGGGCTCTGCAATCAGATGGAATTTAGCTGTGCTTAACCTTCCATAACAAGATAAATTTTCATATGCTTGTTATCCTCAAATTTGGGGAAATTTTTGTGAAATCTGGAGATATTGTACCCTTACTTCTTATTCTTTTGAATTCTGACCTTGTATTCTGCTTAAGGGCTTGGTTTAATGCTATATAGTAAAAGACATAGGAAAGCTTAAATGTGCATATGTGTTTGTTGACTCTTATCAATTTTGATAAAATTTTTTTTAAAAAAAATCACTTGATCACTTTCAATACTTCAATTTTAAGAATTACAAGAATTACCAACGTTTCACCAGTCAGGTGAGAGCTCGTCTAATCTAAAGCGTTATAGGATATAAGATTGCATAAAACACAGACCAAGGGAAAAATCAAAGTCTGGGATTTGTTAGTTTTTCTGATGACTTGAAAATGTCAAAACGAACGAACATCTGATCCCTTCAGGAAACCTGGTGTTAACAAGGGAGAATTATTCACTCAGAACGAGAGCTCCAGTATCTGTTCAGGAGCAGTTGGAAGCAGAGACAATTACATCAGGTGAAGTTCTTTTATGACTGGCAGAGTTGATTCGAGGTGAAAGAGAAAATGCAAAAATTTGGGACTCCAGATGGCAAGAGATCTATTTTTAGGCCAATAGGAACTTATATTTGGTTAGGGCACTTAACAGAATGAGTAGCAGAAGTATGTTAAAAAGTAATTTAGACCTGCATTTGAAAGGGGAGAGCTTGGGGCAGACAGGAGCAGGTGTCAGTCAGGAAACAGCTCAGGTCAGCCAGCAAGTAGGAGGAAACAAAAGACAAAAAGAGAAGATGCATACTCAAACTTTCTCAGAAAGGTTGGCTCCTTCAAATCCTTACTGAGACATATACAAGTTAAATGTGGAAATAACCCAAGTGCAAGGACTCTCATTCTATGTAGGAAACGATTATTTCAAATTTGAAATTATGTTAATTTAATTCCATTTCCACACTTGTTAACAAAATACTCACTTCTTTCATTAAACACAACAACAACAAAAACAAACAAACAAACAAACAAATAAAAACATTTGAAAAAAAAAATTTGACTAAAAGACTGAAGTCAATTTCCTAGAAATAAGAGGGCCTTGGAAAAGTTAGGAGTGGAAAGAGAACATACAAAAGTTCTTTTATCTGAGTACAATTCTTTTGTCATAAAAGCAGCTTAGAATCTTTTCAGCAGCCAGTACTTCTGAGGAGCCACTTAGTCGTGTGCTCCAGGCTTCAAGGCTGCGTTCATCACATCACATCACACCTAGTTCGGGTTTACCTGTCATTCTGTAGACATGGCCTCCTTCTCCCACCGAGACATAGAAATTAAGCCCTTGAGATGACAGGTACAGCTTCAGGAAGAAAAGGTTTAAATCAGGAAGTTGGTCTGAGAGCTGGATAGTCCAGTGTGATGTCCAGTTTGGCATTCAGTCTTTACCCTGAAAATCATTCTATGGAAAACATAAAACTGAAGTTCCAGTTGACACAAACAGTGATGTAAAGTTCAAGGTACATTATTAATGGTATTATTTAATTCTATCCCTAGGAAGGGGTGATTAAACAAGATTATCTAGATGTCTGAATTTCTAAGACTTTCTCTATGGTTGCAAAGCATGGATGTTCTTGAATAAAAGCTTTGCTTTTAATAGAATACATATCTAATTGATGAAATTCTGAGAATAAAGTGAAAAACTGTAAAGATATTATTTTTAACTATGGGCACCCTGCCAGGATGTACTGTATTATGGTCACGAAATTCTTCCCTGTGTAATTGGACCAGTTGTATGTGCTGCCTGCCTGTCTGCCAAACAATGTGAGGATTTGCTAATATATGTGATGGAGCCCTTGAGAATAACTGCTGTGTTATTATGACATTAAAGTTCCCTTGAATACAGATTTCAAATTAGATGGCTAAAGAGCCAATTGAGGCATAAAATACTTAATTCGTTTTTAACATTAAAATGTATCTATTTACTACTAAATATTGTTGCAAATTATTATTGATAGGTGGACAATTATTTGTGTGACTTAGTGCTCTTTCCAGGAATAAGACTATCTATCATCAAATTGGCTTAATAGAAATTATGTTGCTTTATTAGAGCACTTGAGTGCCTATCTGATGGACTCATGGATATTTGATTTCCATTTTTCTTGTTTCTTTTATATTTACTTTTTCTTATTTTTTGAGACTTTCATGCAGGCACTCAATGAAATACGATAATATCTACTACTCATTACCCCCTTCCCCTTCCAACTTTCTTTATATCCTCCACAGCATACCCTCCCCCAACTTCAGGTCTTTTTACTTTTCTCCTATTTTAAACCGTTTTGTTTTTGTATATATGTATGTATGTATGTATGTATGTATGTATGTATGTATTTATTTTTGCAATTAGTCTTGCCCATACATGTGTGGATGTGGGGTCATCCTCTGGATCATGGGAAACCTGCCAGTGCTTGATAAAGAATTAATCTCCCTCCCCATAGCAAGCATCCACTGTCAATAGCTCCTCAGTGTGGGTTATGGCCTGGAGATCATCCACCTCACCCATACTGGGATTTTGGAGGTTGTGATATTATGCAGGTCTCAAGCGGGATAAAACAGAAAAATTATGGTACACTTTAGAAAAATATGGTTTCCAAACAGGTGTGCAAGTTAATAGTATCATAACATGGAGGAAAAATGACTGATTTGCCAATACCAGTGGAAGTCTATCTGTTTCAAAGGTAAGTTGCAACAAGAAAGAAGCTGTGATTTCAAATAGAGTTTTAAAGTTAAGGACTGAATCCAAGCTCTGTCAGAGCAGATCCTATTGTGATGGTAATGACATGCTGTGTGAGAAGTGCTGGTTTTCTTGGAATGGAGAGAGAAAGACATTTGCTGTGATTGATGTACACATGAGGGTCAAACCACAAAATCACTGACTTGCTGACTGTCCAACTCAGTGTAACTGGGTTGTTTATTTTACTAAGAATTCCAAGTTTGTATTCAAGTGTGTGTGTGTGTGTGTGTGTGTGTGTGTGTGATTATGCTATGAGCTCATCACATTTTAAGGAGGAGAAAGGGTATTGTAGGTAGCATTAGAGTCACTTTCTATATGCTTTATGATGGAATCCATGTACCTTATCAGTACAGTGCAAGACCACCCAAGAGGTCTTCATGGTTTCACTACATTTCCCATAACTTACCAACAGATTATTGAAAGTAGCTAATGGGAGAGTATATGTTGCCAATCTCTCCAGTTCACAATTTGGCTAGAGACAAAATAGGAAATGATTTTGAGGCCTCATTATGTCCAATAGGATTAAATACTTTTTAATATTTCATATTCATTTTAAGGTTAAGCAAATTAAAGAATATCAACCTATCTGAGGTGAGCCATGGTGGAAGTCTGCAGATCTGAAGTCTGTTCTCGGTTCCTAGAGTTCCTTCCAAAGGGGTGTGAGAGCTCAATAAAATAGAGAGGATTTCCAAAAACCTGTTCTGCAGCTCCTGAGGGATTTGGGAGGAATGGATACTCTGGTTTCTCAGGCCAAGAGAGCTAAATTTTATCAGGTATTCTAAAGTCCTGGCAAAATGAAAGAACCTTCAAAGAAAAGAAAAATCAAGATTACATTTTTCTTTCTGGGGACAGGCTATGGCTTCAGGTTTAAAGAGAAAAGCTGTGAAATATAAAATGTCTTGTCTTTACAAATGAGGGACTTAAAATTAGATATAAGACCCTTTCAGTTTTTTTTTCCATGATTCCTGAGAGTGTACCCTTTCTTTATCAGAGATGAAAGAATAGCCTGTTTCAGTGTTCTGGTCTGGGCTTTTTTGACACACCATAACGATTTCTTTTTGAAATAATTTAAACCTGGATCAATAAAAAGAGTTATAATTAAATAAAAAGGCAAGAAATTCAAATATATTTTAATTGATTCTAATTTATTTAGCGCATGCACACACACACACACACACACACATACACACAGACACACACAAACACAAACACACATGCATGCAAAACCAACCAACCACACAAAATCAAACACAACAAACAACAACAAAAACAAACAAGCAAATCAATTCTGTTTGCTGTTTAATATTTAGAGGAATAAATCAACGATCTTAAACTTCTTTTTTTGTTGTTAGCATATTTTGAAATTGGAAAACTTGAAAAATGTTTAACAATTCAGATCATCTTCCTTAACCAAAGTTCCTTATCCAGACTGCAGAGTATAGAAAAAAGTTGATTTTCTTGGTTTTTATCAAAAGCTTGTACATATTGGCATTGCCTCTATAACAGGAGAAAATGCACTCATTGCACAAAATTCATGACTTACTCACTTCTTTCTTGCTGGAATTTTACTTTGTTTAATTTTTTAGGAGGAATACATTTTAGTTGTTTTCTCTGACTGCCCCTCACAGCAGTATTTTAAAGGTAACACGCAATCATGATGTGCTAATGGCACATTGCTGTTTAATATGCAGGCCTTACTTCCTTCTAATAGTAAGATGGTCAAACTATATTTAAAACTAGTGTCAAAGCAATCATGATCATTGGTGTATATTATCACCTTGACACAATCAAAATCACCTGTGAAGATAGTCTCAACAAGGTATTATCTAGAATGTGTCGGCCTGAGGGTATGTCTGTTGGATAGTTTCTTGATTTTGTTAATGGATGTGGGAAGACTTAATGACAGACAGCGCATGGTTCTCTAGGCTAGAATCCTGGGGTGTCCAAGAGTGGCAAAACAAGCTGTTGCATGTAATTTTAAAAATCCACACTAGCTCTGGCTAGGCTTTAGAATCAGTAGCTGCCAGTTTCTCCTTGCCCAATGCTGAAAGCTGCCATCTGGCCCTGGTTCCCTCAGCTGGTTTGCTAAACCTCCCAAACCCATCCTTCCTGAAAACACCTGCATTTCCACAGACTGACTGCCCATGTGGCAGTTGGCTACACTGACCACCAGTGACCGCTCCGCAGTTTCGCCCACCTAAGTCATTGCAAATAGAAAACATAAGACAGCCTTAATATTTAATACTGGTCAGATTTCTACCAGTAAACCTCCAACCTCAATATGCCTATGCAAAGAACACACAACTCAGTCATAATATTTATAAGCTGTATGCTTAGATTGGGCAGATAACCACTACACTATTCTATTCCCCAGCTATGAGATCCCTTGCTACTTGGGTTTCTCCAGGCAAGAGTGGTTCTGTTCCATCTTCCACCTCCTCTTCCTCCATCTCTCTTTCTGCACCCCTTCTCTCCTCCTCCTTTCTCTCACTCCTTCTCTAAAACTTCCAGCCTTACCTTTCCCTTCCACTGCTCAATCATAGGCTCTAGCCTTTATTTCACCAGATAAAATGGGGAGCAAGTTCACATGGAATCACCTGAGTACTTGATCCAGTCCTTGTAGGGGGCAGGATTAGCATCAAAATACGAACAGGACCAAGACAATCCACAACAACATGCCAGCCATGCTTACATTCATCCCCCCTCTGTTTTAGAAACTGGGCATGCGCAGCTGCTTCAAGGTCCTTGACTTCATGGCAATGTTGAACTATAACTCAGAATTAACCATTTCTACCTTGAGAATATTTTATCATAGCAGAGGAAACTAAAACAGGTGGCAAGTTGAGAAACTAACTATCCTCAAACTCTCTCATGCCTTCTAACCCCAATGATTTCCACTGGATTATTTTCTCTCTCTTTAAAAAAATTGTGATTTTATATGAACATTTATTTTATTCAATGTCCCTCATAATAGTGCTTTATTATTTAATTTTATATAAAACTTCAATATAGAATAGGTCCATACCAATAATCATATGAGTAGAATTATACCAATAGTAATTGCCTGCTTGCAAGAAACTAAATTCTTGAGTCTCTGACAATCAGCAACCTGAGAACAAATGGCTCCTTAGCCACTGATTCTATAGAATGAAGATAGCTGAGGAACAAATCACTGGCCAGTGTCCACATTCTAAAGTGTTAATAGTCAGGAAACATACGAAAAACCTATTAACTACTGATAAATTAAATTCCTACAAAACTAGTCATAGTTAAACAAATGCTAATCTTGGGCAAGGGAATTCTTGACAGTGGGCTGGATAAATTATAATGTTCAATATGCATAATAATTTTAAAAAGCTATTGGCTCAATTACTATGGTTTCAATAAAACAACATTTCACAAGAATTAAATGTGAAGAAGGGCAATGGAGAATAAAGTGACAGTACTTAAATTATAGAAATCGGTCTGTCTTTTACTTGATGAAAATGTTGTTTATATAATTTGATGTTGACATAGTTTCTCAAGTATTTTAAGGGAACTTCTAGCTTCTCATAACATTTTAGGACCCTGAGTTGTGGGAAAGATGGAAAAAGGTGCAGAGGCCCGTGGAAACCCATCCTCTCTGTTAAGCTTAAAATCAGAGAAAAGCTATAATAATCTCACCTTCTAAAGATTCAGAAAATTATTAGGATGAAACTTGTAGTCTAAGGGGAGTGCTAACTTCTAGTGTTATTTTTAAAAGAATCACCCAGAAAATCTAACAAGTAAACCAAGACTCATCCCCACTCACAAGTTATCTACATTGGAAATAAAATGTGTTCTTTAACAGAAAAGTGGTACTCATGCAGTCATAAAGTAAAAGATAAAGACTACAAAACCATAACTACGAGCATTAGAAAGTACACCAGTGATATCCAGAGATGTATTTATTTCTACATCTCAGCCTCTTTGAAAGCATTTTTAGTTTAAGAGCACAGGTGTGTAATTATGGAGATTATTTGTGCTATGTCAGTGTAGATCTTATTATCCATCACCACATAAGCGTAAAGCAAGTTGCTTAGTCTGGGTCAGTGGAGCATGTTGGACAACCTATCTTGTTTTTCCCTTCCATGTCCCTAGAATGATTACATTGATAAAACAAGAACAACTAAAAACTGTTCATTGATCTTGGTTTGTTCTTCCCCTTAGAATATCTGGAATAAATACTGAAACTTAAAATATATTAGAAATAGTAGGCAATATTTGAAAATACTACCACAGAAATTAATCATCAGGTTTGGAGAGGAAGTTTGGAGTGCAGACACTGAGTGAGCACTGAGAGAGCTATTTGTTCTGCAACTCTATGTTCTTCAGTCATTAATGATTTTTTTATTAAAAACACTATTAACAAAATGTAGAAATTTTTAACATGATGCTAGAGTTTTACACACCTGCCACATCTTCTTAAGATGGTAAGATGATTCATTATAAACTACTGGCATCACCCCCAAAAGGTGTTGGATTAAGTGAAAAGAAAAATTATTCCTTGCTTAGTAGATACAATAGTCTCTAAAACCAAAAGACAGAAATTTCAGTATCTGAAATCGAATATAAAATTTTAAATGAAGAGTTTGGAATTTCATCTTGGTTATGGCAGAATATCTAATATTTGACATTTTAGAACACAAATTTAAAGTATCACATGGCTTCTAGGCAGGAAGCATTGAAGTAGCAAGTGAAGGGAGAAGAGAAGCTGGGATTGTGAGTAACAGTACAGTTACTGTCTGCCCCAAGGTATTTCATAATAGTTCCCAGAGTCTGAGATAAAGAAGCATCATGGGATCTTTCACAGGCTCACCATTGTGCACTGCCAAACTCAAATCTCAGTGTAGGATGTGAGTCCTGGGAAAGTTCTAGCCTTATATGCAAGCATGTAAAGTTACAGCTTTGAATAACTAGGGTGTTTGATAAATAATCTCAGTGTGCTTCCAAACACCTTCTGCAAACTTTGAATTGCACTTGTGACTTTCCCATCAGTCTACTCAATCATCTCTATTGGCATTGTCACAAGCTCTGTTTGTTTTTCCTTCTAGGCAGTTTATCTTTTTCAGTTCCCAGGACTCCAGAGACACAAAGGAGTGAACACATGGTATGCAGCATGTTTATTTGCTAACTAATGCCTGGGTTGCTTCATGTTGTGCTCTTGGGTGCCATCTCCCCTGTTGACTAGAGTACGCATGATTATGCCCTGCAACCACAATAGAAACATTTAAGTTCAGTTTCCCTTCTTCTTAAACACAGGAGTTTGGTATCAACATGGCGCTGATAGTTTCAGTGAACGTGGAGACCTCTCCCACTAAAATGTCTGCTGCTCTTCCTGACAGCCATTGTCAGTGGGAATGAGTTCATGAATGAATGATCTAGTACCATTGAAGCCATGCCACAGAATTATTCACACTCTCTAGGCCACAGTGGCTCTCATGGGAATGAGAGTTTAGGAGCTCAACTTCTAGGAGCTCAGCACAGCACAGGAGGCCTAGGCCTCATTTTGACCATTGTCTATATTTCCTCCCACAATCACTTTCTCAGGGCAAACTAGAGTCCACAAGAGTGGGGTCATGACCAGTTCCAGAATTCATTCTCAAAGCGTGTATTTTCCCCTTCCCATTGTCATAAGTCTTGGGTAGAGGCTACGTTGTTTCTATGCCTCTATTCCTTTGGTCATTGTATTATGAGATTTGGGTAACCATATTTTATTATTGATAAAATTACTCAGAACCAAAAGGGTAAAGATTAGGCATTGTGTGTGTTCTTTGTCAAATTCTGAAGTCTAGGAGCCCTTCTGAAACCCTTCCAGAAAAAATTTAAATTTCTCAGATTGAAAAATATATTCTAACTATGAAAACCTTGTCCATCAAGAAAAAAGTAAAATTTAATCCTACTGGGTAAGGTAACTGTTTAGATGGCAGGTGTGTGGTTTCAGTCATAAAAGTCATAGTGCTTATGTAAGCTTACAGTAACAGTTTTGGAGACAAGAATATTATAAGAATATCTTTGCTTTAATACTAGGTATGGGATATGAAGATGCTTCAGACTGTCCACAGTAGCGGATGATGACTGGCTTTGTGCTCTAGCAGGGGCATGATTTTGCCAGTGGCACATAGTTGGTGCAACTGTGTGATGTGCAGAAAGCTGGAGGCTTTTCAGAGGGTATGTAAATGCTAGGGACCTGAGAGGCAGGGTGGATTGTTGGAGGTTGGTTGGTTGCTGTTGGTAGTGTTTGGTCATGGTTTGCTAAGTAGTCATGCACAAAATAGAGACGAGAAGAAATTAGATACCCTGATGATGATCAAACTCGTTGCAAGGAACTTGACATCCTTAATCAGCAAGAACTAGTCCGATGATAATGCTGCTCCCTTCCCACCCCTGTTCCTTTTTTCTCTCCTTTCCAATATTAGGGAGTTGAGAGGGTGAAAAAAGGGTGGAGAAAGGTGGAAGAAAAAATATCCCACAAATTAGTAAAAGGCAGTTACATCAGATCTAGGATGTTATTTAAGAAACAATTTTATTGTAGTGTGGTAAACTGTATTAAACATCCCATTACTGATGTTCTCTCTAGAAACCTATAATGATTTGTGGTAGTCAAAATAAAGCTAAATTATTTTTCATCTGTTTGGCTTTACACAGTTTCAGTTTTGTCATTTGATCACTTCCAACTATGGAAAGGCACTTTTAATTCACATTCTATGTCATCCTTCACAGTTTTGCCCTTCATCCAACATCCCCATAAAACCTGCCTTCTTCTCTTAGAGTTCCACCTTCTCCTCTGAGTGATCACAAAGTGTATTGCCCTCTGTAGGCAATGTGAATGTTTCCTCATGTCTGACCTTTCTCCTATAGGTGAGAAATCTTCCCTTCTCCACTAGTGTGTGTGCTCTGTATATCTGTAAGTGCTATTAAATTAGGGACTGTCACCTAAGTTCTAGAGTACTGATTTGTGGGGAGAACAACTAATCATTGAATCCAAAACTTTCAAGTTGACAGTGTCACAGTCATTTCTTCCTATCCCTGTAGGGATTTGCATATTGCTAAAGCTGGGAGTGGCATGGCTCATGCTGAGGGCTAGGACTCAGGGTGGGGCTTTCCAGTCTAGTGAATTTATAGAAATAACCGGGAAATACAGCTTCGACAAACCCACTACTTGGCTGGCCTCTCACAATATCATCATCAGTGTAGTGATTCTAAAGGTACAGCTTGTACTGTTTTGGTTCCCTTTGAGAAGAATTCTTAAGAATTTTAATTTTGTGTTTACAATATTGCTAAGATTCTAAACACATACATAAAATTGTTCATTTATTCTCATCAGATTTTTGTGAGAATGCTATGTGCATTGTTTAGGAAGATCACCAGTATAAAGACTTAGCTCTGATTATAATATTCACTAGAGGTTTTGCTAGATGGCATGTGGAGGGGGTGTAGTGTTCATTTGTTGTGTAGAATTATGTGTGCAGTTAGAGAATCTTTTCTTAGTGGGATCTTTTTAAAAATAATTTTTCATAGATAAATTTCTAAACTAAGAGCCTATGAAATAGATAAAAACAAGAGTAACGAGAAAGCAAAATATTGTTGGAGAAATTTATAATGAAGTTAAAGAAAAAATGATTCTTTGTACCATTGATTCTTGGTACTGAAAAGAGAAGAAGATAACTTAATACTCACAATATCTGGCTTCTGCCCCATGTCACTCCTTTTTCCCATAAACACTATATGCTTGGCTTTCATGAACCTGGGTACCACATGGATGAGCTCCTTAAAATCCTACTTGCCTGTAGACTGGAGCCTGATGTCACACATCTTCTGAGGCAGTTTTATTGAGTCTTACTCCCATAATCAGAAAAGTCTAGAACAAGGTATTTCCACAAATATTTCTCTTAAAGGATAATTGTAGGACAAATGCAAAATATATTTTATTAAATGTATTTTGAAATGTTTAATAGTCTCCATGTTCAGATGTGTGTGAGTAATTAGACTTTTGAAAAGCAAGTCTATGCTGAAAGAGATTTACAAGAAGACATTTTCCTGTTAATGTGTCACTTCCTTTTTGACTCAAAGGAATTTACTAGAGGATTCAATTCCCAAAATAAGTTGAAACCCTACATTAACTTCTTCCGCTGACATAAGAGAAGACTCTAATCAAATATCATAAATTATAAGTCACCCTCAAAACTAAAAACATCATATGTCTTTTAGGAAACATTTGAGTCTTTATATTTATGGGCCATGAAAGAAAGTTCCTGTTCTTGGTGAAGACTGAAGAATTAACCAAATGTTGTACTGTGTCACCCTGACCCAGCCAAGATCTCTTCTCCTTCCTTTTTTTCATTTTCTTCCTTCCTCCCTTCTACTCTTCTTTATCATTTTTCTCCCCAACCCCATCTCTTTCACTTTAATTAACATTTCCTGACATGGAGATAGTAGGCTTTAATCTCAGTGCCTTTAATCTCAGTGATGAGGAGATGGAGAAAGTTAGATCTCTGGGTTGGAGGTCAGCCTGGCCTACAAAGTGAGTTCTGGGACAGCCATGGTTATACAGAGAAATCCTGTCTCAAAAAAGAAAAAGAAAAGAAAAAATAAAAATTAAAAAGATATTTACTGAACAACATATATGCCCTCGACTTTTTGCTAAAAGATAGAATGAAGTATAACTACCTTGCAGTGTGAACATGTCTACCATGCTATAAGATGAGTGAGTTACTTGAACAACTTTGAGCTAGTTTTTAATCCTCAGCATCATCACTGTATTTTCAAGGTTAGAATTTTGACGTATTTTAGCATCTAGGTCAAAGTTCAAGTTCACCTCCAAACTTAGCTATTTATTAACTTTTACCTTGATCTTTAGGAGATACTGGGTGCTTTAGAAGTTAAGATGACTTGTGTGACATATGTATGAATATAAAGATCCTGAACACAGTATTTCATGAATCTCTTTAGTTATGTCAAGGTGCTTAGAGCTACTGGGGAGAAGTCAAAGTTAAGAATTCTAGAAGCTATACTTTCCAGAAATTGTGGTATAATTGGTATCTGTTGAGAATCTCAGTTGGAAAGACTATTCCAGAAGTATCAACAAAAGTTATATAAAATAAAGGACACATGTGAACAAATGTCATGAATATAAAAAATTCCATATAATTATAACTGAATAGCAAAAATTATGAAAATGTGTGTCTCATCTTCTACCACAGCCTTCATGACTGATTTGACCCCATCACTACAATTCTTTTCATTCTCATTCTTCAGAAATGCTTGTCTTATGTTCTATCCACCAACTCTGCTCTCAGATCCTTTATGACATTTGCTCAGAAAGCCTCCATTACACAGCTAAGTAATTTCCTCTATTATTGTTCCTTCTCTGTCTTTGAATCTTGCTACTTAAAAACATGGATCTCAAGGTCTTCTTTACCCCTGCAGAGACTCCTGCTCACAATTCACCAATAGATGTAGCCATTCTTTATCCCTCTGTACTTTGTCTTGCCTTTAGTATACTTGCTATTGTTGGCAGCTATGGGATGGGTTTTATAGGTTACTTATGTCATCTTGATAAGATAGACAGAGTAGAAATCTGGACACTTTATCTACCTAGGCTGGCTATTGAGCCTAGAATATCAATAAAATTTATCCATACCCATGACTATTTTAGCATAAGATGAGCACAAAGAATTACAGGTCAGTAAATAACCTTTCTCAGCTTTACATCTTAATTGCATTAACTTGTTTCTGACAATTTTGTTTGCGTTCTTGTGAATTCATTTTCTTTCCCAACAATCATCTAATGAATACTGGTTTCACATTGGGTCTGAAGATACAAAGGTGAAAATAAAATAATTCCCACTAGTTAGTATTAATAACTCAGTGGGCTGACTTAGAAAATAAGTACAGTAAGATCACAATGGGGAAAATGGAAACCTAAGATGGCACTGAGAGTCAGGTACCTGCAGTTGAATAAAGGAACACAAGATGTGGCACCAGAAAATATTGCCATCACGACAGCTTCCTCTGCTTTATCTTCTGCTACTTCATTTTCTCTGGCACTTTCTCTTTCTCCTTCTCTTCTTCATTTGGCTCCCACTTCTTTTAAAGGAGTAGAAAACAAATTTTATTTATTTTTCCCCCCAAAATGGAAATTTTGTATACTTATATACTGAACCCAGACCTCAAGAGTCCTCCACATATCCTATTACTTCCAGCCATGCCCAGACGGTAAGAATGTTATTATCCATCTGAAAACAATTTCAACACTACCACTAGAAAACTTGTGTTATTCTTGGGAGATGTGGTTGATTCAGTATAAGACAGGCACCTCACATTAGCTCTTAAATTTATTGATTGTCATCATTTATGACTAATTGGAGCTTTGTAATTTTGGGCAGAATTTTATCAGTTATTACCTTTCCTTCCTTTCCTGAAAACTAAGCTGAATTTTTTACAATGGTTTGTCTTATGTTCACATCTCTTGTGAAGAGATCAAAGCTCTTCACAATTCTGAATAGTTTTGTTTAAGTATCTGTATCAATCATTCTAGACTTAATATATTTTTATAATGTGTTTTTCTAAAATGATCTGTTTTACACAATGAAAAGCTTGTGTAAAACTCACTGAGGGTGCACACACAAGTGCACGCACATGAGAACACACACATGTGTGCATGCACACACACACACACACACACACACGTGTGTGTGCAGCTTTCATAGTCACACCTATGTATTTATGTTTATCTTTCTAAATAGGACTTACTGGCTTGCTGAAGAAAAAACATACCAGACAAGTAATTTCTAATAATCCTACCATGGTTAAAAGTCAAGAATTGTTGGTCAAGGAATTATTAAAACTTTTACTCTTAAGTTAGTATATGCAGTCTCTTTCATCTCCACCTCAGTTACTGTTAAAAATGAAAGCCTGCTAGTGGCACCCAGTATCTATGTAAGCTTATGAGATCATAGGAGATTGCTTGGAGGGATGATTAAGGAAGTTGTTAATAGAAAATATTATGAACTAACTTAAATTGTTATCATTCACTGTATTCTAATGGAAGGACTAGAAACTCTGTTCTAGAAAAGCCAAAGTACTACAAATAATTATAATCAGATGAGAAAATAAGGAATGTATCTTGGAGAGATGGATTTCAAGTAAAAAGGTGAGCTGTTTGGTAACTGTGGCCTGTAGACACATTCTTGACTCTGGGCCTGCTGGAACACTGGATGTCTTTAGCCCAAAGATGGACTTATACCAGTAATCTTCAGCTTTCCAGTATCCTGAGAAAATAAACTAAATTGAATTTCTCTTTTATTAATTATATCAAGTGGAAAGTACTGAAGCACATGTACCAACATACAAACACTAATACTGATGTGCCATAAGCAACAAATCTATGATGAGTTTTCTTTGAAATAGATTTGAAAAGCCAGCATCTTTTATTTTGCCTGTAGGAAGAGTAATTATTTTACCTGTATTGTATTTCTTGACTCTTACATCTTCTGAAGATTCTTCAGAAAGTTGCTTTCTGTATATCATGATCATTTTAAGTGAGCAATATGTATGAGTAGAGAGAGTAAGAAAAAATTCTTTAAAAATCAGAGATGGATAATTAAGACTTTCTTACAAGCAATGACAGAAATACCTCTGGAGGTTTTTCAAATTTTTCTCCCTTTATCAGTCTTTGAAATTATCATATCATTTATAGGGAATGAATGTGACTAGCAAGTTTAAAAACAGGGGTCTTACTATTAGCTACTGGAAGGGATAAAAATTGAGGATATAGACAAATGAAGAGAGCTTAGCTAAAAATTGTTCAGGAATGGAACAGACATAATTGGGACAATAAAAAATGTATTCGTGCATTCTGTAGTTGCAAATTGCTCTTTAGGTTCTGGGTCAAAGAAGATGGAGTGTGTTATATTTCAGATAGAGATAAGACTATACTTATCTTTTTTCTTTACACCAAAGTTCAAAAAGATAATAATCCAATTTCACATAACAATTAATTCTAAAGTACATAAGTATCCTTTTTTTTTTTTTTAAATCAAGTTTTGCTTCTCAGAAATTGGGGCATCTCCTACAGAGACTGTCAAATGAGGCTGCCTAGATAACAAGGAAAGGGTTAGGAAATCATTGAAATTACCCAATCACATTCAATTGTTTGGGTAGACACAAGCTCCTATCACTTCATTGTAAGACTGGTGTGTGTGTGTGCGCGTGTGTGTATGTGTGTATGTGTGTATGTGCTTGCATATGTGTATGTGTATTGCATTGGTATAAATGTCAAGCTTGAATAAATTTTCTACTTATGGCCATTTAAAATATTGTATGGTGTCTGTTAAGACTCAGTGTAACAAACATAAAGTTATCAGTATGGTGTTGGATAAGCCCCAGCCAAAATTTCACTAAGCCTTTGACATGACTAAAAACAACCTTTCTCCAAAATGGATGAGTGGGATGCTTAACTAATGGAGTATTGCAAAAATGATGGTGGGTTAATAATCTGTGGAAAACAACTCAGATGTTCCTCAACAGAGGAATGAATACAGAAAATGTGGTACATTTACACAATGAAATATTCCTCAGCTGTTAAAAACAAAGACTTCATGAAATTCATAGGCAAATGGATGGGTCTAGAAAATATTGTGCTGGGTGAGGTAACTCAGTCACAAAAGAACACACATGGTATGTACTCACTGATAAGTGGATATTAGGCAAAGAGTGTAGAATACCCACGATACAACTCCTGGACCACATGAAGCTCAAGAGGAAGGAAAACCAAAGAGTGGATGTTTCAGTCCTACTTAGAAGAGGAAACCAAATAATCAAGGAAAGAAAAGGGCAAGAGGGACTTTGGAGGAAGAGAAAATAGGGAAGGAAAAAAGAAAGCAAGAATCAGGTATAGGAGGAGATGAAGGAGATGTCCAGAAGGTCAGGAAATTGGACAGAGGTGTGTAGCAGTGAAGATTGGGAAAGTGGGGGTAGCAACCAGAATGTCCCAGATGCCAGGAAAGTAAGAGCCACCCAGGACCCCACTGGATGACATTAGCTGAAATACCCCACAAAGGGGAGGGATAACCTGTAGAGACCATATCCAAAGGTTAGGCATGATGTCCTAGTTGAGGGATGGGGCCACCTAACCATCTCCAAAATTTTAACCCAGAATTGCTCCTCTGTAAAAGAAATACAGGGACAAAGAGTGGAGCAGAGACTGAAGGAAAGGCCATCCAGAGACTGCCACATCTGGGGATCCATCTCAAATGCAGACACCAAACCCAGACACTCTTGAGGATGCCAAGAAGTGCTTGCTGACAGAAGGTTAATATAGCTGTCTCCTGAGAGGCTTTGCCATATCCTGACCAATACAGATGCAGATGCTCGAAGCTAACCACTGGACTGTGCACAGGGACCCCAATGTAGGAGTTAGGGCAAGGACTGAAAGAGTTGAAGGGCTTTATCTGGCATCAATGGGAGGGGAGGCCTTTGGTCCTATAAAGGCTTGATGCCTCATTGTAGAGGAATGCTAGGGAATGTCAGGAATGGGTAGGTGGGTGGAGGAGCACCCTCATTTAAGAAAGGTAAGGGGGAATAGGATAGGAGGTTTTCAGTAGGGAAACTGGGACAGGGTATAACATTTGAAATGTAAATAAATAAAATATCCAATTTAAATAAAACAGAAACAAAACAAAATGAAAAAAATAATAATCTATGTAAAAGTTTTGTCAAAGTAACTAGCCTTGAATTTCTAACTGTGAACTAAAGATGGTTTTTCCTGCCAGTTATAGTGATAGTGGAACAGGTAGCTAGGATAGATTTGGGTGTCAAAAAAATAAACAAACAAACAAAAACTAAAAAGTACAAACAGAAAAACAAAACAAACCCCTGATATTTAATAATTATGTGCACTTGAAGATACATAAAGGAGGTATTAGGTGGCTAGAACAGATCTACTCTTACTATAAGGGTTCATGATTTGCCAAAGAATGATACCCCAGACTCAGATAGTATGTAAAAGCAGAGAGAGTTTTATTCTGCAGAAGTCCAGCATGATAAGGTCTACCATCTACCAAGATCAAGGCATCTAAGAGAGCTCACAGACTCAATTTAAAGAACATTAGGGGAATTCCAGGGAGGAGTAGATGACCTCTAACTTAATCTGTTGGCTCTATCTCTAGGGACATTTCAGAACTACTGCTGGGGTGTGGGGTACTGAAAACTGTTGCTGGGGAAGTCTGGAAACTGTTGTTGGGGAAGTCTGGAAACTGTTGTTGACCCATTTCTCTTGCCTCCAGCCAAGTCTTGGGACAGCTTCTGATGGCAGGGCTGACTAGCCTGAGGCCTGGGGTTTTTTTCAGTAACTGACCTAAGTAAACTTGCCTGGACTTGTCCAGTTTGTGGAAAGAGAGATTTGGGCCTAGTTTCCTGAACTGCCAATTTGAAGACTGTCATGAAGTCAGCATGTCTCATTGTTGGAATAGACACAGAAGAATTCCAAAGGATGTGACACAGTACTGTGATCATGAACTTTTAAAGGGGGCAACTATTAATAGCCATGTGGAAAAAGAATCTCCAGGTACAGGACTCACAGCTTACAAACTTCACAATAGAAAATGGAGTCAGTTTTGAGCAACCCTCAAGCACTAAGCTGGGATTTTATTTTCAAGGTACAGTGACATTGCTATGTTTGAGTGGTTTGTATTTTTTGGTACATTGTAGAGAGTTAGACAGACAGGTTTAAGGAGAAAAGAGTTCTCACAGAACCATAGTGAAGTAACCCCATCTATAGCTTGGTCTAGGTGATATCCATGAAAGGAGAGAAAAGTAGATGAAATAACGAAATCTTTACATATTAGTGTAAGCACAAGTTTGACATGGCTGGGCCCATGGAAAAATGTCTTGCTCTCTTGACAGGTACAAATTTGCCATATATCAAATAACTTATAAACAATGGTTACACATTATAGTTCTGGAGTTTGAATAATTCATCATCAATGTGTGGTGAAGTCTCACTTCCTGGTTCATAAATCATATTGTTTGGATTGAATTCTTACATAGTGGAAGTGGTGAGAGGCTACCTTGGGGCCTCTTTTATAAGAAAACTATGTCTTTCATGAAGGCTTCATCCCTGTGGCTTTATCACCTCCCAAATGCCTCATCTCCAAGTAACCTTACTTTAGGAATTTTGCTTTTACATATGCAGTTTGCCCCTTCCCAACACACAGAACATAACAAAGAGGAAATTTGTATAAAATAATAAACACATATGTTGATAACTCAGTGATTTTTTTTCTTATTTACATGCAATTATTTTGGACAAAGTTTTTCCAGTGCTGGTTAAAGAACTAGATTATATCACTGGGCTCAAAGCCAATAATAATAGAGGAACTGATATATATATATATTTCTGTGTTTGAATTGGCAAAAAAACATTCATTTGAGAAACGAGTTTCTCCGAATCATCCTAAAAGGTGAGAGGATGAAAAAGCACAAAGAAAAAATAAGACATCTCACAGATGAACAACAGCAACCAGCTAACAGACTACATCACTTAACCTCTTGAAAAGAATATTGCTAGATGTCAGAAGTCAGTGTTCCTTGGGAAGATCCAGTCAGGATCTTTCCTATAGGACGTAAAACTCAGAAAGTTAGGAACATCTGGCAGATTTTCCATTCTAGATAATCACAGAAGAGAAGGTAGCTGTTTGTTCAATCTCAATGATCTTCCCACATAAATATTCAAACAATGATCCTTCTGACTAATCCAAGCAACAGTCTCCTGAAAACCATGTCTTTGGTGGTTAAAGGACAGGAGTCTGATGGTTTGGGGAAACAGGGAGACTATAAAGAATGAATCTACAGTCCAACAGCAACAGGTCTAACAGCGTGGGCAGATAGATTGGGGGAACTAGGGGATTTGGTTCACAGTGGGAAGAGAGGCTCAGAAAACAGAAGCAATAAAAGGATCCATTGAAAAGATATGCTGAGGATAAGTGGACAGGGAAATCATAAGCATTTATGCAATTTTATTTTATCTTCATGCCAATTAAGATTTATAACATGTCACCACATAGGTTTATAATTTAAAAGTTTCTGAAGAATCTAAATTTCAGTTGTACAGAGTAATACATTAAAAAATCTGTTGTATACACTATTATATAGTTAACAAAATATTGTTAACACATGAAAATTGTTATAAGTAACTTTTAAATGTTCTGATAAAAATATTTGAGCTAGTATGTATTCTAATTAGCTTGATTTAAACATTCCCCACTACGTATGTCTGTGTGTGTATACAGAGATTTTAGAACACTTAAGACCTAAATGGATGTCTTCATCAAACCTCTCAGGGATAGCAGAGATATATAGAAGAGGAGGCAAAAAGATCTTTAAGAGCCAAAGGGGCTAAAAGACCCTAAGAAAGCAGTGTTCTTCAGACACAACAGGACTGCTGTACATACAAACTCACAGAGACTATGGCAGTCTGGACAGGGCCTGCACAGGTTTAAGCCTTGTATTGTCCCAGGACTGAGATGAGACATTTACACGGACTCTTATTCACAATTAAGAAGGTATCTCCAATTGACAACTGCTTGTAAAAAATAAATAAATTTTATCCAATGAAGTGTAACTGCGAATATAAATCACACTTAAGAGCAGGCCCTATGCTCAGCAGCAGATGGCTAACATCAAATAAACTCAATAATATTTTTAGATTGTTGTCTCATATTGCTTTGTTTTGGCATTTGTTGTCTTACTGGCTTTTGGTTTGCATAGTATGCTTTCTGCTTTGTGGGGGGTTTTGTTGTTGTTGTTTTGGTTTTGTGTATGTGTATTTCTTGTGATTTTTGTTGTTATTTTTCCTGGTTTATTTGCTTTTTAAATTTTATTTGCCTATTTGTTTTCTAAAGAAAGAGTTTCTAAAGGTGTGGAGTCAGATGGGTGGGGATGTAGGAAGGATTTAGGAGAAGATGAGAGAGAAGAAAAGATGATCACAATATATAGCATGAAAAATTTATTATTGTATGAAAAAAATTTATTTTCAATTCAAATAAAATTACAAGTGAAATATGAAGAATAAAACACTCATTGTAAAAATGCTTATATTAAAATACTGTATTATATAGCATAAATATGGCTTGTATTTGTCTATTAAAAAACAAAATACAAAATATTGCTTTGGCTACATTGAGGAGAATAAACCGATAAGAAAATCCCAGAAGACAACAAAATAATTATGTTTTTTAATCTTTTAATGAATATTTCATTTATACCTCTGTGCCATCCCCTTTCCCCACTTCCCCTCCCTAGAAAACCCCTATCCCATCCCCCTTCTCCTTTTTGCTCTTATACAATTTTTTAAAATGTTAATCAAATGCTTTATAAGTTGGGTAATGTTCAATAACAAGATGTCCATAAATCAGAAGTGTAACCTAATACCCAACCTAGATATATCAACTATCTTTGACTGGCAGAGACACACAAGCATCCATCTCCATGCTCCTCTATCTATCTATCTATCTATCTATCTATCTATCTATCTATCTATCTATCTATCTATCATCTCTCATCACCTAGCTCCTCCTCTCCTTCTCCTCCTCCTCTCCTTACTCCTCCTCTTCTTCTCTTTACTCCTTACACTTTAGCTCCTCCTACATATCACCCTTCCCGTTAAAATAAAACTTTTCTCTCAGAATACAATTAGAGCATAACCATACCAATTTGTATCAGTAAGGTACAAGATAGACCTAATACCCAGTCCATCATTTTGTTGACTAACCAGAACTTCTGTCATCTCTCCTAACTAAAAGACTTAGTTCTGAACCTGGCTTTTTTCTTGGCTTTTTCTTTTTTCATTTCTTTTTCTTACTCAGCTTGCTTGATGAGTAGATACACCAAAGCTGTATATTCTGAAATATACAATTCTCAAAACAACTTTAGTATCAAGATAATTTTTTGTTTGAATTCTGGAATCTAGTCTTCTGGCGGCCTGCCTCTGTCATGTCTAACCCATATAATTTTGGGAGTTTCTATCAGGATGTGCTCCCACCATCCTCTCATTCCTGCCTCCCTGCTCTCAAATTCCCCAACACTAGGGAATCCAAACTTTCAGGCACCAAGGCAGTTCACTTCCACTGATGCCTGGCAAGGCCACCCTCAAATACCTATACAGGTGGAGCCATGAGTCCCTCCCTTTGTGTTCTCCGGCTGGAGATTTTAGAATGGCTACTCCAGCTTGTTTCTTAGGACCATTTGCTTGAAAAAATTTTTTTCCAGCCTTTTACTCTAAGGTAGCATCTGTCTTTGTCACTGAGGTGGGTTTCCTGTATGCAGCAAAATGTTGGGTCCTGTTTATGTATCCAGTCAGTTAGCCTATGTCTTTTAATTGGGGAATTGGGTCCATTGATGTTAAGAGATGTTAAAGAACAGTGATTGTTGCTTCCTGTTATTTTTGTTATTAAGGTGGAATTATCTTTGTGTGACTATCTTCTTTTGGATTTGTTGGAAGAAGATTACTTTCTTGCTCATTCTAGGGTATAATTTCCCTCCTTGTATTAGAACTTTCCTGCTATTATCCTTTGTAATGCTGAATTTGTGGAAAGATATTGTGTAAATTTAGTTTTGTCATGGAATATTTTGGTTTCTCCATCTATGTAATTGAGAGTTTTGCTGGGTATAGTAGCCTGGGCTGGCATTTGTGTTCTCTTAGGGTCTGTATGACATTCATCCAGCATTTTCTAGCTTTTATAGAATTTACTATGGTATCTTCTGTACTTGAGATTCTCTCTTCTGTCTTTTGTATTCTGTTGGCAATGCTTGTATCTATGACTCCTGATCCCTTTCCTAGGTTTTCTACCTCCAGGGTAGTCTCCCTTTGTGATTTCCTGATTGTTTCTACTTCCATTTTTATGTCCTGGCTGGTTTTGTTCATTTCTTTACCTGTTTAACTGTGTTCTTTAAGGGATTTTTGTGCTTCCTCTTTAAGGGCTTCTTCCTGTTTACCTGTGTTCCCCTCAAATTCTTTGAGAGTGTTATTTATGTCCTTCCTAAAGTCCCCTATCTTCATCATTAGAAGTGATTTTAAATCCGAATCTTACTTTCCTAGTGATATGGGGAATTCAGAACTTTCTTGTGTAGGAGAACTAGGTTCTGATGATGCCAAGTACCCTGGGTTGCTGATGCTTATGTTCTTGTGCTTGTGTTTTGCCATCCAGATCTCCTTAGTGCTACCTGCTCTGTCTCTGACTGCAGCCTGTCTTTTCTATTATCTTGGTTGAATCAGAACTGTGTGGGGTGGGTGTTACTACTGGGGTTAGAGCTGGGGCCCAAGATCTGCTCAGTGCTGGGGTGCAGACAGGAAGAAACCAGTGCTCCAGGCCAGGAGTGACTTCCTGGGTTCTAGTGAGTCCCATTTACTCCCTGTTTCAGGAGGGTGTTGCTGTCACCTTACCTAAGATACTGCCCGGGTTAGAGCTTCTGAGAGGCCTGCTTCCTCTGGGTTCTGTGAGATTGGGGCCAGAACTGCCACCCGGGATCTGCCAAGCAATCATTCTATATGGTTAAATTTTAGAGTGCTTGAGACTAGATACTAGGTTGATACTAGATACTATATCAACCCCTTAATGAAGCAGAATCACCATTTATGTTTCCATGTCTTAATAGATGTTTCTGTTTAGGGCACTGGATTAATTTTTCTCATCCTGTGACAAAATACCTAGCATGAACATTTAAGAGAGAAAAATGGATTTTGGCTCAAGGTTTCAGTCTATTATTCTCAGGAAAGTATAGTAGTAGTATATCATCTGAAAAACAAAAAAACAAGATAACATCCCCCCCCAAACATGTCCACAGTAATGCATTCCCTCTAGATAGGCTCTAGTTTCTGAAGCTTTAAGTTATCTTCTATCAACTGAAGATCTAGGCATTGGCACAATAACCTTACAGTGGGTGGAAGAGGTGTGGGATGGTACTTTATATTTAAATTATAACACCAAGCCTCTCTCTCCCAGAGGCTTTTGCCATTTCACAATGCCAAATGAATTTAATCTATCTCTAAGCACCACCAAAGCCTACAAGACAAGTCCTTAATCTAGCTCTAGGTCTAGCATCCCGAGCATCTAAAGAAAAGAACTCTCAAAGACTTGTGCTGCCCTGGGCATTTGGCCTACCATTTTATAGTTCACATGGCCTCTCTCTTGTGCTGCTGCTGAATCTTCTAGTGCTTATAGCTTTTCCGAAGAATAAGTATATTCCTGACATCTTGAGTCTCCACTGTATCTTCAGTTTTACTCCCGCTGCTTCATACATCAATCTTCAAGGAGCTTACTGTCAGATGTGAGACTATTACATGTTGCTCCCTTCTCAAACATATTTTTTAATATGGGTGGAAACCTTCATTGTCCTATGACTCTTAAATTCCATATACCTGCAAAACAATCAGTATGTAGTGGATAATACCAAGGGTCTGCCCTGTCTTGAGCAGTAGTAGCTAGATTTTTATGATCTTTAGTCATATTGGCCTCTAAGTACCTAATGGTCAAGAGTAGTTTAAAACTAATACCTTTCCAGAGAGTCTTATATGAGCAGAGTACTCTAGAGGCATTCTCTTTTCAAGCCTGCAATAGATAGGGCCTGGTTAATTATTGAAATGCCCTCAATCATCTTTTCTATTGTCTTAGTAAAAGTTACTCGGCTTATTCTTCATCATGTTAATTGCTTTAGGACGCATACCTTTTAAGCCTCAAGATTATGTGTGCTTTTAGACATAGCTGAATGTTTCTCAAATTTATCCCATCTACATTTTGTTCATGATTCTCACCAGGCTTAAAACAGCCAGCGGTGGCCATTCCATAGACTTAATGCTAGATTTACTTTCATCTCCTATGTCAGATGAATTAATTTATCCATTGCCTCCTACAAATTCACAAATGACCTTTATTCCAGTGTCCAATGGAGGCTTTGCTTTTATCTGAATTTCAAAAGCACAGTTTTGTTGTCTTTTTAAAAATCAACACTCTACTTTTCTTAACCCACCAAAATCACCCATTAACCTAACTAAACTCAGGAAACTTTATCAGGTCTCTAAGCTTCATGTTCTTCCCTTGCTATGTTTCTCCTTTAAACAAATTCCAAATGTGTAAGAAATATGGTCACAGACTCACAGCAACAATCTCATTCTCTGATAGTATCTTTCTGTACCAGTTACTAGTCTTATTGGTTTAATGCATTACTATTTAAGTGAACAAAAATATTTATCTCAGTTTGTGTATTTATAAGTTTCAGTCTATCAGGACAGGAAAGGAAGAGTGAGTGGAAGCAGCTCACTTCCTGAACAACTTCTCTCAGGTGAACCTTGCCTACCAAAATTTCCATTGCCTCCCCCAAATTTGATAACATGTAGAAGCCTAGACTTTAACACATGAGTGCATGAGGACAAAGCATTTGCAATGAGATCACAATTCCAAGATACTGGAGACATACTCATGTATGCATCTAGCTATTGTAAAACACAAAATATAGCAGGAAGAAAAAATGATTTTAATTTTTACGCAGTTTCTGTAAGGAAACTTATCCTCAATAAAGAGCTTATTTAAAATACAATCAAAAGGAAGAAGGTGTTTAACAAGAAACAAGGATAAGGGGAAGTTAGAGGAAGGAAGGGGAATAAATTGACCTTAGATTTTTGAAGGGATGATAGTTTTTAAAGAGTTTCTAGAGAACAGAAAGGTGAGAATATTTTGATAACAAACAGATGCAGGAATTATTTAACTAGTTCTGTTTTCTAGACAAAAATGGATTTAAGTACAGCTTAACATCATCAGCATAAGGTCATATTGGTCAAAATTGAGAAGTTGAAGGAATTAGTGCTATTTAGGAGACTTTGTTACTATTTGAATATGTAAAGAAATGGTATGGAGGAATCCATGACAGTTTTAGGTTTAGTAATGACTCTTGCTATCAGTGAAGTTCTCAGTGAACCAAATATCAGATGCAACTTGACTAGGTTAAGGAAAACCTTGGGAATAATGAAGCATAATTTCTAAAAAAAACCTGAAAGAGTTCATAGATTAGATTGAGGAGAGATATATGGTTGAGCACTGTGCATTGAGCAGGTGGCCAGGAAAGAAGAAAATAAGCAAAGAAAGGCAACTTCCCCTTATACTGGCTCTGGAACATCCTACCTCTAGCTTCCTAGTACAGCAGAATTTAAGTCTACAAGGTTCTAAGACTTTGAGCTTTGGATTGAGCCTTGCACCTAGTGTTGCATCCACCATTACATTCACTGCTGCTGATATGACTGGCTCAACAGTGCAGCCCTAGACTGTTTTTCCTGCCACTTAAATAAGTAAAATGCAGGACAAATTTTAAAATGAGGCAAAGCCAAAGTTTATTCAAAGAAAACAAAGAGAAAAATGCTAGTGCAGGCAAACTGCGAATCTTAGCAGCTGCCCAGAGGAAGAGAATGGATATAAAGTTTGGGGAAGGGAATCCATGCCATTCAAGTTAAGCTGGTATGTAGGTCAGTCACATAGCAGGCAAGTAAACATTGGTGGATACAGAAGCTTTGTAAAAAGAAGGAAGTCCAAAGTACTAGTGAAAGCAAACTCAGATTCTGTCCAGTATCATAAGAAAAAGGAAGAAAGATAGAAAGAAAGAAAGAAAGAAAGAAAGAAAGAAAAGAAAAACAAATAAACATTCAAGGAAGACTTAATACCAATTCTCCTCAAACTATTCCACAAAATAGAAACAGAAAGAACACTACACAATATACTCTATGAAGCCACAATTACACTTACACATAAACTACACAAAGACACAACAACAACAAAAAAACCCTTCAGACGAATCTCTCTTATGAATATCGTTGTAAAAATACTCAATAAAATTTTCACAAACCGAAGCAAAAAACACATCAAAACAGTCATCCATCATGATCAAGTGGGCTTTATCCCAGGAATGCAGGGATGGTTCAATATCATCAATGTAATCCACTACATAAACAAACTCAAAGAAAAAACTACATGATCATCTCACTAGATGTGGAGCAAGCATTTGACAAAATTCAATATTTCTTCATGGTAAAAAAGTCTTAGAAAGATCAGGAATTCAAGGCACATACCTAAACATAGTAAAAGCAATATATAACAAGCCAGTAGCCAACATCAAACTAAATGGAGAGAAACTTGAAGCAATCCCACTAAAATCAAAGACAAGGCTGCCCACTCTCATTCTACCTATTCAATATAGTACTAGAAGTCCTAGCCAGAGCAATTAGACAACAAAACAAATTCAAAGGGACACAAATAGGAAAAGAAGAAGTCAAAATTTCACTATTTGCAGATGATATGATAGTATACTTAAGTGACCCCAAAACTTCCACCAGAGAACTCCTAAACCTGATAAACAACTTGAGCAAAGTAGCTGGATATAAAATTAACTCAAATCAATAGCCTTCCTCTACTCAAAGGATAAACAGGCTGAGAAAGAAATTAGGGAAATGACACCCTTCACAATAGTAACAAATAGTATAAAATACCTTGGTGTGAATCTAACCCAGCAAGTAAAAGATCTGTATGACAAGAACTTCAAGTCTCTCAAGAAAGAATTCAAAGAAGATCTAAGAAGATGGAAAGATCTCCCATGCTCATGGATTGGCAAGATTAATTTAGTAAAAATGGCCATCTTGCCAAAAGCAATCTACAGATTCAATGCAATCTCCATCAAAATTCCAAATCAATTCTTCATAGAGATAGAAAGAGCAATTTGCAAATTCATTTGGAATAACAAAAAACTCAGGATAGCGAGAACTATTATCAACAATAAAAGAAATTCTGGGAGAATCACCATCCCTGACCTCAAGCTGTACTACAGAGTAATAGTGATAAAAACTGCATGGTATTTCTACAGAGACTGTCAGGAAGATCAATGGAATAGAATTGAAGATCCAGAAATGAGCCCACACACCTATGGTCACTTGATCAGTGGGAAAAGGACAACA
This sequence comes from Rhabdomys pumilio, assembly GCA_030674055.1. NCBI lineage: Eukaryota > Metazoa > Chordata > Mammalia > Rodentia > Muridae > Rhabdomys > Rhabdomys pumilio. The sequence goes on from JANHMN010000006.1 coordinate 43,215,760, forward strand.
TTTTCAGTAAATGGTGCTGGTTCAACTGGAGGTCAACATGTAGAAGAATGCAAATTGATCAATTCTTATATCCTTGTACAAAGCTCAAGACCAAGTTATAAATGACCTTTACATAAAACCAGATACACTGAAACTAATAGAAGAGAAGGTGGGGAAGACCCTCAAATACCTGGGCACAGGGGGAAAGTTCCTGAACAGAACACCAATAGCTTATGCTTTAAGATCAAGAATTGACAAATGAGACCTCATAAAATCACAAAGCTTCTGTAAGGCAAAGGACACTGTCAATAGGACAAAATGGCACCCAACAGATTGGGAAGAGATCTTTATCAATCCCACATAGGATAGAGGGCTAATATCTAATATATACAAAGAATTCAAGAAATTAGACTTCAGACAACCAAATAACCCTATTAAAAATGGGGTACAGAGCTAAACAAAGAATTCTCAACTGAAGAAACTTGAATAGCCGAGAAGCACCTAAAGAAATGTTCAGCATCCTTAGTCATCCAGGAAATGCAAATCAAAACAACCCTGAGATTCCACCTCACACCAGTAAGAATGGCTAAGATCAAAAACTCATGTGATAACAGATGTTGGTGAGAATGTGGAGAAAGAGAAACACTCCTCCATTTTTAGTGGGATTGCAAGGTGGTGCAACCACTCTGGAAACTGCTCTGGTGGTTTCTCAGAAAATTAGATATAGCAATACCTTAGGACCCAGCTATACCACTCCTGGGCATATACCCAGAAGATGCTCCAATGCATAACAAGGACATATGCTCCACTATGTTTATAGCAGCCTCATTTATAATAGCCAGAAGCTGGAAAGAACCAAGATGTCCCTCAACAGAGGAATGGATACAAAAAATGTGGTACATTTACACAATAGAATATTACACAGCTATTAAAAACAATGAATTAGAGAAATTCCTAGGTAAATAGATGGAACTAGAAAATATCATCCTGAGTGAGGTAACCCAATCACAAAAGAACATACATGGTATGTACTCACTGATAAGTGGATATTAGCCCTAAAGCTCACAATACCTAAGATACAACTCACAGCCCACATGAAACTCATGAAAAAGAAAGACCAAAGTGTGCGTGTTTCGGTCCTTCTTAGGAGGAGTAACAAAATACTCATGGGAGCAAATATGGAGAGAAAGCGTGGGACAGAAACTGAAGGATGGTCGTCTGGAGACTGTCCCACCTGGTTATCCATTCCATGTTTAGTCACCAAAGGTAAATGCTGATGTTGATGCCAGAAAGTACATGCTGATAGGAGCCTGATATAGCTGTCTCCTTAGAAATCTGTCAGAGCCTGAAATATACAGAGGCAGATGCTCACAGCTAACCATTGAACTGATCATGGGGTTCCCAATGGAGGAGTTAGAGAGAAGATTGAAGGAGATGAAAGAGTTTGCATCCCCATGGGAAGAGCAACCCTACCAACCAATCAGAACTTCCAGGGTCTAAACCACCAACCAGCCTCGGAGCATATATGGAGAGATGGCATTGTAGGGCATAGGTGGGAGAGGAAGTCTTTGGTTTAGTGAAGGGTGGATGCCCCAATGTGAAGGAATTCATGGGTAGGGAGATGGGTGTGGGCAGGAGGGTAGGGGCACATCCTCATAAAAGCAGGAGAAGGGGGATAGAATAGGAGGTTACTCTGTGGAAGGAAAATGGGGAAAGGGCACCACATCTGAAATGTAAATAAAATATCCAATGAAAAAGTTTAAAAAAAGAAAAGAAAAGAAAATAGGATCAGAAAAGTAGACAGACCCAGTTGAATAAAGTGGTTCATCGGAACTGTATTTGGGGGCTGGGAACTGTGAAAGGAAATATATAGCATCCCATTTAAGCAATAAATGGAGAACCTTCCTTCTTAGAGGTGGCCCTGAATTCCAGAGGAGTTGTTTAATTATCCAAGTGATGCTCTGGACCAATTGGATCAGTTCCATTAAGTTTTGGGTACCTTGGAAGGTTAGATCTCTCTCCAGGCTAGAAATTTCATCTTCTTGATTGAAAGGCACTAATTCTGGCAAAACCTAGTTTGCTGCTTGCAAGTGACCTGTCACAGGTTTTGTAATCATAAAGACAAATGCATAGGTGAGTAGATGTATGCATTTATCTGTCCATCCATCCATCCATCCATCCATCCATCCATCCATCCATCCATCCATCCATCTATCCAGTTAGGTGTTTTGGTTTGTTTTGGTTTTGACTAATGAACTCTCTTATCCAATTGATGGCTACTAAACAAACAAGTAACCTCCACCATAAAAAGCAAGAAATTAAAACTAAAAATGTAATTTAAAATAGATAATCTTGTTTATATATCTGTATATGATATTCTCCAAAGTTCGAAGTCCTTTATTTGCCTCAACTCATCTAATTTTCAAGTGATTCTTTCCAGTGCATTTATTTTGTCTAACCTAGCAGCTACCTTCTTCTTTGTTAATAGCAGAGGAAATTATCCTACTTTCTCTACACAAACTATAAAAACTCAGTTACACCATAATACAGAATTCCTGCAGAACAAGTCTGTTTGACATGAAAACACAAACAGTTCAGCCTGAGGGCCTGACAGGGGAATTACAGGTTCAGACTCATTAGTTAATTACAGTACGACAGATCAACTGTTAGGTTTAAAAAGAAAAAAAAGAAAGTGTTTCCTGTTAAATGAGACTCTTAAGAACATTAGCATCTAATTTTCTGAATGATAGTGGAAAGTACTGATAGTTTCAGTTGCTTCTACATCAGGCAACAGTATGCTGTGCTGGGAGAGCAACTTTAAGTACACAGAAAGAAGTCCGTGCTCGGGAATTGGAACTTCGGTTTTGGCTGCAGATATAAGTGGCCAGCTTCGTAGCTACACATGTAAGATTTCACATTGTAGGTTTCAGTTTGCTTTCTGTCTACTTTCAATTTTTTTAGACCTGAAACTTCAAGTTTTTCTGGCTCTGTCTCATTATTTTTATAAAGCTGAATAAATGCACATTGGTAAATTTGTATTTGAGACCAAAACAGGGTTATACACATATGTCAGTAAAGACTGTAATAATGTGGATATATATGTCCATACATATTTCATCAAAAAGTAGTTATGGAAAAATACACAAGCATTTGGGAATGAGGCACCCTGGAGACACTGGATCTTGCTCATCTATTCTACTTTGAATTGTGTGTTTTGCCTGCATGACATGACCCACCCCATTGATGGGAGACTCTCCAAGCTTTCCTTTTGGTTCCCTTCAATGTTAGCCAATTTCTACAGTTGGAGGATTCCAAACTTGGAATCTCTAGCCCCGTCCTCATTCTGTATTTACTTGGCTTTAGCTGGTCTCCTGCTGGTGGCTCAATTCAGTTTTTCTTAAACTCAACTTATAATTTTCCATAGGAGGTCTTCCCTGCCATGTACCTAGTAGAATATTGCTAGTAGAGTCATGTTTTCTCAAAACCCTTCTATGTCATTTTATGTAGAAGTGAGTTCTATAAGGTGTGTGCCATATACAATATCCACTAAGTTCATTATAATCTTTGCTATTTTAGTTTAAAATATTTATTAAAATTGAGCTTGACTGCCTTGGTCTACAGTCTCAGCCACTCTAGATATTGAGAGATGCAAATCAAGCATTTAAGAACTAAGTGTACTACAGACTGAGATCAAAGCTAACCTGGATAAGTTAGTGAGGCACTGTCTCAAAGGTGAGAACTGGGCTGGGAGTTTAACTCAGAGGTGTGTGCTTTCCTAGAAAGCACAGAGTCCTGGGTCTCATTAGCTTCCCCTACTAAAAGTCTTCAATAGGGCTTTCCTAAGGAAAATCACTAACACTCTGCTGGTTTGTTTTATGGCTTGTAGATAATAATGCTATCTTCTTATATGCAACATCAATCTAGACATTGCTGAGTCATTTTTGACAGCGTGGTCAACATGGTCCAATGCTGGCTTTCAGTGACTGTCTTTGAAGATGTAGGTGAGCATCATCTACAGTTACATCTATTCTCGATACTGCTAAGAACAATTAGCAGTAAGTCCTTAAAGGTCAAATATAAGGTTTCAAAGAAGAAGTGATTTCACACAAACTGTAATTTTCAGTTCTTGTCTGGAGGTGTTGAACCTGACACATTGCTCTGCAGCTTTTTGTCATGCTATACCCCACAACTATAAATCACAGTAATGCCATTCATGTATGCACTTGTATGTACATAAGACTTATACATTTCCGTGGTTAGATACCCATGTGTGCCATCCAAGCCTTTCTCTGAGGAACTCTTAGTGCACTTGATTGTTGATTCGTATTCTTTTCCAGCCCCACTTCCACCTGCTTCCATTGAGCTGCTTTGAGATTATTCCTTGTACACACACGGTGCTTTTTATATACTATTATTTCAGTGCCTATTCATGATTGCAATCTCCTCTTTCCCATCATTATCTTTTAGAGACTTGACTAGGGTTCCAAATTTCTGGTTCCTCAACCCTGTCTCCCTCTCTCTCTCTCTCCCTTTTCCCCTTTTCCTTTTGCATTCTGGGGCCAAAGCTAGGGTTTGTACAAGATAGGTAAATACTTTCTACATTTTCCAGCTTTTATGTCATCTTATTTTTATGTCTAGAAGATATAAACCCAGAATTTCTGTAGATCAGAAAGAAGAGAATCCTTCCTGTGTTTTAGGCCCAATGGAATCTCTGTTTCAGGAGCTAGACAGGCCCCATACTTTTATTCTGAGTCTCACTCATGTTTTGACAATAGATTTGCTATGATCCTCAGGGACTCTAAGTTAGGGCCTCTTGGAAAATTGCCATGTTAAACAGGAATATTGCTTCATCGAATTCTTTAATCCATTCCACATATCCTATCAGGCTCAAAAACAATGTTCTTACAGAATGTACTAATTAATTCAAGGTATGTACATCTATACATAGGTCTATACATCTCTCACTATTATATGGTCTGCCGGTTAGGCTGATGAATGGCTCCAAAGAGATATCTCTGTTTTAATTCTAAAACCAGAGATGATGGCCTTGCAAAGCAAATGGGATAACTCTCATGTGAGCAAGTCAAAGTTTTTTGGAGTAAGAAGATTATCTGGGATTATGGAGATGAAATGGTAATCATGAGGTTCTATAGCAAAGGAAAATGTAAGTCCTGTGTCAATGGCAGGAAGGAAATGCTGGAGACGCTGCATTAGAGACTTGGAAGTAGCTACTGATCAGGTAATACAAAGCAATTCTAGCTACTGGAAAAGCAAAGTGCAGATCATGACCTGAAGCTTCCAGAAAGAGTGGAACCATCTTGCTCTTTGCTTGAAGACAATTCAGAACATCTATGAGGCAATAAACCAGAGTTGATTTAAGGCACTAAAATGTGTACTAATCTGTCACAGCATCCTTGAGAAATGCAGGCAATCAACTGTAACATACCAATTTCTCCAACCATAAGGCTGTAATTTCAATTTCCAACCTAGCAGTAATAGAGTTGCTGTACTTTGAGTGTTGTCTCCTCCCATCTCAGAGGTCAGCTCATAAAAAATCACCTGACAGCATTCTTTTCATGGGAGACACATGGCAAAGTTAGTTTCTTCCAATAGGGGAAAATTACTTAACTCCTCAGTTTCCTGAGCCACCTAAATGAGTATAGCAGGTAAGAATCTTGGATCATAAACTGAGCTATTCCAAAAATGTGTTTTTCTGCAAATAAATTTGATTTGCATTTCAAGCCCCTCTTCTACAAGTGACAGAAACCAACCATTATATAATTGAAGTGTGGCCTGTCTGTCTTTCCCAGCTCAGTTGGATTCAGGAAACTAATAGAGTTTGGAAGGTGGCACGGTTGTCTTTCCACAGTGACAGCCAATGGGAGTCATTCCTTTGTTAGCTCTGGATTCTGCTCTGTCCAGTAGCTAAAACTGCAAACTCTTCCCAGTTCAGAGATGCTGTACATAAAACCTATGATTCTCAATATAGAAGAAACATTGACTTTTGTATGAAAATTGGAGCCCAGCAGAACCTGTGGATCCTATTGACTTTCACAGGAGCATTGTTCTTACTGTTTTTGGTTCAGGGAACCCAGGCTTTTTGCTTACTCAGATTCGACTAAACTTTTTCTAGTAATGAGACTTGGGTTATAAATTCTATATCCTTATAGCCCTGCACTAGAAATTTCTATCTAGTTGGGAGACTAAGGGGGAAAACTTGCACCACTGACTATTGCCTCTCATCTGTAGATATTAAAGAAGCAAAAGTCAAAAGAGAACTCTTGTGTTTTGTTTTCAGAGTTTTGTTACCAATGTCTTGTGAGGCAACAAATGACTAACAACTTTGCTAATGTTTTCATAAAGGAAGGTGGCAAAAAGCCTTAAACAAATGGGGTGAATTTCTGAATGTCCAGTGCTTTTCTCTTTAGATTTTTGCTTCTTCCTTGTGCTGGGAGTTGAGATGCTGCTCTTTCCCTCTGCTTCCTGCTCAGGTTTGGAATAGAAGGTCATTGGCAGATCAGGAGATTTACATATTGATTCCCAGAGCACACTATGCAAGTGGTGGGAAGATAGTCATGTCCACCTACTGGAAGCTGTAGCTCCTCCAAGTAGCCTTCTTCCTTGAGTTTATCCCCAAGGGGTTGCCACAATCTCTGTAGGTAGCTATAACTATCCTTTTGACGGATGTCTTTTTCAGATTTCTATTTCCTGAGAGGAGACAGAGTGATAGGGGCAACATGCTTTCTAAAAGGCTATATGAGGCAATAAAAACTCACTAGAAACATACTACTTTAATAAGCTAGTTTTAACACGTAACTACAAAAAAAATAAGTACCTTGTAACATGAAAATCATCTCACCCGCTTCTAAGAGGTGATAGCATATTATCCCAAATCAGTAAACAAAATTTCTACTTAGATAGATAGTATTAGTATGACTTCAAACACACAGCACAACCTTTTCCTTTTGCCTCAGCACTTCAGAAAGAGGAGGAAATTTCCATTTATTATCAGATTTCAGAAGAGTATCTATACATCAGTGGAAACTCAAAATTTTGTGACTGTAACATTCTTTGTTTCTCAGCCATTCTGCTGACTTAATTTGGTGAGGGATGGAGATTCTGAAATAAATACAATATTAGAAAATACTTTTTTGTTTTTTAGATTCATAGAAAAATTGAACAGAAAATAAAAATTTACCATCCTGACGTTACTATCTTTTGTACAATATATAATTTCAAAATAAGAAATACAAATTGCACACACACACACACACACACACACACACACACACACACTATTACAATATTCTTAGCCAGTCACAGGTGCTACTTGGTTAGGATGTGAGAAAAGAAAAACGCTTATCCACAGAAAATGGGCATTTATAACTACTTTAAAACCTTTGCTTTGCCTATTCATTGTCCCTCTCCACTAATCCCTGGTAATTTCTGCATAGTGTTTCCTTTCATAGAATGCCATTTAGCTGGGATCATAGATTATGTATCGTTTTTAAGATTGCCCTCTTTCACTTAACAGTATGCACTTATGCTTCTCCTGTGTCTCTTTTTCCATAATTTATTTTTTATTCATACTAATCCCAATTGCAGCCTCCCCTTACCTTGTCTCCTCCCAGTTCTGCCCTAACAAATCCTTCCTCCCATTAACCCTTCCCATTCTGTCATTTTTTGGCTTCATAGTTCACTTGTTTTTTGTGTTGAATAATGTCTTATCACAAGTCTTTTTTTTTCTTTTTCTTCTTCTTCTTTTTTTTTTAAATATAGTCATCTAATGAAGGGCAAATGGGTTGCTTCTAAGTTTTGGCACTCACGGGTGAAACTGCTGTACACATTTGTGTGCAGGTTTTTGTGTGAACATAAGTTTTCAACTCATTTGGATACAGACCAAAAAGTGTGAGTGCTGGATCATATGGTAAGAGTAGTTTCAGTTTATAAGGGCTGCCAAAGTGTCTCCCAAAGTTGCTATGCCATCTCCTATTCTCACAAGTGATGGATGAATTTCTGTGCCTCCATGACCTTGCCAGCATTTGGATTTGGTGTTTTAATCCAGTCACCAAGTAGGTTTTTAAGGTAATTGAATTGATTTAATATGTTTTTTTCATAAAATTATTCTAAGCATTATTTTATGTCTGTTTGCAATATATAATTTGTCTCCATAAAATGTCTATTTACATGTTTACCTATCTTAATTGGGTTATTTACTGTTATTGTTTATTTAAAGATTTCTGTGTATGTTTTAGATGACAGTCCCTTATCTGATGTATCTTTGAGTACATTTTTCTGAGTACATACTTCTCTTTTCATTCTCTCTCTCTCTCTCTCTCTCTCTCTCTCTCTCTCTCACACACACACACACACACACACACACACACACACACAAAGAGAGAGAGAGAGAGAGGGAGGGAGAGAGAGAGAGAGAGAGAAAGAGAGAGAGAGAGAGAGAGAGACAGAGAGAGAGACAGAGAGAGAGAGAGAGTCAGTCTTGTTATGTAGACCAATCTAGCTTTAAATTCTCAATCTGAGATCTCAGGTATGTTCTGCCACAATTGCTTATTGGCCTCTGGGCAGTTCATTTTGCAATCCAGTAAACTATAATTTACATGAAGCTGTTAGTTACCTGAACGTTTTTGCACAACCTATAAAGTCATTGCTAAATACAATGTCTTCTAGATTTTTTTGTGTAGTCCCCTAGAAATTTATTTTACAGTTGATATTTAAGTCTGTGATCTATGCTAATTTCTGTGAACAGTGTATAACTTCAACTGGACTAATTTTTACATCTGGATATCTGGTTGTTCCAGCATCTTATATAGAAAGAGAGTTGCATTGCAATTAATGCTTTGTCAAGCTTGACTGACTGTATTCACATATGGAAATATTTCTGGACTCTAATGTTCAATTAATCTCTGTATGATTTCACCCAAAACACACTATGTCCACTACTATATCTCTGAGTCTTGAAGTCAGGTACTGTTAAGGTTTCATTTTTGTTGCTGTGATAAAATATCCTGACCTAAAGCAGGTTAGGGGGAGAAAAGAATTAGTTGACTTAAAATTGCAGACTGCAGTTCATCATTTTACAGAAGTGAAGGCAGAACTTTAACCAGCTAGTCACACCCACAGGCAAGAACAGAGAGAAACGAACATATCTATGCTGACTGTTGGTGTGTAAGTATGTTAGGTGTTCTCAAAATCAGGAAAGGTGCCATCCACAATGGATTGGGTCTTCTATGTCAATTAGTAATCCAAACAAACAATTCCCCACAGACATGCTCACAGGCTGACGTGATGTAGGCCACTTCTTACCTGAGAACCTCTTCCCAGATTGTGTCAGGTTGACAGTTAAAACTCACCAGCTTGGGTGGTATCTATCCTCTGAATTTTTCTCCAGTGTGAAATTAGCCCTTTAAGTTCTTCATATACACTTTAAAGTCAGTTTTTTCATATTCATAATACAGACTGAAAGTCTTTAATTACAACCATACTAAATTTAAAGCAGAATTTGAGAAGAATTTTTATCTTGGCAACATTGATTCTATCTATACATGGACAATTACTTATTTCTTTGAAATTTCATCTGAATTGTGTAGTTTTCTCATCTAGATCTGGTACCTCTTTTATTAACTGAATACCTAGGTATTTATTTTTAAACATGGCAATAAAAAGCAATATTCTTTTAAATTTTTTTAATTGCTAATATTTCCAAAGCCAGTTAACTTTGTATACAAACTTGACATATTAAAGAATTGTTATGAACACTTCTTCCAGTTTTTTTCCTGTTTTGCAGATTTTCTAAGTAGATATCCATTCATATATATATATATATATATATATATATATATATATATATAGCATATATGTAGATCCTCCCCATGTGCGTGTGTAATATTTTCCCAGCCATATAAATTGTCACCATCTTTATGTTAATAAACTATTGTAAGAAGTGTCAATTAATGATAAAAAGGTTATTTATTTTACTTTTACTTATGTATTCATCAATTTTTTTTCCCTTATATAGGTCAAAGTTTCAGTCCTAAAACTACTTTTTTCCTTTTTGATTTCTTTTATTACTTTCTGTAAGAGAGGCCTACTGGTAGCATTGTATCTTTTAGTTTGCAAAGATGACTCACCTCTTTTCTCTAGAAGGGTAACTTCACAGGACATGGGAAACTGGCATCTTTTTGTTGTTTGTGTCTCATCAATCAGTATTCTGTTTACTTCTTTTATATGTGGTTTTTAAGGAAAAGGAAGATTCTTATCTTTGTCCATAGGAAAGGATCCCCCTTCCCACACACCCTCAGGAAGCTTATTTTAAGATTTTTTTCACCTTGATTTTGTTTAGTTTGGGAATGATATGCCTAGCTGCAGGGTTTTTCGCCCCCCCCCACTCTCTCTTTCTTTTTTCTTTCTATCTTTGAGCACCTCAAATCTGTGATTTAGCATCAGCATTAAGGTGGGTAAAAGTCCTTATTCATTGTTTCTTCAAATAAACCTTGTCTAATACTATTGCTTTGTCCTGCATTTCTCCTTATGCCATGCCCTTTCAGGTAATGATACTTTCATAGCTGTGCCATAGCTCTGTAGTTTTGTTTTGAGATGGGTCTACATGTACTGCAGAATGCGCTTGGACTTACTTGGCAGTCAAGGCATGCACTATGCTCTGCTCGGTGTATTCTCCTGCTTCTACGTCCCGGCGGCTGAGATTATAGGTGCGCATGTGCCACACTCAGCCCATCCCACAGTTCTCTGGTATTCTATTGCCTTTATTCTTTTGCTTATGTTTGGATCTTTGTTTTATTGACAAATCCTTATTCTCTGAGAATTTTGATTGAGCCATGTGTAGTTTCCTAATGAGCTCATCAAGGCATTCTTCATTTCTGTTTCAGAATGATTTTCCTTTTCTCAGACATTTTTCTCCTTCCCATTCAATTTTAGAAGTTTCTATTGTTGTATCTTTAATCTTAGAGATTCTTTTCTCTGCCACACTCAGTATAGTAATAAGTCCAGTGAAAATAGTCATTTTTGTTATACTCTTATCGGTCTCTAGTATTTCTTTTTAATTGTGTCCTAAAGTTTTCATCTCTTTGTTTACGTTACCTGGTAATCCTTACATACTGTTTCATTAGACACCGCAGCATATTAGTTTGAAATTCCTTATTGAATCATTACCATGTTCTTGACATCATCTGAGACTGATTGTAAAATTTGTTCTGGCTTTTCAAATGTGAATGACTGTTGTTATATTTTTAAAAAACCCTGTTTTTTCTGTATCTTTTCTCAGCATAACACACACACACACACACACACACACACACACACACACACACACGATATATTGGCAAAGAGAACTATGCTCAATCTGTCTTTAGTAATTGGCAATGCAGAACAGGGAGTTAAGTGTTTTATAGGCTTCGATCATGCTTCAGTCCTCAGAGAGGACTTTGCAAGTGTTTCTTCATTTCTCTTCCATGCTCAGATATTTGGGACTGGAGCCTTAGAATGAACAGAGTTGAGAATTTCCTTTTCCCAGGTCAGTAGGGTTCTGATAAACTTTTCATGATTTAGGGTTTGGTACAATTGTTTCCCTGAAGGTAGGTCTTGTCAAGAAGACTCTTCATTGGCCCATTTCAGTGGTTCCTTGTCTCTTTCCCCTGCCAGATCTCTGATAGATTGTGACAACCTGTCAAACTCATAAAAGTTTACCTACTGGGCTGGAAATGGAAAGTTTGTACACAGTTATTTTTAAAGTGTGATTTAAAAAATTATTTAAAAATAATAAAATCATTATTATGATGATGTACAGCAAAAGGAATGCATAGGTTATGATCTAAAGAATTGGAATTTTTTTTTCTTTCTTTGGCTTCCCTGACTGGTTCTTCAAGTCAAGCCTGGGCAGGCAGTTCATGGCTCATCTTTAGTAGACACAGAGTAGAGCCAAGGGGTTTGTTTCATGAATCAAGGTTCCTGTGCAGATTTGACTCAGGCTGTGAACACAGATTTTTTCTAGGTAAAGAAGACTTCCTACTTGCTGTCCTTGGGAAAATCCTAAGGATTTTTGAATTGATCACTAGCAAGACCATGTAGAATTTCATCCTTAAGCTCTTTTGACTAATGCAAACCTTTTAGCTAAATTTTCACTTCATACCCACAAGATGAGCAAAGTGAGTAATGGAAGTTTCTTATTGATCAATGCCTACGTACCACAGGGCACAGCCTGTATATGGAGTAGCTAGTTCTTTCTTACCAGAAACATCATTCCTATCTCTTGGAGAGTTTGGAGAACATGTTCCAGAAATCTTGCTAATAACCACATTAGGATTTGCACTACTGTTAGCTTGATGTATCTGAGAGCGTCTATTGAGACCTCCCAGGGCACACTAGAACATATGTTCCCCTCAAGTAACCAGAAGAGAGAACTGAACCTCAAGAGTCAAAGGCATGTCTGAGGACACATAGTAATCATGGATCAGATCTGATTTCAGCATTGTCTGACTGAAAAGATCTGTGCTTATACTCAATACACCAGGTTAGACTGGAACAGGTGTTCTGAGTAAACTCTTATAACAGATTGAGGAAAGCCAGTGAAGAACCTTCAGAAATTACCTAAGTCCCCATCCTCAATCTTTCATCCTGCATCCAGAGTTAGCCCTTTAAAGGCATCTCTGCCTATACATGTTCACTAGCATCAGTCATCTCAGAGATGAACCAGTGGAAGGGAAACAGCTATGAAAAGAAGGGCTATACTCCCTGGAAATGCACACAATAGTGATTTTTCCCCCCAAGGAGAGCCTAATTACCTTTCGAAATTCCAAAAATGTCAAACTGATTATGGAGTATGCTCTTTTTTTCTTATAACATCACATGCACAAGAGTTATTTTGGGATAATGAGCAATTTTAATCTTGCTTAATAAAAGCTATTCACAGGGCACTTTAGGAGGTATCTGCATATAAGTAGTCTTTCTAAACTACTTTCTCTTTTCAGTGGCATTTATTCAAGAGTATGCAAATTTTTTCTAAAACTGGCAGCTAAATATAGAAATCGGAAGGGCAAAGCTATAAACCTGAGTAAATTTTCTGTTTTTTATAAAAGATATCGAGAAAAAAATAAAAGAAAAGAAAGAAAATGAATAGAGTATGAATTTAATAGAGCTTACAAACTATAAAACTATTGAGAAGAAAAATTTAATTCACATGTTCAAATTTTCACCTATATTTGAGCGTCATAAATGTATAGGTGTGAAAAATAAATAAATGGAGAGTACTTGTTACCTCAGTTTTGGTATTACTAAGAGTTGTTTACTAACACCAGGCCATCTTATATTTGCAAAAATTTTTATTTGATAATTGGAGCTTTGTCAGAAATTTCTAAAAGAGGCTGCAAAAGCAGTAGTAAGCCAGGAGTGTGGGTTGCATCTTTGCTTCTCAGTGTGATCCAGGAACCACCAGCAGAGGCATCACCTGGTAGCTGGTTAGAGATGCAAATTCCCAGACTCCACTTGAAACACACAGAATCAAGCATTGCACATTACCAGGGTACTACCACACTGCCTTTTCCAATGTTCATATTCAAGGGATAGAAGTTTTCACAAACTGAAAAACAAGAAGAGTCCTGTTTGGATGTAGCTTGTAATGTTCAAATCCTCACTTGACTCCTTGTTAGGGACTCCTCTATATAACCCCTCAGCACATAGATATGATTACAGGAGTCATTCTTACTTTGTAAAGTTGTTTGTACTCTTTCTATGTTTGTTCTTTTTTTTTTCTTTTGCATGCATGTGTCTCTGTGTGTGTTTGTGTGCACATGTGTGCATGTATGTGTATGTGTGCACATGCATGTATGCATGTATGTCAGCATGTTTGTGGGAGCTTGTCTAGGCACTGGGGATTTAAAGTCTGGTCCTCATGCTTGTTTCCATGGAGAGTGTCTCTTTCACTGAGCCATCTCCTAAGCTCAACTACCCACTTTCTTACTCATTCCCTATCTCTGTAGCTTTGAAAAGTGTTGCAAATATGTAAATTTAATAATCTGTTTACAGGGCAAAAGCTACATTTAGGAGTGGTGCAGGGTGGAGGTGGGGAGGTGAAATAGTGCAATGGGTAATCTACTTACTGTATGAAAACTTGTCTTCTAACTAAAATAGATCTGCCTTTAAAGTGTTTCTCTTTAGTTGTAACATAGCTAAATGTCATGCTTGCTGATTAGAAAACTTAATTTTTTTTTTATTAATGCTCCATTTTATATCCTGCTGTCTTGTTTGACAGGCAGGGTTGAGTTACTGGAAAGCATGTAATTCATGTCAAGCGAACATTAGTCTGCTTTCACGGAGGTTTCCTCTGTGATTGACCTAAGGTAACATCTGCTCGTTCATCAGAAGAGATGGAAGCCTGTGCAACACTGAACATGCTGGATGTTGCTATGAAGAAGCAAAATGCAGCACATGTGAAAAACACTAATAAAAATTATGCACTTACCCTACAAATGCTGTAAAATGGCTAAATATTAACTTACACATTAGCTGTTGAAGAAAAATTTTACGTGCCTAAATCTTCCCAGTAAGTAATTGGCAGAAAGGTGTGGAAGCCTTTCCAGGAGGTTTTTTGTTGTTTGTTTGTTTGTTTGTTTGTTTTTTGCTCAAGCCCAGATCAAAACCCAGGTCACCTCATTTGGTTCTATTATTATCTCTATAACCCTGGACCCTAAATGCATGCAGTGCTTTTTACCAGACATCTGAGGTGTGCTGACTACTGGATGCATTAAGAGTACATAGTATGAAGGCACATAGAGCAGCCTGTGGCTCATAGAAGGCAACTGCTCTTAACTAAACATCTACTTACTGCCTTCTGTGTAGTCACGTCTCCTCAGAACACTCTACTAGTTTGTTGTGATTTAACAAGGAAAGTGATTAGAGGAGTTGACAAAAACACAGACATTTTAAAGGAGAAAACTTAAAATTGAAAAAAAATTTTGTCTCCTTAGTTCCAAAGTTGACTTGTCTACCATAGCATTATAAAATTATACCACCTATATTGGCAACTGCCTTGACATTTGTGTTGGTAACTTGAGAATCATCCATGCTGTTGTACCTTGTGGGAATCCTTAGGGCCTTTGATCTCAGTCAGTGTTCACAGATTGTATTAATGACACAGAATACATCATCCACTTAGCCAGAGTACCTCTTGCTATATTTTCAGGTTTTCCTGAGCCATTTTTCCTTCCCAGAGGACTCAGCTACGGGCAGGAAACTTCCTATACATCGGAACTTCTGTTTACTCTCTGATGTGACTATTGCAAGCACCCAGAGCTGTACGTGAGTTGCTAAAATCCATTCTGAGAACATGGCGGTAAGCTACTAACCTCTACAGACAAGAGGATACCAGGAGTGATGACTTATTGATGGATCTGTCAGTGTTTAGTAGCTTGGAAACACCTATGCAGCAACCGTTAAACACGAAGACTTGGTAGAATGAGGGCTGCTTCATTTACAGCTGTACACGTTCAGCTTTACACCAGGAAATTTAGGCATTATCAGAAAAACTCCCGGTAAGAACTCTTCTCAGCTAGGAAAATATTTGTTTCCAAGTGTCTGGAACACATTTGAATCTTAAGGGATGCCCTGAGCTTGTCTATCAGGAGGAACTGGTTATATGTATCTATTCTTAAAGTTACCAGAATGCTTTAAGAGTGCTGTCTAGTAGCTCTCAGTAGTATTCAATGACTTCACTTAGTCTCTTTAATTTCAGCCTCGATTGCTGTCTGCTTCCTCTGATTAGATTTTACTGGAGGTTTTTATGCAAGTGCTTCTTGCTCACTCCAAAGTACATCCCCATCTGTGAAGGGCCTTAGATCTCAGGAAGTCATGTCAGTCTGCATCTGCTTGGCAAATAGAGAACTGGAAATTCAGGGGAGAATAAGTAGTAAGTGCTCAGAAGCCCAGAGACTAGTGAAATTCTTGGTTCAACTTCACAAATGTTTTCTTGGATTCTGTTCAGGCTTTGTTTATACAGCTTGGATGTTTGCATGTAATTAATGGTTAACCTTTCAGAAATTATTCTTTCTCTAAGCTCTCGTTTTGCCTCTGGTGGAGAGGGATTATATAGTACCTCACATATTTCTTGTTGTGATTAAATGAAGTGATCTTTGTGAAGTCCTAAGCTCCGGGACCACAGAAGAGTGAGAAGGTGAGAAACTTCAGTTGTTATTTTCCTCTTTGATAGTATTCTCCAGGAGGACGAAATAACTTTATTGAGATAGACTATTAGGAATAGAAGATTTCAGTACAGATAGGAGTGAGGTGAAGAAGCGAGTAGGGTTAATAAAAGCTAAGTGTGAGAAAGCAAAATAGAAGCATAATATTTTGTAAGATAAGCTAATTTATATTTTTTCAAAAGGTTTAAACAAGTGTATTCTGAATTGGTTGAATAGCATTGCTCCCTAAGCCAAAGATTGCAATACATAAATCCAAGTTACAGGGGTTGGCTAACTCCTTAGGCCTTATTGATCAAGGACGCTCCAGATGACCCCCCAAAACTCTTGCCACTGCTTTTGGTTGCCTGCTAAAACTAGATGTTGAGAATCTATTGTTAAAGGCTCAATACTGCTTGGTCGCAAACCACAGAGAAATCAAATTTGAATTGAGCTAGAAGCTTCCTCCCTGCTGATTAAATTTTATATAAAGAACTACAAGACTGTTAGGGGAGAAAAAGCCACCAACTATATTACCCAGCTATGGATTGTACATGCTAAAAAATCAACCTATCCAGAAAGATATGCCAATAGTGGCATGACTATTAAAGAGATAACCAACTGCTTTATGACTAAAGTTTAGGCCCTTTCCATAGGAATGAATCCATGTCTTGTACTATAAACCTGGTCAAAGTCCTTTGGATAAGGAGGTCATAGTTCCTAGGGGAACTCTTATATTTTTGTTTTCCTATGTGGACAAGATGTCAATTTGTCTTATCAATATTTGTGTTTATTTCCATGGATTAGTGTAGCTCTCAGTTTCTCTCACAGACACCTCTGTTTGGGGGCAGTGGTTAAAGCAGAGACTCATAATACTACTGGAGAAATTTGAGTTCCCTTTGGGAGTTCTTAGTCTCCTTAATAAAATGTTTAAAAACAGATTCAAGAGGAAGTTGAAGGAATATTTTATTAGAGTCTGAAAGAAAAACAACAGGGTAGACATATTGTGAAAATCTCTGCAGCTGGTAGGAGGACGAAAGATGAGGAAGAGGAAGAGAGAAAGTAGTGCCTTCTAAGTTAGAGTTCAAGAAAGCTGAACATTTAACAAAGGAGGTCGGAAGCAGCTGCATGGTTGAATGGGATTCAGAGAAAGAAGGAGAAAGCCCTGCATGTCAGGGAAAGGATGCTTAGGCTTTTGGCTGGTATCCAAAAGAAAAGGAGACAGAAGTTTTTCTTCATTTTATACTTATTTGAGTTAGAACTAAGAAAGTAAGCAGGCTTAACAGTGATTCTTGGTGGAAGTTTGGCAAGCCGCTGCATCCTGTCTAGGGAGAATTGGTATATTATCTCATTAAGGATGATAATTCCTTTTTTTCATCTTCTTACTGTCTTCAGATGACTCAGCTTTTCTGAGGAGTAGTCTTCTGGCCTTTTAATTCCTATAAAAATAACTGGTACAAGTGTTGAGGATAAGTGACTGTTGAAAGTTCAGCCCTGAAGGGAAGGTCTATATCCCCTTCAAGGCTCAGGGAATACTGCAGAAGAGGAAATATAAAGAACCTAAGAGCCACAGGATGTGGAGAAGACTGTGAAAGTGTCTTCGGGACATGACATTGCCAGTGTACTCATTGCCATGTCGACACTGTAGCTCTGATGCCTGAATAATACATATATGAGGTACTCTGTCAACATTCCATCATGGGTGGGGAAGTGTGCATGAGGCCTCACCTCACTGTGAGAAAATTTAGGCAGCTAATGGTTGTAGGAGGTGGAGGAGGTATTTTCTTAATATAGTCGCTGTTAATGTTGACTGTGCTCTAGTAAATAACCCAACACCTGTGTACATGCAAACAACTCTAATTAAACAAATGGGTCACAGAATAACAATGACAACAAAGAAAGAAAATAGGAGGGGGACTTGTAGGAAGAAAGATCTCCTGGCAGTGAGAAAAAGTAAGGGGAGGAGGGAGAAAATGACAAGAATGCATTAAATCACTGTATGGAATTGTCAAAGAGTAACCTTTTTAATGATGCCAACATTTTTCTCAGCTTGTCTTTATTGCTGTCTTTCTATTCAAAAGGGAGGACCAGACTCAGATTTGTTACAGGGTAGTCTCAAGACTATTACATTGCAGCCACCTACCACCTGACTCCACTCTTCTGAGGTCATGCCAATGATTTAGCAAGTAGGCCTTGAGAATTTACCAGGTGAGTTCAGTGATTCTCAGGACAGGGGGCTTGGAATTCCAAGAGCTTGGAATTGACGACTCACCACTGCTTACAGCCATCTATCTGTTCAGGTAGGAACAAAGGAGGGGTCAATTGAAGCATCTCCTTTTCCCTTTGTGTACTTAATACTGGTGTTCATTTTATTCCAAATGTCTTAAGTAGGCAAAGTCTCTTTTTGTGTGTAATCATAGTGGATGTGACTCTAGAAGGCAGTGTAACAGATCCACATAAGCAGAGGGTGGCTCAGGTTGGATCTATGTCACATTTCTGGGGCCTCAACTTGGAGATGACACAGAAAGAGAAAGTTGGTTTAAAACTGTTTTAGAAGTCTTCATGATTGCACCAGTAAGAGACAGACTTTTTTTGCGGTGGGGGAGGCGGTAACCTGGGAAATAGAAATAGAAGGAAGTCCTTGCTGAGGAGCTGTTTGGAAGGTAGAGTGAGTCAGCCAGCACAGCACTCGTGATTCGTAGCCTCTCTCATGCAGCCAACGTATTTTTAAGAAAGAAATGCTGTTTGCAACAGCTGCAGTATCGATTTCGGTAACTGAATGGTCTAAGTTATGTATTGTAAACACAACTGTCCCAGGTGAGCATGCTTGCTTTGCTCTTGTGAACTTGATGCTTTATACTCGGATTAGCAGTGTTCTCTCAGAAATCCTATTCATTGCTTTCTTCCTAAGCATCTTGCTTTTTTATCTTTTCTAGCCCCTTGCCCTCTTGCCTGGTTTGACTTTCTCTTCTAAACCAGCAGGCAGAATCCTCCTGTCCCAGCCCCCAACTTCCTTCCTTTGTTCTCTCTCTCATTGTAGTCAAATGGCTGTCTAGCTGGTTTTCAAGTTCATTATGAGAGAAGGTCTGGCCTTCTGAGTGGAGAAAACAGGGGAAGAAGTATGCAACTTCCTAGCTCCAAAGGGATGCTCTCCCAGCAGTAGCTGAACCTCAGGCTTTGGGGGACAATGCTTTTTCCAGGTGTTACATTTTTATATTTCCTCACAAGCATTGGCATTTTTGTTTTGTTTGCCGTTGACTTCCAAATACTAAGAACAGTTTTCTCTTTTTCTTTGGAGTTGCCTTAGTTATTAGTTAAGAAAAAAAAACTTATAAATTTATTGATCACCTGTTGTGGCAAGGACATAACATATTCTGCATCTGTCCTTTTTTATCCCCAGGGACACCATATGTCCATTTCTGGCTTCCACCCTATTTTATAAACACAAGAGTGAAAAAGTTTGGCTTTATTTAGCATCTTTTATGTCAGTAAATTATATATGTCCCTCTGCTGTGGACCTGGTTGTCTCATCTTTACTCATATATCTTCCATACTTGAAATGTCCCATTTACTCTAACCAGTTACGCAACCGGGCTTTTAATTAGCACCATGTATTCATAAATGAACACAAACACTTTAGTATCTGTTTTCCTTTTTTTTTTTTTTTTTACTGTCGAGTCCACAAGCATAAAACATTCTTTCTCTTTTAACTGCCATCAATAGGCTGTTTAGTTTTATAGGGAAATTTATTGAGTTGTGTTCATTCTTTATCCAAATAAAGCAGTAACTTAGTGGGTATTTAAAGTGACATGTCTTGTTTGTGGCTGACATCACATCACTTTGTCTTTGCTGTTCTGAGCATCTACCTCTCCCTGGGTGCATGAGTTTACTTACTGTTACTATAATGATATAACTAAGCCTCTAGGAGCTCAAGAGAGTAGTATCGTACAAGGGTTCTTCCTTGTTGTATCATACTCTGGTAGATAAAATCATGAGTGGAGTGCATGTGAGAAGGGCAGACTACTTGGCAAGGCAGAACGCCATGAAGTGACAAGATTGTTCTTTTAGCACAGCCTTCATGCAAGAGGTAACTGAGGTCTTGATGAAAACTCCATAAGGGCAGTAGCCTGAGCAACTACTTCCTCCGATACCTTACGTCTATTAAAGGTGCCATGACTTTCCCAGCTATCCATCACACTAAGTACTGAGTTTGCAATGCATAATCCTTGGGCAAATACCCAGGAATAAGATGTCAAAATAACAGAAGAGTGGAGATGCCAGAGGAAGATAAGTCTGTGGCATAGGAGAGAAGTAGGAAAGGCCCTCTCAGAAACCAGAGACATCTGATCTCTTTTCCAAGTAAGCATATATTCTCAAAGAGTTGCAGACAGCAGTTCTTCAAGGGTACTACATATTGACAAGGATGATCATTACAGGCTGAATGACAAATAGCAACTTTGGTTTTTGACCCTGAAGTTGGTTCATGTTTATTTTCAGGTAGAAGGAAGTCCCGGTAAGGAGAACTTCTGGCATCCCTGGAATTTCTTATATGTGAGAAGATTGTACAGGGCTTTTTTTTTTTTTTTTTTTTTGCTTGTTTGTTTGTTTTTGTTTTGTTTTGTTTTTTTGGTGACTGAGGAGGGAGTTGGCCACAGGTGTAATTCCTCAGCTCAGGATCTCTCTTTATGGTATAATGATCTTTGGATCTTTCTTGTGCTAATTAAAACAGATACATTGTCATGCTGATTAAAATACATGCCTGTTAAAGTTTCAGAGGATCATAACAGAGAAGTAAGATCCCAAAATGGGAAAAAGTGAGAAGACTAGCCTCTTGGCAACATATCCTGTGACAAGAGTTCCCAGATAATTTAACTCTGTGATGTGGCAGAGAAAACGGAGGCTTAAAGAAACAAAATGGTGTCACCCAGATAGACTGAAGCTAGTATGGTGAGCTGGATTTGGAGCACATAGTTCTAGAGGTCTCCCAGTGTTCTTTCAGGACATTGTCAGCTCTATTCTAAGTTGATAGTCACTTTAGATTCTAAAACTGAAGCATCTTCCTGAGCACTGGTTGCTTTTGTCTCAGTTTTGAGGGGAGACATAAGAGGAAGGACCAGTGAGAATCTCTTGGTGCAGTTTGTTATGACTCTGGGTATGTTAAAACATAAAGATATATTACTGGGCAATTATAAAGCATGCAGCACATTTGAAATGTTTACATTTAGCTAATTAGAAATTCTAAGGAGTAAAAATTTATTTTATTATTCACAAGATTGCCTAGGACTTGGAAAAATATTGACGTATTCTCTCAATCTGCTCTCTGTAGCTCAGAAACTAAATCAGTAAGGTCAGTCAGTGACAAGATCAGAACTAAGACCTCGGCCTAGACTAAATGACCCTTGCGGCTCTTATGTGGCAGGCCTGTTATCGGCAGTCCTTCAGCCTGTGCCCTCTGTGAGAAAGCCTGAACCCTAGTTGTTCTCCTCTGTAGATTAGAGTGGGCTTCTGCAAGGACTATGTGTCTTGATATTTCTTTGAGCTTCTGTCTGTCCCGATTTGAGGCTTCTTAGTAGGTCATGTTATCACAACCCTGTGTAATTCTTAACAACCCTAACAGCCTGGCTTCCTAACAGCAAGCTGATTGCCCTCTCCTTACCGTCTTTCCTGCACATCAGAACTGATAAAGAAGGGAGAAAACACCTAATTAATCTGTACTAAAGATGTCATAGGACTGGCAAGCCCCACAGACAGTGGCTCAGAGGCTCCTCCAAAGAAGCCTAGTTCTGGCCTGAAGAATAATCTTAGCTTCCATTCTGTAGCTCTGAGCAAGTGTCCCATGCAGATTGTTTCCAATGCAACCCTAACATTCCATAGATTTATTTCAAGAGGACAGTATTTCTTGTTAGCCCTGAAAGGCAGTGGGTCTTAAATACCAGTTCCTTCCAGGAAGATCATATGTGGAGATCAAGAGCAAAACCCTTCAATGGATTGTTCAACAGAACTCCAACCCCTTCCCTCTAGAGCCACAGAATACCCTAGTAACTCAGCAAACTCCCTTCCTTCCTCTGACCTGGGGACACGTTTGAGTGAAATTGAACTAGGAAAAGCCTGATTGAGCCCATTGTAGCAGGGGCATGCCATCTGCACTCTATTTGTGACCAGAAAACCCATGCAAAAGGACTACAGAGTGCTAACCGTGAGTTAACAAACTGTTAACAAAGATGAAAGTATCTCACTTGTCCTGTAACAAGTCCCAAATCCAGGCTTTATGGGGAGAAGCTGCATGTTAACCTGCCCTCCCTGCCTACCACCAAGCAAACCTCAGTGAGATTCAATAGGAACTCTCACAATGGCCAAACATGAAGTTGCTTTTTATAGTTATTGTTTTTATGGCAAGCAGATGTGCTTGGTACCTACATTTAAGTATTTATTGATTAGATATATTTGCTTTTGCAGACTCATAGAAATTACAGCATGGGCTCTATTTGTCCCATTCCTGGGGTGGGGTACACTTGTTGACTGTCTCTGTTGCTAGAGCTGTGGTCCTGTTCTTCCTTGTGTTCCTCCTCCAACAGAGAAAAGGTGGCTACAGGTCCCCTGTTGGCAATACACTTTGTGCAGAGGGACAGGAGAGGAGTGAGATCCTGTTAGCAGAAACTGTGGTTACAATAGTATCCCAACTTGCATCCCCAAACATATAGCTTAGTAGGCTGCCTTTGCTATCATTGTGATTCTTATATACACAGTGAACTAATGTGGTTGGAAAGGACCTTTGGCAGAAAGCACTGGCATATGCCATCTCTTCTTAGCCAAGGCTTCAGCTTGGGGCCAGGCCTCCAATCCCACAACTCTCTTTACTGTGTTTGCTCCTGTTGACTGGCTATGTTATTGATGCTGCTTGTCTACTCCACTGAGCAAGGTGAGATAAGTTCAGTCACCTACAGGTCTCTCTGTTCAGATCAGGACCCAGAAGCCTAACCACCTTCTCCATTGCACAAAACATTAACATTCACAGCAGAAAAGTAACCCTCAACAGAGTGGCCACTTGCCCAAACTGCATGACACAAATGGTGAGTAGATACTGAGGTTATTTTGAGGCCACATAGTTAGTGGAATCCACCTTCTCACCATGGAGAAGTAAGGATCTCAAAAAGCAAAGAGCTCAGATTTAGTGCAAACGTCACTGAGTTGCTATAAGCCATATTTAGCACAACTCACATGAGCAAGGTGCTCTTGGCCTGTTTGGCATCATAATCCTCCATACAGTCCTCTCTGTAGAGCTACCATTTCTTAAACATGGAGGTCTTCTATCCTAATCTATTCCAATGGCTGAGGTGGATGATTTTGAAGTCATCTAGTTCAAACTCTGCTCTGTAACATTAAGTCTATCACATCTGCACCATGTAAATAAAATATTTTTGCTTGAGTTAAAGTCCTTGATATGGCCAGTGCCATCTTTGCTTACTCTGTTCACATTTACATTTTATTTTCTCTGATGCTTTGTTTTGTTGTTGCTGTTGCTTTATTCCTTCTCAAATGTGTTGAAGTCTTCCTGCTCCTCCTTAGGTCTACTGAAAAGTTCCTGTTCCTTCTTGGGTGTACTTAACCTGCCCTGTTCCTCCTCTGGTGTATTGAAGGGAGGTCGTAGCTTTCCACGTATGTAGGGAGTATTAGGGTATAGTATTACTGCAGAGACTCTTCTCTGTGCTTTTTAAATCCCATTCCTTTATTTATGAGGACAGTTCATACCACTTTCATGACACCATAAATGCTGCTGAGGTATTTTTCTATCCATGTGTGAAAGAGTTATTATAAAGATTCCTTCTTTAGATGAACTGGTCATTTGCCAATATCACCATTCTCTGGGATGAGAAGGAGCAGAGATTGGTCTGTCTGTTCAAATTTGAGTGACTTTTGAGATTTAAAATGAGGTTAGCAACACTGTTTAGATTCCCATCTTTATAATCGATTGTCCCCAAAGTGGTAGAAACGGGAACAGACTTCTGCATAATTTTCTATGTCTTAGGTTAATGAGAAGTCCATTTAGAATGTTTAGTCCACACAGATTATCTTGGACTCAAGGCCCAGTTAACTTGTTGCCATATTATGGTAACATACCTACTTCATGGAATCCAAGGCTCCCACCTCACAAACATAGTTAGTTTGTTGCCTTATTGATTATGTTTCAGTTTTAAGCACACAAATGTTACTGGAATTAAATCCGTTCACTTCCCAGTTAAACTAAAGCAAGACTCATGATAACTGTTCTCCATTCTCCTCCTGACTCCACCATCACTCCCTTTCCCCAATGCTGATCTCTATTTACACACTAGGTCCCTTCTCATCTTCCTTGCTCACTCTCCCTCTTTTCACCTCTGGAATTTCTTACAACTACCTTTCAGTTCTTCAATCTTTCTCTGCAACTCACCTCAAACAATGTCAAATGTATACATAATCTTTTTTTTTTTAAATTCTAAAATCTTCACAGTAAAAGAAAAAAATTTCTTTCCTGTCTCACTTTTATTCCCTCTGTAAGGACAGTCATCAATTTCTTTATTCCATAATATGAATTGAATTATTCCTGTCACCCAAAGTCCCATGTTGAAGTCTTAATCTTGTTATATATATATAAACTATATAACTATAGTTGGATATAAGGATTTTAGGGAGTATTAAAGTCGAGTGAGGTTACTCATTGTCCAATAGAACCAGTATCCTTCAAATAATAAGAAGAATCAGCCTCCAACCCTGTCCTCCCCACCTATGCACTATCACAAGAAAGACCACATGAGGACCCAGAAAAAAACAGTTATCTTCAAAAAGAGAAAAGGATTCCTTACATCAAAAGAGGAAAGGAACCCGATCCCCATACTCTGATACTGTACTTCCCAGCATTCAGAAGTAGGAAAAATTAAATTTTTGTTACTTAAGTCATCTAGGTGTAAGGCATTTGGTATAGTAATCCAGGACACCTCTTATGCCACTTGGCCAATTATTGATCACAGCACAAAGACAGCTGCTTCCCATGCCATGGCTGATCTAATACATGTCTATGGCCTTGACCTGCTTTTAGGCTGTTTTCTCTTGACTTGTGCAGCATGTGATACTCATAGACAGACACATAGTCCTCCCTGTTTCTCTCAGCTCCCCTCTGAGTCTTTTCCTTCCTCATTACTTAAGGTCCTGCTAGTTCTTGCTCTTTCACAAAAGGTGATGCCTTGCCACTCTTGAATCTGGATCTTGCTGTTTTACTTTTTTGCTGGGCTACGGCTGTGTAACTCTTAAACTTTCTTACACAATTGACAGTGCGGATCTGCTCTTTGCATTCTTTGAGAGACATAGTCTAATGTTGTTATAACATTTTTGAGGCTCTGGAATTTTACACTTTACTAGGCCTCTATTCCAATGAACTGATTCTCCAATACTCATGAACTCTCTTTTAAAACATAATCAGATCACAACCAATTCCCACCTTTTCCCCCTTCACCTCTCAGTCTTGATGCTATTGACTCATCTTTCAATTGTGTTCACAGGTGATGTTGCATTATCCACATGTGCCATTGACCATTGTAAGCCTTTTATTTACTTTTGCATCTTTTGTATTTTGTTGCAGCTAAAGTCCCCTAACCTGATGTGATCATCGATCTCTTTTAACCATATGATAAAGATATGGTTAGTACCTAGGTAATAATACAATTCATTTTTCTATATTCAGGTTTCAGCTGACTTCTAGTCCTTAGGCTAGATAGTATTTTCTAATATCCTTGGAATATTAATCATTGATTATCTTGGAATGTAATAAATAATTTATAAACAAAATAAAAGGCTATATATTAAAAGTTAAGTCTATATGTAGATATTCTGCAAGGAATTTAATTCTTTTAAGTGATGAACTTTCTAGGACTAACATCCTTTGTGACTCTCTAAAACCGGATTGTATGGCTCTATCATCTTTTATCCAAATGATTTTAGGACTTAAAACAATCAGAGTTCAGTTATTTTCAGTTGTTAGAAAGGCAATTGGGTACATATTCATATAATCTGTTTTTAACAATCAAAACACTGCCATTTTTTAGCAAAATATGTGTCCATGAACATTAAGTAGGATAAAGAATATGAAAGAATCTCATATCAGTTTGTGTAGTGTTTAACAACCTCATAAATTACATTTTAAAAACATGTTGTGAAGTTTTAAATTTAGAACTATGTTTACTAATTGTGTACATGTTTTAAACTGAATTTCAGAAACATACATCCTGAGAACATCTGTGAGGGTTTATGTTCCATGTTACTCTTGTCTGGAAATGCAGACATGGAGACAATTTCTGCAATGACCATTGAAATGCTAGTATTTTCCCAAGAAGTTACTACGTAACACTTGGGATTTCTTAGTGTTTTCTGACCTTTTCACCTGGAAACTGTCAGTCCTACCCCTAGGTTTAAGTTTATGTATCAGCTCATGCTGATAGTTAAGTTAAATTGTTAAGTTATACAGAATAAAAAAATGAAAGCTAAATAACAGGTTGGAACTAATTTTGAACTGTTGTTGGTAAAAGTGCCATGAAGTATTTATTGATACCGAATTATAAAAATTTGAATATTTGATAGCATATTGTAAGTTCTACTGGTACCCATGTCATTTGGATCAGCAGCAACTCTGCATAGCCCTGAATGTTCTGCTTCAATAAAAAAATAATGTGTGCATGTGAGGACATGATGTGTGTGTGTGTGTGTGTGTGTGTGTGTGTGTGTGTGTGTGTTATTGCCTGTTTTTGTGGAAGTCAGAGGACAACTTTGTGAAGTCAATACTGGTTTTGTATCTTTAAGTTATTTTGGGGAATTGAACTAAGGTTACCATGTTTGCACAGCAGCTACTTCTACCTGTGGAAAAATCATTACAGCCACTGTCAGAAAATTTTTTAGGCACACAAAATTTACTTCAATTTTAAATTTAAGGTTTCCATTGGTATGAGCTTCTTATTGATATAAAAGTGAGATGAATATTGATACTCACATAGGCATTGTGCCAGTATAACACATTTAGGAATACAAGGCTTAGACCCAGTCCTTTAACTTTTCTAACTGATTTGAGATGGTTAGCCTGTGAGTTAAGGGTCTATAGCAAATTTAGGGCTTTGAGTTTATTGATAAGGTGTTTTCTGTATTTTATTTGGAAATAGCTGAGAGGAGTTAACAGACAACAGTCCAGATTGCCCTTACATGGATAGTTGGTTTTCAAAATGTCGGAAGTCCACAGAATTGACTTTACAAACATTTCTGTATTAATGTTCATTTTGATTAGAGACCTGTCTGCTCCTGACAGCTTCCTGTCTTGGATTCTAAGAAGAAATTGAGCATCATTGGAGTTACTCCAGTTGTGGTGAGACAGCCACTGGGCAAGAATTGCCTCTTCCCATCTACAGACAAATTACTGTCCAGAAAAGGACGCACTTGCAGAATAGTCGACTGATTATATCTGCCTAGACAGAGTAATTAGCCCTTAATAATTCTTCATCACTATTGTCTGTCAGAAGATCCTGGGCCAGAAGGCTGAAGACCAGATGCTCCAACGTTTTGAAGTATAGGGACTGTCCAGGTGTTCAGCAGTCTCTATAAATTGGCTAAGTTTTAGAAGCTATGTTTTGTGCTTCCCATAATTTCAGTTAACTCAGTCATTCTGAATTTCTGACAGGGTTGAAAACTTATAGTCTCATAGCCAATTCTGGCTATTTACTTTGAGAGAAGAGATTTGAGTGGAGGGTTTTCAGCTGACATTCATTCTAAAGCCAAGAAAAATTCCAGGTTCAGAACTAAGTGTTTTAGTTAGGAGAGATGACAGAAGTTCTGGTTAGTCAACAAAATGATGGACTGGTTATTATGACTAACTTGTACCTCACTGGTACAAATCAGCATAATTATGCTCTAATTGTATTTTGAGAGAAAAGTTTTATTTTAACAGGAAGGGTGATATGTAGTAGGAGCTAAGGTGGGAGGAGTACGGAGAGGAAGAGAAGGAATAAGGAGAGGAGGAGAGGAAGGACAGGAGAAGCTAGGTGATGAGAGAGAGAAAAAGAGAGAAAGAGGGGAGGGGACATGGAGGCAGATGTTCACGTGTCTCCACCAGTCAAAGATAGTTGATATATCTAGGTTGAGTATTGGTTTACACTTCTGACTGAGCATTACCAAACTTATAAAGTTTTTGACTAACATTTTAAAAAATTATATAAAAGCAAAAAGGAAAAGGGGGCATAGGATAGGGGTTTTCTAGGGAGGGGAAATGAGGAAAGGGGATGACATCTGAAATGTAAACAAAATATCCAATAAAAAAGAAAAAGAAAAAAAGAAAAAAAAAGAAAATTGTTTAGGCATCAAGTTGTCTGGTATTTTATGATGAAACTAATGGCCACTGTATGATGTCCTTACCCATTGGGCAGAGTACATTGTCATAGTAACCATTGTGTGTAGATGTTGATGTGGCAACATTTAACATCACTCACAGTATATATATATATATATATATATATATATATATATATATACATTTTCCTCCGAAGTGTTCACTTTCATTGTCAAACACAGACTGATAACCACAAAAATTAAAGGAAATCTGTAGGTATCAAAGAAAGGGATTTACCACATCCAGAGTAAAAACTCCTTCACTGTCATGAGGATATAAGATGGAAGTGACAAATGAAGAAAATGAAGAAATTCATATGTCACTTTGTGTCCTGCTCATTTTTTTTTTTTTGTCAAATTGTCATGATCTAGAAATATCTGGAAAAACAACTTCAATTGAGAATAAACCTGCATCAGATTATTACCCTTTAGTCAAGTCTATATGGCATTTTTTATGGATGATTGACATGGGAGAAACCAGCTCATCACAGGCTGTGCAACCCTTAGGTAGGTGGTACTGAGTGGTTTAAAAAAAAAGCAAGCTGAGCAGTCTATGTTTAGGAAGCCAATAAGTTATACTCCTTTATATACTATCTGCTTCAGTTTTGCCTTGAAATTTGTGCTCCAACTTACCCTGTGATGGACTATAAACTATAAGCTGAAATAAATCTTTTCCTTCTCAAGTTGATTTTGGTTGTGGTGTTTTATTGCAGTAATAAATGCAACTAAAACACTTTGGTACTCCTAAGCAGTACCTCTGCACGTCAAAATTCAGAATATACAACCCAGCATTATAATATGAGGAGGGATGTGCAGAAACAACCCTTTGCTAACCACCCAACAAAGTCACTCTTCCAACAGACATGCTAGCAGGTCTAGAAGCGTATCTAGAACTACTCCCAGTGGAATGAGATGAGGGATATCAGCAAGAAATTTATGACAGACTATCAGAGGTGGGCAGAAATTTGTCTAGTTGACATTTTTTGTAAGTGTAGTCGAATTATAACTAACCAGAGTCCTTGAGAAATGTGTCCAGAGACAACTCAAGGGGAAGAACAAGTCATTCTGAGCCCTGGAAAATACCAGGGATGGGTCATAATGTCCTCTCACCATATTCTGGATTCTTAATAACTGGGTTACATTCTGTAATATTATCTTCTTTCAGCATAAGTACCACAGTTAGAAATGCTAGGGACCCAGGTCCCCTATACATATGTAGCCAATGTACAGCTTGGAACTCATAAGGGGTTCCCTAACAATTGAAGGTGGGGCTGTCTCTGCTCTGTTGTCTGTTTTTGGATCCCTTTCCCCTACCTAGGCTACCTTGTCTGGTCTCAGTGGGAGAAGATGCATCTAATTCTGCTGAGACTTGATTTGCCAGGGTGGGTTGATAATCATGGCAGGGTGGGAGATTCTTTTCTCTGAGAAGGAGAGGGAATTGGAGAAACTGTGAGGATGGGATTAGGAGGAAAGGGTGGAGGGGGCCTGTAATCAGAATGTAAAGTGAATAAATAAATTAATGAGAAAAATGCCAAGATGCATGTTTATAGGCACTTTACAGCCAAGAAATTACTACTGTTGAAATACAAAAAAGCTCATCTTTTCTCCTTCATGGTAGAATAGGTTAATGGTACTAATCCACTGTCTGCACTTCCTGCTGTGTCCTATGCCCAGACCTATGTGGTCTTTATAGGTAACAGAAACATGGGTGCTAACCGAGAGAACTCTAGTTAAATACACAGCTAAAAATCTCATACAACATATAAATGACTCTTGAGAATGTGTGTATGTGAAAGCATATCTGTCTGTATACTGTCTTAAAAAATCTTTTTGGCATATTGTTGAGAAAAACAGCTTGAAAAACAGCATGTATATTTTGATCCCATTTATGTGTAAATTATATACATATATGGTCATACATATATATCCATATATTATAGTTCAAGTTTTGGAAGGATGTCCATCAAATCACTGACAGTAGCTGACATAGTAACAATCCCAGAGACTTTAATTTTTTTTCTTCCCTGTATTTTTAAATTTTCTAAAAACTTACATTTTATTTTTGTAAACATGTGAAGAATAAGAAAAGATACTTTAAGGTCAGCTTGTAGTTATTTACTGTTCTAAGACATTGTGAGACTTTGAAAACAAGGGATCTGCTCATAGGAATGCATACAATACATAATACACATGTACATACACACGGATACCCACAGCACATATATGCATATTTATAAACATATATTTTAATGGAAGAATTTGGAAGTTTTCAAGAACTTGTTTATAATTTATTTCATTTGTGATTTGATTAAAATATAATTACATCATTCTGCTTCTCCTTCCATCAATAACTCTCACGCATTTTTTCTTTAAATATATGTATATGTGGTGTGTGTGTGTGTGTGTTTGTATAAACAAATGAATATATGCATGCAACCTGCTGATTCCATTTCGCATTGGTTGCTTGTATACATGTATTTTTAAGGCTTATCACTTACAATAAGATAAACAATGAAGGATCCTGAGCCTGGGGAAAACTGATTCTTTCTCTGTCAGTAGCAATTATCATTTTCCTGTAGTGCTTCATCTCACAGGTGGTGCCCTGTGAGATTTCCCCTATCCATATTGGCATGGTGTCCAGGACTGGCATTGTTCAAGTCTTGTTTAAGCAGCTACATGGTTGAGATTTCATGTCTTATCTTTTATATTGAGAGTCCCAAAATCCTACAGCAGACTTCCCAGACAAATGGGCCTTATAACATTCTATCCCCACTTCTGAGATATTCCTGATACCTTGGGTGTAAAATTTGTATTTTAAAGGTATGAATAGGGAGCTAGATATGCTGTGGTTGACTGTTCTCTGCATTTTGACTGGTTGTTTTTATTCTGCTGCCAAAGAAGTTTCCCTGGTGACAGCAGGAACGTACATTTACCATCTACACGGGTAAAGATAAGTAGAATGCAACTTGGAATCAATTACACTGGTTTATAAAAATTTCTTAATGAATCTTCTAAAATGTGATGAGTCAGTGGACTTATCTATGGTGAGAAGACTAAGAAGAGAGTGATTGTACTATTGTTCTGGAAGTCCCCAAAGTTCACTTTGCTTGGTTTATGCTTCAGAAGAGGTCTGCCTGGGAATAATGGCCCTTAAAGACACTGCTTTGACTGTGTGTAGATTCCCAACCTGTGCTTTCAGAGTCCTGTACATTGGTATCATTTTCTGTTCAGACTTTAGGTTAAGCATCTTCAGCAATGTTGCTGTGGACTCTATTAACTTAGGAGTGGCTACATGTGACTCAAGCTGGACATCTTATTACTTTGAGAGTTTGGGCTTTTGGTATTCTAGAGTGGTTGAATCAACTACAAACTGTAATTCCCCTAGCTGATGGAATAGCTACCTTTCACTCACACACATACTCATAAATCTAACACATGTCTTTTCGTTTGTACCTCATTAGTTACACAATCTCAGGACCCTACTTTGTCTCTACCACTCTCTACCAGTAGTCATTCTTTCTACCTTTTCTTTCCCCCTCATATCACCATGCGCTGGATCAGAGATCAGCTAAGGGACCTAATGTCTGCACTCACTCTTTGCCTAGTTGCCATACATACACATGAAGAAGCCCCCAAAACTATTCCAATGCTACTAAAATCTCAAAGTGGAGAATGTGATCAGCTTCACCTGTAGAATAAATAGAATAAAGTCCCATTCAAAGTTTAGTTGAAACATTTTTCTCAGATATTACAGTCAGCTCTGTTTATTCTACTTGCCAAACAGGACCTCTGCTTACTTGGGTGAATGTAGCATTAGTTCAGCTCAGTGAGGAGCAGGTCACCATAGCACCAAATCTATTCTGAATCATGTCACTCTGCTGGGAAGAAGACTTTTGGTCAAACTGTAAATTATTTTTCTTATAATCATTCCTAATTATTTCTGGGGATTCTCCCTGAAGTGTTGAATATTATTTCACTTAGGAACTTGCAAAACCTTTCACGTTTATTATTTGTAGGATGTTGTCTGTAAAAGAGAAAAGGAGAAAATACTGTAGAGGCATTGTCCAGCATATGCTTCCTCATAGTCCATTATTTTCTAAGTCAGAACTCAGGTATTACAAGATCATGCAAGATGGCATTATCTGCATCTAGCCTGATGACATCACAGTTAACATACAGATCACTTGGGAAATTTTGTTTGAAGACATAAAACTAATTGTTACTGAGTTTCCAAAGAGCACTGGAGTCCCCAGTAAAATCACTCCTCATATAGTGCTGGGCCAACAACACTTGGTTGATATCCAGAAAATTCAGACTGAAAGCCAAAATGAGCTAATAACCTAATGCCAGAATGTATGGACAGTTCCTCTCTCATTAGGGCCAAAGGAAGTGGCTGGGAAGAAGTAGTAGTGGATTGCTGATTTTTTGTATAAGGAAACAAAACAGTGTCACCTTCCAGAACAATGTGAGCCAAAAATTTTATCCACTGTTCTCTTAAGCATAAGCCCTTTTTAGAGCCAGAAATGGGAACAACTCCAGTGTTCAATTTCTGTCTCTAATTTTGTTGTTTTAATCTACTATTAGTTTTCAGGTATATATAATTTGATGAGCCTAGGCATTACAGGAAAAATAAAAACAAAAAAAATGCTACAACATTGAAAAATTATTTCAACTACTTTTTAAGTAAAATAAATATTGTTCCATTATGCTATATCCAAATTGAAGTTCTGATAGAGCTGTCACGACGCGTGGTTTGTACTCACTAATAAGTGGATATTGGCCAAAAAAGTGCAGAATTCTTAGGATACAATCCACAGAACTCAGTAAGGTTAACAAGCTGAAGGGCCCAAGTAAGGATGCCTCAATCCCACTTGGGAGGGAGAAGAAATCAATCACAGGTTAGTAGGGGGGACAGAGGGAGGAAGGAACATGGATGGGAGAGGGGACAGGGAGGAGAAGGGGAAACATTATCAGGTATTGGGGGGAGGGTAACAGGACTGAAATCCTGAGAGCCAGAAAAAAAAATGGGAACAGGCAACCTCGGAGGTAGGAAGTAAGGGAACCCTCTAGAATGTAGCAGAGACCTGGGAGGTGAGAGACTCTCAGGACTCAAAGGGAGGGATCTTGGATGAAGTGCTCTACAGTGGAGAGGGGGAGCTTGTAGAGTCCACCTCCAGTGGATGGATAGGACATCAAATGGAGGGATGGGGTTGCCATCCCATAGTCAAAAACTCTGACCCAGAATTGTCCCTGTTTGAAGGAATTGCACGGACAAAAATGGAGAAGAACCTGAAAGAAAAGAGGTCCAGTGACAAGCACAAACTGGAATCCAGCTCAAGGAAAGACTCTGGGGCCTGACACTGTTACTGATGCTCTGTTCTACTGCAGGCACGAGTCTAGTATGGCTGTTCTCTGAGATGCCCAACATGCAGATGAAAATGTCAGATGCAGATACTAGCATCCTACCAATGGACAGAAAACAGGGATCCCTGTGGTTGAATTAGGAAAAGCTGGAAGAAGCTGAGGAGGAGGGCAGCCCTATAAGCAGATCGGAAGTCTCAACTGACACAGACCTCTCAGACACTGAGTCACCCCTCGGCAATATACACCAGCTGCTATGAGGCCACTGACACATATACAGCAGAGGACTGCCTGGTCAGGCCTCAGTGAGAGAAGATGCACCTAACCCCTGAGAGACTTGAGGCCCCAGGGAGTGGGGAGGTCTGGTGGGATGGAGGGGTTTGGAACATCCTTTTGGAGATTGCAGATGGGAGGAGGACTTATGGGATGGGAAATGGTTGGGGGGCAGACCAGGAGGGGGATGAAGACTGGACCATAAAAAAGAATTAAAGAATAAATAATATGAAAATATGACATTGTTAGATTCAAAATTATGACTGTGTTCTAACAAAGTATATCAATAGAGTAGTCCTCCCTAATTCTGTATGTTTTGCTTATCAGTGCTCCCTGTTCATATATAATAGGCCATTCGTGCTCCTTAATTATGCATATTGATATAGTAGTGGTCCCTGATCATATATATCAGGTACAGCAGTGCTCCTTGATCACGGTATACCAGTCGTCCTTATATGTACTTTCACTTTCTCTGGTTTTGCATGTTAATGAGCAACTGTCCTCCAAAAACAGTAATTAAAACTTTTTAGAAATAATTTCTTAGTTGAAGGTTTTACATCTTTCTGAACTATCCTCCTGGCATGCAACTTTCCTTTTTTCATAACAGCCACAGCATATTCATTACATGTAATTTATAATCTAGCCACATAGTTGGCTCAAATGTATGTCCTTAACTATGCCTATTTAAACGTTAGTCGGCAAGATGCCATTAAGAGTTCTGTCCTTTGCAATAGCATTTTAGTACTTGTGTTTGTAACCCTTATTTTACTGAAGAATGGCCTCAAAGTATAAGGATTCTTACAATTTTAATACAATGCATTGTGACAACTATCCTATTTTATTACCTATTTTATTTTTCTTACCTTTTGCACTTTATTAATTAAATATCAACTAAGGCACATACTGTAATCACTTTGAAGCATTCACTAGGATTAATCCACTATATGTCTAATAAGTAAGGGGCAGATGAGGTTCTAATGAAGTTATACTCAAGAAGTTTCCAACATTAGAATATTAGCAGAATCTTCTAAGAAAAATATAATAAACTTAAGCTTAATAACATGGGTTTAAACAGTTAAAGCTTTTGTAATTAAACAACTTTAAAAGAAAACAAGTTCCTTAAAATCTATTGTTCTGAGAGAAAATTAAAAATGCAACTGTAATTGTTTTCTACAAGAAGACAATGCTTAGCATATGGTAGGTGTTAAATTAATTGTCATTTAACTAATGAATGATTATTTAGAAACATAACAAAAATAAAAACCTTGTCTAACCACACAGCAGGCTTTAATGTATATCCTTAAATATGCCCACCAACCATTAAAAGAGGGAAAATAGCAAAAATAAATTTACTAAACTTTTAGTCCCAGTAGCTGAAAAATGAAAAAAAGAAAAACTCAATAAATTAAGCAGGGGTTTATAGGAAAACTAGGACATTTACTACAAGACTGTGACTTCTACATATGACAGGGAGGCTGAACTCATGAACTCACAAGAATATGGTTGCCTGCTAAGACCTGAATAAAGACAATATCAGTTAACAATCCAAAGAGGATGGGGAAAATCTCACATGAACTCATTCCTAGATAATGCACTATAGGTATTTAATTACTGATGAGTGAATGAGAACTTGTCTTGTCCAGCAATGAACCCCCTAATTGGTAATCCAATTCCATTAGTCAGCTCTAAAATACATACATAAGAGGAGAAAAAAAAACTAAATTAACTCATATAAGAGCAGAACAAAATGAACTCAAACTGCATGATAGGGGGAGGGGCTAGGAAGACAGGAAAATGTAAATAAAGCACACACATATGAAATTAAGACAATAATACCAAACATAATGCATATGTGATACTAAGGAAAGAGAATTTGAAAAACATAAAAATAAGATGAAAAATAGCTAGATCTGATATGTTTTATAAGCAAATAAAAATAACATTTAAATAAAGTACCTAGCCATGCTTAGATATTTGATATTCAATAGGAAAGACATAAAGAAAATCATTAGTGTAGGACTCTTGACTGAAGTTATTAGAAAACTAAAATTAGCCATGGAATAGCCATTAAAAATACAGAATCAAGTTATTACATAATTATTTCCATAAACTATCCCAGAATTTTTATCAATATTTCAAGGAAAAAAAGTTATTGAATTCTAGAAAATAGAGTTACAAGGTTGTTAAGATTATTTTATAAAATAAAACAAAACCTGACAGAAAAAGTGTGAGAAAATCACATAAAAATTATTTCCTGGGGGATGTAGAAGGGAAACGGAGTTCAAGATCAGGTGTAGGGAAAAACAGGAGAGATGGCTAGAAGTCCATGAAAATGAAGGAAAATCTACAGTTGATGGGGGTGAAGAAGTAGGAGGCATCTCCAGGACAAGACAGAGACCTAGGATAAGGGAGGCTCTCAAGAATCAGTGAGGGTGACCTTAGCTGTGAATCACATTAGGATATGGAACCAGAAGAAACTACTTTCTCTAGCCAGGCAAAGACTTCAGTGGGGTGATAGAGACACCCACACACCCACAAAATCCAACCCAAAGCTTATCCTGTCTATAAGAAATCAGGTACAGGGGATGAGCATAGATTGGGGGAATGGTCAACCAATAACCGGCCCAACTTGAGACCCATCCTATGGGCAAGCACCAATCTCTGACATTGTTAATGATACTCTGTTATGCTTCCAGACAGGAACATGTTGTCCTTTGGGAGGCTCCATCCAGGAGCTGACTCAGACAGACGCAGAGACCCACAGCCAAACAATGGATGGAGCTTGGAGACTCTTATGGGAGAATAGGACGAAGGATTGTAGGCCCCAACGAACTTAGGAACTCCACAGGAAGACCACCAGAGTCAACTAACCTGGACCCTTGGGGCTCTCAAAGTTTGAACCACCAACCAAAGAACATATACGGGCTGGACCTAGGCCTCCCCACACAGGTATAGTCGATGTGCAGCTTGGTCTTCATGTGAGTCTGGAACAACTGGAATTGGGGGCTATCCCAAAAGCTGTTGCCTGTATAAGGGATATGTTTTTCTAGCTGGGTTTCCTTGTCTGGTCTCAGTGGGAGAAGTGCTTTGCCTCACAAAGACTTGAAGTACCAGATTGGGGGGATTCCCAGGGAGGTCTCTCCTGCTCAGAGGAGAAGGGGAAGAGAGATGGGAAAAGGATTGTGAGACAGTGTGACCAGGAAAGGGCTGGTGAGCAGGATGTTAAGTGAATAAGTAACAAAATAGTTAAATTAAAAAATAGATAGATAGATAGATAGATAGATAGATAGATAGGTAGATAGATAAATAGACAATATTTGCAAGCTGAATTACAAGTACTAAAATAAAGCTTACCTTCATAAATCAATGGTGTTAATAAGGGATGGATGGAATTTAAATCTTATAGTGTCTGAGTACAGTGCACACAGCACTATGAAAGGACCAATTAGAAAACAGACGCGGTGGCAGACTGAAGATGTTTAAAAACATTTATGTACTTGAATAGTCATTGCAAACTAAGGCAGCAACAGCAACACGTCAATATTTCCATAGTTAGTATAAAACCTAGCAAAGGTGACAGAGAATAGTCGATAGCATATTTTCACAGAATCACCTAAACTATTCCTTGTAAGAAAGAATGAGAGAAGGTTATTAAGTAAGACTTTTTTTTCTTAGCTCTGGCCATCCAGTCCTCAAATGTGCAGGGAAATAGGGTAACAGTTTTATCAATATGCCCCAAATACCAAATATTACTACACAATTCTTAAAGTTTTAATGAGTAGATGAATAAATTTGTACTTGAAAAATATTTAAAAGGCCATGTCTTTTGGAGCCCAACAATAACTGAGTGAACATTAGGGAGAAATATTTATTCTTACTATCAAAAAGTTATCATAATAGCCTAAAAGTTAAAAAAAAACTAACAAGAAATACAAAGAACTTAAATGATAAAAACTGTAGAATGTTTTTAAGAGATATAAACGATATTGGTTTATAAATCATAAATACTCTAAACATATTTCAAAATCAACCAATGGGTTTAAATTAATCTGAGTCATGGGTTTACTATTTTGACTTAGTGTGGTGATTTTCAAAGTTATCTAGAAGAAGTAAGTGAGAATGCAGACTGAAAACTTTTAAACAAGAAAATGGAGATTGCATTTGCAGATAATCACTGTACAAGCTCATTACTGAAATGGGAATTGGGAACTTATAACTAGCAAAATAACAGAGAATGTAGAACTTTCTACTATATTCTACTATATTCTCAAAACAAATAAAACTCAATATGTGAAATTCACTAAAGCTTAATAAGAAAGTAGTAAATAAGATAAGACATGTTGTTAAGAAAAACAATAGCTTTCACATAGTATCTGTCAGGCTTCTTTAGAGGAACAAGTGATGATTGATGATGATGATGATGATGATGATGATGATGATGATGATGATGATGATGGGGTGATGGGGTAGAGGTGGTGGTAGTAAATGGTAGTAGTAATAGTAATCATGGTGGTGGTGGTGGTGGTGGTGGTGTGTGTGTGTGTGTGTGTGTGTGTGTGTGTGTGTGTGTGATTTATTGGAGTGACATACAAAATATGATCTGTGTAATCCAACAACTGAATCTCCTAATAGAAAGTCCAAGAATCCTTTAATTGTTTTGTCTTTGAGACTGGATTCTCAGCAGTCCCAGTCTGTAGCTGGAGTCCTAGGGGATTTCTAAAAAGCAGGAAAATAGGAAAATTAGGTTCTAATCACTGTGTAGGAATGGGTAAGCAGCAGGGTAGATGAACTTTCCAGGAAGAGTTAGGTCAAGCAGACAAAAATCAAAAGCTTCTTTCTTCCATATCTGATGTGGGGTACCACCAGGAGGGGTAGTCCAGATTTAGGATCTGTCTTCCCACTTCATATAATCCAGTGAAGAAAATCTCTCACAGATGTGCGTAGCTGCTTGTATCTTAATTGATTCTAGAGGCAGTGGAGCTAATAACCAAGATTTACATTTATAGAATCACACATCAATTAACGTTATATTTATTGACAGTTAATGTTATATACAAAAATGGAGATTTTGAAAAAGATCATAAGAGGATACTTGAATGATTTCCAAGCAAAGAAAGGGATTTCTAACTTGAAACGCCCACCCCAGTGACACATTTCCTCCAACCAGACCACATCTCTAACAGTGCTAGTCTCTATAGCCTAAGCCTAAGTCTGTCTATGTCTATGTCTATGTCTATGTCTATGTCTATGTCTATG